>CM077897.1:1675655-2275655 GCA_039720435.1 Amazona ochrocephala
TTTGTGCTTAGTCTTTGAGAGGGAAGCTCCATGCATCTTTCCTGTCCCATTATCTCCCAGGGAGAGCTCTGCACTCATTCCATATACTGCTACTGCTTGTCAAATCCAGATCTGCAGAAGAACAATCCATCTCCAGCACCTTCCCAGGAGAGTAATATCGCTTCAATTTAGCAGCGTGCCAGGGGAAACTGTCAGCTGTGACAAGGCAGGATTTGGGGATTTTGCATATGTTGTGTAAAGGGAAGAGAGAGCATCTGCCTCCTGAAGGCTGCCTGGCATCCTGCTTGGAATAGATCTCAGGAGAGTGCATCCTTCTCTGGAAGTGCCACTAGAACTCGTGCTCAGTAAACCTCCAATGCATCCTTCCCAAGGGCACGTTCTGCACAGTCTCATGTCTCCCATGATAGGAACTCATGAGCATGCTGCAGGTTAAAGAGGGAGGAAGATCCCAGCTTAAAGAAAGAGCCATGCAGTAGCTGCGTGCTGAGGGACCGCACTGATGGGGAAGGGTGAGGTTCCACCACAGTGAAAAGCCACATTTCATCACTGCTCGCTGGTGGGGATGGCTTTCAGCTTGTGTTTGTAATTGTGCCCACAGACACATGAACGTGACAGCTCTGGCTCCAAACTGGAGTGCTTTTGCAAGCCAAGGACTACTGAGTTGTTACCTGTGGCATCTGATTTATAAAGGGGGGAGATGGTGCTTTTCTTCTCATGTTCTGAGCACTTCAGGTGAGAGGGGCTGCAGAGCATGAGATGGACAATGCAGTCCTGCATGAAGAGGTTTGTAGGGGCATGCTAAAGCCTCCTGGCACGGCTCTTGCAGCAGCCTGAGACACCCCACAGCCCTCTTCCTGCTAACCCATACTCAAACGTTATCCACAGTGTCCAAATGCAGTTTATTGGATATATATTGTGCTTGTCCTTCTGGTTTCACTGGGAGATAGACTTTTCTCTTTGAAAGTTGACTTAAAAACAGTTTTGTCGCTCTCTTGGGGTTTCACCTGGGATGTGCCGAGGCTCACCTGTAGTTAATATGGCTTCTAAAACAACAAAGCTTCCCTTGGGCTTCAGCCCAAATGAGACAGAGGAGGATGGGAAGTATATTAGCTATGATGTTGCCTTTTTATATTGCTGCTGGAGGAGGCAAGGCTCTTCTTTTCACGTGTGAGAAGGAAGAGAAGATACTGGGATGATACCTCTTAGTCAAGCAAAAGCCCTTCTCTGGTCACCATAGTGAGAGCCAGGGCCAGGGAGAGCAGTGTGACAGTGCTCACCCGCCCTGAGCTCTCTGCTCAGGGTACTAGCAGTGGTAGTAGTGCTGCTACTGTAGTACTGCAATAGTAGTGCTCCAGCAGGAGTAACACTGCTACTCCTGCTGTAGTGCACAGCCACTGCAGCCTGTTGATGGCAGTGCTGGGGGGAACTCAGAGCCGGGGTGAGTGGTGCTAACAGGGCAGGAGGTGGGAATGCCAGGGCTTGGGATTTGTGTGAAGATTCCAGACTGGGATTCTATGAATCAGTGTATGTATAGACAGATATATAACAGATTCTCTTCTGCCATCCTCTCCTGAGGCTTCAGCCCAGCTCTCAGCATAGTTCTGCCCCTCTCTCTGTGCCCCGCTGAGCAAAGGAAGATGCCTTCAGCATCACACAAAGCGCTGCCCTGGCAGAGGGGTTGTTCAGAATTTACTTGCTTACTTAGATGAAAACAATGCTGGAAACAATGGATTTTTAAGTCCTAATTTTGCTTCTTGATTAAACATTTGAAAGATTGCCTGGGTTCGGTGTGGGACCAGGCTGCCTATTAGCTTGCAGTTGTATTGAATGTATCAAGGTAATTTAGCCCTGGCTGTCTGCCAGGAACAAGAGCTTTAGAACAAACTAAAATCAGGTTTTCAAAATTAAAATTAAGAATAATCCACTTTAACTGGCTTCTTTTTAAAAGAAAATTGAAGAAATTAATTGTTTTCAATTTATACCATGCTTAGTGAATGGGAAGCATGCATCATCTTTGATGCTCCAGTTCCAGCTCTGCCTCTGCCTGTGATTCTGACATAAGGAAATACTGTATGAAAAGGTTTTTCCTGAATCTCTATGGGAATTTGAGCAGATTGATGGGAAACCTGGAAAGAATTGGATGAAGAATTAGTTCAAAAGCCAGTGTCATGGTCTGGGGTGACGTGAGAGGCTTCCCTGCTGCCCAGATGTGGGCTCTGCCCCGATTGTATATGCAGAGGAGCTCCACTCAGCTTATGCCTTGCTGGGCTTTTGTAAGGTGGCTGCAGAAGGATGGGCAGGAGCTCATCTGATGTGAAGCTTGATAACATAAAGCTTTCCTGGGGGCATTTGCACTCCTGAACATTCTGAGTGAAATTTCCTGGGAGCTACATCATGCTTTGTGTTGGTGCTGGAAGAATGGGTGGGAAATTATTATAGAGTCATGGAATAGTTTGGGTTGGAAAGGACCTTAAAGCCCATCCAGTCCCAACCCCTTCCACGGGCAGGGACACCTTCCACTAGAGCAGCTTGCTCCAAGCCCTGTCCAACCTGGCCTTGAGCACTGCCAGGGATGGGGCAGCCACAGCTTCTCTGTATATCTGTGAAAAGCCACCTGACAAATCCATGTTCATGCTTTACGGCAGCTTCGTGCTCTTGCCGTGAGCATCAGACAGCGCTGTTGATATAAGTGATCTTAGTCCCTGCCCTAGGAGCTGACTCAGCAATTCAGCAGCACTTGAATTCCTGCTGAAAGGAGAAACTTGGGAGCAGCATGAAACTGCTGAGGGGGCTCGAAGTTGGTGCAAAGTGATGAGGTGTTTCACCAGAGGCTTCCATACATCCCCCAGTCCTGCTGGGTGCCCACAGTGGGAAACAAGCAGGGTGGGCCCGGCATGTTGCAGAAGGTGAGGAGATGAACACTTCATTTTCCCAGTCCCAGCTCTAGTGATGTGACCTGTCATGGTGACCACAGCTCCAAGGGATTCTGTATGTGGGCAGTGGATAGGGAAGTTCTGTTGCTTGCTTTGCATTAATCTGCAGTGGAGAAGAAGCCTTTAGGTAGGATCCTGCTTTTGTTCTCAGCTAACAAAATCCTGTGTCGAATCTCTCTGATGATATGAGACTTCCAGAACTTGTGCTGTACTGTAAGAACAGAAAGACTCATACCCTGAGCCAGAGAAGCATCATAGTCTCCAGCTCCTCCTTTTTCCCTTTGAAGGTGACAATAACCTTTCAGCAGCAGAGCTTCTTCCTCAGACATAATTTCAGTTTAGCTTTCATGCAGGGAAGAACAAGTGAGAAGAGACTTCAGTCTGAGCCACTCTCTCCACCCCATTGCACACTGAGTGCAGAACACCCCTGCTCTGGACATGCACTGCTTGTGTGAGCTGCTGCATGAGCAAGAGGCCACTGCAGCTCTGCACATAGCATGGTGATGCTGGGGGTTAAACCAAAGGCAGATTCTTCCTATATGTGCACAACAAAAACCCTTCCCTTTTTGGATTTTTTACTCTTCTAAGCCAGATGAATAGGAAAAGTGCATTGCATTGGTTCCAGTTTGTAAAGAGACCCATTTTGATTGATTTAAAGGAAGGAGCAGTTGGGATAATGATCACAGAAAGAGGCTGAAATTAGTTAATAAATTAATTGCAGCATCTCATCCTTCCTCCACTTCCATTAGATTAGAAACACTTTGAAACTGACTGCTCAGGCAGTAACACTTACACTGCCTGTTCATAGGCAGTCCAGAGCACAGTATCTTCATGGTACAGGAACACCAGCATGAGCCTGGCAGAGGATGTGCTGCTGCGAACACTGTGCCCATACAGAACCTGCTCAGGACTTCATTCTAGAAACATTATTCTGCTCACAGTGTGAAATATCCTGGCAATCCTGTTAACCCTTTGCTGTTGATGTTAGAAACTGCAAACAGAAGTTCTCTCCAATGCGTTCTTTGTATCCCATTGTACAGATGGAAATAGTTTGTGGCACAGAGCTGAATGGCTTAAGATGGGGGCAGTTATGGGTTAGAAACTAGGACACCATGAATTCCCTGGGAGACTCTCTCAGTGCTGTAGCATCTGCTCTGCCCAACACTGAAGGGGGGAAGGCACTATCGGGGTGGAGGGAGGGAATGGGTGCCCAAGACACATGCTGTCATGTTTGTGAATCACACAACCCCGGACTGGTTTGGGTTGAAGGGACCTTAGAGCTCATCCAGTTCCAGTCCCCTGCCACAGGCAGGGACACCTTCCACTAGAGCAGCTTGCTCCAAGCCCTGTCCAACCTGGCCTTGAGCACTGTCAGGGATGGAGCAGCCACAGCTTCTCTGCCTCAGCAGCCTCACAGGGAAGAACTTCTGCCTTATATCCAACCACCTCCATGCTGCACATGCTTATTGCAGTTTAGCTGCCTGACGCAGCTCAGGGAGCAGCCCATGATGTATCTACTGTGAGGCGGAGGTTGGCATTGGGCAAGGCAGCGCTGCTGGCTGCTGAACATTGGGTGCCATGAAAGTGTCACCACTAGGTCTTACCACAGTTTAGCTGCAAGGTGACACAGCTAAGACCAAGAGATAAAGACCCACAGCCCTTCCAGCATCTGGCTTCTCTATTAAAACCCTTAGCACAAAGAGGCAAGAGTGAGTCCTGCTGTTTCCAGCTGAGGAAGGCAGGACCAACTGCACAAGTACATTGCTGGGCAGGCCCCTGAGGAACCCCGGACAGACTTTGCCTCAAGAAAGCAAATCGTCTAGAAAACGCTATGGGGTCTCTGGAGCAGGTACCCGACCAAAGCAGAAGAGATTAAGAAATATATCTATAATTTAAAAATGGGTTTTGGTAGACCCATAAATTGGTGTTAATGGTTCCCGGGGTGTGCTCGGCTAGAATGTCCTTTCCAGTCCGACATGAATCATGTTTTGTACTACTCCCCTGGGACAGATGGTCCCTATGACAGGTGGTTTACTTATTAGATTTTATTGTGCTAAAATAATGTCATAGTCTTGAAAACTGCAGGCTCTGAGCCAAGGAGAAGTCACAAAGAAGACACATCCCACCCAACTTAATGCTTGTAACTGAAGACCTAAGTCAGAAGCCTGATAAAACAAGGAGCAATGAATCCCTGTATACACAGCGCTCGGACAGAGGGTGGCACCCTCTAGAGCCACTCTAGACCCAAGTACCCCTGGAAGACCCTCACTTTCTCTGCTGTCTATTGACAGAGCTCAGACTGATCTAAACTGGGCTCCTAATGTAAATGCTTCAGTTGAGGTTCTGATACGCTGCACGAAAATATTCTTCATCCTTAGGGTGAGTGTCCATGTGATGGTTTCTCTGTGCCCTATTTCTTCCAGCCTCGTGGTCACTGGTTGGCTCTAAGCACCTGGGATGTAGGGCACATCTAATTCACTCTCTGCTGGCTGGGGTTTAAAGCTATTCTCATTCTCCGCATTAACGGCATCAGAAGCTTCTCAAATATGAATGTGTTCTATCTGTTGCTGTAGCCTAATTTGCGTGCTTTGCATAGCAGAAGTATTCTGCTTTGGGTGTTTAAGCCCACCTCCTCATTACCAGAACTAGCTGTGAGTTGACTCTACCAAGCTTTTTACGCAGAGAAGCTTATCCAAGAAAAGGCCAGGTTGGAAGATGCCAACCCATGAAGAAGGCAGTTGTAGCGCACAGGAGCAAGGGCAGCATGAGGCCTTGGGGAACTGTAAGTGCCCAAAGCTTTGCAGGGAACCCACAGAGTCTATGTAACAGGCAGGATTTACTGTGCTGCATGCGTTTGTCTAGTCTATGCTTACGCTTGTGACGATGGAGACTCCAACCATCTCCCCAGGCACTCTACTCCAGTGCTTCCTGGTAGTGTTGGTCAATGCTTTCTTAATCTTTGACCCAGTATTTCTAGCTGCAACTCTTCATACTCTCCACTGGCCACACAGAACAGTTTGTTCGTGTCCTCTATAGCAGCTTTGGGTGTATTTGCAGACTGTTATCTCTGCCCTTCTTGTTTGATTATGTTAAAGGATCTCATTCCATTTTATTATTAGCCTGGTTTGTAGGGTCCTGATAATTCATGGATCCAGGCAGTGCATAGCTTTACAGTACCATACCCGGCACTCAGTTCCAACCCAGTTGGTGCTGGTGCAGCACAAGGACAGACAGATTTCCTGCTGGCACCTCCCAGGAAGGAATTTGCCTTCAGTACAGGAGCACCACTTTGCTCATTTATGTTTCCCCAAGGAGGCACTAAAACCATTCAGATTCTTCTGTGCAGGACTTCCGCCTGACAAGTTTTATCTAGCACATATTTATGCAGTAGATGTTCCAGTGTCAGCACAAGTAATACCCAAGAGCACTTCCTGTTGGATGTCATCCTGATTTTTATGTTAATTTCTCCAGTTTTTCCAAAACATCCTTCTCAAGCGCCTGTATTGCCCTGGAAACAGCACAACTGCTCTTCTGCTTCAGGCTGAGGGCTGCTGCGGCCTCCTGCATCCGAGATGTCTGTGAAACTTCCCATAGGTGCCTTCCCAGTCTCTGGTTGTTGAATATCTCCTGAGCCTGCTGTGATTTGTGTCTACACCTTTGGCAAGGAGCTTCAGAGCTGTGCTCCTTGTTGCATGAAGAACCATCTCCTTTTGTTCTTTAAATTGCCATCAGGTTCATAAGCCTCTGCTCTGTCCCCTGGATATGTGACAAATACTGTGTGAGTAAGGTGCCCAGCACAGCCCCACGTGGAAACACAGTCAAGGCATCCTTTCATTTTGATGTTTAGTCCTTGAAACCTGTATCTGAAGTACAATTATAATGATGCTTTTACCCCTCTACCTTCGTTTGTTCTACGCTATTCTTCGGGTGACATCTGGGAATGCATTTCAGCAATTAGTTCTGGGAAAACTTTCTTGCACCAAAGACTTGCTGTGTGCCAGGGACATCATCCCAGTATTAGAGCAGAATGTCCATATGAGAGTATGGGCGTTTTTCTTCAGTACATTGCATGGCCAAATCCACTGTGAGTGTAAAAGGTTTTGAAGTCAGTGGGGTTACATGAGTGGAGAATCTCCAAACAGAAGTGATAAATCATATTTCATGAGCAATTTCCAAAGTGTTTGGGCTAGAACTGATAAAGAAATCAAAATCAGAGTAATCTGGGGTGCAGAAGCTGAAATGCTGCTGCTGCCTTTTTGCTTTTTTTCATGTAGTGTGTTCCAAATAAGTTAATGTCCCATAAAAGAAAGCCACTAATGGAATCACAGAAGTTCCTGAAAGCTGAATTGATGATTCTGCCAAAGTCCCTGGCAATAATGAGCTGGTTATAACTCCAAATCAGTAGAGAATCCTGAGCTACTATGAAAAGGAGCTAAAGTCTATGGACCTCCAGTGCCCTGAGATAGCATCAGCTCAAACTTGTCATCTGAGCACACGTATCAACTGTCAAAAGGCAAAAGCAAACCCCATCTTTCATGGCATGTAGAGTGTCACAGAGGTAAGCTTGGAGCCCCAGCTCTGCTCAGAGGAGGCTTCGCTGCCAACCGCTGGTTCATCACCTCTTGGCTCTAAATGAGCTCAGCAGAACAAATGACGTAAAAATGGCAATATTGGCCCATTGATCAGGGTACCCAGGATGCACAACCACATTTTGCTGCCAGGAAGCCCTCAACAGGGTAACATTTAGCTGGTAGTGATTTTAATCATGCTTCAGACTTTGACAGCTTCTTGCTCTAATTCCATGACTGACTGATCGTGCTGGGCTTGGGGGAGTCATGGGTCTGCCATGTGAATTGGCTTCTCTGGACCTCCCATGTCTATAAAGCCATGGTTGCACAGTCACAACATGCAGCAATGTGTTCCTGCTCTTTCTTCATCTGTCCCTCTACTTGCTTTGCCTCTCCCTGTGCTTTAGTACACCAGATCTCCAGTTATGTCTTTGATTGACAGGTCTGTTCCAGGCTTTTGTTGCAGCACAGCCCAACGCATTTGTCCTGGTGTAAATGAAAGCACATGGTGGTTGACACATTATTTCCCTGTGCCCTCTTGTCGGGTCCTGGATGTGGCCATCTGGTGTGATTTTTGAGGAGTTGCCATAGTTCAGTTATCTCATCACTGATGTGAGAGCTACGCACTTTGCCTGGGGCTTCCCTGCATCTCTGAAGTGACCCTAAGCCACCTCTTCCCTAGAACCATGGCTTGGAGGAGCTCTGAGCTTTTCTGGTACTGCAGCTCTTGGAAGGTTGTACAGTATCTACCATTGAGAGGCGGACCCCCAACCTTTTGGCCTTACCAATAAAATGAGACTGAAACAAATACTATTGGCTTGATCTAAGCATGGAAATGGACAAGTTTTCTTCTTGTGTCAGATTGTCAGCCACCTTCTGCATGCTGAGGGTATCACCCTTTATATGGGAAGCCATCACAGGCTCTGGAAACCAGAGTGACACGATTGGTATCCCCTGTTAGCGGTCTCAGTTCTCCCAGAATATGAAGCAGGGGTGTGAGTTGCAACAACACTCACATCGTGGCAGCTCTGACCTCATTCATGGCCACTTGCTGGGCCAAGGCAATACAATCCAGAAGTGAGACCTTCAGCTAAAGATACAGCTGAAGTGTTTCTGTTTCAGCTGAGACAGGAGCAGGGTGAGGGCCGGCGGAGAACTGAGGCATCATGGAAGTGGAGAGACCAAATCGAAAGAATGTTTTCTTGAGCAGCATTGAGCATAGGAAGGGAGAACAAAAGAACACAGCAGAGGAGAAGCTGTGACAAGTTTCACCAGACGCATTGAGTTAAATACAGCCCTTGAATTTTGTCATTATTCGAGGTGGGAGCTGAGCTAAAGACAATCAAATCTCATGCTTCGATGCAGATGCATAAGCTCCTGCAGGCATCTGGAGTGAACCCCTCTCCTCTTATGTGGCACCATGCAATTAATCAGAAACATTAGTAAAAACAACTTCCAGTAGTTAAATCTGGGAGATCTGGCTTCAGTTCTATTTCCATCACTGATCCTGTCTGGCCACAGGCACAGCTTTCCCCTGCTGCATGCCCAAATTTCCCACTCTTAGGAAAGGAGACAGTGGAACCCCCTCACCTTGAACAAAAGCATAGAATCCCAGAGTGGTTTGTGCTGGAAAGGACCTTAAAGCTCACTGAATTCCAACCCCCTGCCATGGGCAGGGACACCTTCCACTAGAGCAGGTTGCTCAGGGCCCTCTCCATCAGGGATGGACATCAGGGGTGTCCTCTCATCAGGAGATGAGTGTTGGTGAGAACCAGTGTTTATCAGCAAGGGATTCTAAGGGGTCAGGATTTGTTTCCCTGGAAGCTGGTCAAACACTGCTGGGCATTGGAGCAACAGAGGAACCTGGCGCAAAAAGCTCTGAATCCCCGGAGAGCAACTCCTTGTTGAATGGTGAACCCTGGAGAGATATCCCTTGTTTCATATCAGCTCCACACACCTCGGCAGTGCTTGGATGCATTCCTGGCATCACTCACTCTGCACTCACCTGACTGCCTGTGACCTCAGCTTGAAGAGTGCTCAATCCAGGGGATATTGTTGAGCCCCAGAGCTTCTGGAGTCCATGGGAATCCTTCATTAGTGAGCTGAGCACCAGGAAAGCCTGAAAAGCCTTTAGTCCATATGCTTAACAGGAGTTTGGTTGTAGGGTTCTCAATTGCCCTCCTGCAGCAATGAATGAGCCAGCGCAGGAACAGGAAGGGAGAGGAATTCATGGGCTGGCAGAAAGGAACACTGAGGGAAATTGAGTTCTGTCGACTCTTTCTCAATAGGTGGGTGAATTCATTACAGCAAAGCTTCTGGGAGCAATTGTAAGTGGCTAATAGAGTTTGAATGAAACTGATAGCCCTGCTATGGAGTGTGTGGGAGTAACAATCTCATTATGTTTCACAGGGCATCCCTTATATTCAAAGGGTGGTGTGCTGAGTACAGAGGGCTGGAGGAGTCGCTGATTGCAGTGAGACAAGAAAGACTAACAGCAGAAACTTTGCAAAGCATAATTGAAAGGAAAATAACTTTGCTGGGAAAGCAATTACACTGCGTGTTAGGCTAACAGAGAAAACGCAGGGAGTGTGTTGCTTCATGTTGGACTTGGAGCTCTGGACAACAAGCCTTGTGAAACTATCTTGCAGGAGTTGGTGCAAGGACTGTCCTTGCACCAGTCCTGCAGCAGAGAAAACTCATTTGGCCACCGGCCTGGTGAGATGCAGCCCTGAGCAGAAGCACATTAATTGAGTTCATTTATAAAATGTATTCCATTGCTGCATTGCCCAGCATGGAATCCATCACAGGAATTATGGCAGGGTCGCCAGAGAGTTCTCTGTTTCTCCCCAAGACTTTCCTGACGGGGATTATTTCCCCTGTTGCTGTCTCTGTGATCAGTTTCCGCTTTAGATCTGAACTCCTGTGGGTAGTACTTCATTCTGCTGGCTCTGACCTGCTGAGAAGGGGTTGTATGACAGAGGGAGCTGTGGACTGATGCACAGAAGCCTTTGAATTAGCCATCTGATATATGGGCCCCTTGAATACTCCTGTCAGCTTCAGCTTAGAGCAGTTGCTAGACAGCTTCACCCTGGCCAAGCAGCTCTGACCGTGGGATGTGGCATTTCTGTGGGAGTTACTGAGCCAGACGCAGCAGAATCTGGAGAACCATTAGACAGTGGGAAGCAGCAGTGCCTCAGGGTATGTGCGCGGCCAAGAGCTTCGTCTAACCTGAGCTGATCTTTGGTCTCAGGTCCCCTTAAGGTCTGATGACTTTGATAAAATCCCCCGGAGTCACAAAGCCCATTAGTGTCACTCCTTAGACTGCGGAGCATGAAATGTTGCTCCACTGTTTATGTCTTCAGTGGCCACACAGTTATTGTGCCATTGCCATATGGATTTTAATGGGCATGCTAACTAAAACCACAGGGACAACCATATCACCTTTGAGGAAGGGTTTGATTTTCTACAGGGAGACCAGGCTTTTAGGTAGAAGTGTTGTCTTTTATTAGATCGAGTATAGCTGGAACAAGCAGAGGAGCTTTCAGGCACACTTTCAGGTCTGGAATAGAAAGCGTCAGATTTGAAAGCTAAAAACAAGTTGAAGATGATCGCTCAGAGTTTTCTTAGAGATGTATCAGGTACTTCATCTCTGAAAGAAAAGGTAGGTGGTAGGATGCAGTTGTAGGGAGAGATGTGATAGTATGCTATCTCCTAGGAGAAGAATGGGGATGGTTAGAGCCTGTGTTAGCACGGGGAAGACACTGGTGATGACTGGCTTGCTGCAAATCAGTATTCCCATTTGATCCATGTTTAGTCAGATTTCCTGCTGCTGGTAGGAGCTGGAAACCTGGTCCCCATTCTTCAAATGCCTTGGAGAAAGGGGAATGCCCATTTCTGCACTGTGCAGCCCAGTCTGGTGTCCTGTTTTATTTCATGATGTTGCTTTGCAAGAAACAGTTTCACCACTGTCTTCTTGCTGCCTTAAATACTGTTTTATCCATGCAGAGTTTCACAATTCGCCCCTTCGTTTAGCAGCCTGCCAGTGAAGACAATAACCTTCCCACTGCTTGGGGCTCAGCACTGCTTATTTTGGGAACATGTACCGCAGAAGGGAGCAGGGAATGATGGACTGCCTGGAGAAAGAGTGACACATCCTCGAATCCTCCAAAGCATTTCATAAGAATTCCCAAATGTTCTGTTCAAACAACCACACAATGACTGTTATTAATACTCCCCAGAAACTCCCCACCCTTATCCATGTGTGCCATTTTATGACTTATGGCGGAAGTGTTTCTATAGGAAGAGGAAGTATTTTACACACTAGTCACCAAAAATACAGTTTTCAACTAAAAAAGGGAAAGATTCAGTCTGAGCTCTTCCACAGAACTCACAGGTTGGTGCTCCCACATGCTGCTGCATTCAGGACACTTGGGTGCTGTGATTCTCAAGAACTGCTTTGGGTATGTTCCCAATCCCTTCCCTGCAAATTACCAGCCTTAATCCACTGACTCCCGTAAGTAATAAGGAGGGAAGAGCCCCACATGCATTTGAAGCAAGATCACATCTGAAAGAGTCTTTGTTTGAAGGAGGCCCAGCATTTCCTGGCCATTAGATGCTCACTTCAGGTTTTCTTCCTTATTTCTTTGCACAAAGCTTACGGATCTGCAGTAAAAGATCAAAGACTTCTTCGGATGCGTTTTTTAGCCCAATTTAGTATCTTTTGCTAAATTCAAAGAGACTTCCAGGTTCCTGCCTCTCCTCCTGCCTGGCAGGTAGTAACAGTAGCATGTGTTTTGCTAATGTTTTCTTATCCATCATTTTGTCTCTGCTTTTTAACAAGCCGCAGCGTCTTTTGTTCTCTGATTTCTCTGCCATTGCCTCTTCAGCACACAATCTACCTCCTTGGGAACTGAGCTCCCTGATGAATCCTTATCTGTGTTATCTCTTGATCTGCCCTGAGCCCCAGTTCTGATTCCGGGGTTATCCATGGAAGACAAAGGCTGACCCCACTCCACCAGTGCTTCATCAGAGCAGGGCCTGGGGAAAATGGTTCATTACTGGGTTTTGGATTCATTCTTTCATTACCTTCAGAGCACTTCCCCCCCCCCGCCCCCGACATCCTTTAACATGTATTTTCAGCCTGTTATTGGTATTTACTCATCTCTTACAATAAAGGCTTTTTTCTTTATTTCATTTTACTTTTTCCTCCCAAACTTGCTCTGAGCTGTACTTTGACTGGGGATCTCTGGGTCAGACACCATTGCTAACACATGCACAAAGTCCCCACTTTGGGAGTTCTGAGGGGATGCCAATTGCCCACTACTGGGCTCATTTCCATCTCTTTGGCATTTGAGTACCATCATATGGTTCTTACCCATCTGTCTGTGCTTCTTCGCTCTTGCCTCTCGCTGTAACTGGTTCTGGTGCTACTCTTGTGTTATCTGTAGTTCTGCCATGTCATGAAATGCTGAAGGTGAAGTGTAATCAGGCAGCACTGGGTATCCTGATGTCTCTTCACTTGGGGAATATCAGCCATCGCATGCTTATATCCATGTCTGCTTAGAACGAAAGAGATGCAGTCACTGGAGACTAAAGGTCTCCTGCGATGATAATTATATTAGGTGTATTTGTGTATATTTGCACATACAGGGTCATAAATCTTGTCTGCATATGGATTACCAGTAGGAAACCAAGAGAAATGGCCTCAGTAATGACTGCATTGGCATTAAAAAGCCACACTCATTTGTGATTGTAGTCAGTCAAAATTGTCCCTCTAAACAGTTAGGTGGACAAGAAACTGAAGAAAGGGTCCATATGTTTTTAATGCTCAAGAATAAACCGAATGAAGCCTGCATGAAGCCCATCAGTATTTCAGACAGACACATGAAAGTGCTGTGCGCATGTAGGTCCCATAACACCAAATGCATCTCACTGAGATTGGGCCCGAAAATTGCTGCTGACATCATGTTTCTGCCTGGAAGAGCTTTGGAGCTGAACAACTGCTCTAAGAGTTCTAATCGATCTGTTCCAGGTGCCTGCAGTGTAAAGGGGTAGGTGGGTTAGTGTTGGAAGAGCTTAACACCAGGAGGGTTCAGAAAAGATTGAGCAAAGAGGTCTGGATTCCAAACCTTATTGTACTGAAGGTGATGAAGATGAAGAAGGTGAAACCCTTCATCCAGAAATATCAATAATTTGGAAACCTAACAGAAATCAGACAAAAACGAGGGTGAAGAACAAAGAAATGCATAGCTGGAGTGGTTTGTTTGGTAACAATTCTGGAATTGGAATGATTAAGCGTATTTGTACATTAATGTTAAATTCATTTGACTATTTCAGTGAAAAAGAAACTTTGAAAGTTGAAACTTTCCATTTTCAGCCTTTTCTAAACAATATTTTGAGTGAATGGTGTCCAAGGTCCCCTCATTCCTGCATGAGAAAACCAGAAACAAGTAATGAAGCTGCAAATTGAAACTCAAACTAAATAATTCATTGCAGATCGTACAGAATATTTCATTTGACCTGAAAGAAATGTTATTGAAGAAATACTGGAAAAACAGAAAGGAAGAAAAAACAAGATTTAATTTTTTTCCCCCATTTTGGGGGTTGAAACACTTTGGAAACAGCAGTTATTTATGCAGCTCTAATCACAGAATTCCAGACAGGTGGTTGCCTCAATCACATTGATTTGCTCTTGTCCACAGGTGATGTTACTCCTTTGTAAAAGGAAGCAATCCACTTCACAGCTAAACGTGTTGAGCAGATGTAGTTAAAATCTTGATGCCAAGTGGAAATAATGAGCACGCTCCCGAATGCATTAGCTGCTCCTCTCTCTGAAGTCAAAGGGATCATTTTGACTCTATTTGCTGTTTCATGTTATTGCCCAATTACTGTAATCTTAGCTCAGCTTTGAAAGGTCATCTCTGCCTTTCCTTTCTGCTGGCAGGCCAGGCACTGAAGAGGGTTCATCCATAGGTAATCAAGCCAATGTAGTGGCCTCTGATTAGAAACCATCTCGCTCTTTCCCCTTCAGGTGGGGCGTGCCCTGTGGAAAGCATTACTCTCCTCTCAGCAGTGCCTCAGGGTGTATTTAACACAGAATAAAGGCATCAAGATCAGGCTGTAATTGGGTCAATTCAGGAAGCAGAGCAGAATTGCTATTCCTGCTCCTTAATCCCATGCTAAGTGGCAGTCTGTGTAGTTCAGTGCCGTGGCTGAAGGTTGGGGCAGTGTAAGGGGATAGTGGGTGCTGGTAGTCCTAAGAGCTGATGTGATTTGCTAACTGAGTCCGTCTTCCCTCATCCACCATCTGTGCACTGACTGTGTGGAGGATGAGATTCCTCCCTCACCCTTCAGAAGACCTGCTGTACTTGGGCTCTGCTTGGAAGGAATACTGAAGCAGTTCCTGTTTGCAGTAGCTTTCTGCTGCCTCAATGAGAATTAACAGAGAAACTGCAGTGAACTCTGTATAGAGTGAAACACATGGCTCAGCTTGAGTGAAAGGAGATGGGGGAAAATGGGGAGGAAAAGTCACCAACTTATGAAGCTGAAGAACCAGCCTTGTAATTTTAAGGGCTTGAGCTCCTCATAGGGTGCCTGGGGTCATCCAGCTTCACTTCTGGAGGTAGAACTGACCATACTGACTAGATCTCCAGTGACTATTGGGTGCTTTTAACAAGTGGGACTCTCCACACTCCTTAGAGAGGAGTCTCACAGGCATTGGAGGAGGAGGAGGCAGTTAAGGGGAGGATGGGAAAGTCGAGGAGGTTTCAAAGGACTGTTCCTTCCTATCGTGGAAGAGTCCTACACAGCTTTAATGCTCTCCTAGTAGAAAAATTGACCTTCTCTTCTTCTTTTAACCTTGTTCCCCAAGCATCCGTCATCTATAAGCTGTCTCCACTTCTATTGCATACTGCGATGGGAAGGGGGGTGCCTTGGAAAATCAGAGAGGACGAGCTAAAGTTATTTCGTAGGCCCTGTGTCATGTAGAGAAGTTGAACTGCCTTGTAAACAGAACCTGGGTAATAGCCCAAACCATGATTTATGACAGCTTCATCACTATGAGCTTGGGTTGAAAGACATTACACAATGCTGAATGTTCCGCCTGTACAGAATGATTCAACTACAGTGTTGCTGCGTGCACAGGTCTATGAATTTATCTTACAAAACACCAAGCAAAGAATCATCATAACTCACAAAACTCATGGTTTTTAGCAATAGAAACAAAGACTTTGCAACAAGAAAGGGATAAAGAAAATCACTCAGAAATCATCGTAGAAATGTGCCTCTTTAAAGGAGTTGACAATTATATGGGTTTGATTATTTCAGAAGGAGCTAACTGGCCTCTATAGCCAGGTTCCATTCAAAATGGATTATTTTCCATTTCAAAACATATTTTTCCCTGCAGTGAATAGGAAATGAATCCAAACGACTTCATATCCTTAAAAAATGCATTATCCAGATTATCTTCTGGGAGATTTAAAGAAAGAACCCAATCTCTTTGCAGCAGTGACATTTCAAAGGCTGCTAATTTTCCTGTAATGCTTTAAAATAAAGAGACAATTTAATTCTTCTGCTGTAGCAGTGTTGTCTAGCCCTCGCTTCAGCTCAGGTGCTTCTGAAAGGCACTGGAAGATAATAATCATGTTCCTTTCTAGACACATAAATCAGCCTCTCTTCAGCAACATGACTTGAGATTACAAGCATCAAAGTTGAGGAGGAGTTAAGCTGTTTGCAGGGAAGGTCTCCCTCAAGTGATGCCTCAGCCACCACTTTGTGGCTTCTGGGCCTCCCTTTGGGTTCTAGTTCTATAAACTGGTCATTAAATTCTATGGGAAGGAGCATTTCACAGCAGGGAAAATAAACAGAGCTCTTTCTATCGTGGAATCCTTCGAGGTGGTTAAGAATAGCAAGAAGAGATCTGCAGGTTTATGTCCTCTGCTTACAAAACAGGTCATGTAAGGACAGGACGAGCTTCCTGCCTCTTGTCCAGCCTGAGTCAGTGCAGTGCTGCTGCTGAGATGAACAGGAGCTCAGCCTTCCAGCCCAGTCATTCTCTGTCTCCCATGGAAAAGGCTGATCACCAGAGATAATCTTATTAAAACAAAATAGAAGGCAGAAAAATTGCAACTCTTCCCATGAAATGTGTCTTCCCTTCTGCTTCGTGAGTAGCAAAATCCTGGTTTTGCATGCTTCATTTGTTATTTATATCAATATATGTTAATATACATTTACCTCTTCTATCCTCTCAAAGAAAATGAGATTTTCCTGGTCAGTTCAGAATCAGTGGGAGCCTCTCGTGCTGATTCTATTGCTGTCCTAGGGACAGGAATATGGACTCCTCATTTACTTGAGGCATTTATCCATTACACTGAGAGAGGAGAGCACCATGCAGAACACAGTGAATGTCCTTTGTAGAGGAGAGATGCTCAGTTAGTTTGGAGCTTTTGGAGTCTAGAGGGTTATTGATCCCCACCACATCTCTCACACACAGGCCCAAGTAGCTGGCTAGTGGGGTGAATCCCATTTCCCCTCATGCTGTACATTTAGCCTAATCCTGTGCAAATAGATGGCATTAAAGAGCTTGGACAATTTGAAGAAGATAAGCTCCAGTGGAGATGCCTACATGTCTACAATTTTCCATCTGCTTTATCACAGTTTTAATCAGAGCTCAGAGAATGTGAAAATCAGAGGTGATGAGGTCTGTCCTGGCCCAATAGTCTCTCTCAACAGCATAAGGACTTAAGTGACCTGCTTGCCCATTGCAGGATCTGCCTGTCATCTTTCACCTGCAATAACAGAGTTTAGTTCAAGTCTCTATTCTTCCCAGGACAAAGCAGTGATTTGCTTTAAGGCTTTCATGCCCTAATCCTGTACTTTATTCAAGGAGCTACTGGAAAAAACCTTGAGGAAAAAATCACCGCATCTCCTAGGTGTGCTCTGCCCAGAGTTCCTCTTTCCCATTCCTCCAATTTCCAGCTCAGTCGGTGCGCCTCCTCTTACAAGCACAATACTACCCTGCAGCCAGAGAATCACAGTTCAGATCCAATTGGAATTTTGCTCACAAGAATTTAAGTAATCTCAAATAATGAAAAAACTCGAGGAGAACATTGCTGAAGCCCAGCTCAAACACAAGCTGTAACAGAGCTTTAAGCTGGTGGGCTGTGTGAAGGGAAGAGAAAGCACAACTTTGGGACTAATGTTTTAACATGAGAGGGATCTGCTATAGATCTTCCTACTCTAGGAGTGTGCACGCACAATGTCTTACTGCGAGTTGTAGCTTAGGGCCATCATTTAAATGCGTATGCCTTTGTTTCTGGTGTCACAAACATCTCATTAACTAAAGCTCAATGCTTCCCAGGCATGGGGAAGGACTGAGCCCCAGTCTGGCTCTCATTTGATAGTTTGTCCCAGCACTGCCATTTAAGGACTTTGTTTTCCAGAGAATGGAAGAATGGTTGCTCTGAGGCAATGCTCGATGCCTTATCCACGTCCAAATGTGTTGTCATTTGGGTGGAACAGGACCAGTTCTTTCTCTATTCCCTTGGCTGCAGGTTTCTTCTCCCTCATGCTGGCACATCTCTCACTGCATTCAACTTCCAGGGTGTTCTTTGACCTCTCCCAGCCTCAGACACTTGGGAGACAGGGCTGAAGATGCATCCCACTGCGCAGTGCTTTCAGAGCATTCCCCAGCTGAGCTCTAAGGGCTGTTCAGAGGAAGCAGTGCTTCCAGGGCTCCGCTGCCCTCTCTAACACATCAGAACCAGGTTTGACCATAGAAGATGGATATGCTGCTTTTTTCCTGAATGGGAAAAGTGGTGAGCTGGAAGAGCTCTGCTCAAACAATTCTTCATGTAGTTAGAGGTATCTTTGCTTTTCTGTCTTGATACTCTATCATTCTGCCTCCTGTCATGAATACATTTACTGCTGACCTTTCAAAGCTGCCTCAGCTGAGGCATTTTCTTTCCAGTGCTGCTGCCTTCTAAATAGCTTCTTTTATGTTAAAAATCCCTGTAAGGGTAAAATCATTCTTTGAGATTTCAGCATCCTGGTTAACCACTCTGCCATTAGGATAATTTGCATCACCAGCATTGCTTACATAAAATAGCAGTACTTTGTCTTAAAACCCATTATAGCATTAACTGCTACCCAGAGCTAGAGCAATTGAACTGCAATTCCTAGGAGCTCCAGCATTAGGCCTAGGACATCAGGACAGGGCTAATGCATAAGAGTGTAATTCCATTGTGGCTTTGATTCTCTCCATCCATCTGTCTGAACTTGGAAGGTCTGGGATTCATCTCAGGGGCTGAGTATATCTCCAAATGAGTGAGTTGTCCTGAGTTCCCTGCTGGTCACTGAATCCAAGCAGTGGACAACAGAGCACGATCCATCTGTCTAAAATAGGTGTCATATTTAGAAGAGGTGAAATGCACCCCTCTGTGTGTGTGAACGTTGGACATTTATTCTGATAATCCCCATCATCACTAAACCTTCATGTATCTGTATTTCCTTCTGGAAACTTTTGGGGCACAACAGATGGGTTCAGCCCCCAGAGAGGACACCCAAGCATATGTTGACCACAAGTAAGAGTCAAAAGGCATATCTGGTGCCTAAACTAACACCATAGCCAAAGAAAGCCTGGAGTGTCCAAACAGAGCCATCTGAGACGGAGATGACTGCATGAGACTGTCAGTCATGACCTAAGACATGGGGGAGACCTATGTAGATGTTGGAAGTCAAGAGTGACACAGCCCATTTCCAAAGCCATGCTGCCCAGGTTCAGCAATTCAGCCAGACCTCTACCTCCCATTTGCATTTCATTGTTTAAATCTTAAACTGCAACACACCCTAAATGCCCGCTGTATTTTGTGCTTCTTCAGGGCCTGATGCCACAAGGTTGCTCTCCATGGCAAGGACATGTAGGTGGTGCTGCAATACAAGGGATCAATAACAGCAAGCAGCCTTACACTTGATTATCTGCTATTTATTAGTTAGTAATTTGCCTTCTGCATTGTGGCTCCTGATTGGTGTCAGCTCAGGCCACATCAGCTTGCCTGCACAATTAGTTTCCATCATGCTCAGCAAAATTTACTCCAGACCATTTTGGCTTTGCATCCCAGAGGCAAAACCCATCAGACATAGCTCAGCCCAGCTTTGCTTAAGATAGCAAGGAAGGAGGATGCAAAATAGTCCCTCTCATCAGGACATAACAATCAATGCAAGACCGCTGCTTCTGCTGCAGGACTCATCTGTGCTGATGCACTGAGGAGGTGAGGATCTGGATCCTGGCCCTAGCCAAGGCAAGGGAAAGGCCATTTGTCTTGGCATCTACCACCCACTGAAGAGAACGTGGTGGAAAGAGGGGGTATCCTGATGTAGGGGGACTGCAAGAGAAGCAGAGATCATTATAGTCAGAGAAGGTGCGAGTGTGGAGGTGGCGGTGGGGTGGAGGCAGTATTCCTGCCCTTTTATCCACATTGATTTATATTGCTCCCTTCCTGTACATTAGTTCCTTGTGAGAGAAACTATCTACAATTTGAGGATATTTGTGTGGGTTTGGGGAGTTTTTCCCTACCTGTTTCTTTCTTCATCACACCTTTGCTCTGACAGAGATTGGAGGTTTTTTGTTTGCTTTGTGTGTGTGTGTTATGGTTTATCCACTGGAAATATTGATTCTTATCAAAAATTCAACAGCTTTTTTGCTCCAAACCACCACTTTCCAGCCAAGAAATGGCTTTCATTCTCAGAAAAATCCTTTCCTTGCGTACAACTCACATTTTGTGAGCATTTTTTTATCATAAAAAGCCCCACTTGCACACGAAAAGATCATTTTGATGGACAATCTCTGAGCAGCCTCTTTGGGAACATCATGCTCATGTGCCTAACGTCCTTCTTTGGCTGTTTTCCTTTGGGTTCTTTGGAAAGCGCCATTTATTTTTCTTACAGCTTCAGTGGCAACATGGTGGAAGCACAGCTGTAGCAGACAATCCTTTCTCCTGTTTATCAGACACTGGAATATAAATCTCCTGTGTCTCTTCAAAAGCTTTTAGAATGCCACGTTTGGAGAAGCTGTTCATTCCTACCTCGCTTTCTCCACTTGCCTCTCTTACATTTCACTCTGTACAGTGAAATGTAACATCATTCCCATTTTATACATAAAGAATCTGAGAACTGGGGCAGTTGAGTTAAAGGCAGTGGTAGACCCGAGTCACCTCCAGATCCCTGTGTGACACCACCATCCTTTAGGAAGCTGCCAGCTCTTGGTGGTACACACGACTTTATGATTAGACCTGCATCAACTTAGAGGTTGTAGGGCAGAGAGAGGATGCTGCTATAGGGGGCTAAAGATTGTCTCCTTAATGTGCAGTCAGGAAAAGAAGAAGGAATTCAGTGGGCATGGGGTTTCACAAGAAGACCCTGGAAGTAAGGACAAACGATGGCTCTGCTCCGTCTGCCCTGGCCCCTGCACCCAGACAGGGTGCAATACCCTCCACAAACAGTTAAAATGCATCTTTTCAGGCTGTTGTTCCCACCAGTGCGACTGAGCTGAAGGAGCCTTTGAAGTGGGATTATGCAGTTTATCTTGGTTCCTCTTTTCTTCTGTGTTCAGGCGTTTTGCTCCTGCAGCCACACCAGCAGCAGGCAGCAGCGGAGGGGAAAGCTGTTCTGCTGGTTTGGAGTCTGATTTGCATGAGGCTGCTGTACAGTAGCACAGCCATCAGTCCCATTGTCCATGAAGGGCTGAAAAGAGGTTTCTTGGTCTAATAAAGGATATTAGCTCTCCCCAGGAGCCTTCTTTGAAAAGAGAATTGCAAACCAACACAATCTGAAGGTGAACTTCAACCTCTAGTCACTATTCCTTTCTCCTGACAACTCTTTCTCTGCCTGGAGAAACAAAGTGATAGCTTTAGGACACCGAACACGTGTACACCTCTCCCCGGTTGCCTGCTGTCATGCTTGAGTGAGCAACAAATAAAAGGCTCTCCAAACAATCCCTCTGTATCCACCAGGAAGCTTGTCCTGTGAGGCCCCAGACCTGAGCATGGTGCTGGGTGCCAGGTCCAAAACTGCTCTCAGTCAATATTTTACAAGGGCCTGTAGGGACAGGCCAAGGGGAATGGCTTTAACCTGCCAGAGGGGAGACTGAGATGAGCTCTTAGGCAGAAGCTCTTCCCTGTGAGGCTGCTGAGGCGCTGGCACAGGGTGCCCAGAGAAGCTGTGGCTGCCCCATCGCTGGCAGTGTTCAAGGCCAGGTTGGACACAGGGGCTTGGAGCAAGCTGCTCCCGTGGAAGGTGCCCTGCCCATGGCAGGGGTTGGAGCTGGAGGAGCTTTAAGGTCCTTTCCAACCCAAACCATTCCATGATTCTATGAACTTATTGTAGATATTTCTTTCTGAGTTTCCCATGGAACAAGCCCAGGCTGTCAGGCTGCCCAGGTCGCGGCTGCAAGCTTGTGGCATGTGGGGTGCCCGCCTACTCCCCGTCAGCAAATGCTGCTGTTCAGGCTGAGGTTCGGCTTCCAGGCACTGCCAGGCTGCCCCCAAAGCTCTGCCAACACCAGGGGTGTCTGCCAGGCCCTGGGAGAGATGGAGATGGACCCATCACGGAACACACTGCGCTCAGGATCCCTCCTCATAAGCAATATCAATATACCCTTGGCCTCCAGCGGCTAAGGACCATGGTAAGCTCTACCATCTACTGTTCAACATGCAAGCTATGCTGCTATATATTGAGAAGAAAAATGCATCTTAACAAAACGATATTTTCTGCCAGATACAGGAAAACTGCCATATGATGAATGCTAATCACATTGCTTAATACACTGCTGAGAGATGCTGGGATCCTGCAGCGATGAGAAAAGGATAGCGCCTTTGTTGAGCAGCTTGTGCTTCTTTTAGACATGTGCTGAAGGTGGGGCTTTTTTAGTCTGGCTTCCAGGATGAATCTCTTGCAGGGGTTATCCAGCTGGAGCTTCCATTTAGAAGCTGCTAAGAATCAGGAGGTCTGGATCTAGCACCCTGCTCTTCCATGGGGTTTACTGCATCTTTAAATGCACTTACAGCTTTCTGTAGTCTGGTAATAGAGAGTTTTCAAACCCATTCCCATGTTTCCAAGACTGTGATTTCCCCAGTCACAGC
This sequence comes from Amazona ochrocephala, assembly GCA_039720435.1. NCBI lineage: Eukaryota > Metazoa > Chordata > Aves > Psittaciformes > Psittacidae > Amazona > Amazona ochrocephala. The sequence continues at coordinate 1,698,291 of CM077897.1, forward strand.
CTCCACCAGCTGCATCTTGCATGGACTCTGAAGAATGAGCTGACCTCCTGGTCATGATGCTTCTTCATTTGTTTCCTGGCCTTGCCTTGCCCCAAAACAGCAGTGCCAGAAGGGATGCCAATTGCTGTGCTTATGAAGGAGGGATCCATTGCAGGGAGGAAGGCTGGAGCAGGGACCCAAACTTGAGAGGAGACTTTCAATTATCTCAGACTTCAAAGCAGGGTATGAACAAGGATGAGGACTCCTTTGGAGCCAGTTTTAAAAGCTGTTGCAAACCTGCTGCCGAGCACCCCGGGAGAAAATTACTCCTGTCCCAGACCAAACTGGAAAACATGAATCAGGCCTTGAGACAATAATGAGATATTTGGTTTTAATTATATTTGAGGGCTCCTTTTGTCTTTTGCTCCCAACTTTATGGAACCTAATGGCTCATTTAGGTTATATTTAAGAGCTTTCAGGTGAAGCTGCATGAATTCGACATCTTGTTTGTTTAATGCTATTTCAAATTTCACAGTGCTGAAGAGCAGAAGCTTTCATATCATTGCATTCCTTATAAAACAGTAAGAACCTACAAAGCTGAGTTTTCTGCTGTAAAACATGCCGATATTTCTTGGCTTCTTACCAACGTAGTCCTTTTCTCTTCTATTTCCATTAGCACATTAACAAGAAGCCTCAAGCCTCTCTCTGTGCTCTTTGAGTGAATACACAGAGCCACAGGTACACAAATAAAGGGTTAGAGTCTCAGACTGATGTTCTGCAGCCACTGGTTTTGAATCCAGCCTGGAAGACAGGAGATAACACTAAGGAGAATTTAGCCTGATTTAAGAGAACATGTTAGTTTATGCCTGCAGCCTTGGTAGAAGAGTTTTGGCTGGGCCATTAACAAGCCCCAGATTGTTTCCTTACCCTGACCATACTGTGTAAAGGAAACAAACCAGCAGCAAATTGGCCCACAGGGGCACTGAGATTCTTCTAGTGATGTTCCTGCTTTTATAGTTTGTGATTTGTGCTTAGAGGAAGGTTTAAAACCAACCAAGTGGGAAGCGTTGGGTTCAGCAGCAAGACTGGATCCAACGGCATTGAATGTACATGTCCATAGGATAAAATGTGTTAATACTGAGCTAGAGCTAATAGGAAATAGGGGGGATGTAAGGAAAAGCTGATCGGTTCCTTCTCCACTCCCTGGGGTGCTATGACTGTCTCTCCCAAGGAGGCACTAGATACCGACAGATCTGTGATGATGTGTATACTATGCTGCTGCTGGTACTTAGAATCCTGGAATGGTTTGAGTTGGAAGAGACCTTAAAGATAATCTGGTTCCAATCCTCAACATTTGAACACCTCCTTGGCCACCTTCTCCCTGCTCCTCTCCAGGCAGCAGCCTCCTGGTGTGCCTGTTACCTTTGCTCAGCCTGGGTTCCTCACTATTCCATCTTGCTCTCTGCCCATCACACTGGTCCCCTCCTGATCTGACTCCTCAGTTGCAATGTTGGTTGGTGTTTCCTACCTCAGGCTACGGCTTTCTTCTGTATAATCCTTTGAAGACAACTCCTCTGAAATGGGAATCTGACACATCATGGGCTCCATCCCTATTCTGTCTTCTGGCTCCGTGATTTGTTTCCCAAGGCAGGTTCAGGCAGACATTCCTTTCAGGTTACCATGCCCCATTTTAAACAGCAGATATGTTTCAATTTTGCTCCCATGTCTAAGCTGGTGTCACCACCAAATTGTTCAAGATATCAAACTGCGATATATTGGGTCTTTCTCTGGCTTTCAAAAGAAGCAGACATGGAGGAGAAGCATAAAACAAATGACCCTGTCTCTTCATAGAGTTTATTAGCATTTTCTAGCTCTGTGACTTACCCAGTTGTTTTCTGAGTGGGTTAGAGCCAGTGTAACTAATGTCAGTTGATGATTATCAGATGTCAGGAATAAAAGCAAAGCAAACAAAACTAAGATTTTCAATCAGGATGGGTCATTGGAAACCATGAGCAATCAATCATCTCTGTTACGATGTCTGAAACAAACTAGAAACAAGTTGCTTTTGGTTTGGACAGTACCATCATACAGGGTTGGTTTAATGTTAACGTAAGACCAGCTGAGGGTTTTGTTTTGCTGATCTACAGTGAGCGCTCTTCTCCTTTTGTAAAGGAACTGAGTTTAATCACATCTGGCAGACCTGCTGGGTATAATGTGTCCCAATATCCCATTACATTTCCAATTTACATGTATTACCTTTCCCTGAGAATGTTCCTTGCACTTCTGCCCATTGAATTAAATGGCTATTATGAAAACAGAGCAGGACATTTTAGTGATCTGGATGTTTGATTTTACCCTGGGAGGCAATTAATGCTAATAAGTCCTGTACCCAATGCCTGCTTCTGATTTGTCTCCAAAGTAGAGCATATCAAAGGCCTCAGGCAGAGCCATGGGATGTAAGTTTCCTAGAGCAATTCCCCTTCCACCATAGCCAATAATGGAGAACAGAAGAGTTATATCTGTGTGAGATCAAAGTCAGATTCTGTGTCTTTTAGATTGTGTAACTTGCCTATGGTTACTTCCAAAGGAAGAAGTAGCATTCAAAATCAATGCTAGTTTAGCCTGTATCTTGCAACGCAAACAAACACCACCCAAAACATACTTGGGAGCTAATGATGTTACTGAAGTAAACAATTAAAGCAGAGGGAGAAAGGCAGGCATTTAAGGGCTCAGCAGAAGTAGAGGAAGCACATTATAGACCAGATTTGAAAGGAGATGAAGACTTGATCCCCATAATCTATATTGATCACAGCATTTCCAATATGCTCATCACTAGCAGAGAAGGGAGACAAGAAGAGTGTCATTAATCACACTACGGCTCTGCCGAAAGGCTCAGTCAGTCACGTTCTGTACCACCTAGGCACAGTATTCAGATGCAGACGTGCTACTTGCTAAAGGAATTACAGCCCAAGTATGTGTTCTACAGGCAGGATCACAAGCTCTTTGATGTTAGGCATTAGGACTGAAGAGCTGAGGCGTTCTGAGCCTGAAGCTCAGCTGATGATAGGTGCAGTAAAGCTGCAGGGACAGAGCTGTGCCAGCAGATGAGAGGGATGAAGTAGGAGGCTGGTGGGGAGCAAAGAGAGCAAAATGTAGGAGCTGGAGCTGGACCAAGTTCATGATGAGAGTCTCACGTCCAGCACGCATCCGGTCGGCATTCCTGAGGCTGCTCACTCAAGAATGGGGACCGGGCTCCAGAGAGGCTGATGTGGAGCAGAGGGATCTGAAATCACAGGATCCATCTCCATCAGCTTAAAGCCAGCCAGGTTTTACCTCCATGAGAAACTACAGCCTTATGAGGCTTATGAGCTGTGTGAGCAGCTCACAGGAGAGGTTCTGCTTAGAAACAATACTGTCCATTGCACTATTTAGCAGACAGAATCATAGGAGAGATGAAAATATTCCCACATTTTTAATTACTAAGGACATCTGTTCCAGTGGCTTAGTCTTCACCTGCAGGTTTTGTAATCCTTGTAGCTTCTAAATGCAATAGCACGCCGGGGACATAAGCAATAAAGACCTTATTTTCATGCAAATAGGGCTAGAAAGAAGAACAGCAATCAGGAGGAAGAAAAATAGATGGAATAGGTGAATATTTATCAGAGCAATATTGCCCAAAGCTCTCTGCAGGATCTTGATTGGTGTTTAGTGTTAGGGAAAGTAAAAAATGAAAGCTAGAAAGCGGATGTGTCTCTAGTTTTCTACCCAGTTACACAAGCGCGGGAGCTGAAGCACAGGATGTGAACAGACAAGGGTGACTGACACAGCCAGATAGCAGAGGAGAAGGTCCTTATGGAGAACAACGAGTAAGGGTATTTCCTGGACACTGTTTCTTAGAGTGTTTACTTAGTTTTGTAAAGATTCCCTTAGGAAACCTGCCTTGAAATCAATTTTAAATGGCCTCTAAAATCCCCAAGACTGTGCTTTGGAAGCATCCTAAATGAAATGGGCAATGTGCTTAACAGAGGGAAGGTTGCAGTTGACATGGCAGTAGGGTTGGGCTTCTCCACCTCCCATGGACAGGAGCAGTGAATGCAGGCCAAGTAAAGTGGGCACATACGAATACTAGGCGGAATGGAGCCCCTTCTCCTTGCCTACAAGCTCTGCTTACTCTCCTAATCTCAGGAAAGGTTCCTGTCCTCTGTGAAGTCATTTCAGTGTTTTGCAAATTGCTGCAGAAAGCAATTTATAGATTCAGCTATTCTGATGTTGCAGATAAATATTAAAGACAGCACAGGCAGAATTACCATGTGACTTAATGGAAGTCGCCCTCATCCTTTCCTTTAGGCAGAAGCTGTTCCCTGTGAGGGTGCTGAGGCGCTGGCACAGGGTGCCCAGAGAAGCTGTGGCTGCCCCATCCCTGGCAGTGCTCAAGGCCAGGTTGGACACAGGGGCTTGGAGCAAGCTGCTTCCGTGGAAGGTGTCCCTGCCTGTGGCAGGGGGTTGGGACTGGATGAACTTTAAGGTCCCTTCCAACACAAACCTTCCCACAGCCTGGCTCACCAGGGCCTGCCAGAGGAATGGGGACACAGGGAGCACCCAAGTCTGGTGTCTTCTGAGGGTGCTAGAAAGACAGGAGGGAGGGAGGGATGGGGCCTTCAGACAAGACCATAGGTGGCCAGAGAAGGATTCATCCCTCCTGACCTCAGTTATCACCACACCAGCTATCTGCATTCCAGTTCTGTGTAAGCACTGACCTTAGGACAGGAAGAATTCCACCCAAAATGCAACTTCGTTTTCTCTCATAAATACCTCTTTTCAATACATTAGAGCACTGTGCAGACTCTGTCTTGCCCCCAGGTAGCTCCTGGCACATGCTCGCAACCCCACTGCCATGCAACAAGTACTGCCAGGGTGGTCGGAAATGCAGAGATTTGCTCCCAGTGTCTCTACAATATCACTTATGCATGCCTAGAATTCATTTATTTATTGCCTTCTGTTCCATGTCTCAGCAAAGTGATTGCTTTGAAGGCTGGATAGATTTTCTCTTGAGCTCTGGTTTTCTTCTGCACCGAATGTGAAGGCTTTGGGAGGGAGGCAGAGAGGGAGAGTTTTCTAAGGTTTTTAAAAAGAAAATGCCTGAGATATTTACATTGGAAGGAATTTGTACTGCAAGACAGATATCCCCATAGGTTTTACAGCTCTAGCTGCATAAAACCAGCTACAAACAAAGGCAGCATAAGAAAGGCAGGTGGGAGAGTGTGTACAGAAAGAAGATGGAGTGTCCTGTTCTCTTCTAGCCCTTTAGTTTTGCTGCAGAGTTTCAGCAAAACTGGTCCCTAGGTTTGTTCAGCCATTGCCTTCTGGAGAAGGTTGTCATGTCTTAACTCCCTTCTCCAAGTAGGCTTTCCCAGAAGCTGCTTTTGGTGCTGGATGTGTATCCTGGGGCAGGAGCAGTTCAGGCAGAGTGTCCAAGCAGAGCAAACTGGCTTTAAACCAGTGGCTGGTGCCTGTGGTTGCTGTGCCATTGCAAACACATTGGAGAGCTGGGTACAACAATGCAAAGCTCAATGTAACCTGTGCTAGAAGCAAGAAGCAGCAATGTGTCCTGTTACAACTAAGGATGGTCTCTCATATAATCATGAGGTAAAGCTTGCCAAGGATAATGACTGTTTTGCCTTCGTTTTGCAGGGCTGGGCTGTCCTGGATGCTTTTCTCCCTATGTCTGCACGTGTATGTGTTGGCTCCTCTGTGTCAACTATGAATTACTTGTCTTGTCTTTAAACAGCTGTGAGACTCACTGGGGGATCTTTACCATGGTCTCTCATTTCCTTCAGTGCCCTCCGGAGACCTGTCCCCAACACCCCATCACTCATCCGTTAGGTTTTTGTGTGTCCTCCCATGCTGCTCCTTACATGAGAGGAAATCAGAGCCTTCCCCAAACCCTCCTCTCCTGAACTCGTTTTCCTGCTGCCTGGGAATTAACTGGACAGCAGTTACTAATCAGCAGAGAGCAATCTGCCATAGGCAGCTGCTGGCCTGGTGCAAAGTCTTTCTGCCTCTTCATCCTTCTACTGCGCTTTGTGCTGCACGGGCACGATTGGGTTGTAGACTCACAGGCCTTGATCATATGAATAACTTGTTGGTATAATCACTACAAGCTAAAGCTCTTTTTCCTGGCTCTCTGGAAGCACGGCATCACTGCTTTGGGCCTTGTTCTTTGTGAGCATAGACTGTCTGCAGTGTGCTGGTCTAGCACCCACACAGGTATTGATCTCAAGTCCCTTCTCTATTGAGTGTCCCCCCAAGCAAACGAATGAATTAGATTCCCTATCAAAATAATGGAGCCCAGCAGCGTATGGAGTGTTTCTGGGCAAAGATCTTTCTCTGTTGTTTTGTAGCAAGCAAACAGAACCGTGAATCTTTTGTGCCTATTTAAAAACCAGGGTTTGGAAATAGTGGCTGATGTTTTCACCTTGCATTTGTATTCTTCTCATTGAGGCTGCTGAAATGTGGGGTTTATGAAGGGAAAGCTCCTCTCCAGGAGTGGCTGTTTTACTACATCAAAGGCTTGAGGTCACATTCAAACCACAGGTTCCCAGCCCCATGCTGGTTTTGTACTGCGGGCTCACTGTCAGACTGGCATCTGGAAGTTTCCCAAGTTGGGAAACTGAAGCATGGGGAGCTGGAGGGAGATGCCTTCCTCCTGCATAAGAATGAACACTGCACCCCATGTGTGGAAGGGTTTTTTTGCCCGATCTTGGCCATTTTTGCTCCAGAGCAGTGAAGCAGGAAATGGCCAGACTGATGATCTGGAAGAGAAGTGTCAATCCAAATGCTAGTGTAATGAAGGGCAGGAGATCCTGGGATCTCTCACCAACCTCATCCTGTAAAGCTCAGTCTGTGGCTCCTTTATACATGTCCATGATTGTCTTTCATCACACTGAATACACCTGTCCAGAGGAGGCAGAATTCTCTGTGCAGCTGTTTTCAGGTGAAAATATTCCCACTGAAATCTGGGACAAAAATGATTTCCTTCCTCACCAGGAAATGAGTAGGTTTCAAACAGAAACCTTTGCAGTTTGAGCTTTCATCACACTTCTGCCGTTGTCAGGTGTCAAAAAGTACTTTGCTGTCCACTGAAATGTCAAAACTCCCTATTCCTACAAAACAAAAAGCACATGAAATGACATTTTCAAGACATGGGCTTTGGTGGTACCGCTGTGACCATTCCATGAGATCCTTCTCAGGGCGTTTGGCACAAGGGAAAAAGGCTCTTCCTGCTGCAGCCTGGGAAAGCCTTTTGTTTTCCCAGAAGGAAAGATACAGCAAGATGCCAAGCCACAAAAGCATCTTCTTCTCTTCCAGGTATGGTGGAAGCAAGTTCCTCTGGGCTATTTATAGCTCAAGGTTGTGGGTAATAAAAGCCTCCTGCAGCTAAAACAAAGCAGTACCTCTCCAGAACACAAAAGTACCTTCCAGGGACAGGCAGTCCTTGAGCTGCAGCGTGAGAGGCCAAGGTGCAAAGGTTCTACCTGGGCACCAAGTGCTAGTTGCTGCCTGTCCTACAAGGAGTGAAGGACCCAGCACCTCACTGAGCTCAGCAGCCTGTGCTGGGAGCAGCTTGGCAGGCCTCTGACAAGAAGTGCTCTGTAAGTGATTAGGATGAATCCAAATGCAACTGTAGATCTGTGTCCTGACAGCTAATTATTGCAGAGCTTTGTAGCCAAGGCTTTGCTGTGATAGTGACAGTGTTAATGAAGCTCCATTTGTTTTCTTGTCGTTAATATTTAAAGTACCTTCTATTCTCTGAATGGCTTCTTGCCATCATAAAGGGGCTGTGCTCTCAGAGATCAGGCTGAATTCCCCCTTCTTGGAGGGGAGAAATAATAACCTCTGTGGCAGACCTGCAGAAAAATAGGCTGATTGAAAGGGGATAAAGAAAACAAAGGATGCTGTTTAGGAAGACCACAGAGCATTAAGCAAATCACTTTGTTCACTGAAGGCTCCAGGTAAAAAGGGGCAAGAGACTAACGCCAGGTTCTGGCTGTGTGTCTTATACTTACTACTGTAGTAAATTGAGCAGAAAGCTTGGAAAGACGGTCTTGGTAAGTTGTTTTTCTCCAGTCTTTCGGTTCAGGATATGTGTGTACGTGGGGTGCAGAGGCAGAGAGGAAAGCGCAGTTTGTCATAGGGCCTGGGAGGTGTCCCACTACACACACAGAGGTAAGCTTGTTCTGCAGTCAGTGCTGCTGGACATACTCCTCTGGAAAGGCCATGTCTCATAGCAGTGCTCTTTGGAAGAAACAAACATGCTTTGTAAGACTGATGTCTCCCAGGCAATGCTCTTTCGAGGGGTAAAGTCCATGCCTTACTTGGAACAAAGTTGTTCAGAGCACGAGAAAGGGATGACGGTGCTCACCCTGGGCACTGAGAAAACATCACTGTGAGACTGACTCTTGGAGCAACCTACTCTAGTGGAAGGTGTCCCTGCCCATGGCAGGGGCTTGGAACTGGATGAGCTGTAAGGTCCCTTCCAGCCCTCACTATTCCATGTTTCTATGATTTTAATTCACCAGTCAGAACCGCCTCTCCTAAGGCTTCTGAAAAATACAGAGAAGGAAATTTCTAACCTGAAGATAGTAAAAGAACATCATGCTTGTAGGAAACAGATCAATACATGCAGGACACGTGTACATGCACTCAGTGAGATGAGGACTTGGAAGAAGCAGAGTGCAATTCTTAGGGCATGTGCGTTCCCCAGAGATGCTGTTGTGTTGCTGTGCTTGTTCCCTGCTGACATTTCACCTCTTCTTCCATCAAACAGGCAAATGACACTTCACACAGAAACGTATTCCCAGGGAAAAGGTTTCTAATTGCTGCTGCCCCCAAGGTCATATTTTAGGAGGTTCTTGTACTAATTCACATGGACCTGGATGCTGAAGCTACTGCTCTCCTTTGTGGACGTGGACTCCGGGATCACACCATAGGGGTGACCCACACAGTATGGGCCATCAGGGTGGCACAGGCATGGACTACAGTTGTGTAGAGGATTTGTGTGGGCTCAGAGCTTCTAGCACACTGGTTGAGAGAAACGTTTGGCTTTGATTCTTTCCCTTCTTCAGTAGTACTGAAATTGCTGGGAAACGTCTCTCTGCAGAGACACAAAGACTTTCAAATGAAGGATTTGGTTCTTTTGGTGAAGCAGGTCTCTTGAAAGGAAGCTTGCAAGACCGCGTTTCTCAGGTGACCACCTCTGAATGATGGTCATCCTTTATTTGTGCTTTACTTTGCCCCAGAACAAAATTCAGGTGGAATTTGTGCTGCATGGGGACGGTCTTTTCATCTTGAAAGACTCTTTAAATATTTTTTCCCGTTTGGAATTGGAAGAAAGAATAAAAGAAACCTCAATTTTTCTGTCACTGAGGAAGTGAAAACTTGAACCACTCAAAACATTGGGTCGTCAAGCTGTTTATTTCCATTTGACCTTTGAAAAGCATTTGTTGTGTAAACTAAGTTACATTTCTAAGCTAGAAGTTATTCCGAACAAAAAAGTATTGGGTTTCTTGAAAATGACAAAATGGGCTTTCAACAGCTTTTCAACATTTATTTTCTTCCTCTGGCAGGAGATACATCAAATTGACCCTTTCCCACAGATATTCTTGACTTCAACAAATTGGCACCATCTGGGGAAGAGACATTTTGCCAGTGAGGAAGCTGGAGCAGTGGTTTAAGGAACAGCCACGTGGAGCTGATTTGTTGGACACAATAACAGGAAGGGCAGGTGACCAAAGGGTACAGCTCTACCCTGACTCCTCCATCCGTCTGAGCAGGAATCATACAACCATTGAATGGTTTGTGTTGGAAGGGACCTTAAAGCTCATCCAATTCTAATCCCCTGCCGCAGGCAGGGACACCTTCCACTATTGCAGGTTGCTCCAAGCCCCTGTGTCCAACCTGGCCTTGAACACTGCCAGGGATGGGGCAGCCACAGCTTCTCTGGGCACCCTGTGCCAGCGCCTCAGCACCTTCACAGGGAAGAGCTTCTGCCTCAGAGCTCATCTCAGTCTCCCCTCTGGCAGGTTAAAGCCATTCCCCTGTCCTGTCCCTCCATCCCTTGTCCAAAGCCCCTCTCCAGGTTTCCTGCAGCCCCTTTAGGCACTGGAGCTGCTCTAAGGTCTCCCCTTCAGGAGCCTTCTCTTGTCCAGGCTGCCCCAGCCCAGCTCTCTCAGCCTGGCTCCAGAGCAGAGCTGCTCCAGCCCTCGCAACATCTCCATGGCCTCCTCTGCACTCGCTCCAAGAGTCCAGAATCTCTCCATGTGTGTCTGTGGTTTGGCACATTAAAGAAACGTGTTTTTTTTCTTCTACTAGTGTGTTTCAAGTCACCACCTTGGTTTTCTGACCACTCCCAGCCATTTGCATGAGATCAAGCTGCTGGTCCCGGTCTGCAATAGATCTCTGAGCAGAGCGTGGGATTTTGGTGCACTGAGGTGGAGAGAAGGGGGCTGAGGCAAGGCAATGATTTATTTGTGGGCTGCAATGAGGGAGCATCAGATACAGGCCTGAAAACTCTGTCTCCAGCCTGACAAATGGGATGACAGCCCTTTAAGGCATTTGCTTTATTGCTGCTATTAGTTATTTTAGAAAAAGCATTGCAATCTGCCATTTCTCTCATGCATTATTCAATACACTTGTTCATTTCCTATCCCATACACACGTATTCACAACCCCAAACACTCTTCAGTGTATATACACACAGACACACCAATAAATGGACCTCTTGAATGATTTCAGGAGCAAGCTGAGAGCAGCAAGACCCCACGGTGTATCACAACACTCTATTTCTACTGCACTTTGCCAGTGTTTAGTAATTTAGCAGGTCCATATTGCACAGAAGCTGAGGTGCAGAGATTTACTCTGGTGTTGTCACAGCTTTGAGCCAGAGGAAAGCCCAGAGCAATAAGCCGGCTGATATAAGGTGATGTCCCCAAGAGTGGGCAGCAACCGCCAGTTTGGAGCCAGAGTTCTCAGCCTACACCTCAGAAACCACCCCCAGATCAGCAGAACATTGTGCCTGGCCTGGTAGCCCTTCTCTCTCATCTTCTCTCTGACGCTGTTTAGCTCCATCCTTGCATCAGTCTCTGACTTGAAGCGGAGCATTCATAGGGCAGAAAACGCACACAGCTCCCATCAAGTGATGGGCACACTTCTGGAGTGGGGTAGGCGCGCAGGTGGATGTCAGGACACATGGCAGGAATGGTTTGAGGGAGAAATGGTCAGGAGAGGAGCACAGGGGGCTCCTGACCTGCAGAAGTTCTGGTCTATCCTTATCCTTAGGAGAGGGTGCTACAGTGCTTGGGAGCCAGGTTGCATTTCATAGAATCATAGAATAGTTAAGGCTGGAAAGGACCTTAAGATTATCCAGTTCCAACCCCCCTGCCATGGGCAGGGACACCTCCCACTAAACCATGCCACCCAAGGCTCTGTCCAACCCCACCTTGAACACTGCCAGCGATGGAGCATTCACAACTTCCCTGGGAAACCCATTCCAGGACCTCACCATCCTCACAGTACAGAACTTCTTCCTCATATCCAATCTAAACTTCCCCTGTTTAAGTTTGAACCCATTACCCCCTGTCATATCACTATAGTCCTTAATGAAGAGACCCTCCCCAGCATCCCTATAGGCCCCCCTTCAGATACTGGAAGGCTGCTATGAGGTCTCCACGCAGCCTTTTCTTCTCCAGGCTGAACAGCCCCAACTTTCTCATCCTATCTTCATACAGGCGGTGCTCCAGTCCCTGATCATCCTTGTGGCCTCCTCTGGACTTGTTCCAACAGTTCCATGTCCTTTTTATGTTGAGGACACCAGAACTGCACACAATACTCCAAGTGAGGTCTCACGAGAGCAGAGCAGAGGGGCAGGATCACCTCCTTTGACCTGCTGGTCATGCTCCTTTCATCAATCCCTTCAGCAAAGGCAAACAGCTTGGAAGGGAAACGTGACCAAGGGCCCTGCTCTGTCCCTCACTGACCAGTGTCCATTGCCAAATACCCAGGGAAAGGGGCCACTGGTAACAGCACAGCCCTCCCCTTCCCAGTGCCTGGCTGACGTGCTGGGGCTCCTGCCAGTGAGGATGGGCCTCTCAGGGGGAAATGGGTTCTGTTCACTGTGTGATTCCAAAGTGTGTTTCTGCTACAAGCAAAAGTAGATTGGAGATGGGCTGTCAGCGATGACAGCTGAGCTGAAGAACAGGAACAAGAGTGAACCACTTCAGAAAAGGAAACCGCTAGGGAAATGATCGGAGCTGAGGATAAAAGCTTGGAAATCCCTTAGAGGCAAGGGGAGAGGAGCAAAGTCATATTCAGTGCTGCAAGTCGGTGCCCTTCTGTCCTGACACAGCACTGCGGCAGAAAGTCACCAGGGAGGGAGCACATGCTATGAGTGCAGTCCCTCTTGAACTGGCTCTGAGAGGCCAGTGCTGGACCCATGTACCTATCCAGGCAAGGGAGAGGGCTACAGGGCACATCTTCATTAGCCAGACAGTGTCACACCATGCACAGGCATCCAGCTGAGCAGCCATGGAGAGCTTTTTAAGCAAAGCTGGCCAGAACCAGGCACAGAACAAAGCCAAGCTCTTTGAAAGCGCTGCAGGTGCCCAGAGACATCACCATATGGCTGAAGGGATGAATTGGACCTCAGAAAACACCACGAGGAGAACAACAGGCTTCCGCCAGCATTAAAGCTCCCCAGGTAAGTAGAAGACCACTGGCAGATGTTGAAACAGCTCCTCTTTCCCTCTCTGTGAATACTGGATGCCAAAAAAGAAGCAGCCTTGTTTCTGGCTCCAAAGAATTGAAGGGGCTCAGTAGTTCCCTGCTCAGTCAAGCGAAGAAAGTTGAACTACAAAGTTACATTGGAGGGCTTTGATGGCTGCTGCACTCCACCAAAAGCAAGACATTTCAGAGACCCGTACTGGAACAATTCTGGGCAGTTTGTTCTTTGCTATCTGTCCTTGCCAACAGTTACAAGCTTCCCATTCAAACTAGAAATCATTAGAGCTGGTGATTTACAAGAGACATTGTCTATATGATCCCTTCCAATGGCTGAAAAACGACTCAGGTAGCATTTGGAGAAAGGGAGAAGAATCCGTCAGAGGAACTTTGTCTCATCATCCTTTTCATTTGCTTTCAGGAGCCAGGCTGTGCTTGGCAGAGAGACATGCACACGAGTGAATGGGGATGCAGAGTAAATGGCAGCTTCTCTGACTAATTGCCCTTGTCTGTAATTCAGTGGCTCCTGCCAGCTCCCTGTGAGATGAGAAGGAGCTGGGGTGATTGGAGTGCTGGTGAGCCAGCCCCAGACACATAGGTCTTGTTTGCAGCTCACCACGGGCTGTGGCAGCCTGGTTTCTATACTAGCAAGTGACAGAGGCTTTGGGGAGAAAGTGGTTTCCCAAACGACAGTGCCCACAAATGCTAAACCACATTCACTTCCATCCACGTTAGGCTTTTAGCCGTAGGCACCAGGTTGTGGGGCATCCCTTGGCCAAGACCTTTCATGGGGTTCTGCTAGGAGCTCTGCTCACTTGCATCACCCTAGTTAGTCACCTCCCAGAAGCATTTAGTGTTTAGATGTACTTGTCCTGTCCCTTCCTCTGGCAACTGAATTCCCATCAGTGGCCCTCCGCAAAGAACCGAAGGATGAGATAATTGGCGTTGACCCCATTATGGATCTTCACCTTCAGCTGGGGAGACATAAGTCAGGAGCTGAAACCGCAGCTCTGCATAATGCTGAGCGAGTTAGGCTGTTGCTGAAGGATGAGGGGTGTTTTATAGCTGACAGGGGCTTCTTCTGTCTCCAAGGAAGTGAAGATGCATCTTGTACATGACAGGCCTTCAGCTGGTGAGCACGGAGACAGCGCTGTGCAGGTTTTTCCCTGTAGGGCCCTACCAGTTTCAAGGCTTCATCTGCACTGTTTCTCACTGCTCACCTCTCACCTGATCCTGACCCTGTTGGCAAAATGATAGTCCTCATGTGAGACCTCTTGTACAGTGTTTGTCACCAGAGAAGCAAGGCAGCTCAGCAAGGGCTGCAGGAGTCGCTCCCAGTTTGATCCCATCTCCTAGCCCCTAAGCTTTCCTCTTACTTGCCTTTCCTGGGTTTCTACAATGTTTTCCTTGATTAAACACAAATATGCAGATACTTCCAGTCCATTTCGATTCCCACTGGTGTCCTGGGGTATGTAAATAATCTGTCTGCAGAATTTCCCCGAAGTCTGAGGTTGAGATGTACATAAACTGAAGCATGACAGGGAGAATAAGGATTGTCTCATATGAGTTATCAGAAAACCTGATAGAGCCCCTCCAGCCTGAGCAGAGCTGGGAATACCCAATGGCATCGCCTCTGGAAGGAAGAGGGAAAGGGATCCTTTGCTCCCTGACACCTCCTGGCACCAAAAATGCTTTCTCTTCCTCTCTAAGTCAAGAGGTGCCAACAACAGCCATTGCCTCTTCTGGCCAGAAGAGCTAGTTACTGATGCGCACAGAGCGGGGAAGGAACAGGAAGGGTTATCCAGCATGCCTGAGATTATAAAGTGCCACCCAGCCTGTTGCATGTCAAACAGGAAATGGTGCCATTAACTAGGAATCATTTCCTAAAAGACTCTCCAAAGACCAGAAAGCTCTTCACCTCCAACCTGCTGCACCCTCCCAACAGCCGTGCCTCCGTTTACCAGTTCATTCAGTGGGTACGGAAAGCTGAATGCAGACAGGGCTATGGGGTTAAGTAGTTCCAGGAGGGATCTGAATATCAAATTCACTGCAGGAATTATTTATCCAAGTTAGCATTTCCAGCCCAAAAAGAAAAGTGACCTGTACGTACCTCGGTGTCTCCTGAGCTGCAGTCTGCTTTGCTGCCTTCATTCACTTTGGCTGACACATTGGCAGCAGCTTTTTCTGGTTGGTGTTTTTTGCAGGATGTGACCCTGGGAGAAGCTTTATTTAATACCAGGATGAGATCTGTTTTAGCTGGAAATTGAAATCCTCACCCAAAATGAGAGTAAAATTGCAGTGGAGGAAAGTTTGAATGTAAAATGCAACAAGAGTCAAGAAATGTTTGTCTTATGTCTAATGAACATAGAGAACTCATGGTGCCCAGTTCAAGAGTTATATTTACATGGAAATATTTGTTGAGCAGCACTGGTTTTGAGCAAGAAGTTTAAAAAGTAGGTTTTTTCTTTCATGGATGCTTATTTCCAAGGAAAAAGGCTTAATATACTGGTTGTGATCTGTTCCCCTGGATTTATTTGTCATTAATTGGAATCATTGCAAAAATCTGTGCTTTCAGTTGCAGATTGTGGCCTTATAGAGAAAGTAAGGAAGAAAAAACTCCCAGCTAAAGCTGCGACAGAAGCTCAGAATGTGAGATAAGATGCCGATAATAAGAGCAAAGTCTCTCTTCTGTGCCAAGAAGTGGCACAGCAGAGGCGTGGACAAGTATACAGCCTGTGCATATATTAAGACATTGAGCTTTCACCAAACAAAGAGACCCAGACTTCTGCAGATGGCAGCTTGAATAGCAAGAGCATTTTTGAACTCTCTTACCACTTTCAGGAAGTTTCTCCACCGGGGAGTATAGCTGGATTTTTGTGAGGTGGCCATTTTGCTGATAGCCTGGTTTCCAGTGTTCAGTCCTAGAATCATAGAATCCCAGATTGGTTTGCGTTGGAAGAGACCTTAAAGCTCATCCAGCACCAACCCCTGCCATGGGCAGGGACACCTTCCACTATTGCAGGTTGCTCCAAGACCCTGTGTCCAACCCGGCCTTGAACACTGCCAGGGATGGGGCAGCCACAGCTTCTCTGGGCACCCTGTGCCAGCGCCTCAGCACCCTCACAGTAAAGAACTTCTTCCTTGTATCTAACCTGAACTTCCCCTGTTTCAGTTTGAACCCGTCATCCCATGTCCTATCACTCCAGTTCCTGATGAAGAGCCCGTCTCCAGCATCCTTATAGCACCCTTCAGACACTGGAAGCTGCTCTGAGGTCTCCACGCAGCTTCTCTTCTCCAGGCTGAGCACCCCCAGCTCTCTCAGTCAAAGACAGGCTAATTCCACTGCTGGTCAGTCCTTACTCACTTCTGACTGCATTGGCCAATTTCTGTTAAGTTGAGTTGGTGGTTGAGAATTCAAAGCTGTGATGGTTTAGTGGAAACAACATTCAAGAGCATGAGCTGCTTTATGCAGTTGTGGAAGAGAAAATATTCTTAGCTCACCTCCTATGTTCAGTTTCGGTCTCCTCTCTACCAAACAAATGTGGACAGACTGGAGAGGGTCCAGAGAAGGGCCATAAAGATGATGCAAGGACTGGGAAGTTGTGAGAGGAAAGGCTGAGAGAGCTGGGGCTGTTCAGCCTGGAGAAGAGAAGGCCCAGGGGAGACCTTGTCACCATGATCCAGTATTTAAAGTGTGGCTACAACGAAGACGGAGATTGCCTTTGTACAAAGAGCCACATGGAAAAGACGAGGGGTGATGGGCACAAGTTACTCCTGGGGGGATTCCAACTGGACACAAGAAGAAAATTCTTCCCAATGAGAACCAGCCACTGGGATCATCTCCCCATGGAAGTGGTGGATTCCCAAATATTGGACACCTTTAAGATTCAGCTGGACAGGGTGCTGGGCCATATAGTCTAGGTCATGCCTTGTCTAGAAAAGTTGGATCAGATGATCCTGAGGTCCCTTCCAACCTGGTAATCCATGACTCTAGACACCACAGACACCAAAGAGTCTACACAAGAAACAGCTTTGAAAACCAGGCTTTAGCTGCTGTTCTAGGAACTATTTGCTTTCTAATCCAAAGCAAGTCCCACTTCCAAATCCGAATTGCAGTGCAAGGCTTGAAGAGTACAGCAACTTCCTAGAAACCACTGGCACAGCAAAACCAATTATCTGCTTATATTAACGGGTTATATTTTAAGCTTACGAATTACCTGTTGTGCTCAGTAAGCATCCACTCCTGCAGTGTGTGATATCAGGTATCCTTAGGACTAAAGCTGAGAAATAAGAAACAACAGAAATCTTTCTTTTCTCCACCCAAAATGCCTGTTGAAGGACTGGACAGACATTGTTTCATGGAACTTAGGGAAGTGTCTGCTTGCCCCCCAAATCCTCAGTTTTTCTTCATGGAACCAGAGCCACAACATTTCTTTTTACTCAGGAACTTCCAATTTTCCCCCTTTTTTTTTTGGACTGAATTTCCAATATTGGATTTCAGCCAAAAAAAAGTTGGTCTTCAATTACTGACATTCAATTTATTCTCTTTCTGAGCACTTGGCTTAATCCAGCTCAGAAAGGTACATTAATGAACTCTCTTACAAATGAAAACAGGGAGCAATACTTTGCATTTCATTAGCTCTTAAAAGAAAGCTGAGCAAGTTAAGCAGGGGCCAGCAATATTTTAATTAGCCTTCCTGAGATTGTCTTCTGCAAAAATAGTCCTTTTTAATTACATTGGTTACAATACCCTGCAGCAGGTCAACTCACTACTTAAAGATCTCCGCACAGCATGGTTTCTGCTCTGTGAGCATGCAGATGAATTCGATGTTCTCCCCAGTATTGTGGCATCTGACTAAGTCCCAACTCCCTTCTGTGGCTGAAAGTGCTTCTGGCACAAGGTAACACATAGGTGAGGGCTGCCCAAGCTCTTGAGAAGCAGCATTGGGTTTGTCTGTGGGATGGATTTTACACTTGACTGTATGACCTTGCTATCAGGGAAATTGCTGCTGGTTATGCTGGCAGCTTCCAAAGAACCACATGTTAATTTGAATGTGGGGAAAAAACTGCTCCCAGTGTGCATCAAAGGACCTTTATTTCCGGTTCTCACAATGTTCTCAAGAGTGGTAGACTTTCAACAAGCAGAGATTTTTCCCATTTTTGGTTCAGTTCTGAAGTTGGATTTGATTTTGTTTCTTGTTATTAATGGAAAAATACATTTCTTAGCTGTTCTGAGGTTCTGGGTGCTCAGTTTTCACAGGTCCTGACTCTTTACATAGCAAGCTTATGACTAGCATATGCTAGAACTGCAATATGCAGCTCAGATCACTACTGCTCCCAAAGCAACACTCCAGGTTAATCTGTTGTCCAATTTGCTGTGTGACTGGATTCCAAGTCACAGTCCTGGCTTCCTTAGTGTTCCAACATGTAGTTAAAAATACTCCATCAGCTGACATCCCTTTGCAGACTAGAAATGCCGTCAACACTTCTCTTAGTTTGCAAAAAAAGACATGACCAGTTTTATGGTTTAGGGTTTTTTTTGTGTGTTTGGCTAATGTTGAGTTTCCCCATGTGCAGAAAAGCAGGAGAATCTTTTGAGTTTCCAAGGATGAGCAAACAAAGAGGTGTAGAAGGAAAACCTTTGGCAAAACAGCTAAATACCATAAGACAAACCCTTCTTATACAATAAGAATTATCAGCATTCTATCTAGTGCCCTCGTGTGGGGATTAAAACCTAATTTATAGTCAAAGGGGGTAGAGTCTGGCTGGAAGTGGTTCTATGAGGGAAGAGGAATTGATTTCTGAAGCACCAGTACATCTCCTCTATCCATGGAGCAGCAGGACTCCTGGAGGACGAGCGTCTCCCAGAGCTTTAGATAAGGACATGGATCTTGCCTGGCTCAGGACTCTTTTCTTCCTTTCATTGCAGACTCACAGCTGGAACCAAAGAGGCAGAGCTAAATTTGGACCTTTATTTCAAATCAGGCCTTTTGCATATCTTTGTGCCTCCTTTTATTTTGTCTTGGAAGCTGGGCTGGACTAGCGAGTTCTACTCTGCATGTTTCTGTAGCACATGAAGAAAACTCATGAATGTGTCCTTGAGGAAGGAGATCATTAAAAATTAACCACTTTGAAATGCTGGATTTCTGTCTGGTTTTATTCCTTTTTTGGAAACAATATTCTCTTGTTATCCAGAAACTTTCCCCAGAGTCACATCTCCTTGAAAACTCCTCCAAGAAATTGTCCATGGAAAATGTTGACCGGCTAAAATGAGCACTTGCCACTAGCAAAACTATGAATGGGAAATGCCTGCCCCATCCTGCACCATTGCCCTGGGTCTGGAAGGGTTATACTCCATGAGTAAACAGGTTTCTCCAGAATGAAGGATTCAGACATTTTGGGATGAATTTGGCCTTCTTTTATAATTTATAAAGGAAAAAGACCTCAGCGGGGCCCTGTGGAAGGTACAGTTTTCAAGGACAAGGACAGAGTAAGAGACGAGGAAATTTGCCCAAAGGGCTACAGCTCTTCACAAGCAGTGAAGGTGTGAATGCAACCTCATTTTCACTCTTGTTCAGCTACAGAGAGGAAAGTACCTTATTTTGCTTGCGTGTGCAGACAGCAGTTCTTACTGGTAGAACTGGACTTGTTCCCCTGAGCTGCTCTCATTTCCCCCTGCAGTCGAGACCTCAGAAGCATGTCTCCATCTAGACATCTCCACCTCGCCAGGTCCTCTACTCTCTAGCGACCAGCTTGTGTGGCCTTTGCTCTCCCATTGGGGTACTGGACATCTGTTCTTTTCACCAAGGGGTTGCAGAACAGTGTGGGATAAGGGTCTGGCTTGTGATATTTGGGTTTCCTTGAGGGTACTCTGTAGCTTTTGGCTTTACTAAAGGGAGGTTTGAGAGTGAATAGAATGGTGTTTGAGAATGAACAGAACAGAGCAGAGAAAAGGAGAGGAGAGGAGAGGAGAGGAGAGGAGAGGAGAGGAGAGGAGAGGAGAGGAGAGGAGAGGAGAGGAAAATAGGATGAATTCGGTTGGAAGGGACGTAAATGACCACGTCAGGGCTGACCAAAATTTAAACATGTTGTTAAGGGCCTTGTAAAAATGCCTCTTAAATGGTGCCAGGCTTGGGGCATCAACCACCTCTCTAGGAAACCTGTTCCAAGATTTGACCACCCTCTTGGTAAAGAAATGCTTCCTCATGTCCAGCCTAAACCCTCCTCCATTACAGCTTTGAACCATTCCAAAGGGTCTTGTCGCTGGATCCCAGGGAGAAGAGCTCCAAAATGTGTTTTAGTAGAAAGCACACTGTGTCTTCTCTCAGTGACACAAGACACTGCCTGATCAGAACTAAGAACTCTCAGTAGGAGCAGAGGTGCTCCAGGTTTGCACAATTCCCAGTAAGCTGTGTTACTCATTCAGAAACCACACTCAAAATACCTTGTTTGAGCAGTGTTTGCTGATGAGGAGTGTAGCCTGCTTCCAGACCAAGCCCTGAGCCTCATGGGGTAGGAAGTTCTGCATTAGGTTATACCTTCTTAACTGCCACTGCTGCAGGACCCAGGAGGATATAGGGAGTTTCCCAGTAACACTGCTAATGAAGGTGGAACGCATGAGCATCCCATGTATTTGTTGCCTGATTACTATAGAAATAAATGAATCAGGGCAGCACACTGAACAGTCAATTATCCCTTATTCAGAAACCAGCACAATTTAATTACGTCTAAATAGCACTTGTAATGGTGAATAGTGAATCAATTGATGGGCCCAGTACTTCAGAGAGTGCTTTATTGGCAGCTCTGTCTGACTCCCTGGATGCTCACGCCAAAATGAAGTGATCCTTTCAAGCCTAGAGGCTGTTAGGTTCACTCCCAAAACAGATTCTCTTTTCAAGAGTTAATTGCTCTGTAATCTTTCCAGAGACACAAATATTTATTGAGCCTTGAGACAGAATCTGTTTTGGTTCACCAGGGTGTAAATCAGTAGTGACAGCACTGAAGTGACTGAAACTACACAGGAAGAGTAACCAGGACCTCAGTGCCACAGGCCTGGGGATGATGCCCTGGCTTACAGCGCATCTTCATGTGAGGGTCTCAGCTTGATTGAGATAAAGACCCGTGTACCCCCTGCAGCTGGGAGCATGGGTTCAGTGGCCTGTCTCATCCAACAAGCTGCCTTCCAAAGTCCTCTACATAATATGTGTCATGCCCTTATAAAACCCCCTGTGGTGGTGGCAGTGGTGAAGCTGGCACTGAAATGCAGGTTCTCCTCTCAGTTATGCCCACCTTGGTCTGGAATAACTTTGCTGGATTGGCTGCTACAAGGCTATCAAAGCTGTATGGACCCCATTTCCCAATGGGCTGTGTCTCAATGTCTGTGCAGTTAGTTACACGTGAAGCCACTGTGCTCTAAGCTATAAGGGTGGTGAGGCCATGGAACGGGCTACCCAGGGAAGTTGTGAATGCTTCATCCCTGGCGGCGTTCAAGGTGGGATTGGACATAGCCTTGGATGGCATGGTTTAGTGGGGGGTGTCCCTGCCCATGGCAGGGGGGTTGGAACTCGATGATCTTAAGGTCCTTTCCAACCCTTACTATTCTATGATTCTGTGATTCTATGATGAGGCTGTTGATGCTAATGCTCAGGTGTAGCTGCTCAATTGCAGCATTACCTGCTCTGCCTCCCGTTTCACAACATGCCTTCTCCCCTCCTGGCATTTCCTGTAGCCGTCATCCCAGGAAGGTACACGAAAGCCCAAGTTAACAGATTTCAGCAGAAATCCCAGAGTAAAGAAGTTATTTGCAAAGGATTATAGAGGAGAAGCATTAAAACCTTCAAAGGAACTCTAATAAGTGAGGAAGTGCCTGGTTCCAGTGCATCATCGATGCCCTGTGCCAGCACAGTGTCGTTCCCCTGAGCTACTGCCTGTGTTCTCTGGTGACACCTGTCCTCATTTTGCCATTCCAGGGCTTGGTAGATGAGGTGGAACTGGATGTCATCATATACTGCCACTGTGATTTAATCTAGTCCAGGTTCAAGAGGAGAAATAAATCCATTAAATCCAAGCCCAGGTGCCTTTGCGTTACGTTGTTGTGTGACTATGTTGGCTGGACATCGCTTCAGCATCTGTTATCAGCTGAACTCTGTGTGTCTTTGAGGCTGAAGCATCCAACCTTCCCCAAGTTCATCCACATGGCCCAGGAAATCTGTGGCCTCAAGGATATTCTGTCCCAGCTGAAGGTGTGCAGATGTCCATAGGTGAGCTGGGCTCCCTCTGGAGTCAGTAGAGAACAACCTTTGGGTGCCTAAACCATAGACCAGGCCTAAGTGTTTGAGCTAAGTCAGCACGTCAATGTTGTGACTGAGGGTTTAGCTATGTTTTAGCATGGACCCAGACCCACATGGAACTGAGACAGCCCAAGAACTAATAGCTCTTGCTACATCATGCACACCCAGCTCTTTCTCACAAAGTTCTGCTGAACTTTTTGCATTCCCCATTGTATTTATCTGACAATAATTAGAGGGTTTTTTTTATGTTGGTCTCTTCATTTTGGCCAGAGGAATAGTTCCCCATATTATCCAGGGCAATTAATTGAGAAGGAGCTCCTGAGATGATAGCAATTTCTTTTTTAATTAGAGCCTTCAATAGATCCCATTGGAGGGAAGTCCGTTAATCAGGCTTTAATTTGTGTAGTGGAGAGTTACAGCAAACACAGTCATGGAACAGGGATGTTGGGTTCTGAAGGGCAGGGTTTAATGAGGTACAGTACAAGCGCGATGGTTGGAGACTGCACTGGTGTCTTTGGACTCTTATGGGAAGCCATAAAACACAGAGCAGTTCGAACAGGATCAGGTTTTTACTCTAAAACTTAAACGCAAGTGTTTCTAAGGCTTCCCCCCTCCCCGCCCTTATCTCTGGGGAAATTAAGTTTTGCATTAGGCCACTGACTTAACCATAGCAGAAGGAAATGAATTGTTTGAAGTAACACTTTAGTCGATTCGTTTTTGAAATCCCAGCATCAGATCCTCTGATTCCTCAGGTGTAGAATTGTAACAGTACCATGTTCTAATAAACAACTTTCTGCTTCCTCTCCAGAAATTATGCTCATTGTGCACACAGCATTCCTTTCCTGTTGCTCCATCCTTCAGCTACTGAATCTCAATCGATTTTGTTCTCAATAACAAAGGAAGTGGATGTGTTGCAGTCAGTCCCTCACACTACTCCAAGCCGCAGTGCAACAACAGCAAGCTGATTTTCATGGGATTTAGCAAAAGTCCTAATTATAAACCTGCTCTTGTAAGATTAGCATTAAGGGAATGTTAATCATAGAATCATAAAATAGTTTGGGTTAGAAGGGAGCTTAAAGCTCATCCAGTTCCAACCCCTGCCGTGGCCAGGGACACCTTCCACTAGAGCAGGTTGGTCCAAGCCCCATTCAACCTGGCCTTGAGCCAGAGATGCTCTTCTATGCTTAACATTGCAAAAGGGGAAACTGAGTCTTGCAGCACACACACCATCCAGATTCCTCCAGCAAGAGCTGAGTCATGGTCACAGAAATCTCTCTTCCATATCAAATATCCTGGGAGCTCACATAATTCATGTGCTTCATGCACAGCTTTTAAATGAAGGGTTCATACTAGCAATACATTTCAAACCATCGCATGAGCGGGCGTTTGTTCTAGTTCCAGCAAGGGAAAAAACAGAGGGTCAGAAAGGATCATCTAAGCTGACCATTGATAAGCTTCTGGAGAAGCTTTTTAACTGCTTAGTGACCCATTTACTTGAGGGCAAAGCACAGATGAAGAACTTCTATTGCAATAAGAGTCAAAGTGGAAGGTAAAGTCGTATTGAGTATTTGTTAGCTGTGACTCCAGTCAGCTGCCCAGGCTCTAAGGGAAGCAGCAGCCTCCCCCTATCAGAGATGTGGAGAAATAAGGTATAACAGGGTATTTTTCCAAGCTTCCTGGAGATTTCACTGGAGAACATGAGAACTGTTAAATTAGATTAGACCTCAGATGCATCTAGACCTCTCCAAGATGCTAGGGATATGAAATAGTCTGTTTTCTTCTCTTTAATCCTTTATAACTGACATCTGATTTGAGATGTGGAGTTACTCTGACTTCTGATATCTATCATTAACTATTACAATTGAGGTTATTCACACTTTTCATGTGAAGACCATTCCCTCTCTGGCTTCCCACAACTTCCCAAGGCAATGCTGTCCAACACCAAATCCCTGTTGCGTGCTCCCCAGGACACACACCATGCGCAGGGAGTTGTGTGGGATGGTGCAATCCCCTCATTTTGAAATCCCCTCCTCCTTCCTATAGCTAAAGCCACAGCAGCACTTGCTAAAAGTCATTCCTCAGACAGAGGTAATACTCTCCCCAGCTCATAAATGATTTGCATTACATATTCTCCTGAAGTGATGTAGGAAATGCATCAAAAGGTTTAGAGTTGTTGAGAGTTTGGGGCTTATTCTTTTTCATAGGATTGCTTATTTTCCTTCCTGAAAGCTAAGCAAGGTTCCCAGAGCTGAGTGCAACTCTGGGGGGCTGGAGAGAAAACACTGGAAGCGATAAATGCTGGGAATTACAAGTGATCTAAAGTTGTGTCATGCTATAATGCAATTTTCAGGTCCCGTATCTCCTACCCTGCAAGATTTGGATGTAGATTGCAAGCACCTATGGAAAGGGAGGACTCACCCCTGATCCCAGGCACATAAAGCACTGGCTCCACTTGGAAAGTGTTCTCAAGGTCCAATAATAAATAATAATAATAGGACCTTAAATATGTCGCTAAGCAGAGCTCAGTGATGCCTCTCGCATATTGCAGCCCAGTGCAAGCTGAGAGCTTCCTCCCGGGGTGAAGAAGGCAGGAGTTTTGGTGGTTTATTTGAGGGAGAGCAGAGGAAAATCACCTGCAGGCTGCTGGGGGTGGCAGGACACTGGGAGAGATCCGCTCATCCCATCATATCCCAAAACATCCGAGTGCAGGGGAGGGTGTAACGCCGCTCGAGCAGAGCTTTGTATTATTTCTATAGCAACATACAGAGCATCTGGGATTAGGAAGCAGCTTGAGCTCTGGAAGAGGAGCCAAACTACAGGCTTTGACTTCATCATTAATTCCTACTTGATAGATTCACTATGCCCACCTCTTTCCCAGGCAAAGCCTAATAAAACGGGGCTCGGGCATGGAGAATTGGCTCCTGGCACTGCTCTCCCTGCTCACTCAGGCTAATGATCACTCTGCAGGGCATAATATTTTCTCAAGCAGATTTAAGAGGAAATTCAATTGATCAACACTTTCTGCCCAGACTCCTCCGTGCACACCCGTGGCTGCTTTGCATTCCAGCCAGGATCCTGCTGCACCGAGCAGGGAGATTAATTCAGTGCAGTTTTGAGAGTGCAATAGGTTAAAGCTGACAAACCTTTCATCTGGTAGGACACGATGTGGGTGTCCTGCACATCACCCTGATGGGGGCAAAAAGGGGATGAGGCAATATATGGTTGGCAAAATAAGGCAATTACTGACACATGTTTCAGGTTTCTTCTTCTAGATGTCATTACTGACGTCTTTTGGAGCTGTTGATAAAGTGACAGGGAGAAATCCACATAGGTAATGCTGCTCGCAGATGAAAGGATAGGGTTGGTCCTGCTGACAACTTGCTGAGGAGCTGCTGAAGTTCAGGAAGGCTCAGCTGGGCAGCAGCAGACGTGACAGGGGTATCACACAGCAAGCAATAATGATATGAGGTGTGCAAGGGAGGTGATGCCAACACGAGGAATATGAAGGGGCTGGGAAGGGAGCAGCCCTCAGGTGATGGGGGGAGGCACCAGTAAAAGCTTACTGCAAAGTGTTTTACCACCACCCTGCCCATTGCCTGCATAAAGGCAACCTCTGCCCGGTGGATGCCTTTATTCAACCAAAAATAGTCTTATGGTCCACCCCACTTCTCCTTCCTCTTCTCCTGTCTCTTCCCCATGGTCCCTGCTTCCGGCCAGGTCCCTGTAAATGGTCCATTGCTCCCACCTCTGCTCAGCTTGCTCATTAGTTACATCCCTGGGCTCTTCCAGACTCCTCATCTACAGCAATGATGAAGTGACCCTTCAGAGACCTGCAGAAGAAATGAATACTCCCAGGTACTAGAGACTCAACCCTAATGTCTTTATTCAAGCAAAACTTCCCAGTGGAGCCTGAATCTTGACTCTGAGAGGAAGGGACTCGCCTGAGACTGAATGGGTGAAGCAGAGAATCCTCAGTTAACCTGCCCTGGCAAGGCAGGAATACCAACATGATCCTGGCACCAAATTGAGGCCGGTCCCGAGGTGGATACGAGCACTTGGAATTCCACTGGGGAGCAGCTTGAGAGCCAGAGAAGAACTGAATGTACTGAAGGATTGCAAACGGCTGGAATTCTTGTTGCTTCTGTGCAGAACACACTCCAAATCACTTCCCCATGCTCTCCTTTGGAATATTTTCTTGGACATCTGCAGCTGAAGTTTTGTTGGAGACTTTTCCAGAAGCCACTAAAAGCAGCAGCCAACCCAGGTGTGTGCTGGGCTGAAAATGAATGGGGTTTATGAGCTGTGGGAGCGGAAAAGTCAGGTTTCCAACAGAAGGAAGTCCCCTCTGCTCCGGAGCAACACTAACACAGACTGACACACTCTAATGGAATTTACTTGCTTCTTTATTTCATTCCATCCCAAAACTAAAAGCCAAAAAGCTCTCCCTTGTGTCACATTAAAACATGTTTCTTATTAAAGTGGCAGCTGAACTCTGCAGGCTTGAGGAGCGAGGTAGAGGGGGATTGCCAAAGTGACAAGGAGGGACAGGAGCAGCGTGTGCCTGGGGATGGGAGGATGCAGCTCTTTGCCTCTGCACTGCTGCTCCACAGGCTTCCAGGGGTCTGTGTTCCTCAGCTGAGCCAGTACAGCCCTTCCTTGGTGGGCAGGTGGCAGAAAAGGAAGGGAAAACCAAATGCTCTGAATATGTAAGGAAAAATACTGGCTGGGTCCTCCCTTCCCAGCCAGCACAGAGCACTCAGGGCTCTGTCCCTCTGTCAGCCCAGGGATGGGGCATAACTCACCACCATAATCCCTCTGGGAGCTGAAATGTGCTCTGGCCTGCAATTTCTTCCAGTTCTTTCCTTCCTTGTGTTTGAATCCTGTTTGCAGTCTGCAGTATTCAGACACTGAACACCGCTGCTGAGCTGTGATTGCTCTGATAAGCCCGAGGTATCATTTCTGATCCATAGCTGGGAGTGCACATTATCCATTTCCAGTGAGTGAGTATTTGTCTGCAAAGACTTGCAATGCAGTGTTCACACATGCTGCTTCCCAGCAGAACCAGCTCCTTCAGCTGAAAATTCCCACCCCCAACCAAAGCCTTTCCAGGATGCTCTTTTCATGTCATTCCTTCCTGGTCCCCGGGGTCTGCAGGGCTGGCCTGGGAGCAACGAAAGGTCACCGTGCCTTGCTTTACAGATGGGGAAACTGAGGCACAGAGTGATGTGCTGGAAATCCAGTGGATTTATGGATCACCAACATGACCCTGATCTGCTGTGATGAGGCTGCCCTGCTCCTTGCTGGGGTCCCATGGACACTCGCTTGTGAGTCCCTAGCAGCAGAAGGCTCTCATGCTCCTGCCTCCCATTGACCAGTAGCTTTTCCAACTGGGAAGCTGAGGCCCTGAAGGCCTTTGCTCTGCTTTGAACCACCACCAAAATTACAAGAAGAGGCTCTGTGAAGGGTATTCCCCACCCCCCGCCATAAAAATAGATATCCTTGTAAAAAGAGATATTTTTATTAAAAAATTCTTTATAAAAAGATTTTTCTTTATAGCTTTTCTTTATAAAAATAGCTTTCCACGGAAGAAGGCAGCCTCTCCTTGCCTCCCATGAAGAGACATATCCTTAGGTAATGGCAGAGCCAGTGCTGGGTGAGGGAGGGGAGATGCGAGATCTGCCCACTATGCCCCATTAGAACCCTGAAAGCTTTCATTTGTCACCACAGAGATTCCAGCCTGGATCCCGCAGTGACAAATCATTGCCACTGGGATAATCAAGCTGCAGAGACAGGGTCATTTATCTTGGCTCTTTGCTAAACAAAGCATTTCCCTCCTCCCTCCTGCCTGGCTCTTTGCAGGGCTAAGGGGGCCTGGGCTGCATGGACCACACCATCAGAGGTCCCCATGTCCCGCTGCTGTCAATTAAAGCCTGAATGAGCCAGGGTACGTGGGGCTGCAGCATCCTCCCAGGCACACTTTGCCAAAGCCAGCCAGCATAAGACACTTGTTGCTCTTTGCCTCTCCTGAGTGCTGAATCAGGCTCGCAGCACTCACCAGACATATGTTTGTGAGCTGGGTAGCTCATCTTTGTGGTTCTTTCATGCTCCAAATAGAATATATTTCATTAGAAACAGAATTTAATGCATTCAATAAGGCCAACCTGGTAGCCAGTAGCTCAAGAGGGGTTTGAGAGCCTGGTGATCCCCCCAGTGCTCAACCTGCTGCATGATTTAAACAATCCAAATGCTCAGGGCTGAGTTTGGTGCCTAAATCTCAAAAGACTCAATTGCAGAAGAGGCAGAATAATGGACTGGGAGTCACAACAACTTGTTAACCCAGTGGAAGCCACCAGCCTGCATCCCTTCAGGTTGACTGATGGGTTTGCTTGTGTTCCAGTGAAGCCATTCAGTGTGAGTGCCTTCAGCTGGAGGTGGTAACTCCTGAAGACCCAATAACTGCTCACAACCTTCTGTGTGCTGCAGTAGGAGCCTTGGGTTGGGCTGTGGGTCTGAGTTTGTGCTCAGCTCTTGGGGAGGCTTTGGTGCAGTCAGAGGTGGTGGTGGGTGTTGGATGCAGAGGTTGCTCAGTTGTGAGTGAGGGTCTTTGTTAGCAGGCAGCTGGAATGAGCTATGCTCGGGCTGGCCAGGCTGCATCTGCCTGCTGAGCAGGAGGCTGAAGGCACAGTGATGCTCTAAGTTGTTTTCTCTCTTTAGCAGTGAGATGAGCTCTCTGAAGCAAAGCACTTATTGAGTCCTTTCTGCTGCTTTGATCGTAGCAGATGACTTCTCCTTTTCACTTGGTGCTCATGAGCTGCTGTTATCTTGAACTGTGGCTGGTGGGGATGTACTTCAGGCTCACTTCTTTCCTGGGGCTTCCACTTCTCCCTGTTCATCCCCTCCTCTTCTCACAGTGTACTTGAGCGCTTAAGTTGATTTCTCCCTGTTGACTGGCATGCTCCTATACAAATTATAGAGACTGTGAAGCTGAACAGGCAGCTACTGAGCTGGGGAAAAAATAATGATTTTGATTTGAGTCATGATTTCCTCTATTTAAGTCATTTTAAAACATAAGGAAGATGTTTAGGTACAAGCTCCCTGTTCCTTATTTTCAGGTCTTTAGTTGAAAATTGCTACTGTTGAATCCTAAATCCTAGAAAGGATTGAGAAGGCAGCTAAAGAAACAGGGACGTTTCCTGCTCTGAGACCCTGGCTACCTTCATGCTGATAGCTTACGTGTGAAGTGCTGCTCACAGTAGTGAAGGTACCAGCTGCTGCTTGGGCTTGTGGACAGAACCTTGTTCTGAGTTCAGCTTCCCCTCTCAAAGCTGAGGGTGCCATCTCCAGCCATGGTGTGCATCTCCATGGGGAGAGAAAAGAGAGCAGCTTAGAAACATTCAGCCCCGTTCCCAAGTAGATGTTGAATGGGGAGAGCCTGGAAATCAGGTAAGGTTGAGCCCATTCCTTTAAGTTCTATATCACTCATTTAGTTGTAGTTGCACCCTGAGCCTTGAAGATGCTCAATTTGCCCTGTTTCTGGGATGCAGCATCAATCCCAAAGATGTTCTCCCTTCTGAGGGTCTCACCCCAGGGCCTCATTTAGTGCCTAGAGCTGGAGAGAGGGTTTCCTTTGCAGAGAGCCCAGCATCAGAGCCAGCCCAGCTTTTCTGAGCTCCTGCCATCACTCAAGGTACGGAGGTGAATTATCTTGTGACAAACGATGTGGGCAGGCAGGACTTTTAAGGCTTCATTAGTGCAGGCACTGGCAGGGGGGAAGTCTCGGCTTAGTGGCCTGAGCATGTGCTGGGGTGAAGACTCTGCTGTGTAGAATTAAAAAGCACTGAATGATGTGACAGATCGGCAGCACATTTCAGTGTGTGTTCCACCAGGGGAGGTGATTGGCACTGCTGTGGTACTGCCCTGCTAAGGAACTGCCCAAAAGAGATGTCAGCAGTGCATGAGCCTGAGTGATGGGGGACCCGCGGAAGCAGGATGTACACACACCCCCCCCAGGCATAGATGGGGCTAACACACAAGCCCCTTCCTGGGGTTACATTGTATGAGGGTGGCACAGGGCTTGGGAGCACTGGATCGTGTGCCTGCAGTCATAGAATCCCAGACTGGTTGGGGCTGGGAGGGACCTTACGTCTCACCCTGTTCCAACCCCTGCCACAGGCAGGGACACCCTCCACTGGAGCAGCTTGCTCCAAGCCCCTGTGTCCAACCTGGCCTTGAACACTGCCAGGGATCGGGCAGCCACAGCTTCTCTGGGCACCCTGTGCCAGCACCTCAGCACCCTCATAGGGAAGAACTTCTTCCTTATCTCCAACCTGATCTTCCCCTGTTTCAGTTTGAATCCATCGCCCCTTGTCCTATCAGTACAGTTCCTGGTGAAGAGCCCCTCTCCAGCATCCTTGCAGCCCCATTCAGACACTGGAAGCTGCTCTGAGGTCTCCACACAGCTTCTCTTCTCCAGGCTGAACAGCAGACAGGCAGGATCACCTCCATGACCTGCAGCTCACGCTTCTTCTGGTGCAGCCCAGCACATGGGTGGTTTCTGGGCTGTGAATAGTCCCTATGGAGTCTGCAGTGAGGAACTGGCAGTGACCCCCTGTAATTCAAGATACACCTCGGTTGCACCCCGTGCCTCAGTTTACCCCTTTACTAAATGATGACCTGAGCAGTGGTTGGGTACCACCTTCGTGCAGCACCCTCCAGACGCATAGAAAATACAAGGCTGGTTTCTTGTCTGCTGGAGCCTTGCAGTCTGCATGCATTGGGAATGGTTTTCCCAGCCCACAGTGATGTAACCTCTGCCCCATTCCTCCTCTCCTTTCTCTGGGTCATCATCAATTTTCCCATTTGATGGCAAGCAGGAGTTTTCCAGCAGGGCAGAGCCATCCTGTGTGTGCGCAGATTTCCTTTGATCCAAGCAGGAAAAAGGGCTCTTGATACACAGGCTCTGGAGAATTCCTGTCCTTGCATCCTGTTATTGAGACAGTCTCATTATCCAGTAACAAAACTGGCTGGAAATCTGCCTTGCAATATTCTCTTTCCCCTTCAAAAATCTTTGGACAAGATGGACATTTCCCTGGGAAGTGTTTTCTGTAGGACTTTATTGCAAACTCAATGAGTGCAATGAGGAGGAGAGGTTAACCACCCCAGTTCGGTCCTTCTGCCCTCCTTGTTGCCCTGTTCCACTCATTTCTTTCAGCATATATCTGGGAGTAATCCACAGCTTCATATTTAACAGAGCAGAGACAAGCCAGCCACAGCACCAAGTCCCCCTGTACCTTCCACCAGTTCTCAGCTGTTCTCCTGCCCCATCCCTATGGATCTAATGGCACAAGCCAGGTAACAGAAATGAAGGCTCTTCAGTTCCTTTTTCACATGAAACGCTGGCTCCTAATTACAGTAGGTTTCATTCCTAGCTTTTCTCTTTCCCCATTGATCCATGCAAGCCCTAAGGTCAGCACAGATCAAATTGTCCCTTAAACAGAGGCAAGATAACTTTATATTCTGCTTGGATGTTTGAGCTTCATCTTGGGTCATTTCAAAACAGATCCTGGAGAGTTTCATTACCGAAACAGCAGAAAGAATTCTCCTTTCTGGTTTCTTGTTCTTCAACTGAAACTCCCAGCCAGTGCTGGTCCAGACTGCTCAGGCCCACGGTGGTGAGGGACAAGGGCAGAACTCACCAAGGGATGCAGTGAAACAGAAATAAAGAAGACATTACCTAGTTCTGCCTTCTGTTTTCCCCAGAGCCTTTCATTTTCAGCCCAACCATCTTGCCCTGAGCTGGTTTGACTTCAAACCGTATTCCCTTTTCCTGCTGTATCAGGGTTTCTGTGGTCCATCACCCAGCAGCTGTGGGCAGGCTGGTGAAGGAGCAGAGATGATGAATTGGTGCAAATGAGCAGCATGAGCCTCTCCAGGGCTGTGAGGAAGTGTCTGGGTCTGCTCTGGGAGCAATCACAAAGCTCACATGTCCAGGAGAGACATGAGCTAACGCTGTCTCCATGGCAGAGGAGAGGGATAGCAGCGTGATGGGACACAAGCCCTTCATGTCTCCCAGACAGCACCTTCAGCAGCAGATGTAGTAAAAACAAACATTAGCTTCATAATGTGAGACCAGTTCTTGCTTCACATGCTCTTAGTAATGTAATCAGAGAATGTGCTATTGCAAGGCTTCCTCTGCAGTGCTTGGATATGTTACGATCTATCCAATTCCTCCTTGATGAACCTCTGAAGTGAGGTGGTCTACTTGCCCTATTTGCCACCTTTTCCCAGCTTTCATGTCGCCTATGTCTGGCATGGAAACAACCACACTGTACGTTGATGGTGTGGTCACCTTTGTAGCTGATGGCCTGTGGGGTTGAAGGTGGGACTCACCAGACGAAGCATGGTGAGCTTTCCAGACCTGGGTACCTTCACTAACCAGATTCTGACTCTCACTCTGGGGATCAGGCAGCAAACCCCTCATAGATGAAAGCCTCACCCCAGATCATCCAACTGATCCCTGTCTCGTTGTTAAAGGCCAGAACCATCTCTTCTTGCTACCAACAACTGCTTCCTTCAGCACGAAAATACTGATGGGCCTTCTCCTTGCCTTGTGCTTAATGCATCACTCTGGGAGATCTGAAGGTTTCTTGGCAGCTGTGGGAGGAGAGGTTGGTCACAGCCATTGTTCCCATAGACATGGGAACTTCAAAACACTTTGGAATATTCAGTGTAACAGCCATCAGTGAGTCACTTACTCTCCTGAACATGCCACAGGCCCGCAGTTGTGCTTTTTAGGAAGGTTGATGCTGTGGTTTTGCTAGTGAGGAAGGGCTATTGATGATCCCAGCGTGACACCCAGGGATGTGTGTCCCTTCTCATCACTTCCCCACAGGGTGACAGCAGTGCTGATCTCTCTGATTTCAATGCAGTGATGAAAATCTATAGCCAGAAGTGCCTGGGGTGACTATGGCTGTGTGGTGATAATTGTGCT
This sequence comes from Amazona ochrocephala, assembly GCA_039720435.1. NCBI lineage: Eukaryota > Metazoa > Chordata > Aves > Psittaciformes > Psittacidae > Amazona > Amazona ochrocephala. Next base: position 1,731,324 of record CM077897.1, read on the forward strand.
CAGGGGCAGTGAGCAATGAAGACACTGAAACGCAGGGTCATCTAGTAAATTACAACCCTGGGGTGGTTCAGGATGCTCCTCTCTGATGAGGGAGAGAAGGCTGTCATCTCATAAAACACATGAGGTTTCTCAGTAAAATAACACTTCTTTGCTCCTCTGCAGATATTAGTAACTAGAAAATGAGAAAGGAATGTAAGTGATTGCTGACAGCCCTGCTTGAGGAATGGCTTGGGGTGCAGCAGTGCTGCAGAACTCGAGGGTTATTGTCTGTGTTCCACGATGAGCTGACAAGTGTTAACCTTTTACAAGAGACTTGTGCTAATCCCTGACTTGGAAAGTGTGGGTAGAAAAGGACAGAGATGGGGTCCATGATGGGAGGTGAGGGGAATCTATGCTTTTGGCTTAGCTAATCAAACTACATTGCAAATGCCCCCAGGTCCTGCACTGTCTGATTGGCAAAGCATTTCCGCTGACTCCCTGCTGCCTGCGCAGTCCTTAAGAGGTGCCCCACTCACTTTGGAAAGTGATGTACAAAGGCTACGGAAAGACAGAACGGACACTTTTATTCCTCATTTACCTCCAGAAACCCATCTCCTGCTCCTGCTGGAGGAGTTATCCTGGAGGACACACTCAGTGCTACACAACCCAGGGCTGGTAGTTACAGGCACATATTGTTTCCCAGTTCTGCATCAATTTTCCACTGCAGGGATGGAAGATGAGGTTTAAAGGCTGAGTCTGTTTTCACACCTCATCCTGGTGATGTGCCCTGCTCTACAATGAGAGCTCCTGGCTGATCACCATTCTATCCCATCATGGTCCAGGACAGCTCTTCCCTCCTCCTTGATCAAGTCAGTGCCTGCTGCAGCTTAGTGAGCATCCCAAGAAAGCTCGTTCCCTGCCAGACCATCCTGGCACAGACTTTCTAAGCAATCCTTCTTGGAGCTAACTGGCAAATTTTCAGCCAACCTTTTCTTCTTAAACAGAATAAATGGTGCTTTGATGAGTGAGGCCATTTCTTAAAGCATTGAAATAAGTCTCTTTCAGTGAAGCTTTTGGGATTTGGATTGAACTTGTGGGTAGGTAGCTAGGGACTGCCTGTGCAATGGTCAGGTCAGCAGCTATCAGGGGTATTTGTTTCTGGTTTGGGTGGGAAGGGACCTTAAAGCTCATCCAGTTCCAATCCCCTTACCATGGGCAGGGACACCTTCCACTAGAGCAGCTTGCTCCAAGCCCCATCCAACATGGCCTTGAACACTGCTAGGGGTGGGGCATTCCCAAAGACATACTGCTGCAGGCAGGGTATATACCCAAATTGAGACTCTTCCATCTGAAGAGCCTGACCACTCTTCTGACCACTGGGCTCTCCTCCAGCAACGAGCAGCTTCTTTCTTTGGAGTTTTTGGTCAAAGTGTTGAAGGGTCCTGGTTTCACATCCGTGGGGAGTGAAAACGAAGTGTAAATCCTCCCAATACCTTGCAAAAGGCAATTCTTGTTCCCAGCCATGCCCTATTGTGGTGCATCTGAGGCTCTCCCTGCTGTTCTGAGTGTACTGGAGGCACCTCTGCAGCACAGTAAAGGGCTCTCCTGGGATCACAACAGGTTCACAGCCAGAGCAGGCTTGCAGCCTGTGAAGGAAAAGGGAATCGGGGGAATGTAATGGAACATGTTGGTGTGAGGTGGGTGGGATACCTTACATTGAGACAGTGGTTCAAGTAATTGTCTTGAGTAACATGGGGAGGGTCCCCCACCACCCTGAGCAGAGAATCCAAGCGAGTGTGTCTCTAATCAAGGGAGCAGCTCTTCATGGAAAGAAAAACTCTGTCAAGACTGGCTGAAGAACAAAGTTACTTCCAAAAACAAGGACAATTATCTTGAATTGCTTCTTATTTACCTCTAAGAATCCGTCCTTCTCCAGGTAAAGGGAAGTTTGAGACATCAAATTGAGATGCGGAGACAGTGCCACAAGAGCTGGATGAGAAATGCTGGCGAAAATTAATGATCAGTAACCAGATGAATGGCACCTCCGTGTTCGCATCTCTTGGTTAACAAGTGTGAGTAATGAGCAAACTTGTAAAAACCAAACAGCGGGTTGTTTTGGACACAATAAGTTAAAAAAAGAAGAGTCAAGCAGTTGGTTCATTTAAATGCAATGAGTAAATGGATCAGTTCTATTTTCTTCAGGGGTATAAAAGCAAACAAGAGCAAAGACGATGTATCTGTGCACAGAGCATTGTTTTCAAACCTCAGCTGTTGCAAAGTGGAAGATATTTGCAAGGGGGAGAATGGTTTGAGAAATGAAATTGCAGTGGGAGGGTGAATCTGCACTCCTGCCATTTTCCTGGTATTAGCAAAGTCCATTGGCATTCTGTCTGAACAGGAAGGGAATGGGAATGCCACGGAAGGGCAGCACCTGGAGAAAGAATTATCGATTCATCATCTCCTACAGGGTTTCTAAAGTATCCACTGCAAGAGGGGAATACAAGCTACAGAATCAACAGTTATAACCAGGAAAGGGGACGCAATAATATATCTGTGTCCAACAGGAGTTAAACATTGAAGTGATTTGTTGGAAAAGATGATGGGATCCCAGAATGGTTTGGATTGAAGGGACCTTAAAGCTCATCCAGCTCCAGCCGCTGCCATGAACAGGGACATCTTCTACTAGTGCAGGTTGCTCCAAGCCCCATCCAGCCTGGCCTTGAACACTGCCAGGGATGGGGCAGCCACAGGTTGTTTTCTTTGCTGCAGCACATGCACCTGCAGCCATCTCTGCAGGTATCAGTGCTGCAAATAAATACACTGAGCACTTCTAACAGCACAGAAACCCTCGCCTCTGTTTGTGCTGCTGTATTGCCTGTGCCCCACATTCCCAGCCTTGCCTCTTGGGAAGGGGCAGCAAGAAGGAGCTGTGGGTATGGAAGAGGCAGGAGTCAGAGGAGGGACTAAGGGCCCAGCACAGGAGCAGATGCCCCAGGCATGTGAAACCAAAAGCTAATTAAAATGGATGAGAATTGGTTTTATCTCTTTAAACAATTGTGCAGTCACATTTTAATTAAAATAATTCTAAACCATGTCTTTTTTTATGTAGTTTTGCTAATGTACATACTCATGCACTCATCAAAAATAGACAGAGTGACTGGAAAGACTTTTCTTCTTCCTAAAAGGCTTTTAATGTCAGGAAATTGAGATATATGTATGTATGTAAGGATTACAGGCATAAAGACAGCACCGAGTTATAGAAAGCTCTGTCTGGGTGAGATCTTTCCCTTTCTTTCTTCTCGGCATTTAACTAGTTTTTGATGTTATGAAGACATTTTTGTGTATAAAGCTCTTTGCAGCTCAGAGAAACCTTTATTGAAAAATAATTGGAAGCCTTGATTCACTGAGGGAGAGCGATGGGCTCCCCACATGCTCTTTGCACATATCCTGACTCTTTTTAAGAGTTTCTGTGTTTAGTATGGAGACTAAATTACTACTGTGACTCTTTCTCTGTTCTTTGGGGAGGTGCCTGCAGGGGATGTGGAGTTTGGGGTGGAAGGAGTAGTTCAGGAAGGGTGACTGGAGTGGAGAGAGAAAGGAAAGGGGTGTAAAAATGTGTGGAGGAAGCCAGATTTCCAGATGGCAATGGATAAAAGATCAAGGAGGTGCCTTTATCTCTTCAGCCATGGAGAGGTCTAGAACCCAGGGAAGTTTGTTCCGTGCCAGCAACCACTGCTGTGTTGTCTGATGCATTTTCAGCTCTCCTCTGGGTGCTGGAAGGGACCTTAAAGCTCATCCAGTTCCATCCTCCTGCCATGGGCAGGGACACCTTCCACTGGAGCAGGTTGCTCCAAGCCCCGTCCAACCTGGCCTTGAGCACTGCCAGGGATGGGGCAGCCACAGCTTCTCTGGGCACTTGCCATGACAGGTCCAAGCTGAATAGTGTGAACATGCGTGTTCCCATGTTGATGCTTGGTAATGCTTTTAAAGAACTCCAGAACTCTTTGGAAATGTCATCTGACACATGTGTAGCTTATCACACGCCTCATTTGGCACAATTATTGTGCTCATTACACATTCAATTAGATTGGCTTGAAATTATGTTACTTAAATAAAGCACTACCGGAGAGAGTGGGATGGAGCTGCCTGGCTGAGCCTGAGCCCATTTAGACATCCACAATCATTGTGCTGCAAAGCAACTGGAAGTTGAAGCCAGTGCAGAGCCCCGAAATACCCCTTAAAGGGAGTTGAAGCAGAGAATTCCAACACTCTGGATTCTTGGGAAGGTTGGAATGCAACTTCATAACTGACCCTCTTGATTGACTTATTCGTTTAGTTATTTGGTGGTTGGTGTTGCTAAAAAATAGAAACATTTCCTTTTGTTTCCCTCTATCCTGAGCTTGAAATAAGATAATTTCTGTAAGTAAAGCTGTAGGACTTGAGCCAGTCACACACGTGACATCACGGATTCATATCAAACCAGGTGATACTTGCAATGGTGCCTCTCTCCAGGAAGGAAAATCACTAATGTTTCTTCCAGCAGCTGGTACTATCCTGACTTTCAGCTCACTGAGCTATGCCACGATGGAATAGAAACGCTTGTTTCCATTGTGACACATTTTCCTGTGCGTCCCTATGTAATCTCCAGAGCCATATGTGTAATAAAAAGATGGGAAGAAAGCAGAAACAATAAACAGAGATGATAAATGACACAAGAGGAAGAACTTCTTTAGGTGCTGCTGGTCTCAGACCAAAGTAGACGGTATCAGAAGAGTTTGGAGCTGGTGTCTCCACCATATCAGTGACTTTCCTGGAATTCCTGAGCTAGCCCAGCAAAAGGTCTGTTGTTTCCCTCACAAATCCCACCACCCTGATGGAGTGTTACACCTGAGAGCATCAATAGAGAGAGGCAGGGAGGGAGGAAGGTGTAGGGGTGTGAATTATGGAGTATTATGAGATTGCTGGTACTTGTATCACTTCAAAGGCTCTGGCAGCTGGGGCTTTGATTACTGAGATTAAAGGGGAATAGCCCCATAGCCACTCATCAAAGGACACGTGAAATAAGCAGGCTGGCTTGTGCCATCCGAGGAGGATGCCCCAGCAAATACGAACAGGGAACGCCCAAGTCAAGATCCCTCCTGATGAGGAAGAGCGTGGTAACAACTTGAGCTTCAGCAGACAGTAGAAAGCAAAGAGAGGGGATAGTCAAGCCCCAAGGTGAGGAGATCCATGAGCCAAGCTCAGGCTGATTGTACCACCCAGTTCCTCCTCCTGCAGCCAGTTTGAGAGCTGGAGCATGGAGAAAAAGCTGCAAGAAGAGTAAGGGAGAGCCATGGGACAGAGGATGTGCATTTACCTTACAGGAGTCCCTCCCTCAACCCTCCATCAGGAACTAGAGCTGTTAATGAAGAGCCCATTTACTTCCATTTGCACAGAGTGCTTGCTTCCCTTGCTGCTGCCCAGACCTCAGGTACATCTCATACTGCAGACAGGATCCAGTTTCTCCTATTCCAAGAAGAAAGAGAGGACAAAGATGGAACCAATTTGTCAAAACCCTCTTAATGAGCTGTTGTGGTCACTCAGCCAAGGCACTGATGACTTCCCAGGTTAATTACCTGCAGCAGAACCTGATGGCTTCTCTTCATCCTCCCTCGCTATTCTTTCTCACAGCCAGGATCTCCTTTATTCTGGGTGCCAAGCTGCTCACTGGGTGACATCTTCAGGTGCTTTCATGCCTTCCTCATCCTCTGCCAGCAGATCTGGCAGTGGACAGGAGTGCCAGGAGCCAGCATTGCTCCCTGATAGCTTCATGCTTCATGTTCCATTGCGATGTGATTTCATCTGGCAGAAGCTCTTCGACTCCCAGCCTGCTGCTGTCCTGAGCTGCAGAGCTCTGCCACAAGGATGCCTTCAGGTCCTGCTCACAGGGCAGTGCCATGTGGGATGGTGACAGAAAGGAACACACAGAGCCCCAAGACAGGAAAGCTGATGCCAGTGACAAGGAGCGATAGGTATGAAGATAGGATGAGAAAGTGGGGCTGTTCAGCCTGGAGAAGAGAAGGCTGCGTGGAGACCTCATAGCAGCCTTCCAATATCTGAAGGGGGCCTATAGGGATGCTGGGGAGGGACTCTTCATTAGGGACTGTGGTGAGAGGACAAGGGGTAACGGGTTCAAACTTAAACAGGGGAAGTTTAGATTGGATATGAGGAAGAAATTCTTTACTGTGAAGGTGGTGAGGCCCTGGAATGGGTTGCCCAGGGAAGTTGTGAATGCTTCATCCCTGGCGGCACTCAAGGTGAGGTTGGACATGGTTTAGTGGGAGGTGTCCCTGCCCATGGCAGGGGGGTTGGAACTGGATGATCTTAAGATCCTTTCCAACCCTGACTGTTCTATGATTCTATGATGGTCACAAATGCCTGCAATGGCCTTAATGATCTGATGGCATTTCAGCGACCTGTGGAAAGCAGAACAGGGCTCAAACACTGAACCTGCCTGTGGATTATCCCAGTTATGGACAGATTGAGGTCTCTTTCATCATAACTCTAAGAAAGCAGGAATAGTGACAAGAGAACAGAGACATGGGGCTGAGCAAGGATGAGAGACCTTCTGACAGTCTGTCAATACCTAAAGGGGCTCCAGGAAACCTGGAGAGGGGCTTTGGACAAGGGCCTGTAGGGACAGGACAAGGGAGGTGGCTTTAACCTGCCAGAGGGGAGACTGAGATGAGCTCTTAGGCAGAAGCTCTTCCCTGTGAGGGTGCTGAGGAGCTGGCACAGGGTCCTTCCCAAGCAAAACCATTCCATGATTCCCAGGGGACCTCTGAGTGCAGGCAGTGGGTTTTCAGCCTCTCTAGAGGATCCTCTAATTCAGATAGACTCCTGGGGAGGGCTCATCATTTCCAAACGCACCCAGAGGGCTTTTCCCACAGGAGGAGGCTTCATTATCTGAGGGAACCTAGCCCCCAGGGGTGACACCTCTTTGCCTGGGACTTTGCTATTTTTAAGGCGCAAGTGTGAATGGAAATGGGGAAGAATATACACTGCAGAGAGGAGCAGAGTTGTACCAAGTATTTGCCATTGACAATTTATCTAGCAGCTTCCTCCTCCGTCTCCTCTGTTACATTGACTGAAAGCCTTCCAGAGCCCAGGAATTTGTTTCTCCTTCATGCCTAGTTGATGTACTCCAGTTGATGTCTTGTATTAGCACAGGTAGACCATGCATAATCAGCTCCCTTTTTTTTCCCAGTGGGGTAGAAAGAACAAGTTAAATGATCAGAAACAAGCTGGATTAATTGTTCGGTGCAGGCGCCACATCCTTTTTTCTCCAATGACAGTCACATTCACAGATCTTTCAGTAAAAGGACATGGCCAGATAGGAAAAGAACAGCCCTGTTTCTGGAATGGGAATGAGGTTGTGGTATTGAAGTGCTGGAGCAGGTCCAGAGAAGGGCACTGGAGCTGGTGCAGGGCCTGGAGCACAGTGTGATGGGGAATGGCTGAGGGACCTGAGGGGCTCAGTGTGGAGAAGAGAAGGCTCAGGGGGGACCTGATCGCTCCCTACAACTGCCTGAGAGGAGGATGGAGCCAGGAGGGGGCTGGGCTCTGCTCCCAAGGAACAAGGGATGGGACAAGAGGAAACGGCCTCAAGCTGCACCAGAAGAGGTTTAGGTGGAGCAGAGGAACAATTCCTTCCCCAAAGGGTGCTCAGGCATCAGAACAGGCTGCCCAGGGCAGTGCTGCAGTCACCGTCCCTGCGAGTGTTCGCACACAGTAGAGATGAGGCCTCAGTGCCATGAGTTATTGGTGGCCTTAGAAATGGTTGGACTTGTTGAGCTTAAAGGTCTTTTCCAACCGAGTTAATTCTATGATGCTGTGGTTCTGTGAATCAATGCTCAATCTCATCCTCCCATCCAGCAGCTGCCAGGACATGATCATTCCCATGCAAAACCCCAAGGGCTGCTCTGGGTCAGAGCTAATGGAGCAGCAGGTTCAGGCTATCCCCTTCAAATAATGGCAGAGAAGATCCTTCCCAGCCATGCCTGTGCCCCTGCCTTCCTCATGCCCTGCATCATGCATGAGCTTCCCTCAGAGCTGCATTTTCCAGCCTCCCTCACTGCAGCAATCAGTCAAAGAAGATTTTCTTCAAATAGAGAAGGTTTTGTTAAACCTGACCAGTTTCACCAAATCACATCGAGCGCCATATTTTGCTTCCCATTTGGAGCAAATGGATTTTTCAGCAGACCAAGAGACCAAGTGGTGATGTTTGCCCATTTCAGAAATCCAGAACTCAGTGCTGAAAGTGGAAATTGTATTTTGTTTTTAGCTTAGAACAAGCAAAATTCCCTAATAGAGGTCCTGAGTCATGCTGAAAACTGAATGGTCCTGACATTCTTCACATGATGATAACATCAGTGGAAATGAGAGCCATTAACAACCTTATTGCATTGCACATGTATTTGTCATTAGCTATCACAATCAGATATTAATATTATTGCTATTTTATTTAGATAAAGGGCTGAACATCTGCAGTTTTTCATTATTATAGATTATTCATTTGATTATAATTATTGTCATTACTCTTTATAAAGCAGGGACAATCTGACAGGGCCTTGGGCAACCTGGTCTAGTGGGGAGTATCCCTGCCCATAGCAAGTGGTTGGAACTGGATGATATTAAGGTCCTTTCCAAGCCAAACCACTCTGGGATTCCGGGATTCTAAATATTGTGGGGTTTAGAGCGGGGTTTTTAAACCCAAAGCGTGTGTATCTGTAGTTGCTTTGATTAATCAGGTCCGGAGGTTGGAGTACATCTCCTCATGCACCCCTGAGCGATCTCCCCACCATCTCTTCTGCATGGAGACACAGCGTGACCAGACCAAGCTCTTGGGGAGGTTTGCAAAGCTAAAAACCATCCTTTGGGCCATGAGATGCCCTTGTGTAATCAGCCTTGCTCTTTGCACTGCACTTCATGTCAGTCTCACTGTGCATCTGTCACTATGTAAATGAGAGAAAACAAAGAAAAATGACTTCACCCATTTAGGAGGTGCTTTTTTGCCTTCTCTTTCTCCTCTGAAGCCGCAGCACACACAAACCTGTCCAGGACTCTCATTCTGCAAGCTTCACTTCACAGGGAAATTGTTTTATTTGTGTTTGGGCTTTGAATCGCAGCCTAATGATGTGCAGGGCTGTGGCTTTTCCGTTCCATTTTATTTGATTAACCAAGTACTGAGCATTGCTCATCTCTGCTCAGGACAAAGCACACTCCTGTCTCAAGAGAGAGGAGTTCTGGCTTATCCCTTTGTCCTCTACAAGCTGCAGTACCAAGATCTGCTCATGTAATGGTAACACACAGATACTTCTCACTGCCCTTGAATGTACTCCTATGTTCAGGTGCAGACTTCTATGTGTTGGGAGCATGGGAAGGAGAACCCCTAGGCTAGGTGCAAACCCAAAGCCCAGCAAACCTCCCTGAGCAGGGATAAACATCATCGGCTGTGGTTTGTGAGGGTTAATGCAGTGCATGCTTCCAAGCGAGGTATTCAAAGCTTGCATTTGTGTGGTACTGAGAAACTGGAACCTCCCTTCTCCAAGCTGCCGTTAGGTAGCTGGAAGAGCTGTTTCCTCCAGGATTCCCATGCCTTCTGATGTGTTACAGATCCAGAACTGGACCTGCGATCTTCCTAGGTGTCCTTCTCATGCTCTTCTGAGGTGTTTGTCTCCATTCTTCAGTGGGGAGCAGAGCATCACCAGGGAGGGCAGGAAGGCATGCCCAAGCTGAAGGAAACAATGATGTAATAACACAGTTTTTCAGTATTATCAAGTCCAAACACCCAGAAGTTATCTCTGCCTACACTGTAGACCTGTTTCCTGGAGGCATTACCTGGATTCCTGGAAGCACTTTGCTCCTGTGCTGGCCTCTGCTCTAGGAAAAGAGCCTGAAACGACTCATCCAAGAGCCACCACCAAGGCTGGCAGCCTCCAGAACTCCAGCAGTCACTTTCTAGAAGATGTGGAGGTTGTTTTCTGAAACATATGCCTTTTTAAATGGAAAAATTGCCAGATTCTCATTTTTTAACTTATTTTGTGAGCTTTTGAAGCTGGAGGGGAAGTGTTATTTTTAAGTTTTATCTGCAGTTACTGCACTGAAAGCTGAATCTCAACACATGCCTTTGAGTCCTGAAACTTTAACAAAACCACAGCTATTCCACAACTCCCAGTAAAACTTGGAGAGATGATCTCTGATGATGTGAATCACCTCAGGAAGCCTTCTCTTAAATTTTTCAAAGCTGTTTTTTCTGCCAGCTTTAAGATTCTCTTGATACCAGGGATGATCCTATTAAATAACAGTGTGATTTCTGTTTTGTTTGTGGGTCATTTAATCCACTCCTTTTACAAGGAAAGGTAAAGGATACAAGAAAGCCAACCGTATCCTGGGCTGCATAAAAAGGAGCATGACCAGCAGGTCGAGGGAGGTGATCCTGCCCCTCTACTCTGCTCTCATGAGACCTCACTTGGAGTATTGTGTGCAGTTCTGGTGTCCTCAACATAAAAAGGACATGGAACTGTTGGAACAAGTCCAGAGGAGGCCACGAGGATGATCAGGGGACTGGAGCACCTCCTGTATGAAGATAGGCTGAGAAAGTTGGGGCTGTTCAGCCTGGAGAAGAGAAGGCTGCGTGGAGACCTCATAGCAGCCTTCCAATACCTGAAGGGGGCCTATAGGGATGCTGGGGAGGGACTCTTCGTTTGGGACTGTAATGAGATGACAAGGGGTAGTGTGAGGTGTCCCTGCCCATGGCAGGGGGGTTGGAACTGGATGATCTTAAGGTCCTTTCCAACCCTAACTATTCTATGATTCTATGAATATGAGGACTGTATAGTCTTGGAAAGCTGCCATTCTCCAGCTATAGAGAGTGATGTCCTGATATAAGGTGGAAAGAGGTGGGAAAAGATGAGGGCAGTCATAGGGCTTAAAACATTCTTTGCTGGAGTATAAAGCAGATTATCAAGGAAGATAGTATCATTGTCATTTTACTGCAGGGAAACGTAACTTCCCATGTTTTTCCATGGCCTTCCTCTCTTTTTCATGGACACAGCACCCCAGAGGGCTCAGACCCTGTATGAAATCCTTGAGGACCAGTCAGAAAGCAGATTGAGCTCCAGCGCCGGTTGCCAGAGCATGTCTTGTCCCATTCGTGTGCTTGGTGCTCACTGTCATGGAATCATGGAGTGGTTTAGGTTGGAAGGGACCTTAAAGCTCATCCAGTTTCAACTGGATAAAGGGACACCTTCCACTAGAGCAGATTGCTCCAAACTCCATCCAGCCTGGCCTTGAACACTGCAGGGATGGGGCAGCCACAGCTTCAGTACTCTAAACACTTTGCCAAAATAATGCTTTGCTCCTTTCATCTGAGGATTTCAAAGCACTTTGCAGACACTAAACACACCTTAGCAGCCCCCTCTGCTCTTGGTGAACACAACTGCTCAAGAGGACCATCTCAATGAAGCAGAGAGAAGCTTTTGTTTTCTCCTCTAGTGAGAAAAAGGGCTGACTTAACCTGCATCCCTTGGCATCTGCAGGATCTTCTGGTGGGGAGAAGTCCATTAGGATCCCTCTCTTGCCTCTCAGAGATTGTAACTGGGTCTTGCCCATGTTTTTTGGTCATCATTAATAAGCGGAGCCCTTTATCAGGCTGGAGGAGTCAGTGCACTGGGTGAAGCGTAAAGGGAGCCATGGTTGTCACTGTAGGTATCTTCTGAGCTAGACCCAGACTAAACTAGCCCTGCTCATGGCCTGATGTGGCCTTTTCAGCTCAGGCCTGGGTGGCCACGTCTCATCTTCATTCCCCTGGGACACATCACATCCAGGCTGCTCCTGTTTCTTCTGAAACTCAGAGGAAAGGAGAGCAAGGAAATACTAAGAAAAGACAGAGAGAAAGATGAAAGATGGCATTCCTCTCTCGAGGCAATGCAAGAAATAAACCAGAATCCTCCTTCTTTCTCCTCCCCCTCCCCCTTTTTTTTTTTTTCTGAATTAACATATTTGTTTCCTTTCTTGGCCTAGAAGATGGTTTTGTGCCCAGAAAGATATAATCTACTCCTTCATTTCTGGCTGACAACTTCTGAAGTGTACTGGGGAGCTCTTCCTTTCAGCTTCAGCTCTTTGGTAGCAGATGCCTGACTGGCACTGAAGCGCAGGCTTAGGCAAGGCTCCTGTACTGTGGTCCCAGGCACTTCCCCAGGGTGCTTCAGGCAGTTTAACTCAAGAATAAGGCTGTGACAAAGGCAGTGGGAGCTTAAAGTGGTGGGTATTGGGGAGGACTAGATTTATCCAGCTCTTAAAATAACACATGGGGACTTATTGCTAGAAAATGAATGGTGCACTGTCTGATTTTCACAACATCTTAAGAAGAGTGGTGACAAAGGGTCTGTCTTGACTGGCTGCCCTCTTGGGACAACCTCAACAGGCACAGCCTCCAGGGCAGCTTTGAGGATGATAAGGTTTGTTCCTCCTGCTGAAGCTCTCCACCCCAGCATCACCTCAACCGTGTCAGTACTTCAGAATTGACGCTCTAAGACGAGAAGTGATTTAGTAAATTAGGAATGGGGGATCTTGGAGTGAAACTGGTCTAAAGATAGAAGCTGTTGGAGCTGGTGCAGCCTATTTAATTCTGATCTTGACCACAAATTTAGCAGGTTAAATTTTAGAGCCTCCATTTCCTTTGTAGACTGGAAATAAAGCAGGAGCTCTTTTATGGCCATTTCTTTGGGGTACTGGAGCAAAGATATCCAGATATTGTCCCAAAGGTGAAAGTTGGGAAGAAGTCAGCACCATGACTATTACATTTCTTTCATGGACTATGGACCTAATGACAAGCAAGACTACACTGAAACCTTTAAAATCCCAAACCACTTCCTGAAACACTCTTCCCAGGGTTGAGCAAAGTGGTTAAATCCATATCCACTGGCAGCAAAGTCAGAAGCATGGGACTAAATATATCTCAGCCCTGCAGCCTCCTTCCAGAGAGGGGAAGAAGGAAATAAATAAGAAGATGGAATGAATGAAGGGCCTGAGCATTCCCAAAGTCATTGCTTCTCCCATTATAAAATATAGACGACATTTATGAGTCTAATACCAATATTGATGCTTGCAGAGACATTTGTTCAGTGCTTGGAGTAAATACCTTCTCGATCGATGTGAATAAATTCAGCTGGGTTTTTGTTGTGTGTAGGTTTTATATTCGGAGAAGAATTGGAAATGCCTTTTTTTTTCTTGCCTCCTTAGGAAGTTTCAGATATTGAATCCTGACCAGACCATGAAATGGGCAGATGATGGGTTAGACAAAGACAGGAGCCAGCATTTGCAAGGATTTTACTGGGTATCCTGTGTTGCTTTTTTCCTGCATCATCCCACAGACTATTTCCGTATATCAGTATAGCTTCCAGTATCTGAAGGGGGGTCTATAAGGATGCTGGGGAGGGTCTCTTCATTAGGGACTGTAGTGATAGGACAAGGGGTAATGGGTTCAAACTTAAACAGAGGGAGTTTAGATTGGATATAAGGAAGAAGCTCTTTACTGTGCAGGTGGTGAGGCCCTGGAATGGGTTGCCCAGGGAAGCTGTGAGTGCTCCATCGCTGTTGGTGTTCAAGGCCAGGCTGGACAGAGCCTTGGGTGACATGGTTTAGTGGGAGGTGTCCCTGCCTATGGCAGGGGGGTTGGAACTGAATGATCTTAAGGTCCTTTCCAGCCCTAACTATTCTATGATTCTATGATTCTATAGCTAAGTTCATAATAGGGAAAATATGGGTTTGAGTATTATTTGACTAGCTCCAGTGTAGAAAAATGGAAATGTGACATTCCTAGCCTCAAAAAGTCTACCTCTTTTTGCTGCACAGAGAGGTGGCCCCCTCCCTACAGGTTATTCCTTGAGTATTCCTTGACTCAGCTCACTTAACTGGAAGAAAAATCATCTAGTAATAAAAATGCAACAGGAATAGAGAGGAGGTGGGAGTAGTTCTGTCTTATTCAGAGACAGACAGAAGTTCTGGCTTAACCTTGAAGTGGAGCCTTGCTTTAATGGTGTGACCACCAGTGGTGCTGCCAGTTTCAGAGCTGAAGACTTGCACAGACCCGCCTCCAATCTGTGGGGTTCGGGTGAAGGCTTAGGGCGGTTGCTTAAAAAATTGAAGAGCTTTGTGTTAATACTCAGTATTTTATGGGCTCAAATAGGAGGATCCCGACTCTGAAGTTCTGCAAAGCTCCAGGGATGAACCTTTGGGCAGAATTACAGTCCTTGTGGATATTGCTCAGGGGACTTTGGACAGAACAGGGGAAATAAACCTCTGCTTGCTCACATAAAGTGGAGCTTTCCCGGGGTGCTGGCACAGTGGACAGGGCCTCTCTATTTGAAATCTACACTGGTAAAGCCCTTAAAATAAACCTGGGCTTTCCTGCTTAATCTGCAACAAAGCTGAGCCTGTTTCTGCTGATGTTGATAGCAGTTATCCGAGAGGTGTGATTCGTGTTTAGATTGCTAAGATCTTTTCTTCAGTTTAGCTTTAAGCTGGAATTTAACTTGTCCTAATAGGGAAGGACTAAATGTGACAGCATTGTTTCAGTGCATCTCGGCTTCACGTGAGTCAGTTCATTTATCATCGGTAGCTGTCATGCAGGAAGACTTCAGTGCTGAGGAATCTTGGAATGAGAAATTGGATCCAGGGTTATTTTATATGCAGTTCTTGTTTGCCAGAAAGCTGGTTTTACATGATCAGCATATTTGTATTAAAGATAGTAAAAGGTCACCAACAACCCAGCAGTCTCATGCTTGGTCTGAGCTCGGTCATTTGGTACAGACAACACCTGAAGCAGCACTACCAAAATGAGGGATTTCGAAGCAATCACACAGGGAGCCTGAGAGCATGAGAAAGCCTCACTGTTTGCAGAGCCTATTTTATTTTCTTCTAATGGAAATTTAACGAGTGGAAAAAATCTATAGAGAACCCAGAGTAGTCAGGGTTTTCCAGGCAGGGAGAAGCAGCATATCCTACCCTGTAGGTTGATAAGGTAGAGACTAATCAAATGCATAATCCCCACTGTTTCCTTTGGATCACAGTTTTAATGTCTTCATATTGTTAGTTTTATAAAAGGGCTTGACTTTGTGATGGTAGAAGAAAGAGGCTGGAAAGGGACCTTTGATCATCAAAGTCTCCAAGCAGTGTGTGACTGCGCTGCAACTCCTAGCAGGGGACCCTCAGCATTTCCTTTGCTTCTGTAAAGAGAACCATTTTTCATGTCCACTGTGATGGTACTCGAGTGACATTCAGTGACAGGCTGCAGGAGAAGAAAGGCTTCCCTAGGAGCAGCCAGCAGCTCTGCTTTATCCCCATTCATAGCACAGTCCCCTCCCTCCTCCTCCCTGGTGGCTGCAGCCAAATCGAAGCTCCTTGGCTTTCAGCAGCGAGAGCAGCTCAGGTATTACTTTCTCCTAGGAGACCTGTGGAGCCAGTGCTGCGGGGGAAAGTCTGACCTATGAGCTGGGGTTGCACATGGAGCTGTTTGCTTCAGCTTTATGCCTCTGGCAGTTTGCTCAGATCTGCCCTGCAGACCTCCTGCTACAACAGATAAGTTGATTTAGAAGCAAGCAAGAATTGCAGTGATTGTCTTGTGGGTTTTCTATTGGGGCAATCGAATCTTTCTCTCTATGATGTACTTCTAACGTCCCTGTAGCCATAGAAACTGGGGAAATTTATAAGCACCACACAGCTTCTTTGGCTAAAATCTCTCTCTGTAAATAGCAGCATGCCAGGGAATGTTTTTGGGTACCAAAACGTGCTCGTCCTTACAGTGATGTTGTGAGTGTGGTCCCTGGCACAACACCCTCCCCATGTCCTGGGCACTGCTCATGAGTCTCAGCATGAGTGCTGGCAAGGCGCAGTTTGCACAAGGGGGTTTAGCATCATTGGCTGAGTCACGGGCCCTTTGGAGTGAGAAGAAGACTTGATCTATCCCTGGCTGCTGCAGAGGATGCACCATGCTGGCATCCCATAGGACTGTCACAGCATGGCACTCTTTCTTTGTTAGTTTGTCACCATCACTAGTGGGACAAGAGCACATACTCCTCTGTAGATGGTCATCCTCATAGAAAGTCTACTGGATTTTGGGGCTGTTTGTCCATTTGTACAATGTACCACATACAAAGGTCTAGTTCAGGGTATATCCATATGTAAATGGACAGCCTAAGAGGGGAGGCTTTGATTCAATTAGTTAGAAATCATTTACAGCTGAAGACTCTAAAATTACACTTATCTCTAAAGTGAGTTTGCATTCGAATCCAAGACAAATCAAAAAACTCGCCTGAACCTGAAACTTTTGACATGGAAAATCAGGTTTTGGATTTTCCTGTGTATTTCCAGAAAAAGCACCTGCTTCTCTTCTGTTCTTCAGTATTCACCACAAAACCCTGATGTCAAAACCCAAATAACTCTTAACAAAAGGCAAAATTCTGCTGTGAAAGAAGGGGTGGGAGGGAACATGTTACAAGCAGTTCTATTCAAAACAGAGGGGTTTTAGCTGCTTCATCACAAAAAGGCTGTGAAAAAAGCTAAGGGCTGTAGATCCTTTTTATGATCACATAACTCAAGAAGAGCTGATTAAGTTCTGCTGAAATGTGGAAAACATCTGAGAAATGTCAAACCAATAAAGGTATTTCTGGTGTGACTGTTTCAAGCAACTGACAACAAAGGTTTTGTGAAGAAACACTGTCTCAGTGGTGAGATGTAGCACCACATTGGGGGTAATACTGAAAGACAATTGCTAGCTAGATGGTTTTGACATGACTGGCAGTCGTTTTGTGTGTTTCCCTACCTGAGATGCTAGAAAAAGAAGTAATTGAACTGCCTAGAATCAGGGGGTCTTTAATTTGGGAAGTAGGAGAAAAAAACTAGCATCATCCAGTGGAGGAGAAAGCAGATTCCCTAGAGAACCCCAGCCTGGTTTGTGTTGGAAGGGACCTTAAAACTGACCGAGTTCCAGCCCCTGCCATGGGCAGGGACACCTTCCACTAGAGCAGCTTGCTCCAAGCCCCATCCAACCTGGCCTTGAACACTGCCAGGGATGGGGCAGCCACAGCTTCTCTGGGCACCCTGTGCCAGCGCCTCAACACCCTCACAGAAACCTTAATCTCTCCTTTTTCAGTTTTAACCCATTACCCCATGTCCTACCACTCCAGTCCCTGATGAAGAGTCCTTCTCCAGCATCCCTGTAGCTCTCTTCAGACAATGGAAGCTTCTCCGAGGTCTCCATGCAGCCTCCTCTTCTCCCGGCTGAACAGCCCCAGTGTTCTCAGACCATCTCCATACAGGAGCTGCTCCAGCCCCTGATCATTCTTGAGGCCTCCTCTGGAATGTTCATGTGTACACAAGTAATCCAACCCAAGCCAGCAAGAGCTCTTGTTTGTACAAGAGCTGTGCTCAGCGAACACCAATAATGTTCAAGGCTTGCCCAGCGAGCAGACACATCCTCAGCAGACACATCTTCAAAAGATTGCTCATGAAAGCTCAGCTTCAGCTGCAAAACACTGTCCCAAAATTGCTCCATGAGAAGGGGACACCTTGCTGAAAGCTACGTCTCAGCTTGCTGTCCAGAGAGCACCCTTGGGAGCAGCCAAGGAGCTGGCACTTCTGGATCTAACAGGAAAACAGCACTAGTGCGGTGGTAGAGGCTTTGTTTTCCTCTGGACACATGCAGGCTCTGCCTAGGTTGGTATCTTTGATGGGTGCCAGTGGCCACAGGCCTAGAGCTTGCCAAGGACCATTCAGATGGTTTGGCAAAGTCTGAGCTCTGCTAACACGCATGTGCAGTTAGGGGCTAAGGAAAAGCAGAGTTTGAATGTGCCCTTCTTGCAGTGCAGATATCCCTAAGTAGCTATTTCTCTGTCAGGTGTGGAGGGAGGGGGTGCTCCTTCAGCTTGTCATTGTTTTCTTCCTTCATTTGAGTTTAAAAAACATCTTTAAAGTTGTGGTCACATCATATCTCCAGTTGATTTCTGCTATGACTTTTTGTCCTTGATCCACTGCTGTCCCTTAGTTTATCAACATCATTGACATAAGCAAGAGGCAAGAGTCATCTCATCCTAAATGACTTTGTTACCTTTGATTAGGTTACTTTGAAAGTGACTTTATGGCCTTCTGGATAAAGTGCTTCTCATGTCCTCAAAGCCCAGACTACTCACACTATGGTGCTGGGATGGAGAGGGATCCATACGTTACTATATACAGGATCAGAGGCCTTTTGAATCAGCGCAGAGCTGGGTACATCCTTCCTAAGGGAACTGCTTTTTCCTCTTGGACCAAGTTCTGTTTAACTGCACCTTCTGGTTTTCCAGATCAGCCTCTCAAAGTGTTGAGTGCTTTGCTTCCTGCACAGAGAGAGAAGGCTGAGGTTGGACTCAGAGACAGCTTTGGGCTTTGGAATAACACCCCCCCAGCATTTGCTGCTGTGAGGATAGCAGAGATGAGGTTTGAGAGCTAAGTCACAGGAGGCCACTTTGCAACGTTTTGCATCCCAGGGCTGCAATATGGATTTTGTCTCCTGAATTTCCGTGGTAGCCTCTCGGGAGCAGAAGAACAGCTTTGCCAGAGATGGGTTTGCCATCTCCTTATGGCTTCGAACAATACTGCAAACAGCCAAGCCTGTGTGGGATGTGCAGCCCCTGTGGATGCCAGCAGGACACAGAGTATTACCTTGGAGTGCGACCAGTTGTGTTCATACACAGGATCCCTGAATGTTCTTTCTATGCTCTTTCATGCAGACCTTGGCACAGGAACTGTTCTCTTCTGTACTATTTAAAAAGCAAGGTCAGCCTCTTCAAATGGCCATCTGCACAGCTCCTATTCCCTGGGGATTATGTGTACTCTCTTGCCATTAGGTGGATGCTGAATACAGATATTCAGCAATCGTGCAAATTCATCGGCCCATCAACTACAATAAATTCTGACCAGGTAATTTCCTCTACAACCATATTTCTCTGCCCCGAGATCAGAAAGAAGCATCTGAAAGCCCCCATGGTTCTGATTGCAGTGCTGGAGGGTGAATGCCCATAGATAGTGGAGCATCCCTGTACAGGAGTGCAAATGAGAGGTGCCAAAACTAATTGTTTTAGCACGAATGTGGAGCTGTGTGTTGTGCTGCCAGGTAGCTCTGCCTTTAACCATGAACCTCCAGTGAGCAGGGCCAGGCATTGGGGCTGGGATTTCTCCACTGTGTGTCGTGGAGACTGGGCATATGAAAGCGGGACATGGGAACAAACCAATGTTTGCTTAATAAATTGCACAGAGAGAGCAAAAATGTGAGGTTTGTAGCGTATTTCTCCATGGGGAAGCCCACAGAGAAGGCAGGAGGCGGCTCTGTTAAGCCTGGCTCAGCCAGACCGGTTTCCTGACGTTGGGAAGTCAGGGGCAGGATGAAGGATAAAGGGCATGAACACCAGGTGATCATAACAGTCATTAAAATCACAGGAAGTCGTGGCTGGCAGGGAGCTCAGGTGGTCTTTGCTTTGCTAGAGAAAGGAGCATCCAGGTTGCTCCAACTTTACCAGGCAGTCGATTTCAGCATTCAATTGGCCTCATCACAAAAAAGTTTTCCCTGACGGCAAACCCAAATGTCCCCTGTTAGAAATTAAGCCAAATGCTCCTTGTCCTCCCTCAGATCTCCCTCATGCCACATAGGACACAGGGGCTCCATAAGGTATCGCTTCATCATGACAGACCCATGAGGAGACTTTGTGCAGTACCTTTTCCTGCATCTCTGTGCTTGTACAGTACTGAACACAACAGGGACTTAATCCAGGTTGATCCGCAGGCATTCTTGTAATAAGCACGATTAATAACGAGATAACACATTTCTTTTGTTGCTTTCCTCTGGCAAACAGAAGTCAAAGCAAAAGAATGAAAAGATGTTGCAGCTCTAAGTGTATCAGGGTACAGATTGTGGCTAGTTGTAGGCAGGCAGGCAGCAGTCACGAGCTGCCAATATGCAGCAGCAGATTTGGGGGCTCAGAAATGATGAAATGCCCCTTTTTCTATCAAGAAAAAACATAGAAAAAGTCCTCAAGGAGAGGCCTGAGGAGGATTGGTTTCTGCATTCTGCACTTTTCTTAGGAATATGAAAAGCTGGAATCCCAAATTCGTGATTGACTTCTTATTCTCCCTTTCTTCATGTTTCTCGTTTGCTTGTCAAGGTTTGGAATACAGAGGGAAACCCATTAATATAAAACTCTCCAAACTCCCATAAACCATCCAGAAAATAAACACGACTGAGCTCTTCCAGCACAACTGGAATCTGTATTAGCTCCTAAATCTGGCTTTGTCGTTCCCATTCTCCAAACACACCACATCTATTTGCTGCTCCATTGTAATCATCCTGTATCTTCTCCCACGAGCACTAATGCATTTTGTTACTTCGGAAAAGAAGGAAACCGAATATTTGCCTGATGTAAATCGGCATAAAGGGCTGATTTACAAAACGTGTTTCCTTCTGGAAATCATGAGCTGGGTATTGCAGTTCCTGTCAGCAGACGGGTGATTTCAGCCCTGGAAATCACCTGTAATCTGGATAACCCATCTATTCAGGAGGGATTGTAAAGCATCTAAGGACACCCTCTGTTACAGCCCAGATGCCTCCACCATGGGACCCCAGAGGGAATCATTTGAG
Source organism: Amazona ochrocephala (assembly GCA_039720435.1). Lineage (NCBI taxonomy): Eukaryota > Metazoa > Chordata > Aves > Psittaciformes > Psittacidae > Amazona > Amazona ochrocephala. The sequence continues at coordinate 1,752,013 of CM077897.1, forward strand.
GCCATGGGTGGAGAGCATCTTGACCTCCCTGGCCGTTGCGGTGCCTTCAGAACATGCACCCAGGAGCAGTTCTTCACACTAATAACAACGGTGGAGATTGAGATGTGCGATGGATGCATCACACTGGGAGCAAAAGGCTGGTGCTGGTGCAGTCAGAAGCAGGAGGTTCGCTGTGATTTTAACCTCCATGAACTTCCCAGAGTGTCAGCAACCCCAGAGTGAGCAGCCAACACCCCCCCCCCCTCCCCCCCCAGTTTCTACCTTGAGCCTGACGCTCTGTGGTTTGAAATATCCCTATGGCCAGTTCAGGGCACTCTCCTCTCTGCTCCCTCCCAGCTTCTAGAGCCCCTCCTCACTGCAGAGCACGAGAGACTGGAAAGTCCTTGGTTAAGACCAGCACTACCGCGCAACAACTAGAACAGCCGTGTGTTATCAACATCATTCTTATCCCAGATTGAAACCACAGCACTGTACCAGCATCCTAGGAAGCACATTAACTTATCCCAGCCCAAACCAGCTATTCACGGGGCGGGATTGCCCTTCCTCCATGCAGCTGTGGCACAAACCAGCTCCAAACCCAAAACTCACAGCGCTCTTGTAAGGCGAGACCAAACCTGGCTGTGTGGAGCCAAGGCGAGAAGCAAAGAGGAGCGCACGGAGGGGGTTTATGCCGGCACGGGTCTGCCTTGGGAGGGGAGGATGCGCTGCTCTGCTCAGGGAGGGGGGAGCCTGGTCCCCGGCAGAGGGTGGCAGAGCTCCGCGCTCAGAGCCAGAGGTTGCGGCCGCAGGAGCAGGAGCCCCGCGGGCTGGAGGCTGATGCAGGCGGGGCTGAGCTGCGCTGTCACGGCCCCAAACGCTGCCGGGTTCCTGGGCTTTGAGCCTCGAAATCTGTGACAATTAAATAACATCACCCATGGCTTAGCCCTCCAAAGGTGTTCTTGGAGTCTTGACCATCCAGAGAACAGCCTTTGGAAAAGGGCAGTGTCACAAGATGAGAGACAAACCTCAGCTCCTGCTTTGGGGAGGTCCAAGGTTTGGAAATTCACTTTCACTTTGGAAGGAAAGGGGAAATTTAGCAACATTTCACCAAGTGGAAATGCCGTTTTGGGAATGTCAGGACTCCTTCTGGAAATGCTTCACTCTGGAATACAGACGCAGGATGATTTGAAAAAGCAAATGCAATACATAAATAGGAAACACCTATCAAATCGTTCCAACATTCCGTATTATTTAAATTCTTATTACAGCTCCCTGTGTTACATTAAAACAGTGGCGTTAAACCAGAACTCAATAAACAAGAAACTGGAAGTGAAGGGCCCCATTTTGACTACAGGTTATTTCCATTCCCAAGGGTGACTTGTTCTCCTTGGATCTTCCCATTTGGGGAAAAGAAGGGGTTTTTCTGGAAATACGGTTTCATTACACGTCCCTCGCTGGTTGTAGCACTAAGGTACAGTCATTAGTGCTCTCAGTAAGAGATCTCGCCTTGGATGGGAGGTTTGTGCTTGTGGTTTTAGATACAGGGTGATCAAGGAAAGGAGGAGAAGAGAGGGGAGGCTTTGCTCTCTCCGAACTTCAATAATTACCTTTCGGACTTCCCTCCATGGAGGCTCCATCATTTCTTTCTTGAGGAGACCTTCCCCCCACCCCTCCCCCCAAACCCAGAAGACCATCAAATCCCAGACAGGTTTGGGTTGGAAGGGACCTTAAAGCTCCTTTATTCCACAGGCAGGGACATCTCCCCTAGGCTGCTGTATGAAAGGGTGCACAAAAGCACAATAAAGGGGCAAATTATGCAAACTCTGCCCTGTAAAGGTCACAGCCTGAGGGGTTCAAAGATGCTGAATGAGAAGGTTGCTCAGTTTAGAAAGGCAGCCCTGGGGTTGGTCATCTCCATGCCTGCAGAAACCTTTTTGCTGGGTGGATTAATCCAAGCAGGACCCACATCCAGGCAGGACAGCCAGGAGTTACTCAAAGCCCATAAACATGCAACCAGGGATTAGATGGCTTCTTTCCATCCGTGCACAAAGTCTGTAACAGAAAACAAACCCGGTTTTCCTGATTTAGCTGCAGGTCTCACATTATCACTGCCCACAGTCTGCACAGCCCTTTCCAGATTCCTCGGGAAGCTGGGCTGAATCAAGTTTAAAGCCTAAAATGATATTTAAGTTTCTAGATCAGTCACGCTGCTTCTGCTCCACCTGAGAAAGGCATTTACATCCTTTAAACACAAGTGGTTTGATTGTGGTTTGCGTAGGGTGCACATCACCAATTGAAACGGAATAGCTTCTGTGTTACTGAGCTCATTTCTGCATTGCTGTGGCTTATGTCTTTGGGACATTAAATCATCCCTAGGGTCTCATGTTTTCTTACATCCTCCAGCACTGTTTCTTTTATGGTAGACTAAGCCCCTATATGGGAGATGAACTTTTACAGTGTGATGCCTTGATCCAGTTTTTTGTTACCACTGATTCTTCTGTAGAATTCCGCTTGCACGTGTTAGAAACCTCGGCTCTGGGAAGTGCTGACATTGCTCCAGGCCGCCATACACCAGCCTCAATCTTTCCAAGTAGGAGTTTTAGCTGCAAATGGCCAAAGGCGTCCAGCAGCACCTTGGCATGAAGCAGGACACTGGGAGGAATAGGGAAGGTATGGCAGGGTTTGGGACTCTTTTCTAGTCTATGTTTAGTATTTCTTTGATCATTTAAGCACCAGGGCTTTGACATTGGCACTGCAACACGCTTTCTGTGTGACTGAGATGAATACTACAGGCACAGACTGGAAATGAAGGTTGTGGCCACCAGGAATTTTCCAATGAATTTTCCTATGCTGTTTTTGTCACTACTGAAAAATTGCCGGTTTGTGGCACCCCAGAGAGCCCCTGGGACAAAGCTCAGCCTCTCCTTTGGCTCAAGGGGACAGCACTGCCCTTCCCCAGGCACCACAATAATGGGACCAGTCAAGCAAGACAGATTATTGTGACCTCCTGCAACTCTTGCTGTCATGTGCAGATGTAGGGGACACCACTGCGCTCCTCTACAGCAAGGCTTGTTGATCCATTCTCTTTTTATGTCTCCTTGCCTCATTGCCTTTAGCTTTGTAACTGCCCTGCCAACGAGCTCCTCATTATACAAGTCCCCAAGCACATCCCTTAGGAAACAAGACCAAAGAGGGAAATATATTTAGCTCTAATGATGCACACACTCTCTTGGCTTTGGGATCTATTGCAGTTTAATGAGTGAAGGAGTTGCAACCCTGTTGAGAGGGTGAGCAGGGCACTTCTCCAGCACACCTTAATCTAAAGAGAGGTGGCTCAGACAAGGTACAAGTGACCCGAAAGAAGCACACTGCCACGATGAACATCAAGTTTGACTTTTAGCTAAGAAATGTCAGTTATTATGGACAAGTGGGATGTGGTGGAGCCTTAAGGTGGGACTGGAAAAGACATATGGGGACCAGGTTTCCTGCAGCAGTCTGCAGCCAGCGGGTAAACTTATCACAGAATCACAGGCTGGTCTGGGCTGGAAAGGACCTTGAAGACTATCTCGTTCCAACCAGGCAAGGACACCTTTCATTAGACCAGGTTGCTCCAAGTCCCATCCAACATAGCCTTGAATTATGCTGTTGCAGAATGCTTGCAACAGTGGGAACTGCAATCCCAAGTATTCCAGCAGATGTAAACCAGAACAGTGAATGAACTTCTCCATCAACCTTCAGTTTTGAAGCCAAGAGGAAGAGCTGCTCGGTGACAATCCTTTCTCTGGCACCCATCCCAGCCCAGAGCAGGAAGGTGGATGGATGCCGCTCCACCTCCCAAGAGGCATCAAGATGAAGAGGTGCTGCCTGGAGAGGGTGTCTGTTCCTTCAGAGCTATTTATTAGGTGACCCTCTGCCCCCTTATTTCTCGATGCCCTTCTTCTTCCTGGATACCCTCAGGATCTGGAGCATCCACCAAATCAATCTTCCCTTCTATGTATTCATGGCCTCCAAACACAGAGATTTCTCTCCTCTCATCTTTCAAGCTACTTGCTGCTTGGTGGTGCTACAGGTATTCCACTCTTTGAATCTTCCCTCCTAACTCAGTCCCACCAATGCTTGAGTTATTCTTTTCCTTGCCGTTTTTCTCATCTCACTCCAATCTTTGAGCTGCTTGTAGAAGCCCGGCTCAGTCTCATCCCAGCTCATGTTAGAGCCAGTAAAAACTCCGGTGATGTCAGGCATCCTCAGGGAAAACCCCATTTCCTGCAGTACCAGTGATCTCATTGACCGCTTCTGAGCTTCACACTTATTTGACCAAGCCCAAGGCCAGGTTCTAAGTTGTTCCCAGTTAGCCCAAGGGCCGAGAGTACAGGGAGCTGTGGGCTGATACCCACTGGCCAGGAAGGTCTGTGGTAGGGCTGGGGGGTTTAGGAGTGTACAGGATCTTCTCCCACATCATTTCAGTGCCATTCACAGCCTTTCCCATTTTATCCCCAGGGAAGCTGTTGGGAACGGTGGCTTCATGGGAGCAGCTGCAAAACCGTGGGAGTTTCTACTCTGTGATATATTTAAAAAAAAATAGTATTGGTTTCAGTTCAATTTGGACCAAAATCAAGCAAAAAGATGGGAAAAAAAGGAATTTCTTACAAATTTGCTTTTTGGCCATCTCCAGCTCATGTCTCTGTGCTCAAGGACGTGATGGGTTTGTGAATGTTGCTTTTGACTTGCTGCTACAACACACTGCTTGAAGCCAAGAAACAGGTCTGCATAAGAAGTATCTAAACCAATGCATCTTTTGCAGATAAAGCGAAGCAGAGGGAGCTTGCATGGCTCAATGTAAGAGTCCAAGTGGCAGCCTGTGACCTGCTTGAATTTGAGTAGATGTCAATGTTGGTGTTTTTCAGGTATAGACTAATTTGGGGGACATACGGGAGGTTTTGCTGCTTTCCCGTTCATCAGGGATGCTGCAGGGGGACTCTTCATCAGGGACTGCAGTGATAGGAAAAGGGGTGATAGGTTCAAACTGAGGCAGGTTAGATATAAGGAAGAAGGTCTTTCCTGTGAGGGTGCTGAGGCGCTGGCACAGGGTGCCCAGAGGAGCTGTGGCTGCCCCATCCCTGGCAGTGCTCAAGGCCAGGTTGGAAGGGCTTGGAGCAAGCTGCTCTAGTGAAGGTGTCCCTGCCCATGGCAGGGGTTGGAGCTGGAGGAGCTTTAAGGTCCCATCCAGCACAAACCAGGCTGGGATTCTCTGATTCAAGTTAATACAGCTCAGTCTGTTACACATCCTCACTGACATACTGCAGTTACATTTGTAACCTCTCTGCTTCCTTCAGATCCCAGCAGCCTCTGTGCCCACTTTTACACCCTTAAATCTGTTCTGTATTTTGAGGAAGAGGTTTGAACCTGTCCATCCAGCCCACAGACAGCTCTGATGTAGGCTCTGTTGATCATCAGCTCCCCTCTGGTTTCACATCTCCCCTGCCGAGTTCATCCAGCAGCTTGCTTTGAAGCGAACTCAACATCACAAACACATTGCAAGCAAACAGCTTGGCTTGGTCCTTTCAATTGCATACTTCAAACTCAATGAACTCACTGGAGCGTTTCAGCAGATTTTTGGGGGACCCAGGTCTGATTAACTCCTCTCCTAATCTCTCAAGCCATTATGTTCAATGAGAAGTGTAAACAGATTGGAACTCAAGCAAACAGAAAAATGTCAGCGCATTAAATTCTTGGCTGCAGCCTAGCGAAGAAAAATAGATTGAGAAGGGAAAAAAGGAAGCAGGGAGAGGGAGGAAGGAGCTTGTCCATCACAAGCCTATGGTAAGCATTCCTGCTAGCGGCATGGGAGTATGGCAAGCAAGCCAGACACACTCCAAGAGTTTAGGACAAGGGAAGGATGCTCCTGCCAACACACATCCTGCTTCCCAGGCTGCAGGAAGACATGTGTGTCCTAGAATCCAAACCCTGAATTGAAACAGTTAATTTCACTAATCTGAGCATGCTTAGTGTGGTGCTGTGTTGTACAGGAGGTGGGTTTGGGTGTTTCCTTTTTTCTATTCATAGAACCACAGAATCCCAGCCTGGTTTGGGTTGAAAGGGACCTTAAAGCTCCTCCAGCTCCAACCCCTGCCATGGGCAGGGACACCTTCCACTAGAGCAGCTTGCTCCAAGCCCCTGTGTCCAACCTGGCCTTGAACACTGCCAGGGATGGGGCAGCCACAGCTTCTCTGGGCACCCTGTACCAGCAGCTCACCACCAGCACAGGTTATGTCTCTTTGGGCATAAAAGACCCAGGACTATGCTATTTGTGGGCAGCAAAGCAGCTTTGCTGTCCTCAAGAGCTTTTAGGGCTAAGAAGGTATCCTCAAGACACATCTCAGATGCTCTGGAAGCTCCAAGTCATAGGATCTATAGGGTTACTAATCTCATAGGATTAGTATCATGGGTTAGTAGTGGCCTTGGCAGCACTGGGGTAAAGGAGGGACTTGATGATCTTAAAGGTCTTTTCCAACCTGGCTGATTCTCTGATTCTATGATCTCCCATCCCACTGGCAGGGTGAGAACACCTCCAGGAGCTGGGACAACCACAGTGCATGGAGAGCCCTATGCTGGCCATCCCAAGGAAGCAGGGGGAGACCTGGTCCCTCTGCAGCTGCAGCACAGTGAAGGGTGGGAAAGAGAAACCCATCAGACAGCAGAGGAGTGTGTTAATTTCAAGCTCTGTTAAGAATAGGGAGGGAAAGGAAGGAGAGGATTGATTTCTGACAGAGAAATAAAATCCAGCAGGAGAGACATCTTATTTCAAACCTGCTCACAGCGCTCTGGAAGGAGACATCCGACGTGCTTAAAATTGACCGAGAGGCTCCCAGAGCTGCTGACGTGAGCCAAGTGGCAGGAGGCAATTTGGAGCAACGGGATTCTCTATAGTAAAAATGAGGATGTGGAGTAGGCATGAAGTGAGAGTGAACCAGCTGTGGGATCAGGCCGTGGTCTGGGAGGGATTCAGTGGAGCCAGTGAAGTCAGACTCCAGAGAGATGGGGAGGCTGGTTGTTGAAGGATGCTTTCATGGGAAAAGGGATGATTCAGAGCAGGGAGCGGGGTCTGCACATGTTGCTGGCTCAGGCTCAGAGTTCCCAGCCTCGGGAAGGTTTTCCTTCCCTACCTGAATGAAAATGAATAACAGCAACCAAAAATGAACGTTTGGTTTAGGAAGCATTACACTTCCCGATAAATTCATCAACATCAATAAATGCTTTGTGAAGCACGCTGAAATTTTATTTACATACCATTTTCCAGCAGAATATAATGATTATGAAAATTACCCAGGAGGTTTATTCCTTAGGGAGAGAGGAGGAAAGCTGAAAGCAAGCATTCACCTCTGCAGCTTGCAGGCTTCAGTCTGTGTCACAGATGACTGATGCAACTCAGGCCATGAAGGTCACTGCAGAAATACCTATGGATGTTGCACACACCACAGAGTCAGATAAGCAATAAATGGAGTGGACATAAGAAACAACGAAGGTCATCTCTGTGGCCATGCTGTGCAGATCTTTTTCTCACAGCTTTTGATCCCGACTCAGAAATGTCTTTTTTATCTACTGAATTGAAAAATGAATTGCTTTCTACTCATCGCTGAGAAACAAAACCTGCCAGATAGAAGAAAACCACACAGGCCATTAATTTCAACAGGACTTGAGCTGCTTTCCCCATCTATTAGGCAGAGAAAGTGAGTTATTGAGTAGCAGGAGCAAGCAGGGGACAACACTGCAGTTGCTCAGAAATATCTCCTCCGTTTCAAACATGCCTTTATTATTCCTTTTTTACTTGTTTCTTCATTTTTTTTCTAATGCAAGACAATCCTGCAGGCAGCAGCCTCTCCCTGCCCAGGGAAGGTTCGTCTCCTGCACTGAGCCAGACAGCATGAGGAAAAACCAGTGCCTGACGGTATAATTAACACTGGCTTCAGGAATAGGCACAGAGGGCCACGGATGAAGTCGCATGGCCCAATGGCACTTCACGCACTCCTTTGCTTCTCTTAGCCTGTGTTGTTTAATAAGGCATTTTGTGGTGAGTGGAAATCCAGATGCTCTCTGCTTCCTTACCCTCCCAGGCAGGGCTGCTTAGCTGCAGGAGGAGAAGACTGTAAGGACTTCCTAACAGTCCTTACATCTTAAAAAGGCAAAGAGCAAAAGAACAATCTCATCTCCGTTGCCGTAGTGGCTAGCACAGAGTGTTCAAGGGCTTTGGAGCGAAGCTCAGCGCTAGCAATAACGCTGGGTTTATCAAGTAACTGGCAATTAAGCAATTTGGGGCATCTACCTAGAAATACTTTCAGAAAGTCTACTGATAAGGTGATGAATCCTGAGAGCTTTCTAAATAGAAGAGCTCGTTCCATCCTTCTTGAGTCAGAATCAGTGGGAGCAGAGGAATCTAAAATCACTTCCCTTTAGTGGAGAAAATGTCCACCGTGCTTTAAGTGACCCTGGAAGGAAGCTGTGGTGTGACTGCTGACGGGAGAAGAAAAATGCAATTTAGAGCTGCTGCTGCTGCTTTTTCATCTCTTGTAAAGCTACCTGCAGGCTACAATTTTCTGGTGCCAGTCTCTACAAAGAGTTTTGCAAATGTTCCAGGTTAAGCAATGCACTTTTAATGTTCCAAATGAGACAGCTTGATCCTCTCACTGTCTCGCTCAGCATTTTGGGGGATTCTCCTGAAGACTTTTCACTCCTGGCTGTGGAAACTCCCCAGGTTAAGAGTGGCTGATCCACTTCCATGTCCTCACTTTCAAACCTGGCACCAAGAGCCAAATCAGCAGACAAGCAGATAAGTTTTGTGGGTAGAGGATAACTTGCACTGTGTAATTCTGATACTTTCAACAAGTTTTAGGGAATCTCCCATGATGCAGCTGATCTATTCCCTCCATCATCACAACTATGCATGCCAGACTCCTGCCCTTATCCCTTGGCCTGGCACCTCAGTTACTTCTACTTCTGCAGATGCTGCCTTTTCTTTCCCATTTCAATGTCTTGGGTTTCCAGGATGTCTCTTTTTTTTTCCCTAATTCAAATGATCCCTTAAGATTGGTTCACCTGGAAGCCCTTGACATGGGCTCTTATTCAATTTCCATTTTCACAGAGCACTTTGTTGAGGCAGTAAAATAGGAGAAGCCTGCTCCTGTCATCAGCTGCGAGCAGTGGTTGATGGAGCAGGGGAACACTTCATCAGCCACCTGCATCAGAGTTAAAATGCACCCAGAGCGGGGAGAGTGAAGACTGCTCTGATTCCATCCCAGTGCTGTGGCAGAAGCAGCCCAGGTTTCTAAGGGACGTTGGAGGCTGGAGCAGATCTTAATGGTTTTAAACTAAAAGAGAGACATTCAGGCAGGATGTGAGGTAAAAATCCTTTACCATGAGGGTGGTAAAGTCCTGGCACAGGCGGTGAATGCACCAGAAGGCGGTTCTTACTCAGCAGGCCATCAGTCTTGTTGAGATTTGGGCAGCCAAGAGCCAGCAGCTCCAGAAAGCACGTCCATCACTTTACCAGTACTTGTCTTTCTGAGGGCTGCTGCCTGCTTTTCCAACACGTCTCCTCCCTCAAACACCAGCAAGGGCTGAATAAAGAATTAACTTATTCCACTCTGCTGTCAATAAGTGCTGCCCACAAAACCAGATGAGTTCATTTGTACATCAAGCCAGATAAGACAGAACCTGTTTATTTTCTCTCTCTGAAGAAGCACTGTTATTAATTCCATAACCTTCCTTCAAGAGAACTGTAATTGCAGCTGTGGCAACATAACAAGATGTGCTGTTTTCCACCCGATGCTTCATTAATTTAACCCTAATTGGCCAAGTAACCAAAACCAAATTGCTGCTCAATCCTGACTTTGGCTGCATCTCTTAAAGGCATCTGGAGAAGACAAGCAGAGAAGGACTCAGTTCTTGAGACAGAGCTTGCACAACAAGCAAGACAAATTCAGGTCAAAAATAATCCTGCATCTACTAAGAATAATCAGCCCTTTGCTTTCATGTCATGATCAGAAACATTAAGTAAACAGTTGCTTAATTATACCAGGGCATTTTTCCTTCCCTCCCCCCCTCCTTCTATTAATGGTGATTGGGAGTGAATTAAAGGGCTTGGCTGCTCATTTTTCATCCTTCGTGCTCTCAGATGTCTCTGAGAATAGAGCAGCAGACAGGGGGAAGGTGGTGTGTAACACATCCGAGCTGCTGAGAGCTCCAGTGTACTGAACATCCTCAAAAGCCTGGGAAAGAGTGGAAGCTACAGCCTTGTCTTGAATTCAGGGCTAAAGTGCTGTGGCTTCTGGCCAAGCCCAAAGAATGTTTTGCCAACGGTTGGTTGCATGATCACTGGCAAAGCCCCTTCATCCATAGTTGGCCCACAGAAGGTTACAGAGGAAAAGGGAGCAGCAAACTAAAGTGGTCATTGTTTCGCTACTGAACATCAGGTTTAATGCCCCATTGGTCCCCAAAAGACTCAGATTCATCTCATAGCAAAGTCCAAGGTTATCTCAGGTAGTCACCCTCAGGTGGCTCGATAGACAGTAAAGTATTTGGCCAACCAAAGGCATCTACTTCAAGCAGAGATGAAACACATCTCTCCACTGAAACCCTCCCAGTTCCATCCAAAACATCCATTCCTCATAGATTGCCCACTTTTGGGGGACAAAATGCCTAATAAATTAATTATCCTAGTTTGGATGTTATGTCCTGATGTAACTGCTGGTTGAATGTGTGGAGCATCCTGACTCGCAGGGTTTCTGCTTGCAGCCAGCCTGCATCTCCTGGGGAGGGAGTAGCTAATAACAGCTTCTGTCCTTGGGGTTCCCCTCGTTCCTTTTCTCCTAAAATGCCCGAAGGCAAGGACAAAAAGTCCCATTGACTTCAGCAGGGCCAGGATCTTGCCCTTTGAGTCCATAAAAGCTTTCCTGACAGCAGCTGATGCTTGCTGGGCAAGGGTTAAAATTGTGTTCAGCTTTGGAGACAGGAAATGAAATGTTTACATCTTGGCTCATTAGCTCTTTCCTGGCCTAAGTGCATAGCATGACATTCAAGGGCAATATTTAGCGGAGGACGAAACATGATTGTAGAGGCTGAATTTGTCTCTTGCACATTAAACCTCAACAAGGTCCCAACTTCCAGAAGTCCCCAGTGAGCCCCATCCTGCACAGATAAGTCAGTGCTAAATGCTGCAGGGCTGTTAAGATCCAGCTTCCCATCAAATCTGCTCTGGCACTTGAGTCTTCGTCTGTAACTGTCATTGGTTTTCCTTAATGCACTTTTGGTTTCCAACATGACTTCGAATGAGCAGCAGCAGTAAAGCCAATAGAGTACCACTGAGGAGAACAAGGCTGCTGTCCTGCATGCCCCAGTGACCCAGCACTGGATTTCTGCTTCTTCTTCTGCTCCATCTTCCTCTGGTCCCATTATGTTAGTGTCTTTCCTGCACAAAGGCAGGACTTTCAGCAAGCAGAAGGTGGGGAAACATCCTCTGTATTTCTGGTAGGAAATGCAGTATGAATTTCACTGGAGAGGAGGTGATCTTGAATTAGTTTCTGCAGGTGTTCATAGCAGTAGAGCACCCTGGAAAAGAAGATAACTGTCCCTCCAGCTTTGTTTTCCTGTCTGTATCAAGAAGGGGCTGAAATGAGCCCGAAACTAGGACTGGGAGCACAGAAATACAACTTCAGATGCCCAGGGAACATCATGGTCCAGCACATTGAGGACTAAACTGAACACCAGGCATTTTGTAATTGCAATTTTGCATTTGGGGATCTACATTCCACTGAGCTCCTCCCTGGGCACCTCCACTGTTCAGTAATTCTCATTCTTAATGGTCTGTGTATCTGTGCCAGATTGTCAGGAACGACTCCCATGGGATTCAGGGGCATTGGATCAGGCCCTGACTGCAAGACCACTCCATAGAGGAAGTGCATGGTGATTTGGAGAAATATGATGTATTATGAGCATCATTTATCCCTTTAGAGCTTGGCCACAGAAGCAGGGCTGCACTGGCCAGGCTTCCCCGCCACAGTAAACTGCTTAAATCCCCCTGCACTGTCAACACCGTCTGTGGCTACCCATCAATTATCCATAAAAAGCTGTTCTGGAGTGGCGATGAAAGCTCTCCATTTCCACAGCACTAATATCAGGTCTGGCTTTAATGGCCCAGAGCTGCTAAAACCATGATAGATGGTTTGCTCTGAGGCATCTGCAAGCAGAGGGAAGGTGCGATGGATGGAGGAGAAATGGAAGGGGGGAGGCGATGGACGGAGATTTCATAATGCTTCATTGCTAGGGAACTTCACAGGGAGAGTAAACACTCGGTGCCTCAGTGCCGGGGGTTGGAACTGGATGATCTTCAGGTCTTTTCCAACCCAACCCATTCTGTGATTCTATGGAACAGCTTGGGAAGTGCTGCAGGAAAAGGGCTGTGTGTGCCTTCATTTTTCCAACTACAGTGAGAGGAAAAGGACAAGAAAATATCTGGGAGTTTATTTAAAAGGGTTCTGAAAGCCTCCGGTACCCCTGAGGCATCTGTGTTAGGTCACTGGGATCTAAAATGAATACTTGATTGCTATTTCATTCTCCCTTTGCATGAAGGAAAGGTGAAAAATATTTAGGATGATCTTGGTCCAGCGCTATTGAGTCAACAGATTCAGAACATTAAAATTCATGTGAAAGAGGCCAGTTATTGGAGAAAACACTAAAGCCCAGAGATAAGAACTGTAAAAAAAGGCCCCAAACCAACCAGCAAAACAACCTCCCCCCAGCACAAACAAACAAACCAACAAACAACTCCCCCAGCTCATCCCAATGAATAACCAAAACCCCAAACAGCAGAGAACAGACAGCCGGGCATCAAACAGCAGCTGCCCAGGCCAGGCATCATCCTGAGAACCAACCTTGTTGGCTCCTGGGAACCACTAGCTGGGAAATGCAGTGTAATTATTAGTAGATACCAACTCATCCGCATCTCTCATTTCCATCCTTGCCAATAGCCTCTGGGGAAGGGTTTTCATCTGGTTTTGATGGAAGCAAAATTAAAGTAATCACAACAAAAACGTAGCTGACTGCATCCCAAAGAGGAGGAGGGAGTGGGGCAGAGCCCTGTGCTGGTGCTTGCAGAGCTGCGCTGGCCACGTGGCTGTCAGGCACGCAGGGTGGTATGTGCTGACAGAAAATAGGAGATAGGAAGCAGAAATACAGATACTCTTTTTCCATGCTAAAAACCAGAACCACATTTGCGGTTGTGTCCTAACATTGAAGTGTAATCAGTGAAAAAGCAGAGTTACTCATGGGTTTTGCTGGCCTAAGCCATAGGAGAGTCAGGTCTGCAGGTTCATGGATTGGAGTCTGCCCTCTCTCAGGCTGCTTTATTGCTCTTGTGTCTGACAAGAAGTCTTGTGCCTTCTCCCATCTCTGCTACTCTGCAACTTCTGCTTTAACCCCAGAATAGCTTTGCATTACCTGTGGTGTCTGGAGACCCTTTCAAGGTTCAAGAAGCATGAAACTCTGTTCTCAGGTAGATCCTTCTCCGTGTCTCTCTCTGAGCTGACATGTCTCACCCTCTCTTCCTCCTTGTCTCTTGGTTGCTGCTCTGTATCTGTATTTCTGCCTCGTATCTCCTATCTTCTCAGCACTGTAGACCAGGGCAGAGGTGAGGTATAGCATGGATGGGTTTAAGTACAGCAAACTTGCTGTTCCCTGTAGGTGTAGCTGTGTAGACATGTACCCTTTGAGTTGTTTAGGCAGTGTGAGCTGAGCCATCACCCTACCAACCTTGGATGCATCCAGAACACCTCTTTGCTGTACACACCAGGGAAAAGCAGCTGATATGTGTAAGCAGGAGAACTGAGTTGAGTTTCTCCAACTCAAGACTCATCATCATTATATATTGTATAGGGCAATTACTTTCTCCTGCAGCCTTACTGCTCCAGGAGGCACTAGCAGAGCAGAAAGGGGTAAAGTTCTTGATCATCTTGATATGCAGAACTAGTCTTTGAAGATTCATCTTGTTGAATACTGCTTCCATAGAGCCCCCCAGCATGGAGCAGGCTCCTTTTGATTCGTTCATCTTCACTGCGTTCCAGCCATTGTAGTGGGAGTCAGAGGAGCTCAGCTGTAACAGGCAATGGGGAGGAATATTACTGCAGCTGGGAAGGGAATGATTTAGTTGCTCTTCCATAGATGCCTGCCCACCAGCAGCCCCATGTGCAAATGCCACACAGCAGTTGCTTTCTCCTGCCAGGAAAGTAATGTTCCTTTGGAAACTCACACTGCTCTTTTGCATGAGCAGAGGTTTAATTTCAAGCCATTAATCCGCGTGATCTGCACTGAGACTGCAGGCAGTGTGTTCAAGCAGGATAAAAATCCTCTTTCATGTGTCAAAGCTGGGCTGGGGGCATGCTGCCAGCGCTACCAGCTCCATAACCATCCCTTGACATCCCGCTCCCCCCCTTCCACCCCTGCACCAGACCAGCCCTGCCTCCTTCCACACTTGCGCTTCAAGAAACAACACTTCATTTGCTCAGAAGAGCACAGCAAACACAAGGTGATGTTTTACATCCCCCGCAGAAAGAACATATTTTCCTCTTTTGCCTCCAGTAGCCCCTGACTGAAGGCTTTGGGCCAAGATCTTCAAAGTCATTCTGGAGCCAAAACATCTTTGAAAGTCTGCTCTTTCAGGCTTGTGAGGGGAGATGTACCCCCCAGAAAGAATGCAAAAGTCAAAAAGAAGACCCCTAGCAGACACCAGAACAAGGGTAAATCTCACTCCTTTCATATTTATTGCAGCTGAAGTGGTTGTGCATTGTCAAGCTTGGGCAAGTGTGGAAGTGAATTCCCTTTCCAGCTTCTGCCTCCTGCTTATACTCAGCCCTGCAGCCTGGTACCCAGCCATTTCTGCCCATGGGCCCCAATTCAGCTGCAGTTATCCTCTCCTGCCAGGAGAGAAATATGCTCCAGGAAACATAAAACTGCAGGACACCAGCAGAGATTTCATTTCAAGCCTTTCCACAGGCTCTGCATGTTCCCAGGTCCCAAAATCCACCAAAAGTAGCCCCATGTGGGGCAATGCTGGACTCTGCGCCGAAGAAATCATTGAACCACTAGTGTGGTTCAGCTGGGTTGGGGGATTTCTTTGTGTCTGGGGGCTTGGAGAGAAAAAGGAAATGATGTAGAGAAACATTTCTGCAGACTTCTGAAGGGATCTGTGGGAATAGTTTACTTTTGCAACTGCAAGACCCAAACCACCACTTCCTTTGACACTGAATGTAAAGTGATGCCCTCTCCAGAGTTATAAAGTCCTGCCCACTCCAGGTGCCCCAATGCCACCCTTGGGCTGGAACTCAGGTGCTTTGTATCTGCCCCCTCCCCTGTGTGTCAGGATCAGCATGTGAACCACCTTTCCTATGATTGCCCTGTTGCAGTCCCTCCCTACTTAATGGCATGTGAAGCAGTGTGGAGGTGGTTGTTGGCAGGGCATGGTGTTTCCAAGCTCCTGGGTTTTCTTCCAAGACTTGGCCTGCAAGTCTGTTCTCTCTTTGAAGCAGGTAAATTGCTCTTTTTTTCTTTCATTTGCATAATGATGGCACCAGGGTGTATTGTGTTTGTAAGGGAGCAGTACACTTAGCCTGCATTTTCCTTAGTGATAACTCCAAGGTGGTTGTTTGAATTGCAGTAATAGAAAAAGACTGGACTTAAAAGTTTACTAGTTCCTGTATAAAAACCTCTACAGTACATTTTAATAGGGTTGAATCACCTAATAAAAGAAAATAAGGCTGCAGAAAAGCGTTTATGACCTTGAGGTACTTGCAGTACTCTTCTTAGGTCTGCCAGCTGTGGAAGTTTAGTGGAGGTTTGGCTGGGCCAGTCCATGGCCTTCTCCATGCTGATGAAGATTTGTATCACACTTCAAGATTTATCCCTAAATCAGACTCGGGAAGGTGACAGTTTGAGCAAGGACTTGTGCAGTGCATCTGTTATCTATCCCAGCATCATTCCTGGGAGTCTCTGATCCAGGGGAAGCCCCTGGATAACAATCATGGCTCTTGACTGCATCCAATGTTGCTGTGGAACCAGCCTTCCCCTCCCAGTATAAGCTGGGGTACAGCAGGCAGGGCAGCTGCCCCCACAAATGGGGCTGCAGAGATGATTTATAGCCACCATCACAAGAGGTGAGCGCCACGTGGGGCTGCAGGATGCCTCCTGGAAGCTCCTATTAAAGATGTGCTCCTAAACCCCCACAGGAGTTACTTCCTGGGCTCACTGCTGCTGTTGAGACCTGAACCACTTTGATTGCGTGTCATTGTAAAAGAGCCAACAGCTCCACCGGCAATTGGTGTCAATCCGTTTGCCTGTGCTGTAGGAAGAATAACAAGTCTCTTTAGACAGAAGCCTTGAGTTAATAGGATGGATTTCTACCTTGTTCCAGCTGCAAAAGCAGCTGTCGGAGCCCCCCAAATCAGTTGTGTCTGGCTCTTGGCTGCTGATGTGAGCATGGCAGCTCACTGAGCATGTTTATGCCTGTGGCTCCTCAGATACAGGGAAAGATAGGACTTATTTAAGCTGACCACTCTTTGCAGAGAAATCTTTTCCTGCTGCTAGGAGCCTCCTAATATCAGTTTACAGCTGGTGCTGGGAAGCAGAAGGGACCAGTGTCAGCTGAAGGGTTTTTGCAGGGAACATTGACCTTTCTTTTTCTCTTTCTTTGTTTTTAATTTCTCTTGCCTGTTGAGGCAGTCTTGATATTCACAGTTTAAAATGAAACACTTTCATTGATGGTTCTTGGCCCTGAGTTACCGATGACATTAGGCTCCAAAGGCTGGCACGTTATCAATTCCTTTGTGAGCTTGAATGCAGACTGGAGTGGGATAACCTGTGCGTAGCTGTCTGGCAGGAGCAGTGTTCAGAGAAACTGGAGACAGATTGAGGTTAAACCAAAGGACACCCATCCCTTTACTTGCAAGGAAGAAGTTGTCATTTGGCAGAAGGGACTCCTGAATACTTAGGTTTGATGTAGCAGTGCAGCCCTCATCTCATAAGGATGGGAAGCAGACTCTGGCCTGAGCCGCTCTGGGCTCCCCCACAGTCATCCTTGCAGGGGCAGCCTTCAGAGCCTGGATAGAATTCCATTCAGCTGACCTCCCTGGCAGGAGGATGCTGTGCAGTGGTCCTGGACAAAGCAGACCTCCAGGGTCTAAACCCAAAAGCAAGTTGTTCTATATTTGCAGCCACAGTTTGGATCACTCTCTGCTGCAGTTAATGACAAAGCTGAATGATGGTTATTGTGTGCTTTATGATCACTGATAATTCCCCTTTTATGCCATAGAAACCATACAGCATGATGGATCATGAAATAACTTTTAAAGTGCTTTGTACTCTAAAGAAAGCCTTTCAAAACCAGCTTAATGACAGCTGGTCAGATTAATTTTCCTTTGGCCATTAGAGATTATTAGCTGATTAGGATGTCATTCTCATGCAGCACAGCTTCCTTTTTTCATTCCAGAGGTCTGGGGCCAAACATGTGATATTGTGCATGGTCTTTACCTCCTTTAGTGTAACAGCATCAGGACTTGAGTCAGCTGGATCAGGGATTTCTGAGCAGGCTTCCTCCATGTGCACTGCACAGTCCCTTGGGAATAAGGCAATCCAGCATCTCCCATGGGCTCAGGGCTGTAGGAGTTATTTTCTCCAGCAAGCTGGACAAAACTCATCTTCTCTGTCCTGTTGGAAAAACAGAAATTTTAGGATAAGCTGTTAGAATCCCACAAAAGGGAAACATTGAAGATTTTTCTTTGAAGAAGAATCTGATGGCCTGCTGTGATCGAAATATATGTAGCCTATGTCCAAGCTCATGAGCATGAATTCAGCTCTGATCACTTCCAGCCTCTGGCTGGATGGAAACCGTTCTGAAAACCCCTATGAAATAACACAGTACAAGGTTAAAGTGGAACTATATGAGCTATATAGCATAGTGTGGAGAGGTGCTTGCAGGTCATGTTCCTTCTCATGAGCTGTGGTCCACAGGCTGCACAGGATTGTCCCTCATGGGATTGGAATCTTATCCTCAGACCCGTTCTAGTTCTAGAATGTGTGAGTCAAAATGCCCCGGTGATATGGTGTTAGGCAGTGCCCAGACAGCTTCCGAGACATCTGGAGTGGGTCCATCTGGGTGTATGGCCTTTTCAGGCATCATCTATGCAGCAGGTAGCACCCCTGGTGCAGGCAGGTTTGAATTGAGGTGATGAATAATACAGCCATGGCCACAGCATCAAAGGCACCAGATTCCTTTTCATGTTCTCCCCTGAGAGGTTGAGACCATCAGAAATGTGGAGAGTACAGCAGAAAAATTCTGTCCTAACAAACAAACTTAAAACACCCATGGCATGACTTCTGATGCCCATGGGGATGTGTGAGTGACACAAGGATGGAAGAGAAACATGTGCCAGGCACTAGGAAGGGCAACACCTCTGTTTTACCAGGAGCTGACACCACTGTAAGCTTGGCATGGCTGTGAAGCTGTCATTAGAAGGGCACAACAGGGCAGAGCAGCTTATGTGAAGACTTCCAGCAGAAATATGATGGCAATATCTCACTGGCTTTTGTCAGAACTTGATTTTGGGGTGGGCTTGACTTCGTGCAGTGCTGTGGGATGTTTGTGCTGGGGAAGGGAGGAAGACACTGTGTTGTCATCATTTCTATGGGTGATATAGATATATATAATAATATAATTATATATATAACCCATAATATATATTATGTATTTATTGCTTCTGCACAGGCAAAGTTTAGTCTCTTCACTCTAAGAAATAAGCAGTAGGACCCGCTTTTCAAATTCAGCACCCCCCCCTCCAGCAGTGGCCATGAGCAGGATCAACTCCTTTTCCCAGTGATCCCCTCCCACCTCCAAGCAATCAGTGGTTTTCAGAGCTCTGAACCAGCAGATGCTACAATCCATCTTCCCAAAAGCTCTGGAGCTGCTGAAATTGCTGAAGGCTTCAAACCCAAATTCATGAACAGTTTTAATAGACTCCAAAGTGTATTTGTTCAAGGCAAGTGTACTCTAAAGCAAATTTGCCCAACCCTGAACTGGTGTTAGCAAAGCTGTCAGCAAGGCTGTTATCAATCACAGCTCCAGCAGCTGAGAAGAATCCTTAAGCACAAATCCACATGTGGGGAAAAAGGAAAAAAGGATATATTTAACATTTATATCTTTGCTTTATTACAGTAAATGTATTTTATGTCCAATAGATGAAATATATAGCACCAGTCAAATTTCTTGCTTTGAGTAATATCCATTATGAACTCTGCTCCATTTTTGTTTAGTAAATCATTTGCAAGGCAATCGTGGTGGCATTGTATATGATTCATAAATCTTAGCCAAATAGCTTGTTTCCAGATAGTCAGCTTTTGCATGAAACTTCATATTTACAGATTGGTAGACTCCATAGAGGAAAATATTCTCCAACATGGATTACATGGGAGGCTGGACTGAAGATCAGTCTCACCTCTGTGCCTGGCAAGATCTTAGAGCAGATTCTCCTGGAAGGCATGAAAAACAGCAAGGTGCTTGGTGACAGCCAGCATGGCTTCACTAAGGGGAAATCCTGCCTGACCAATCTGATGGCCTTCGATGATGGGGCTATGGAACTGATGGACAGGGGCAGAGCAGTTGATGTCATCTACCTGGACTTGTGCAAAACGTTTGACACTGTCTCCCATGACATCCTTGTCTCTAAGTTGGAGAGACATCAATTTGATAGGTGGACCACTCAGTGGATAAAGAACTGGCTGGATGGCCGCATGCAAAGAGTAGTGCTCAGTGGCTCAATGTCCAGCTGGAGACCAGTAACGAGTGGTGTCCCCCAGGGATCAGTGTTGGGACCGGTCTTGTTCAACATCTTTGTGGGTGACATGGACAGTGGGATTGAGTGCGCCCTCAGCAAGTTTGCCGATGACACCAAGCTGTGTGGTTCGGTTGATACGCTGGAGGGAAGGAATGCCATCCAGAGGGACCTTGACACGCTTGTGAGGTGGGCTGATGCCAACCTGATGAAGTTTAACCATGCTAAGTGCAAAGTCCTACACCTGGGTCGGAGCAATGCCAGGCACAGCTACAGGTTGGGCAGAGAAGAGATTCAGAGCAGCCCTGTGGAGAAGGACTTGGGGGTGTTGGTCGATGAGAAAATGAACATGAGCTGGCAGTGTGCGCTCGCAGCCCAGAAACCAACCGTATCCTGGGCTGCATCAAAAGGAGTGTGACCAGCAGGTCGAGGGAGGTGCTCCTGCCCCTCTACTCTGCTCCTGTGAGACCTCACTTGGAGTATTGTGTGCAGTTCTGGTGTCCTCAACATAAAAAGGACATGGAACTGTTGGAACAAGTCCAGAGGAGGCCACGAGGACGATCAGGGGGCTGGAGCACCTCCTGTATGAAGATAGGCTGAGAAAGTAGGGGTTGTTCAGCCTGGAGAAGAGAAGGCTGCGTGGAGACCTCATAGCAGCCTTCCAATACCTGAAGGGGGCCTATAGGGATGCTGGGGAGGGACTCTTCATTAGGGACTGTAGTGATAGGACAAGGGGTAATGGGTTCAAACTTAAACAGGGGAAGTTTAGATTGGATATCAGGAGGAAGTTCTTTACTGTGCGAGTGGTGAGGCCCTGGAATGGGTTGCCCAGGGAAGTTGTGGATGCTCCATTGTTGGCGGTGTTCAAGGTCAACTTGGACAGAGCCTTGGGTGACATGGTTTAGTGGGAGGTGTCCCTGCCCATGGCAGGGGGGTTGGAACTGGATGATCTTGAGGTCCTTTCCAACCCGAACTATTCTAGGATTGTAAGATCCAGTAGTAGCTGTGTTAGCTTTCCAATAGAGGAACCCACAAATGTGCAGCCCACAGCACATGTTAATCCTCTATAGGATATTAAGGAAGTAGTCTTTAACTTTTGGTTAAAGACTGTAATGAGTGAATTCTTTTCACTTGTGCACCATTCAAAAGTGAATTGCAAGACAAGGTGAGGGGTGTAACTGATAGCAAAATGCCTTTAAACTGGCTCTGGAGTGTTTTGGAGGATATTCACAAAGATGTCAGAATTTGTGTATTGGTGGATTCTCCCATGCATGAAGACATCAGAATGGTGTGGTGAGTTGGTTTATATTCAGTATGACCAATACAGGCTTTCATGAGACTAAGGTGAAAATTGCTGGGAAGCACAAACTTCACCAATTTCAGTCCAAATTAAATTGGTCTGGATGGAACAGTTAACTTCCATAACTTCTGCAAAAGCCAGGAGGTTTTGAAGCCTTAGTTTGATTCCATGCCAGAGTGTTGGGAATAGTGACAGCATTTATAGAAGAGGCTTGGAAAAAGTTTTGTCTTTCATTTTTTTGAGGCCTTTTGAGCTGAGTGTTGCTCTCAGCAAAAGATCTGGAAAAGAGAGACACATCAAAGGGTGGAATATCTTGTTGGGTTGTCTTATCATGTCTTGCCAGATGGAGAGGGGTCAGCCATCAGCTCGCGTAGTTTGGAGATGGCCAAAGGACCCAGCTTTCAGGGATGTTTCGGTGAATCTTGTCCTGCTATGGGGAAGGAGCAGTCCAGGGTCAGAGTCATCCCAGAGGAGTTCAGATCGGCTCTGACCTCCTCCCTCAACCCTAAACCAAGGGAGAAGAAACATCAGATAAATAAACGCAAGAAGAGTCAGAGCTGTGGCAGTGATTGAAAGTGAAGTGGCTCTTGTGATGTGATCAGAGCATGAATTGACTGTGCAGACTAAATACATGAGAAGGGGACCTGGAATGTGTTTTTGTCAGATGAAATTATAAATGGATCATCTGGCTTAGGAGGTGGGGAACAAGTAGAGGTGAGGGAACAACCAATTTTTTGGTTCACTGACTCTTCTGGATGGGAAAGGAAAAGGTGTTTGGGGTTGAATGGAGTGTTGTGTTTCTCCTGAAATGAAACATTTCCTTTGAGTGGCCAAGGGGTATTTTGTATCTCAAAAGGAATCAAACAGCAGGTGATTTTTGAGAACAGATGTCTTTTCTTCATTTTACCACATCCTGAAGTTGAAAAGGGACTTGAGATTATTGAGAAATCGCCAGGAGACTCTTGGATGTGTGGCAGTCCCTCACAAAGGGTATTTGTGACCCTAGGTCCTAACTCTGCCATAGCCACTGTAAGTCATGAGCATCTGGAGAACATCTCAGCATGATGTTGGCACAGGAGGTGGCTGTGATGTTCTGGCTACTGTCACTCTCTGAATGTCCTTAGTGCCCTCCCCACTCCCAACACACTTCTGGCAGGTAAAAAGGTTCAGGCTGTGAATTACCTGTAAGCATCAGTGCTGAGACAGCCACCACAAGGGCTCTGACAAGTAATAGGTCCCTCCACAGGGATAATTCTGGCATAAGAAAGGTTGAACTCCAGACAAGCTGTCATAGAGAAAGGTTATGTCTGAGGTACAGTGAAAAGTTACTAAATGTGCTCGTGGAGGAGAACAGCAGGATTGTTTCCTTGCAATGACCTGGTGTTTAAGCTCTGGGTTGCCAATCTGCATTCCTATTGACCCCTCTTTCACACTACTATAAAGTCAAGAAGTTTAATGCCTTTCTTGTAGGAAGGCTCTGAGATTTGATTAGCAAATGACTAAAATGATCTGTGAGAGCTTTTGGTGACAAACACATTAGAAAGGGCAAGTAAAGCTATTGACATTTTCCTCCAAGTGTCCTATTACTAATAGTGCTGTAAGATCATCTTGTGTTTCCCTCGTCTCAGTTAGACATCATTGTTGTCAGTGTGATTCTTGTCTAGATGACATGAGTGAGGTTCAGATGCTCCTGAACATAAAAGAGTTATCAGCCTCCCAGAGTTATTGTATCAGATAACCAGAAGTCTGCAAATCCAACCCCTCCACTACTCCAGAATGATCTTCTTTGTCTATTAGCATGGAGTGTCCAGCTCACAAGTGGAGAGCATACTCCCAACGGAATGGAGTTTCCAGGGAAGATACATTGCTGTGATGGTTTTATATTGGGCATCACATGAACTCTCTAATGGTCCAAAGACCAGACCACTCACAGCATGGTGTAGCTGGAGAAGGAGCTTACGTGGGGGGGAGATCTGTGAGCAGAGTGATGGCAGACTTTGCAGTTGCAACTGAAAAAGCCATTGCATCATTCTCTGTAGTTTTCTATCTTAGGTATTTTGATGAACAGAAAATAGGAGGAAGATGCTTTAAGGGTAGCCAATGCCTTAGAAGCTCCTGGAGGCCTCCTCCCTGAGGCACAATGTGTCAGAAATCCTACTTGGATACCTGGAGCAATTCCACTTGGCCTGACTTCAAGCATCTCCAGGGCAGCTCCTGCCAGTAGCTGTTTGGTGCCTGCCTCTGCCTGGGAGGGCTCAGCTGCCCATCTCCCTCCCACAGCTCAGGGCATCATGGGCATCCCTGCACAGGCAGAAGGTGACATTTCTGTTTCTAGCATCCACAGGGGCTTGCACACCCTGATGCTCACAGCATCCTCCAGGCAGCAGCCACTCTTTCCCAAGGAAGGTGTCATCAGTTAAATTCTACAAGCCATAGTGGCTGCAAATAGGAAGATGCCTTCAGCTTCTGAAGGGACAAAATATTTCAGCTGATAAGTAACATTTGACATTTCCAAAGTGAAATAATACTGATATTCTGTTCCACAAAGGAAAATAGAACATTACAATTTCGATTCCCTTTCCCATCATTTGGGATAAAACCCAGTACTGAAATGTCTCAATTCATCCCTAGGTGGAAATCCACAAGCGCTTATCTTTCATATTAAGGAAGTTTTCGGGTTTGTATTTCCCATCCATCAAGTGGAGACTGGAGCATGGTCTATGAGTGACTGTGCCTCTGCTGCAGAGGGACAAACCAGCAATTCTTGTGACAAGCACAAAATTAAATCTCTGAGAATAGCAGCATGTGAGAAGTACAAGTATCTAAAATATTCACTTCAGTGATTCTGCTGCAGTAAGAAGTGCCCTCAATGTCTCCATGCAGACTAGTGATCTCTGCTCATCAAAATGTTACTTGCATTTTAGATACCCTCTAATCAAGAGCTAGTGATGAGATCATTTCATAAATCAGAACCCTGTGACAGGGTGTAAAAACAAGGCACAGCACAAACCAGCTCCTCTGGACTATGAAACCAGGAAAGATCCAGGAGGAATGGATAGAGTCATAGAATCCCGGACTGGTTTGGGTTAGAAGGACCTTAGAGCTCATCCAGTTACAACCCCTCCCAAAGGCAGGGACACCTTTCACCAGAGCAGGTTGCTCCAAGCCTCATCTAACCTGGCTTTGAACACTGCCAGGGATAGAGTATTCACAACTTCCTTGGGCAAAGGAAGGAACTTGGCATTAGAAGGAGCTGTCACTTATGTTCTCTATGCAGTCACGATTGCTTCCCTAAAGGAGCTGTTGTCCTGGGCACCGGCTGGGTCAGTAGTAAGTAACGCAGGGAAGCTGCTCCCTTGATGTCATGCAGATCACTCCCCATTTGTGGGTCGTGGAGGTACATCTTCTGTATCTCGTGAGCCGAATACTCCCATTGTTAAGAGAGGTGAGCATTGTGGGTAGCCACTGACGTGATGCATTGATGGAAGGGTTGTGTTAGCATAAAGCAGCTTAACGTGTTTTACAGACGGGTATCTCAATGTGCCCAGGAGGCTGGTGTCCTGGGATGTGTAGATGAATGAGTAGCTTGAGCAGGAATGGGAATGGGCAGCAGCTCTTTGACCTGGCATCATTCTCACCCCCCAATATACCTCAAATCTGCAGTTCCCCCTTAACTTCACACTGTTGAGATCAGTGTGTCCAAAATTACATTCCTGGCTGGATCTCTGCATTCCGAAGGAACACAGCACAGTCCTGTGGCTAAACTGACCCTGTCGGTCATTCACATGGAGGTGATAAACACTGCTATAAAATGCCGCTGCTGGCTTAGAGCTGCTCTTCAGCACATCCATGGCTGGTTCCAGTGAGTGTGACCCCAGCCATAGCCTTGTAGGTAGGGAATGGGAGGGCCAGAAGGATGGGCAAATTACTTGGACATTCACAGCCATCAACACAAGTGCTCATTCTCGTTGCCTTCTACAAAGCCAATATTAAGACAATTACAGCTCATTTCCAGCTGCTGGCCAACGGTTATGAATTCTGCAGAGACTTTGTATTGCCAGGGCTTGGATGGCAGTTGGTGACAAATGAAGAGGATGATGAGTCCTGGTGGGACTCTGATTTAGCTATTGGAAGGCAAAGAGATGACATGAAGCACAGCTGGACAGGGAGGCAAGAGGCAATGCCCTCACTACCACATCCATGCTGTGCGAGCAGCCAAACAGCTCATGAGAAACCTGTGGGAATGGTGGATTGGAAACCTGGGAGAGGGGAGGATGGAGTGTGTTGAGACAGAGCAGGACAAGGCCAAGTCAGTTTCGTTTAATGGGAAAAACATGCAGGGAAAGCTACCATAAAAACATCCAAATGCAGAGAAAAAGCAAAGCAACGATAATAGTAGGAAAATGCCTGTTTTGAAGATGGTTTTGTAGCAGGATTGACCCGAACAGTTCATTTTTATATAACCATAAAATTTCCTGCTGATGCTGGTATTTACTGTTAATCATACTCTTTACTGGTCTGTATTTATAAAATGGCAGAGCAAAATACAGGCATTTCAAAAGGAGAAACTGAAATGTTCCTTTGTGATTTTTGTCATAATGTTTCGACACCCTCAAAGGGCTTTGCTTTCAGTTTTAAAGAAACCCATCATATATTAGGGAATGATACCTTTCCCCAAAGCATTTCAGTGAGACACAGTTTGCCACATATCGACATGGGGGTTTCTTACTTAGTTCCACTGTTTAGGTAGCTCTGGGATGGATGGTGACATTGGAGGTGACATTGCCACCCCAGTATCATCAGATGCAGGTTGATTTTGTGATGTCAAAGGGTATCAGCTGCACAACCTCACTTTCCAGAGTGTAATTGTGTCCAGCCTGAGCACACAGAGATGGTCTTGGCTCTATTGGTTGAAGGATGCGAGAGTCCAAGGGGCGTGAAAGTGTTTCTATAATTAAAAAAAAACTAACTTTTTGCATTAAAGTTACTGTTTTCAGAGCTTTTGAGCATCCAGTGACTTCAGCAACAGAATTTGGTTCATTCAGCTTGGAATAACCGAGCTGTAAAATCCCAGGTGGGATCTCCTAGTGCTGCACAAAACTGGGAGCCCTCCAGCTCCCTGGCTGCAGAGGCATCTCCCAGCGGGCTGAGTAGGAGCCTAGGGGCTTGAAAAGGGTTAAAATCAGATGGAGAATTGAACTTGCTAACATATGGGGAGGTGAAGATGGGTCTTTCAGGTCTTTTCCACCTTTAACATTCAGGTTTTCAGCATCTGGTAAAACTCTGCGCACAAGTTTGTCCACACTGGAAGGTTGTGTGGGAATTGGAGCCCTGAGCTGATGCTCCTTGCTGCCAGATGTGTCCAGACATCTCTTCTGCTTCCATTCAGTGGGATGCTTTTGAGCCCTTTCCTGCTGGTTCCAACTGAAAGGTGGCATTATGGTAACAGAAGGTGTCACGGGAAAGACCTTGAGGTGATCTGGCTCCAGAATAGATGCATATCATGTTAAGTTTCATGTCCCTAATCTAATAGATGGGCAGAGGTTCAAAGTAAAACAGTCTGGTACTGGAGGGCTTTGAATAAGTGGAATTGGCAAAGAGAGAAGGGAAATGGTAAAACATATGTAGGAACACAAGTGAAGACTTCAGTGTAGGCATAGTGGAAAGTCAGTTTCAGGACACCGTGATGAAGTGTCTTTCACAAGTAGTCTGCTCTGGCAAAGCTTAAATGAAGCAGTTCTGAAGTTCATGTTGAGAGACCCTGAGCTTCATTTGTCAGGAAACTTAATGCTTCCAAGGGCATTTGACTTGAAAAATGGGAGCACTTATTGTGATTCAAGCCTGGCGTGACACCATGGCTGGGTTTTTCTTTCCTGTGTGTCTGAGGCTTTTCATGCTTTGGATAAAGGAGAACTTCTGCTGCAGATGTCCCTGTTCCCACAAGTCGGGGTGCATCGTGGTGCAGATGAAGTGATTCCTTACCTGAGAGTTTTCCAAGAAGTAGGACACGATTTCCTTTTCTAACGTGGTTGCAGGTGAAAGAAAACAATCGTTGATTTCTGTCTCTGTTACCCTGAAGAGCATTTCCAGCTTCTTTTTCAGTCTGCAGATGAACGAGGCCACGAGTTAATCTTTAGCTGAGCTATTAACACAAGGAATGGTGCCATTAAATAGGAATTAAGAATGTGCTCCCTACCTTTGGGGGAGTCTGTGATAGATTTCCTCTTTTTATCATCTCATTCAGTGTGATGTTCTCTCTTCAATCCTTTTCCCTGCATTTCAATTGAGATTTCAATGACTCATAAAATTAATCCTCTCTTAGCAGCAAATCTCTTCCAAGTTTTAATGTGTTTGCTGATGCTACGTTGTCTTGATTTTAGCTGGGAGAGAGTTAATTTTTCTTCCTAGGAGCTAGTACAGTGCTGTGGCTTGGATTCAAGTTGCGAATCGTGTTGATAACACAGGGATGTTGTAGTTGCTGCTGACCAGGGCTGACTGTAACTAAGGACTTTTCAGTCTCTCGTGCTCTGCAGTGAGGAGGGACACAAGGAGCTGGGAGGGAGGAGAGATGGGACAGTGCCCTGAACTGGGCATAGGGATATTCCAAACCACAGACTGTCAGGCTCAGGATAGAAACTGGGAGGGACTGATCGCTGCTTGGGCCAGGCATTGGTCAGAGGGTGGTGAGCAACTGTGTTGTGCATCATTTGTGTTTCTGGGGTTTACCTTTCACTCTTTTGTTATCTCCCTTTCATTACTATTATTGCTATAATCATTATTATTTACTTCTTTTCAATTATTAAAGTGTCATAAAAGTCATCAAAATGAACAGAAATGGAGAAAAGCAGGGACCTCTTTGTGGGTGGTTCTTTTTCCGAAGATTATTTCCCTGCAGGAAAATAAAGTCTTCTCCTAAAGAAATGCCTGAACAGGCTCTTTAAAACCCCCTGAATGTGAGATTAAGCACGAAGCATCTGCAGCTAAAAATCCCCACATCTTTAAGAACTGTAAAGCTCTTGGAAAGGGTTTAACTCCCTCAGCCACAGCAGAGGACAGGCAGCCGCAGCTCCTGCACAAGGGACGTGCTGACACCCTTTGTGCTGCAGGAGGATTTGGCTCCAAATCCAAATTTGCTATTAAAAAAGGGGGAGAACAGTTAATTTTAATAATTCTTCTCTGTGAAATTCAATGACAGCTAAAAGTCCTTCAGGAGTAACTCCAAGAACGCTGCTTCCAAGCCCCACAGATCTCTCTGAAGTGATTTCTAAGGAGGCTATTTTGGCATGCTGTAAGGCAGCACCAGCTTCTCTGGGCTGAAGCAGCCTGAACATGAAAGTGTCTTCCTGACCTTTTGCAAACAAGCAGGAGAGGAGGGAGAGCTGAGTTCTCATTAAAAATAATAGATCATGTTTGAAAGTGGTAATTAGACAAGTTACCAGCAGCAGCTCGTGTTGATCACTCAGACAAGTGCTTTGTCACTGGCTGGGAATGATCATTGTCATGTGCTGGGGCTGGGTTTGCTTGGCAGGTTTTGTTGTTTGCTTTAAATCAGTTCCTAATTTCCACAGGCTCTTTTCAAGTGTTGTGCTAGCAAAGGCTTTTAGAACATTATTCATTATACAGATAACTGTATAACAAAGAGTTTTGGTTTAGATACAGGCACATCCACAGAAGCAATTTAACTAGGATTTAATTAGGATTTATTTTGGCAAAGTTCTGCAGCCAACTAACATCCTGCATTTACTTTTAAAGTTGTTTTCTTCCTGTAATTAATTGCCTTCCATTCTTCTATAAAACAATCCGTTGTTGTATTGGGAATATCTGTTCCAGAAAGTCCCTCGAGACTGGCTACCTTTTTATCACCACTTTAGTACCTGAGTCTTTTCATTTCCTTGCATGGTGTTATCTCTGACCTAGTAAGACAAGAGATCCAAGATTGGAATTAGGCTCTTCCACAGCAAGAAGCTGTGTATGGGAAGCAGAGATTCCCGAAAGCCATGGGATGATTATGGAGATGAAGAACAGGCTGCCTGGGCAGCACAGCAATTGCTTCTAGAAGGACACATTTCTTAAGCTAGGTCAGAAATACCCTTGTACTTCTGCACTTAACAAGCAGAAATCTTCCAAACCTTCCGATCCTGACCTGCCCCACTGCTGTTGCTCCATGATCCTGACACCTTCCATTAGAGCAGGTTGCTCCAAGCCCCATCCAACCTGGCCTTGAACACTGCCAGGGATGGGGCAGCCACAGCTTCTCTGGGCACCCCGTGTCAGCACCTCAGCACCCTCCAGCCTCAGAAACCCTTCCTTGCTGTGACCCTTTGTGATGGACATTCACCCCCTCTGATACAAGACATCTCTTCCTTTAATCCTGAACTGTTTGAGAAGGCCCCCTGTAATTAGCACCCTGCTCACGAGTAAACCACATGCTTAAAAATCAGTATAACTCATCTCTTTCCCACAGTGGGATTTGATATTGTCTGACCTTTGGTCTCCAGTAAAGGTTTCAAGTTTGTTTTAAAGCACCAGGAAGCGTTTGTGGCTTGGGCTTCCCAGGCTCAATGTCTGTTGCATCCACGCCTGAAATAATAGAAGAAATTAGACCTGGGAATGCTGCTTGTCCCTCCCAGTGCCCTATTCCTGTGTGGATCTAATACTGAAAAATGTGACTACCATCTCTTCTCTCACTGAATTCCATTAGCTCCTATTTCCTAATGCTCCTGAAATACCTACATTTACTGTAGGTAATAACAATACAGTAGCCAAAGTCTAGAGGCAGTAATACTTCATCAGCTAACCCAAAATAGCAAAGCATATGCAGGGAGAAGAAGCTCTAAATAAACAAATCCACAATCTGCTCTTATAAAAATATATTTGAATAGTATGTGCATAACAGACTGGGTTCCCCTCAGGGCATTTCCAACATTGCTGAGGGTTCGAATGGGTAACAGCTCTGAAATGTGACATATTTTCAGTCCTAAAAAGCTCAGAGTCATAGCAATAACTAACTCTTTAAGTAGGAATATATTGGCATTGGGTTATATTTTATATTATTTTTAAATGGCAGTAGACACAATGACAGTTTCTACTGTTTATTTTTGGAAGAGAGGAGGTTTTAAAGGAGGTTATAGGAGAAGTGATGCTGGTGCTTGCGGTACCAGGGCTGTGATGGGTGGAAGGTAACTTCATCTCTATATAAAACCAAACCAGCCAGGTAGTCTCTTGTCTTTCAGGTTTCCACAATATCAAACCAGGGCAACAGGAATCATTAGAATCATCCAGAAGATCCCTTCACTAATATAGTTTGCAGCATCAGTGAGGTTCCAACAGTGTTTGCAGGCCTAGAAACCACAATAAGTGTTGATTCATTGAAAAGAACCAGTAGGGAAGTGGAGTCTGGTGCTTAAAAGACATGTTCAGTTACAAGTAAATTACAATGCTGATTTTTTAATAAGCATGCAAAGTATATGTACTGCAAGGAGGGAAAGTTAATTCAAGGAGTTCTAGCTGAGAATAACGCAATAATGCTGAGGTAGGGAGTGTCTACCCCAAACCAGGGAGAGTTGACAGTGAACCCTATTTCCAGACCTTTGCCATTCTTTCCCTTTTCAGCTGGGAATACATTGGTTTTGCTAAAAGATCCTCAAGTCCTAAGTGTGATTTGGAGAGAAAAATCTCCAACCAGTTTTCTCTGTGGTTAGGGCTTGTGCTGGGAATACCGCGGTTCAGCCCACCATGCGGTCACATTTGGAGTAACCCTCTACATTCAGGGTTTGCAGATAACTACCAGTCTTAAAAGTGTTCCTTTTCCCTGTTAAACCAAAGCCCACGACATTGGGGTGTTAAGGATGGTGTGGAAGTTTGCCCTCATCCTTTTCTTTCAATGAAGCTCTTTCAGCTCTTGGCTGTTTAAAGCTGCTGATGGAACAGGATCATGAGAATATGCTGATGGATACCATCTGAGTAACGATATTCCTAATATAGCAGAGTGTGTACTGTACTGGGAATTGTATCCTCTTGGAACACGATGATTAATGCAATCAGCCTCCTTCCATTAGGATCTCTTTAACAAGTGTTCCTGTTTTCTGAGCAGCCTTTGGCTGCTGATGGGAACCAGGGTGAGAATCCTGTGGAGCTATAGCATTGGCTCAGCCTCATCATTGCGTGTCTGTGGTCCGTGTACCTCTTGCACCTCTCAGCCTTTGCTCTGCTGCAAAGGGATAGTGCGACACAGACATGATGTTTGCAGAATTACAGGCAGCAGTTTGCAGGAGGAAACATCACAGCAAGGATGAGGACAAGAGCTGGCTCTGAGGCAGGAATGAACCATTGCAACAAGCCCCAGCCTCTGCCAAGTTATGACTTTGGCTGGAGGCATTGTGTCATGCTGTGGTGTGGTTATACCCTAGAGCTGTGTGACTGCTCCTGGCGTCACAAAATGATACGTAAACAGCATGAAAAGGGAAATAAAATACCTTCCAGCACAAAGTTCTTTGATTTTCCAGTTAAACGTTTGATGTGTTTGAAAATATCTGTATTTCCAAACCTTTTCTTCACTTGATGTACTCTGACTATTGAAAGGAGCAGCTGCCTTTTTCCAAACGGACCACTAACGGTCAGTGACTTTCAGCATCCGCCCTTCAGATGGGGGTTAGGATCTCACAGTTTGGGAAGCATTAGCCAAGGTACCACCAGCCAGATGTGCCCAGCCTCTGTCAGTGAACTGATCTGTGCCTCAGGCAGGGAAATAATAAGGATGGGCTCCAGCTGCCCATCAAAGCTGCTTCTTTCTCGAGTGTCCTCCATGGCTGTATTAAACAAAGGAGAGAGGTGAGTTTTATAAGCAAAGAGGAGAAACAAAAGAGAGTGTCTGCAGGCACCCCTGAGCTCTCTCCCCAGGCCCTTTTTGCCTCCCCAGGGATTTTTAGCTCCAGGCCTTTCTCTCAGAGGGAGAAGAGATGGACTACATTAAAACAGTGCGTTCAAGAAGGCACCTATTTCCATGCCTTCTTCTGATTTTGTGAGCTGAAGCTCCTGTCAAGGTAAAGAGTGAGTGAATATAAAGAAATCATTTTTACATGGCACAGATTTGACTCCTTTTCCTATCCCCCTGCAGAAAGCTGCTTTGGGCATTAACATGCTTTGAGCACTCCTTGAAGCCTGGCTGAGGACAGGGGTGGTGGAGGGAACATCAGTAATACCTGGTGGAAATGACAAGTATTTTAGTTTGACTTTTTGCTCCTGAAGATTATCACAAGGCACTGAGGAGGGGGAGGTGGTGGAGGGGGGGTAATCCATGGCTGAGTTTCCACCAGCATGCCCCAGGCTCTGCCTTTGGAGCTCAGCAAGCTCCCAGGGCCAGCAGGACCCAGCAGGATGCTGCCCTGCGCTTTGCTGAGACCTCTTCAGAGGACATGGTACCCAATGGCTGGTTTTACCCCTGGATTAAGTAAAGCCTCACCCAGTGCCTGTATCTTGGGACGCCCCCCAAGCGGTCGACATTCCTGCCTGTCCTGTGTGTCCTGCTGCAGCCCACACTGGCATAAGGAAAAGCAGCTTTGGGGGTTGTTTGGGGGGTGGGGAAAGGCCTCTTAAATCAAATTGGGGTTCCTAGCTATTAGGACAAAGTAAGTCCTTCAGCTGACAGGGCTCCCTTGGTTGCTGGTCCCTTGGGAGGAGCGTGGTTACCCAGGATTTGGGATTGACTTGTGGCAAGCAAACCTTTTTCTGGGAGAGCTGCGGTAGCTGCAGTTGGTCACAGGTTAGCGTGAGCCTTGGCAACCACACCAGGAGAAAAGGGGCATGAGCCACTCTGCTCACTGAGTATCCCTGCTGAGACTCCAGGAGAGAGAACTGCTCTCCTGTGCCCAGCACTCCAAGAGAGCCCCACATTTTCATTGATTGCTTGCTGCCATGCATCTTCAGTTCTAATATTGCGCAGACGCATCAGTCATCCCTGACTCTGCTGTGGATCCTCTACCTGGGGGATACCCCAGAGGGAGGTCCTTGAAGGGCAGTGGACCAGCTCAAGTTGCAGACCTGCTTTGTGTCACTGACACAAGTGTGTGTGCAAAGCAAGGACACCGAGGGGTGGCCTGACCCCAAAGTACCTCTGTAGAGAGCACAGTGTGTGCTCTCTTACACAACACGGAGAGCCTGCAGGGCTGATGCTGCTTCTCATCATTGCAGGTGCATCTAGCCCTTTGTTTTCATAAATGTACCACCCTTAAACAAGAAAAGGAATATCCTCTGCAAGAGACACCTGAGAGGACCAAACAAGAACAGAGACATCTCCCGTGTATGCCTGGGTTTGACTGTGTCCTCATGTCACTGTTGGTGTTCAAGGCCAGGTTGGACATAGCCTTGGATGGCATGGTTTAGTGGGAGGTGTCCCTGCCCATGGCAGGGGGTTGGAACTGGATGATCTTAAGGTCCTTTCCAACCCAAACTATTGTATGATTCTATGACACCAGGAAACAACTAAATCCTGACTGTGCAAGGGCACATCAGCACCTCCTGCATGGCCCTCTTGCTGAGGCTGGCTATGGATTGAGCCACATATGCGAAAACAAATAAATCCATCTGGTTTTGCCTCCTATGTCCTTCCTAATGACTTGCAAAACAGCAAGGAAGCAATTGGATGTGCAGGGAAGGGATGTCCACGTTGATCCCAGCTCAAGTGACACAAATGCCAGCAGAAAAGGAGCAAAGCTAGAGCGGGGCCTAGGGAAGGATCTGTTGCTGGAGAAAACCTGGCTGAAGGTGATGCCAAGAGGGTGCCAGGTGAAGTTGGATGGGTTTGCAGGGAAGGCACGGGAAGGACAGATGGTGCCAAGCTGAGAGCAGGAAATGTGGAGGAGGGAAAGCACCATATGGGAAAAGTGGGTGAGTAGGGAAAAAGAGTGACATTGTTTTCAGTTCTTTTAGCTGTCCAGAAGCTATAAAATATACACTGCATTGCCCGTGATTTCATTGTTTCTTGGCATTGGGTGTTTTCTTCCACTTGAAATCCCCGTTTCCTGGAGTCATGTGAATATGTGGCCAAGGCAGGACATCAAATTCAGCAGGGTGCCAGTGACCTGCTGCGCATTTAGTATGTCTCTTGTTTACTGGAGAGCTGGGCCAGCTCCAGCTAAAGGTTTTATAGCCAGGTGTTGTTTTGTAGGAGCTATGAGCTGAGTTTCTGAACCTCTGGAAATAAAGCTTCTTGAGCAGAAGCCTCCTAAGCATCCTATTGCACCTTTCTGGACGAAGGGGCGGTTTTTCACCTGAGACATTTCTCTTTGCAATAACTGCTTTCTGAAAGGGCAATGCAAATGTCAAGTTTTCGTACTGACAGAGCAGCCCTGCCCCAGGCTGGACCTGGGTGAGGTTTGAACTGCTTTGAGCCCTGATGATGAGGATAAATGTCCTTCACTGAAGCAAGGCTGTGCTCAGTGGTAGGTCACCAAGCTACCTGCTGCCCCAGGGACATGTGCGTTACATAGCTCAGGCTTTTCAGCTCGTGATGCTGTGTTTTACTACGAGATCTGCTTCAAGCATTGATCTATCCAGCGATTTGCAGTCATCTCAGATTTACACTGGTTTTCCAACATCCAGAGCAAGTGTCCTGATGTAGTAAATGGCTTTGGATGAAGCTGAAGGACAGCATCCCACGTAGCAGCCATCCCAGGGCAGCTTGGGCTCCATCCCAGGCAGATCACCCACCCTGAGCTGCTTGCAGGGACAGGGCATCTTTGAACTGCATTTTGCTTCCGGTCTCCACTGACTGACTAGTCAATATGTGGATTAGCAAGATTACCCTGGCCTGGCTCCTCTGATCCGAGGACTTCTGAACTCAAGGGAAAGAAAGGAACCCTGAGCTCCCCAGAGTCATTTAAAGGAGTACTTGGTCACTTAGCTCTGAAAAACGGTTTCATTCAAGCATAGATTAATTGCAGAACTTCATCTTACTCGTAGCTGAGGTTGTCTTTTGCTTGGCGCTTGCATAGTAGAGGGTGTGGGTTGATGAAAAAATGAACATGAGCTGGCTGCAGCATGCGCTCACAGCCCAGAAAGCCAACCGTATCCTGGGCTGCATCAACAGGAGCGTGACCAGCAGGTTGAGGGAGGTGATCCTGCCCCTCTACTCTGCTCTTGTGAGCCCTCACTTGGAGTATTGTGTGCAGTTCTGGTGTCCTCAACATAAAAAGGACATGGAACTGTTGGAACAAGTCCAGAGGAGGCCACGAGGATGATCAGGGGACTGGAGCACCTCTTGTATGAAGATAGGATGAGAAAGCAGGGGCTGTTCAGCCTGGAGAAGAAAAGGTTGCGTGGAGACCTCATAGCAGCCTTCCAATACCTGAAGGGGGCCTACAGGGATGCTGGGGAGGGACTCTTCATTAGGGACTGTGGTGAGAGGACAAGGGGTAATGGGTTCAAACTTAAACAGGGGAAGTTTAGATTGGATATGAAGAAGAAGTTCTTTACTGTGAGGGTGGTGAGGCCCTGGAATGGGTTGCCCAGGGAAGTTGTGAATGCTTCATCCCTGGCAGCGTTCAAGGTGGGGTTGGACAGAGCCTTGGGCAGCATGGTTTAGTGGAAGGTGTCCCGGCCCATGGCAGGGGGTTGGAACTGGATGATCTTAAGGTCCTTTCCAACCCTAACTATTCTATGATTCTATGTTAGCCCATAAAGGCTATAAAAATGCCATCACCTATGGCTATTAAAAAGGAGACTAATTGTGTTCAAAGCAACACTTCCAACTTCAGCAACTCCTGATAAAAATCCTTCTCTTGCAAGGAAAACCTTGCAGCATGTTTTCTGCCAAGCAGGCTGGAAACAGCCATAGAGATGTCATTTTCTTTCAATTCACTAAGTCCACAACAACTTTTCATGTAAGTTCAGACATGGGACTCAGCATTAAGCAATCCCATGCGCTCCTCCGGGATGCTCTATGGCAATTATACATCCACAAAGCAAAGCCTAAATCATAATTGAATAACATACCACCAATCTGTCTCTGTTTAAGGGGAACAGACCATTAGATACATGCTGACACACTGATTGCAAAATTATTAGTATTATTATTAATGAAAGTGTTTGTTTTCCTCATTGCTGTGCTTATTACAAGTATGTGACTATTGTCTGCACACACGGGGTTTTGTCTCCAAAACTTTGTTCTAAATTCCTTGCCTTGGCTCCTGGTAGTCAACAAGGTGGGGTGTGTGTACCCCCCCATGAGAAGGACAGCTTTACACTAGGGTTGTGAGTGCTGGGATTTGTGCATGTAAAGAAAAGGTGACTTAGAGCTAACAAGTAGCAAACCAGGGATGTTCCAACTTCTGCAGGAAGATTCTGGAATTCCCTTTTACAGGAAGGATGCTGGGGAAGGACTCTTCATCAAGGTGTGTAGGGACAGGCCAAGGGGAATGGCTTTAACCTGCCAGAGGGGAGACTGAGATGAGCTCTTAGGCAGAAGCTGTTCCCTGTGAGGGTGCTGAGGCGCTGGCACAGGGTGCCCAGAGAAGCTGTGGCTGCCCCATCCCTGGCAGTGCTCAAGGCCAGGTTGGGCACAGGGGCTTGGAGCAAGCTGCTCCAGTGGAAGGTGTCCCTGCCTGTGGCAGGGGTTGGAGCTGTGTATGATCTTAAGGTCCCTTCCAACCCCAACCAGTTTGGGATTCATGATTCACCCATGAGCTTGTTTAAAGATTATCCTGAGAATCCCCAAATGCTCGATCCTACATTCCAGCTCTTGTTAGAAAGTCATTTGTGTAGTCAATTACCTACTTAGATATGTTTCACTGCAAAAGGTACTAGTAGTAGGCACAGCACTACACACTCCTGTATTTTTGAGGCATCTCATTGTAAACCATGGACAAAAAGTACTTCAATCCAATTTAGGGAAAACCTCCTATGCTGGTGAACTGGCTTAGGCTGGGACCCAAAGGATAACGTGGTGCAGAAGGCGGAGTTACAGGAATGCCTGAGGGGCCTTCGAAAACGTGACAATGACATTGCTGAGAAGCGACTCCACTTTTCTGAGTGCTGCACATAATGGGGAGAACCTTGCAATGAAAGGAAGCATAGTGCTGAGCAAGAGGATAAAAATACATGTGTAAGAGCACAGTCTCGCGTGGGAGCTGGATTCAGGAATCTCATCCTGCTGCTGCAGAGACAGGTTTTCCCACCCATCGGCTTATGCTGGCATAAAAGGGATTTGCCACAGCATGGGTTATTGCTGGGAGCTTCAGGAGTGCCTGATGTGTTTGTCAAGGCACTTTTGGATGAGCTCAGCTCGGCCTAAGCAAGATTAAAATAGAGCAGTAATGAGGTACATGGGAAGTGACCTGCTGGAGAGCTGCTTCTCCTTCCCAGGGAAGTGATGGGAACTTTCAATTGTATTCCACCCTTGCACAAGACCCACAGCCCTTGAACAGCCTGACCAAAACTCTTTATCCCTTATTTACATGTAGTAAATACACCAGAGTGAGAAAGTGGCTGCCCCCTGCACCATCTATGATGGCAGCAACAAGTAATTTGGCTGCAGTCTCAATACCACTTCTCTCAGAAGTACGAACTTGGCATTGGAGCCTCTCCATTCGTAGAGGATGAGAATACGACCCTAGTTGATGGGCTTAATCCTCTCTCCTCCCCCAGGCAGGGATGCCTCTTTGGTAAGATTTGTGCCTCTGACTACATCAGATGATACCTGGGTGGAGCTAAGTTTAATGAATTACCAATTGGTTTTTCCATATCAGCTCAATTAATCATTGGCTAGCTTTGGATTTTATTACTGATGCAGTAAGTGGTTTTATCGATGGCAGTTCTGACTTTGATGCTTTAATAACCCGCTCTATTCACGAGTCTGTAATTGTGAAAGTTCTTATTGAATGGGAGCAAATGCGTCAAATTGATTCTAATCAGGAATCAAGCCTGGCTTAACTCAGCCCCTCTGATCTCTGAGGGCTGGCTGGAATCCCTGGCAGTGTTCAAGGCCAGGCTGGATGCGGCTTGGAGCAACCTGCCCTAGTGGAAGGTGTCCCTGTATCCAGTTAGAACTGGATGAGCTTTAAGATCCCTTCCAGCCCAAGCCAGTCTGGGATTCTGTAACACAAAGAGTGTTATTTTCTGCCAAATTTCTATACTCAACACAACACACAGCAAAGGGACAGGCTGCTGCCAGCATTGTCAGGGCTGCATCATGAGCTTCAGCACTCCGGGACTGTAGTGTTGTACCCAAAATTCAGCTTCAGGCGAGGACTAACCTGAAACAAAGAGCTTCTCAGGCCACACTGTGGTTGTTTTCATGTCACTCAATGCCTCTGGCTGCCTTGTTAGCTCTTTGCAGCATTTCTTTTCCCTCTTTCTGTGGAGGCTGTGTCCAGGGAACCCACATGGGAATGCCAGAAGCCCCACGAAGAGCCCAGATGCTGTGCTAGCGTGCGGAGATGTAGGGCAGGGTGTCACATTTGACTTGATCATGGCCAAAGGAGCAGCTGTTTGGAAGACAGGAATTGTCAATGAGACGGAGCAAAGTCCCCACCAGACCCATCTGAGGCTCTGTAACAAGTCAGTGATGAAACTTGCTTCAGGTTTTGCTATTGCTGCTGTATTACATTGCCAAAGCCCCTTTATGTCCAAGAGGCAACTATCACTTCAGTGTGACAGTCACACTGTGCCTGCTCTTGCAGAAAGAGGTGTTTTATTCTTTCACCTGGCTGCTGCTCTCCTTGAACTGCCACAAAGGCTGCTCTGGCTTGCAAGTTAAAACATGACATTAAAAGTAGGAAAACACAGGACTTTCTCTTGGCAAATTGTTGCAGAAAGGGAATTTCATGGATTAGGGGCAAAAGAGCCAAAGCTGAAATGTTGTAGATGGGTAAAATAATTCCTTCAAAAAGGCTTGGGGAGAACTGGTGTCCGAGCAGCTTGTGCTCCCATCAGGATGTCAGCCACAT
Organism: Amazona ochrocephala; assembly: GCA_039720435.1. NCBI lineage: Eukaryota > Metazoa > Chordata > Aves > Psittaciformes > Psittacidae > Amazona > Amazona ochrocephala. Next base: position 1,791,099 of record CM077897.1, read on the forward strand.
CAGTCCTTTCTGCTCGGCTACATCCTTCTGCGGTGCCCTGACTCAGTTTCCCCAACCTGCTGCTATTAAACCAGGCTGCAGAGCTGAACTCGTGGGTGTTTGATGGCTCTGAGGTTTGTAGGCTTAAATGCTCTCTACAGGGTAAATGCGTTCTTTGCGAGCAAGACTTCATAAAGTCCTGCTTGAAGAAGGATGACTTTCACCTCGATAGCTGCTCTCACAAAGCAAACAAAATACAGATTTTCAGCTGACTCACATCCAAAGGTGTTTGAATTTGGTCTCAAGCTACGCAAAGCCAAACAGGCTGCCCATGGGATCTGAGTGCCAAGCTGTGTCTGCTAAGGATAAATGAGAGGTTTTATTGTTCCTAATCCCGCTGGAGCTTTCTTAGGAGGAGGGGAAATCCTGCTTCAGGACAGAGTGAGAGGCAGACGGCTGCGGAAGTACAAAAACCACCTGCAGAGCTGCGTTTGGATTCCTGCCTGCCAAACTCCTCTGCAAAGGCTGAGCAATCTGACCCCAATTGCAAACTAGACTCTTCCTTTAGATCCAGAGCGCTGTGTTAAAGCATCAGCAGCATCCACCCCATCTCCAGAGGAAGGGGCAACCCACTGCAGGTTGCAGAAAGGAGCAGTTTGCAATATGCAGGCAGCAGTAAGTCCCCTGAGGTGTTTGGTCACCTCAGGCTCTGAGTTACCTGCGTAGCGTTTCCTTTCTTCCACTTCAGTGGCTCCTGCTCAGTGGGGGGAGATTCATCTTAGCTAAGCTGAGCTGTAAAACCTAATGAGAGTTCTCAGAGCACCCATAATGGACATGCACAATGCATGCATCTTAATGTGTATATATATATTTATTTAGTACATATGGAAGTATATATGCATGTGCATATATATAAATACATATAGAGAGAGCAAGACAGACCCCAGCTTGAAAAGAGGGTAAACTGATTTAAGTTTCTTTCTCTTTGCTGCCATACAATCTGTCTTCATTCCTCATGGCAGAGGAGGAATATGGCTCCTGTACCATAAGAGGAAAGAAAAATGCTTGTGTCTAATCAAGTCATTCTCTTTCTCATGCAAAAATGCTCCTCACATACCGGGTGTGAGATTATTTGCCGTCATTGATTCGTCAAGGAAAGGAAAGGACAAAGACCCCATATAACGCAGAGCCGCTTATTACTGAACACAAAACAAACCCTGAACATTGGAAATGGGATTTTTCTTTGCAGTGTTTGTGAGAGTTCTTATTTAACCTCTGAGGCAGCACAGTCTGCTGTGTGTGCTGCTGATGGTGAGTGTGTGCTTGTGGCATATGCTGTGCAGGCAACATTTAACATTAATGAGAAACAAAGAATTCCTGCAATCCCCACTAGCACAAGCAAGCTCAAATTAGATATCTGCCTGGCCACAGGAAACAGATTCTGTTTGCTTTCTATTGCATAGAAACAAGAGCCTTTGTCCCATGTACACACGTGGACGTGGAAGGCAATCTGCTTCCCAGCCAGGAAGAATCAGACTATAATACACCATTATCCGTGAACGTCACTCTTCAAACTTAAGGTTATCGATAATAAAATCCACTTTTTCTATTATTTGCCCTTGTATTCAAACCTCATTCTTGTTATTTTTATGATTGTTGTTAGGAGCATGTTATGAAAGGTCCATTTGTTATCGTGCTGGCAGGTGTCCCTTTGTATCTCACAGGAAAGATGTATCCTCAAAGACTCTTAGTCTTTTCCGAAAGGAGGCGGAATGGGGCAGTTTGTACCTCTCACTTCCTTGTCAGACAAGTCAGGACATGGAGTGGTGTGGCACAAGGAAACTCATGGAATCACAGAATAGTGTGGGATGGAAGAGACCTTCAAAGGTCCAACCCCTATGCAATGAGCAGGGACACCTTCAACTAGATCAGGCTGCCCAGAACCACATCCAGCCTGGCCTTGAAGTTGTCCTTCTGGTTTTAAAGAAGGTGCGTTCTCCCAGGTGATGCTGAATGGATGGAGACGCAGGAGCTCAGGGCAATGGGGTGATGAGGCTTCTCCTGCTGTTAGCAGAGAGCTTGCTGAGAAGCAAATTTCAGGAGAGTTCAGGCTGAGCTTTAGTGCAGATAGAGGAAGGCATAGAAATGTGGGGTTAAAGATGAGAAGCCACCGTAGGAACAGGATGAAACCCGATGCACAAAGAGGAGCTGCACAGCAAGGACCTGGAGTGGACCTGCAAGGCCATCTGCAGCTGCAGTGTCTGTAAAAGATTGGTGATTTGTTTCTTTTGAAAGCAGGGAGTCCTTCACGTTACAGCCTGGACAGCAGGGTAGGGAACAAACCTGAGCTCTTTCTTTATGAGATAGAATGACTTCCCTGTATTGACAAGACAGACCAAGAGGAAAACAGCAATCCATCAGTCAGAGCACCAGGCAGTGGAGAGGAGCAGCCGAAATAATCATTCTGGAATGAGGAAAAGGCCTGTGACAATGAAGGACAAGAGAGAGAAATGTGCCCTGCTGCCAGCTGGGCTGAGGTCTGGGGGAGCAAAGGGACAGGGATGGCTTGGCTTTGCTTGGCATCCCATGGAGGAAATGCAGGTACTCAGTGATCCTCAGGGAAAGGTTTCATGCTTCTTTCTCCCAGGGACTTTCTAGTGGATGAGGAAGGAGTAAGTGCAGTGGTACAGAGAGATGAGTGGCTCTGCCAGCCATGGGAGGGAAGTCTGGGGTCTCAAGGTGGACCTCGGTGCACAAACCACTTTGCGGAAGGGCTTATAGGGTCCGGGGTAGTAATGTGCTGTCTGGTTTAGGGGAGATGGAGAAGGTGGGCAGCGTTCTCAATAAATGACAGTTAATACATCAAAATGCAGTAATCTTGATGTATTACTCTTGAGAATCAAGGGCTTTTCCAGCCTTGAAAGGACAGGTTTTCCTCTAGGGAAGATGCTGCTGTCATAATGACGATTTTACCCAGGCATTGTTTGTTATTGAAAGCAAAAAGATCAAAGTGGGGTTTTTTTTGGGGGAAAAAAAAAGGGTTTCAAAGTGAAATGCTTATTTTCCTGTACTCAGAAAATTAGTAATTTATGTCTTCCGCTTTTCCCACTAAACTGGGAAGGGAGATGGCCGGGGCAGGATGAGGGGGAGGAGAGAGGTGCCACGTCCTCTTCGTCTTTCTCTCAGTTTCTCTTTCCCACACTATCACACATGAAAAAAGGATCAATGAGATGTAGAACCCCTCAGCTCTTTCGCCATCCCACGCTCCTTCCCCTGCCAAGCAGCACTTCACCAATCCCAGTGCGCACTCGGCCCTCCTCTCTGAATCATAGGATCCCAGACTGGTTCGGGTTGGAAAGGACCTTAATGTTCATCCAGTTCCAACCCCCTGCCACAGGCAGGGACACCTTTCACTAGAGCGGGTTGCTCCAAGCCCCATCCAAACCTGGACTAGCAGGACGCAGCATAATCACTAAACCTCTGGTGAACCTCGTGGGACCAAGGGACAAGGAAGGAGCTTTTCCAGCTTGGAGAATAGAACTTGCTGCCTTTAAATAAGCAAGAGAGCATGGGCTCATCCTATAGACTGCTGGCAAGCCACAATTACAGCAAGCTTATGGCTGTGCGCTCTTACTAGAAGGTAATTCAAAACAACACTAAGAGTCTTTTTGCCACTCAGGATTGAACCATAATACGTATGTCCAAGAAGAGAACTTACTGGAGCAGAAACAACTGCTCTGTAAGAATGAGCAAAGAGCCACTCTGGAGTGAAACACTTGTAATTACTGCATGCAAATGAGCGCAACTGCAGGTTGCCCTGGGTGCGTGAGCATCGCCTGCTTCATTTGGAAACAGTTCAGTAGTCAGAAGCAAACTATAAGGTTCTCATTATGCAATTAGGGCTTTAGTGAAAGACTCATTAATCTGAAATGCAATTAGTCGGGCTGCTGCCGCACTGAGTTCAAAAGTGATTTTGCTGGGTGATGACTTTGCTGTTCACGTAGCGTTGGGTGAGTTATCTCCCAGCACTTTGATAGGATCTTCTCATTTCAGGCTTCCAGAGCCTCCACTTGGAAAGATACAAACAGAAAAAGAATGCGGATTTAGTTCATTTAAACTGTCATCTGCTCTCTTACATCTGAATTTCCTGTTTCTACTAATCTCTGCTATTTGTTCCTGCAGGGAAGATTTGTATCTAGTGCTTAGAAACAAGGGCTGGTGGAATGGCGCTCGGATATCACAGTAAACATTATTTCTTAAGTATCGTGCAACCAGTTGGGTCTCTTGGGTTCAGTTATCAACTCCATGAGTGGCTCTTTGCGTGACCTTCAACAAGACCAGACCGCCTATGTTATTTGCATCATAAGATTGGGGAATGAGTGGAATGCTCAGCACGATCACTGCATAAGGCTTTCTACCCCAAAAACTGGGTTACAGAGATGATAGAGACCAGCTAGATCATAACGATTTAGGAATTATCTTCTGGTTTATGGTGTTGTGAAAGTAAATCATTCAGCGCAGGTCCTTCAGGAGTCCTTTTTGTGAAGCTGAAATTGCACAAAGTCTCCCTATCGCACTCTAAGGCCTTTCCTGCAAGAGGAAAATGAGGCTTCCCATTACTTCTGTCCTGGTTTTTCCACAAATAGCTCTGTGCTGGCTCGCTGCCCAGGGTAGGTTTCACCTACTTTGCTCACAGGTAAACCAGACATTTTAATACATCCCAAGTCTGCTGGGTAAAAGGTGATTTGAGAGCATAGAGCAAAGGTTCTTAAAGAGCTACAGCTTCAACTGCATGAAATTTGTCTCAAAAAGACTCGCGATTCAGCAGCAGCAAAGTGTTCCCTGGATGAATTTCAGCCATGAAGAATTGCCTGTGACACACACAAACAAAGCATTGGAAAGTGTAGGAATGTTACAAATGAAACACTCCTTGGTGAGAAACCTCCTGAAGTTATATTTACGTTGTGGATAAAGAAAACACTTGGCTTCAAAATGGAACGTTTTATGTTAGAATAAACAAAATGTTCCACTTACCCCAAAGTTTATTTTTTCCACCTTCTCGATTGACAGAAAAAAAATGCTGCAGATTTGAATTTCAAGTTGAATTTCAAGCAAATTTTTGTTGGTTTATTTGTTTGGTTGAAATTGCCAACAAAGGAAAAATCAATTCTTTACACTCTTCTACCTAGGACGTGCCTACCTCAAGTGTGTGATAAACACTTTGCTCACCAGACCCCTCTGCGAAGGGTATATGACATGAATCTCAGTGGTGGGGCTAAAGAAGCCAGAAGTTGCAGCTGGTCAGGATGAGACCTCATCTGAAAGTCATCATCCCCTACTTGTTCTGCTCAAACTGCCCTCAGTTTTCCATTCAAATACAAATATTTCTATTCAAATAATACTTCATATTCAGCCAGAACTATAATAATCTTCGTGTATCAAAACCCTCGCTCCCATCTCTGATAATGGCTTGTAGAGGATGCTTGAGGGATGTGTGTACATACAGGTTAGGTGTATAGAAATGCTAATATCTCCCTCCCTTGGCATCTGTAGCTCAAAGACTTCCTGAGCTGGAAGATGTGGAGGTCACAGGGGTCAGTGCAAAATAAGGTAGAGCAGGTTTGATCACCTTCAGCAGAGGTTTAATTCATCTGCTTGATTCTGCACTGAAGTATCAGTAAAATGCACACATCTTTGTCAGCAATGCTTGTGCTTTCCCATAACTGGAAGTTGTAAAAAGCAACCTGGGGCAGTTATTTTTTATCTCTTGTAGGTTCAGAACACAAATATATATGCCCTTATCCTCTCTCAGATATCTATACATGTCCTTAAGCCATTGACAAGCAAAAAAGATTCTGCTTGGGTAGGACACCTTGAATGGAGGGATCTCCCCCAGCAGAGGAGCTGGGATTCAACTGAGGAACCCTCACCAGTGCTGGTCTGGAGCAGATATCCACTGGCTACAAAGGGAGTCCACAACTGGGAGGTTTCATGTGCTGTAACAACCAACCAAAGATGTTTCTCTCAAATGAGCTCCAGCCACAAGCAATGAGGAACATGCAGTAAGGAGACCTGTAAAACCCAGTAAATCCTCTTTCCTCTCCTAATCTGCTTTTATGTTTGGTTAGCTCCTTGATTATGAATGCTTTAGGGGTTTTCAGCATGTTGAATATAAGTAGGAAACGAAGAAACTCAGGATTCTAGGCAAAAAAAAACCCACCTTTTGTTAAAACAGAGAGCCCAAGATCTCTGCAGTCTCCCGACCTGCACAAGCTTTGCTTTACAACACCATGTCCCCAAGGTGGTTTTGACAGCTCTCAGACACACAGTTTTCCTATCTGTGACTTCCCCTTTGTAAACAGCTTGGAAATGTGGGTTTGTCCAGTGCCAGCCACATCTGCAGCTGGAATGCTGTATGCTCAAATGGGATGGCACATCCCTCTCCAGAACTTCAGTCACCTGAAATACCAGTATGTGATGGCAGCTAAGCAGCTAAGATGAGGAATTAGCCTTCTCCTCCTTCCCATGTGGCTGCTTTGGGATGGGTTGAGTGACTCCTTGGAGGTGCTGGCCTGTGCAGAAGGAGCTTGCTGAACCCCAGCCAGTGGCTGAACCCCAACCACAGGCTCTGGCTGTGCCACAAAACACCCCAAATAGTTTCAGTGCTTTGCCCAGACTTCACTTTGAGTAGAGCTTTCTCAGGACACATCCATCCTGCCCTGACCTTACCAGAGGCCAGAGCTGTCCTGGGTTGTCTCCTCCAATGCTGGGCTCACATACTGGCCCTGCTCAGTGAGCAGACAGCCCATGCCACCAGCTGCAGCATCCTGCATCCATCCCACATCTCTGCTGTCAGCAGCCTCTGCCCAAGGGGACAAACTTGTTACAGTTGGACTTAACAAGCTCTCCCCTAAGACCTTGGGCCATCCCTTGGAACAATCTCTCTTCCATATTTCCATTATCAAGCAGCTGCAGCTGGGCCTTGAGGAGATGTTATTTCATGTCGTATTATTTCAATAACACCTTGAAGCTACAAGAAGATTGAAATCGCCTTTGTGTTTTCTCCCCAAATGTCAGGCACCCCAGTGCATACCCCTGGTGTGGCTGTGACCTCTCAGCTCAGTGCTTTCCAGGGAAAGCAGATGTGATTTAGAGCTCAGCGCAGGAGGACAATTGCCAAGTAGAGTCCACAATGTGAAAGCTGTTCCTGCAGAGGGATGAGAATCAATTACCGGCCTCCTAAAGCTGCCTGGTACATCAGCATTGTCTCCTGGAAGATGGGGGGCTTTGTCATAGTATGAAGCTGCAGATTAAAGGGTTGATAGTGGAAAGGCCAAGACGTCTCTCTTCTGAGATATGTCCTAGACTGATGGTGAGCACAAAGACAGAGGCAAGGTTACAGCATCTTTTGGAGCACTCAGTACCATATGTCCAAGCAGGGGTCACCCACTACCCTGATACACAGCCCATAGGCTTTCTGCTGGGAGGGGATGATGAGCTGCTGCTCCAGGAACTGCAACAATACAGACGTCAGCTTTGATAATACCCATGACATGAAATAGGAGCAACCCCAGCCGGCTGCAAAGAGCAAGGACTGAGTAGGCAAGGGGTGAAGTCACCCCCCAAGATCTCCAGTTCTCCTTATTCACCCATCTCCATGTCATTGTGTCTCTTGCAGAGACACATCTCTACCTGCTGGAGCCACGTGGTGGGAGGGAGAGGACCTCTCACTTTATCTTCTGCACTAAGCTTCTGACCCTCTGTATTGTGCAAATGTGATCTGCAAGCATCCTCCAAGGTTCAGAAGCCAAAGGAGAAAGAAATTAATGTTTGCATATATATGAGCACATCTGATGATAGCATCGTAATGTTTGGCCAGTGGCACTACCCAGGGGGAAAGGGAGATGACTTATGATCTTCTGAGTATTGTGTTTGGCTTTACCATGTCTGGATCATCTGCAGTTGCTTATGGGAGGTGTTTTTTAGCATGAGCTAATTGAGCATTCATTGCCTCATTATTAAACAATCTTCTCATTTTGTGCTCCTTCTGATCTCTCCACCCATGGATAATGTTCTCCAGTTTTCCCTAGAGACGCTTAGCCTTTTGTAAATGGCAGGTTTGCTCTTGCTCTTTAAAATCAATGGCATTTTTGTTTTGCAAATGTCTTTTCTTGCTTTTATTGCTTTCCACCTTCCAGCCCAGGAACTTCAGTCATGCTATTAACCAGTGGAGAGACTACGTGTAGCACTGACTGGGGGCAATGGCAGTTCAGGGTTTCTTCCTTGCTGAGGACAATACAGAATTTGCTATTGCCACCTCTTGATAGGAATGAAGAACGGCAAGTGACTCCTGTCCCCTTGGAAAAGACAAGGGTGTGATATGGAGTCATCCCATGAACGGGATTCCCTATTTCCCTCCACCTCCAGGGATGGCAGCATGACAGCAATGAGATCCAGCAGTGCATTCCAAGGCATTGCTGCCCTTGGGTGTAGAGAAGTCCAGAACTTTGGTGTCTGAAGGTCTCCACAGAGCCATGCTGTTTGGCTCCATGAACTTCAAGGTCTTTTCCAACTTGAATGATTCTATGATTCAGTGTACCACTGGCATTCATCATCATGTGTCTACTGCATGCTGAAAGCCCCCAGTCCGCATTTTAGAGGCTTCCTCAGCACCTCAAGACTTGAAGTAGTGCTGAGGGACCAGAGAACAAGGTGAATGTTCAGTTACAGTTATCAGCCGAAATAAATTCACCTTTCTGTTAAAGCTGCCAAAGCACTGAACTAAACCTTCCCCATAAACATCCCCCATGGATATCTGTGAATGAATAAATCATGCACTATGGATGGGAGAGGAAAGAAAGAGCTGTGTGTGCATGCAGACTCCCGGTTGTATACCTGTGCGAGCAAGGGGTGAGTCAACGGAGAGGGAAACTCCTTCCTTGTAGTACTCACTGCATGGCCACTCCTGTGCTAAGGGTGAAGAAATGAAGGGAGCGCAGGGAAGGTCTTTGGCTCTACCAATGAAGCGCTACTTTCTGTTTTCAGCCCTCAGGGAATGGTACATGATGATAAATAGTAACTCCCAAGGAAATACTCCTTTTACCACTTTTTCTTGCTTTAAGCATGAAAAGTCTTACTACAGACATCTGGGTTGTGTCTCCAGCTGCATCTTGGGGTTTCTAGCAGGAAATCCAAGGGGGATCTCTGCTTGTGCGCTGAGTCAGGGCTTGCTCTGGCTGCAGCATCATTATCAGTAGCCAAACCCTCCCCAGCTTTATATCTCCACCAGCTTAAAGCTAGAGGTTCTGTGCCCGGTGCTTCATAGGCCCTGATGATACAGCTGCTCCTGAGCTTGGGAATTTCATCAATTTCGAAGATTTCCATGGTTTTGCAGGGCTTTAAAATGGCAACGTGTCAGACCTGAGGAAAAACGTGGGGGGGAAACATGTCTTTGAAAATCACATTTCCCCACTCTGAGTCAGATCAGCCAAAGGCTATCGGTAATGACTTGTATTGAATATGATTAGAGGGAGTATTGGCTAAGACACTTCAAATTAAGCACTTCAGGCGCAACAAATTGCCTTCTCATCTGACCAGCTCTATCCACACCTTCAGGCTAGAAACTCTCAGCATGAACCATGGAGATCCTGCCTGCTGGCTGAAAGCAGGGGCAGCAGTTTTGGGGCTGTTAGAATTTCCTTTGCTAGAACAAGTGAATTGACATCCAAAACAGATCCTTGCCCAGACAAAGTAGATTCATTTGTAAAGATGAATGGAAATTTGCAGGCAATTCATTGCTGCCTTCCTTGCAGCCCAGTGAGGGTAATGTTCTTGTTCTGCCTCTCAGGACACACAGAAACACAGCATCTATGCTTGATTTTTATTTAAGAAGACATTTTATTTCAGGTTATATAGACAGTAAACCAGAATTAGTGGTTTCCCATGCTTGGTTTTACAGAGAAAACATATTTCTCAGGGACTCTGAAACTTTGTTCCCTCTTCCTTGTCTATGTGGGTTATATGTGTGTGTTCCCCCAGCATCAGAGGCCCCGTTCCCTCTTTATATATATTTTTGATGTCTATGCCATTCTGGATCTGATTCTTTGCGGGTTCTTTAATTCTCAGAGTTAGCATCCATGAGCGACTCCTTTCCTCCTCCTCCCCCTCCAGGAGCAGTACCACAACCCTCTCTATCAGCTTTGCTCTTTGTGGGTGCTTTGGTAGTTGCATTTGTTTATGGATGAGAGAGAACTTCAAGGAAAAGTAGCAATTCTAGTGGACATTTCCTTCTCCTATATCATTCTTGGGAGGTTCTCGTGCTCCTGAGTCAGCTAGGCAGGACTCAGTAGCCCTTGCATAGGTGTTTGATGCCACTGTGTTGTCCAGGGTCTGTTTCAGACCCCTCCTGGCCTCCAGCATCCGTAGGTCCTGCGTGTGATCGGGCATTCGCATGCCTGGGAGTGTACTGAACATCACTAGGTACCACATTTGGCAGGTGAAACCCACCATGTCCATCTACAAACCTCACAGATGGAATCCATGCACGCAGCCCCACTCCTGCTCAAGCAAGAGCTCAGTCAAGCTGCAGGAAAAACAGCAATTGTTATTTCTTTTCTGATCCTTCCCAGCCTTTTTCAGGGTGTGCAAACATCCAGACAAAATGACAGAATATCAATTCTTTTTGCTGGGGGGGGTGGGGGAAATACAAGAAGGGGACAAATCCTCTGAGGATGAAGCCATCTCTGGGTAATGCCAATTACAAGATCTACTAAGCACTTACAGCATCCTTCTGACCTGCTGCTGGTCGTCTCAGCAGTGACTCTAATAATTCCTCATGGTGGGTTTTGGAGGCTGCCTCTCTACTCTGAGCTGAAACATCTCTAACTCCAGTTCCCCTGTGTTTCCTGGCAGGTATCACCCAGCCTGTGAATGTAATGCAAAGGATGAGGGACATTTTCCAACAGTTGTGCTGGAAAGGATGGCACAGGATGCTCATTGTGCGTGTTTAATTGGAATGAGCAGCTCCAGCCTTGCCCACCAAAGGACTTTGCTCACTGTGGTGAAGTTCATTAGGAGCAGACAGGGAGATAATAGCTGTTCCCTCCGCAAGCAGAGAGAAATGTCACGTTGATGAAGACGTGTTACCATGGACACAGTGGGCCAGGATCAGTGTCTCTGCTTGTGCTTTTGGAGGTGTAGCTCTTCAATGGATCTCATCTTTCACATTGGCTTCAGCTGAGTCCTAAACCCACCCAGAGAAATTGATAATGAGTAGCAATAGAGCCAGGGAAGCCAAACTGAAAGCATCAGCAAAGTAATAGAGGTAGGCTGGAAAGCAAAGCATTCCCTGTCCCTGCCTTCAGCCACTGCATCCCAGTTCTGCATGCAACCATTCCAGCTTGGAAACATCATTGATCCAATGCATCCACCAGGCACACTGCCCCAGGCTGGTACAGCAAGGACAGGGCATGAAAATGGAGCCAAGTCCTGAGGTTCAGCGTAATATTTACTAGAAGTCTCTCTATTTCTGGACTTCTCCCAAGTCAGTTGGGGGTTGGAACTGGATGATCTTATAGTCCTTTCCAACCCTAACTGCTCTATGATTCTGATTCAATGCTCATCATTTCCAGACTCATTTCTGCTGTGATCTTGTCACTATGTACCAGGCTGCCTTGTGAATGAGCTGGCTTCAGATCTGCAGGGTTCAGGCAGGCAGTGAGGAGGATGGATCACTTTCTGGAGTGAAGACTCCAGACATTCTGGATCTGGAGTCTTCACTTTTTCCTACTCCCCAGTTAGAGTGACCCTGACTGCAGGTCTGTATTGTCTGTGTGATAGCACACGCTTGCCAATAGTGCTACTCTTCCCTGCTGCCTTGAGCATCCACATTTATGACCACTTGTTTATGGACAGTCCTTAGTCCTTTCTCTTGGTCAGGGCATGATTCGCCTCAAACCTCATCACTTTCTTCCTGGCAGAGCTCCCCAAGGAACAGCTCAAAGAGAAGCATGGAGTAGAGAGGGCGCAAAGACATTTTTGCTGCAGATAAATTGCCAACCTTCCTCTTGCAAAGAAGTTTATGATAAATACTACAAGGAAATGAAAGTCCCATTAAAGATCTGACTTATATTGAACAAATCAAATACATTCTGCTTCTCTGCATGTCTAATAGAAGGAGGACTGACATTCTCCTAACTCCTTCCATGCTGATATGCTGCATGCTTATTAGGTGTTTAAATACTGTATTTATAAGGAGATACATCTGCCTGCGGTACCTCTGCTTGTGCCTTGAATTCTGTTTTTGATTACGACGGCTATTTTTAGCCCAGGCTCATGGCCTGGTGAGTTCCCATTATAGACGTGAGATGTGGAAGGCCCTCAACTCAGGCTGTCTTGAACGGAGGGCATCCAAGATGCTGTCAACCACGCACCCCTAATTACACCAGCACAGCATGGTGTAAACTCATTTATCATTGCCTGCTTTAGAATAGCATCCAGAGACACTGCTTGAGTCAAATACACACCCCCAACACCGCAGCACAACACAGAGAAGAGCACAAACAGATGCAGAGTGCATTTAGTGGCTAAAAAATAAACACAGGTAAGAGTGGGAATCAAGAGAAAGGCCTACAATGGGAAGGCTGCTCTTTTCCCATGTGCTACATGGCTGTAGTATCCTGATGGACTTAAAGAAAAGGGTTCCTCCAGGCCTGAGCATGTCTTTTACATGACATATTGAACAGGCCAAAAGGCTTCATCATGGAAACGTAGACAGGTCACTTGGGGTACACAATTGCACTCGGGCAAGTCACCATGGTCTCCTGGAGTGTGTACACAGACAAAGCTGTATGCACTGCGGAGGCAGGATGTGTGTCCTACCATGACATCATAGAATCACAGAATCATAGAATAGTAAGGGTTGGAAAGGACCTCAAGATCATCGAGTTCCAACCCCCCTGCCATGGGCAGGGACACTTCCCACTAAACCATGCCATCCAAGGCTATGTCCAACCCCACCTTGAACGCCGCCAGGGATGAAGCATCCACAAGCTCCCTGGGCAACCCATTCCAGGGCCTCACCACCCTCACAGTAAAGAATTTCTTCCTCAGATCCAATCTAAACTTCCCCTGTTTAAGTTTAAACCCATTACCCCTTGTCCTCTCACCACAGTCCCTGATGAAGAGTCCCTCCCCAGCATCCCTATAGGCCCCCTTCTCCCATGGATCCATGGATGTCTGGTTGGGAGACAAGGGCAGGTCACCTCGAGCCACCTACTCTGATGATGACTCAAGGAAAGTGCCTTGACTCAGAGGAAAGTATTTTGTCTTTGGAGCAAAACTGACTGACATGAATTCACCTTCGTGTCAGCAAGTCACCATCTTCACCAAAGAAAGTCTCAACCAAACCTTCTTACCCAGCTGAGGTACAATAGGTGCAATAATCCAGCTTTAAACCTTCAGTGTTATCAAAAAGAGGCATTCCTATAAATCCTGCTTCCAGAAATACTGGACCCGTAACAGCTAACCAGGAATTGAAATGCTTCTCACTGGCGGTTGGTAAATACTTTGTCCCCTAGGGTGTAGATCCATTACAGGAGAGCTTTTTTTCTCCCATTAGCCCCCCAAGACCAGCAGGTTGATGAGTCCTCTGAAGTTCCTACACCCTTAATATGATGCTTAAGTGAGACGGAGATTTGCAAGGGAACATCTGGGAGGTGGGATTCTGACTTTTGTGGGGCTTAGTCCTTACCTCCTGAGGCTGCTCATCCAAAAGGCTTGTGTCAAAACACTCAGAGCACCTGAAAATTGAAGACATTAATGTGGTCTCTGCATGGGCCAGATGGGAAAGCAGCTCTTTTTCCATGTCAAATTAAGCCTCTTTAGTCCCAAATCCGTAAAACAGGACACCCTTGGGTTGCAGTCGAGTTTTCTTCAACATCACTTCTCAGGACAGAGCTGCTTTTCCAATGCGACTGTTTCTAACACATCAGCAACAAGCCTAAAAACATGTGATTAAAAGAAAAACCCACAACCCTGGTGTTAAATTAGTATGGACTACCTTATCATTAATTTGAGATTAATGGGAACAACTGAGTTAAGATTCTGTAACGATAATTAGCAAGCAAATTACAATAAAAGAGAAGGCTTTTAACTAAAAGTAATTATAGTGTACATACATGCACCGCCTAGCAAAATAACACGCGTAGTGAGATAACTACACTGCCTTCAACCTGCATGGAACAGCACAAGCAGCAGGGTAGGAACAACCTGCAGGCTCCTCCAGCATCAGTGCAGGGTGTACATCTGATCATGGTTACTACTTGTGCTGTTAAATAGAAACCTGAGTATGGTATACACAGGACAGAGCTGCAAGCCAGGAAAGATAAGAATTTCATTAAAGCTCCAAAGTGAAATGCTTCAGATACAGGGAATAGAAGGTACACTTCATGCTCCTCATTCATCACTTCCACTCTTCACCTCTCATGTGAGTTATGATACTGTCTTTGTTTTTCACACTGCTTTCAGGAAGACTTCTGCCTGCACCAGGCAAGCACAGAGCTCGCTTAAAGAAAGCACTTATCCTACCACACCTCTGTCTTTATGCTCAGTGTTGGTCCTCAGGCCTTACATGCTTATTAGAGGGGGAAAAGACAGTTATTGTTATCTCCTGAGGTTTTTCTGCAGTTCTCACTGTGGTTGTGTCGAGCATTTCACAAACACAAGGGAATTTTCTGTAAGGAGAGGACATGCTTACCCGTGTAATGGATAACGGGAGATGAGAGAAGACAGGGAGCAGTTCAGAGCAATCTCAGATTCTTAGCTCTTGATTCTGGGACAGTTTTATGTCACGTTGCAGGATGGATATTCGCTCATCCCTGCATTTGTCACAGCCATCTGACTTCTGCGGTCCCTGTTTAGATCCTTGCGCTGTCACAACTCTTGTCTGGTTTGATGTATAGGCAGCACCCACCACTGTGAGGTCCGCGTCCTCCAGTGAGATCTTGAGCTGCTTCTACAACACAAACAAAACAGTAACTTACAGAGACTGAGTAATTCATGGAGTTCCAAACCAGCTTGGAGGGTAAGGGATGGTTGGAGTGGTCAAGTGGCTCAGCCACTGGATGGGGATGAAGAAAGCCTGGTGCTGCTCCAGGCTCTGCATTTAGTTGAACTCACACTGGGGACTTGAACAGGCATCTTCATCTCTTCTGACTCTTTCCAGTCATGGAACAGCCCTCTTGGTGCTTTCCTTTTCTTGTCAAATCTCAGCAGAGCCCCACAGCCTGGGGAAGGGGTGGCCTGGCCCCATGCTGACTGTGGGGCACCGGGGAGGGCAGCACAGCTCCCACCACCCCCTTGGTATGCGCGGTGCTGAGTCCCCTTCTCCCCTCCCACAGTGTCACAAGATGACAAAGCATCAAATGGGATTCAGATTTGCAAATTACAACTTTGGGTGCAGCTGAGCAGAGCCACGGAGCTTTGACAAATGAGTAAGTGGCTGATGTTAGAGCACAGGTCATTTGTCAGGAAGGAAGCTTCCCCCCCCCCATGGGCTTTTTATATATGTATTTTTTGTTTTAGCATTTCAGAGCTCTGATTCATCAACTCAGACCACTTGAGGTACAGACAGCAGTGAGAGCTGCATTTTAACTAGGCAAACAGAGCTGGTTTAGGAGCGGCCTCTTTGGAGAGGTTAATATTATAAATGCATCTTAAATGTCTAATACATAATCAAATGCCATAAAAATGGAAATGTTATGAGTATTGAAGCCTAAAGAACAAAAATCGTTGCTCATTGCTCTCGCCACCAAAGAATTCAGCTGTGAATACAAGTCGCAAACTTGCCTGGAGTTAGATTCCTGGAAATATCATGATGGAGTGAAAAGAAATGAAAAAAGAACAGTCCATGCTTACTTTTATCCAGGTTTTAGAACTGCTGTTAAGAGCAGAGTGAAGCCTCCACTCAGTCACAGACCCCACAGGCTTCTATTATCAATGGTTACAAGGGTTGCAGGGTTTCTCCTAGATCCAGCTTCTCTCCAGGTCCTCGCAAGCAGCACCACCAGCTGCTTCCCTGTCCATAGGATGCCCTTCCATGTGGCAAAAGGGTTTGCATCCACCAGGACTAATGCCAGTCCCACCAAGGGGAAGGATATCTGTTTAGTGTGTGCATAAGTAATGACCTGTCTAGAAAGTGCATGACAGAGGATGATAACCATTAGGTGAATGCATGATATAGAATCATAGAATCATTAAGGTTGGAAAAGACCTTCAAGATCATCAAGTCCCAACCACTAACCCAGAGCTGACAAGCCCGCCACTAAACCATGACACTACATCTTTTAAGTACCTCCATGGTTGGTGACTCCACCACTGCCCTGGTCAGCCTGTTCCAGTGCTTGAAAACCCTTTTGGTGAATATGAGGATAAGGAGCTGATACACCTATAGAATGGAGAGCTGCAGCTTGGATAATTGAGTTTCAAGCCAATGGACAAGAGTTTTCCTTGCCTGCTGAGTTGTTGCTTCCTGATTAATGGCTCGGTTTTGCTTGCCACTTGCCCTCCTTCTCTAATAAAGAACCATGAGTGATGGACTGAGCATTGACAGGGCTCTGCAGCACTGCTGGCAGGGACCAGCCTTCTGGCGACACATCTTCTGCCGTCTGAGCCTGTTCCAGAGGGGTTGTGTGGTACCTGAAATGTCCGCACACCACCCGCCATGCATCTTCTGTGGCTATTAACCACAGAACATTGGTCAGTCCCCAGAGGCCCCACAGGGCACCCACACTTTAAAGGCAATCGGTTATTTAGGCATTGGCCATTGTGAAAACATTTCTGGAACACAGGATTTTCCATAGTAAGTGGGATTCAGCAATGCAACCCCAATACCTGCCAACTGGAGATATTTGGATTAAGTGCCAAATGTCATTCATCAAACTAAAGCGGCTTGTAGGAAAGGGCTGGAGCTGATAGCTATCCCAGCCCAAAGGCAGCTGGAGCAGAGAGGAGAGGCAGCAATGGAGCTCACAGTTATTTCGGTGCCCCTTTGCCATTTTCAGAGGAGAAAGTTGAAGTCTGAAGTGCTTATTTTAAATATTTTTATTTTATTTAAATGAACCCAGTGACTATTTGGGAAGGAAAAAAGGCTGAATTTCAAAATTCAAACCAAATGCATTGATCAAAGAATCCCAGACTGGTTTGCACTGGAAAAGATCTTAAAGCTCATCCAGTTCCAACCCCTGCCACGGGCACGGACACCTTCCACTAGAGCAGCTTGCTCCAAGCCGCTGTGTCCAACACGGCCTTGAACACTGCCAGGGATGGGGCAGCCACAGCTTCTCTGGGCACCCTGTGCCAGCTCCTCAGCACCCTCACAGGGAAGAGCTTCTTCTTTATGTCTAACCTGAACTTCCCCTGTCTCAGTTTGAACCCATCACCCCTTGTCCTATCACTGCAGTCTCTGATGAAGAGTCCCTCTCCAGCATCCTCGTAGCCCCCTTCCTGACCCACAGCTTCATCCATCCAGAAGCAGAAAGCCTCATAACCCTCCCTATTCCACCAGAGCTGCTCCAGTGCCGTCCTCCCCACCACCATTCCTCTGTCTGCCTCCAGCAGACATCTCCCTTGGGCAAAGGCATCAGCAAAGGTGATTTATGGGCTCCATCTTCACAAGTTTGCTGCTGCCAAAGCCTGCAGAGCAGTGCTCCCACCCAGCAGCACTCTTCAGCTCTCCTCTCATGCATGCAGCAAGCTTTGAGAGAATAACAACCAGGAGACAGCCTGGAGTGCTAAAGGAGACGAGTCAATCCTGACTTATTGTTATTATCTCCTAATAGTTTACACTGTGTTATTCTATAATTACTCAGTGAATCACGCCGGCAGTTTGCATGTTTGCTGTTCCTCTGAGTTACTCCCATGCCTGCCTTTGAAAGCATCATTACTCTTGCTTGCAGAGGTGCTGCCCTGACGGGTTGTGGCATGCAGCAATCCCGCTGCCAGGCCACTCCAGGAGAGCACAAGGATGCTGTTTGCTTGGGTTTAGTAACAGTTTCTCATCTCTGTAAATAATTCCTTGCTAATTACGCTCCGACTGGCTGGTACTTGTTGTACAGCCCCATGAATAATAGAGCGGGGAGTAAATCCTCACTTTAATAAGGCCAAGAAATATTTAATTCAACCACCGTGCACTAAATTAAACAGGCCTTCACCAAAGTGGCTGAGGGAGCTGAGCTCTGTCTCCTGCAGAGATTGCTTTGTCACTGTCTTTCTTCAGGCCACCGATATTTGTATTGTGCCAATGCTGGTGCTACCTCCACAGATTTGCTCTGGGAACCCATCAAGTCCTGCAGTGATGGTGACTGAAATAAAGGGCTGTTTCTCTGAGCTAGTCTAAAACCCCGCTCGCCATGATAAAATGGGGTTCGCAGAGCAGCTCCTCTTCCTGAGCCTCCCTCTCCCATATTTCAGTAGCTGAATATCACCCATAGCAAATGGCTCACATCCCAGCCAAACTGGGGTTTGCCATGGAGGGCAGAGGGCAGCTATGGGCACAGCACTGCAGGGTACACTTAGCTTTGTGTTCAGCTTCATGTATTAGGCAAAAGCTCTTTGCTGTGAGGGTGCTGAGGAGCTGGCACAGGGTGCCCAGAGAAGCTGTGGCTGCCCCATCCCTGGCAGTGCTCAAGGCCAGGTTGGACACAGCGGCTTGGAGCAAGCTGCCCCAGTGGAAGGTGTCCCTGCCCATGGCAGGGGTTGGAACTGGATGAGCTTTAAGCTCCCTTCCAACCCAAACCAGGCTGGGATAATGTGTTAGGTTTGCAACTGCTGGTTTTCCTGCTAAGAGTTCCCTACCTCTTACCTTACCAAGTCCTAAGAGATGCTCCATGACTGCCCTCATCCAGACCCCACCTGCTCCAGCTCTGAAGTCGTGTTATGGACACATATTCTGCCTGCATCCCCTGGCCCCTGCTCTGCACTGATGCCTGGAGAAGCTGATAACAAGCATGTCCTGGGGACATGGGTGCAAAGCCCTATTTTGCCCATCCGTGGTGTGATGTCGCCCATCGCATCACCACTACTCTATTTTCTTCATCAGCATTTCTTGGCTCGTTGTGACTTTTCCTATGTGCCCAGTGAACATCCCTTTTTCATTGGGCTTAACTTCCTTGCCTCAACAGAGGGCTTTGCTGTGGCTGTTAAACAGCTCAATTAGAATGACCCAGCAGCACCCTGCTGATTGCATGGCCTTCTCTTGGCTAGTTGTGTCTGCTCTGAGGTAGCGCCAAGCTCCTGCTGCAGAGGAAGGCAGTATATTTGGCCGCAGCATCCCCAAGCTTCTCTTCCCTCTGCAGCTGGGTTAACAGCTCCCTGCCTTTTCCAAAGGCATCAGTGGCCAAAGCTCTGGCCTGGCCAGTTCCCATGGTCACGGCAGCACCAAGTCCAGGCAGCCCAGCTTCCCAGCAAAGCCGCAAGCTGTTCCTGCTCATGCCATGCCCAGAGCCGCAGCCACTTCTCACTATTGGCTTTTGTTCAATGCCCCGATCTCCAAAACCTGACCTTGATGGATGCAAACGGCGGTGACCCCAACAGCACACAGACTTCCTTACGGTAAGGAGGCAGGTTAAAAATGCTCATAGCAAGAGGAGACAAATGATGCTGCCTATGGAAGTGACTCAGCAACTCAAATCTCGCAGGAAACTCCACCAGCTGGCATGCCTCTAAAATCAGGGCATTGCTGGGGGTGTTTCAGTCTCGATCAGTAGAGCTGGCTGTTAACATCACCACCAGCCCCCAGCTGGACTCTTAAAATTGACTGCTAGTTTTGCCCTCTGTGGCTCATCCCCCTTTTCCATGGAGCTCTGGCATCCCACTGGTCATTTCAGAGCGGTCTGATCTCAACACCATCCCCCCCATTCAATCCCACTACCAAAACCAGTTCATATTTCTTTGACAGCACCACCTTGTCTAATGCTCTGCAGCTCTGTGAGCCTGTGGCCGGTTTTATTAGCTGACAAATCAGTGCATGGTGTAAAGGGGCTCGCTTTCAAGCAAGATGAAATATTGTGGTATTTGATCTTGGTGGTTTATTTCCCAGTGACAGAGCAGTCTCTCATCCCAGTGCGGATCAGGGAATACCGATCCGGCCCATGCCAGCCCTGTTCCTCAGCAGGGGTTTCACATTGAAAGCAGCACGCACACAAATGTATTCCAGTTGTATGAAAGTCTGCGTTTCAGGAGACTTACATCTGCTTATTTAACATGTTTAAACTAGAAAGTGCTTGTGAAGTTAATGTTTATTTATGACCACGTGTCGCACGTTCTTCAAGCACTGAGGGGCTCGAACCAAACACCAGGCAAACAGGAGAATGACAAAGAGCCTGAACATAAAGGAAATCTTTGATTTCGATCTGTCTTAATTCCAGCCTCCTGGGGCTAAGCAGCAAACTGAGAGCCCCTGCGCTGACAGCACACGTGTGTCAGTGGGAGAAGTGGCTCCAGGAGATGCCCTGCTCCTGGGAGCCCTGCCAAAGGACTGATCCTGAATGCCAGCCCTGTATAGAATCACAGCATCACAGAATCAACTCAGTTGGAAAAGACTTTTAAGCTCATCAAGTTCAACCATTCCCCAGCACTGTCAAGGCCACCACTAACCTGTGGCACTGAAGCGTCATCTCCATGGTGTGTGAACACTTGCAGGGACGGTGACTGCAGCACTGCCCTGGGCAGTTCCAATGCTGAGCACCCTTTGGGAAGGAATTGTTCCTCAGCTCCATCTAAACCTGCCCTGGTGCAGCTCGAGGCCGTTTCCTCTTGTCCCATCCCTTGTTCCTTGGGAGCAGAGCCCAGCCCCCTCCTGGCTCCATCCTCCTCTCAGGCAGTTGTAGGGAGCGATCAGGTCCCCCCTGAGCCTTCTCTTCTCCATCTGAACCCCCCAGGTCCCTCAGCCGTTCCCCATCACACTGTGCTCCAGGCCCTGCACCAGCTCCAGTGCCCTTCTCTGGACCCGCTCCAGCACCTCAACGTCTCTCTTGCAGTGAGGGGCCCAGAACTGAACACAGGATTCGAGGTGCAGCCTCACCAGTGCCCAGTGCAGGGGCACAACCACTGCCCCGGCCCTGCTGCCACACTGGTGCTGATATAGACCAGGATGCTGGTGGAATTCCTGGCTGCCTGGGCACAAGCTGCTCATGTTCAGCCATCAATCAGCACCTCCAGCTTTCCAGCCACTGATCCCCAAGCCACCTCCCTTCCTGGGGCTCTTTGGTGGGCTGGAAAAAAGCCATGGGTTTCCCAGCTTTCAGTGCAAGGTGTAATTAAGAGCTGCTCTCTTGGGCAATCAAGAAATCAGGGGTGGAGAGCAATGGGCTTAAGCAGCCCCTGCAGTGACAGGGGCTTGGTGTTGCAGTGGGTCTGCATTGTAGAGGGTCACGCATGGCAGGAGCAGGGGTGGGTGTAGGTTGGAGAAGCAGCAGCAATTATAACCTGAGCTATCGTGGCACACGGACACACAGACGTGATCACTTGAAGTGCTCAGATCCCCCAGACCCTGGCTCCACGCAAGCGAGAATCAGTGCAGTGTCCATCCATAGGTGCAAGCACACGCTTATCCCAGACTGGAAGTAGGGGCTATGTTTAAAGCACAGGCTGTGATTCCCCACCCAGCCCTGCCTGCTCGTCTCCATCCCTGGCAGTGCCAGGTTACATGTAACTCCCCATTTCCAAAAGGCTGAGCAGCCAAATTACTTGCCAAAGCCAAATGGTCTTGGGGTGCTTGGGGCTGTGCTGAGCTGTGCTTTAGTGTCTGCCTTTTAATAGGGTGATCCCTGGTGCTGGGAAAGCAGAAGGGAGTTTCATCACTGACTCAGCAAGGCCACGGTGTAATCCCTAGCAGCCCAAAGGCAGGATCAGGGGAACCCTCAAGCCCTGTGCACCTCCAAAGAGGGTTAATTTTCACTAACTTAAACACCTGCCCTGTGGTTCACTGCGGTCATCCCTTGGTGTCTCAGGGCTTTGGTTCTCCAGGCTGTACCCACTGCAGGTGAGGAAATCACCATCTCAGCCCCTCTGCATGCATTGAGGCTTTTGCAACTGCCAGAGCAGCGAATGCAGCCACAAACACAGCATGGATTTACCCAGCCCTCCAGTGCAGTGCAATGGAAGCAATTAGTAGTTCTCCAGGAATCACATCTCGTTTTTGAAAGGTTCATCCCTAGAAAACGCTGAAAACTAAATATTCACGGAGCAACCCATCTCCATGCATGAAGCGTGTGCACAACCCTCCCGAACTCAGCACACTCCTCTGGTTTAGCAATAGGGAGACCCCATCTCTTAATCAGGGCCGTGTTGTTTCCTTATCAAACAAGGGAATTTGCTCAGATTATCACCCTTAAAGCAACTCCTGTTTGTAAGACAACCCGGAGATTACAGCTCTGAAAGCAAGCACAGAGTGTGTACACAAACCTCCCTGGCAGGAAGCGTGGATGGAACTGGGGCGGCTATGCTGCTGCCTGGATATAGAAGCCCAGAGTTATTCTGGTAGCTGATTCAGTCCCTTTTAAGATGCATGAAGCTGTTACTCATGATAGTAGCTCCGGGCCATGTGCTTATCTGCATTTCACCACCAAGCTCTTGTGGGTACATTAGGTTTACACCAGCAAGAAAGAATCTGGTCCACGTTTAGAGAAACCTACGGGAGATGAGACAATCCTGAGTTGCACTGAGGCAAATTCACTTAGGTTTAGGCATGTATTACCTTGAAAGTCTCTTTTATGAAGTCTAAAGGGACCTGTGTGAGGAGATCCAGCCCTATTAGACAAGGCAGAGGATAGCATCATGCTTCATTTCTGAGCTGCTGCATCCTGCTGCATGGATGCCAGCCCTCAGGGAGTCCAAGGACAGACTGGCAGTGCTCTGGCCACAATCCTGACTGCTCCCAGCATGGTCCTGCTGGGAAGTTTGGGCAACAGTGGCTTTTGCTCAGGACAGCAGTTTCTGCTGTCCAAACCCCAAATCATTATGTGTGTATGTTCATATGGAACCACAGAATCCCAGGTTGGAAGGGACTCAAGGATGATCTGGTCCAACCTTTCTAGGCAAAGCATGACTTAGACTAGTTCGCCCAGCTCGCTGTCCAGCCAAATCTTAAAGGCGTCCAGTGTTGGGGAATCCACTGTTTCCCTGGGGAGATTATTCCAATGGCTGACTTTCCTCATCAGGAAAAGCTCTTGTTTTTCCCTTTGTGCCCAGTCGGAATCTCCCCAGGAGTAATTTGTGCCCATCACTGCTCTTCTTTTCCATGTGACTCCTTGTTGAAAGGGAGTCTTTGTATTCTTCGTGGCCACCTTTTGAACATGATATTTCTATAAATACATGTATCATAGAAATATTTTATATGATATCAATTGAAAGTACACAATCTTCAGAATGCTTCGAGAGTGTGGGTGATACTGAGTTATTCATAAACCCTCTGATCATGCCTGTGTCCGTGAATCCCAATCTGTGGGCAATGCAGGACAGCTGTTGCCCCAAGTGGTGTTGGCAGCTTGTGGGGAGCTGTGATTGCACCCTGCTCCTTCCCAAGACATGACTGAACAATGCAGGTGCCTGTGTGCCCTGCTGCAAGCTAAACTTCAGCCTTTGGGAAGCACCAAGCCTGGGTCTCAGCTTTAGAGGTTCAGAGAACATCCTTGCACATGTAGTTTGCAGTGCAGAGAAACGATGGTTCGGTCTGGTTTTATTGAGTTGTCTGGTTTACTGAGCCGAAATCCATTTGTTTTCCAGCAGCGTAATGGGAAGCTGTTGGATTCAGGCATGTCCTGCTTTGCAGAGTCTGGAGACTGTCAGGAATGTAATGTAGGACTATAACAGTAGCTGTATTAAATCAGATTGAGTTTGTCTTCTCCAATATCCTGTCTCTGATAAAAACATACACCTAGAGAGGAGGATAAGAATAAGGACAGAGTGTAACACTGTTCCCCAAAACACTCTGCTAACCTCTACCAGCTTGTAGTTGTTCTCTTGAAGCCAAAGGTGCATTAATAGCCCTCAACTGATTTTTCACCCTGCATAATGTGGAGCAGTTCATTATTCTGAGAGCTGGGCTGGTTCATCCTGGAGAAGAGAAGGCTCCTTAAGGGGAGACCATAGAGCAGCTCCAATGCCTGAAGGGGCTACAGGAAACCTGGAGAGGGGCTGTGGACAAGGGCCTGTAGGGACAGGCCAAGGGGAATGGCTTTAACCTGCCAGAGGGGAGACTGAGATGAGCTCTTAGGCAGAAGCTCTTCCCTGTGAGGGTGCTGAGGCGCTGGCACAGGGTGCCCAGAGAAGCTGTGGCTGCCCCATCCCTGGCAGTGTTCAAGGCCGGGTTGGACGCAGGGGCTTGGAGCAAGCTGCTCTAGTGGAAGGTGTCCCTGCCCATGGAAGAGGATTGGGACTGGATGAGATTTAAGGTGGCTTCCAATACAAAGCAGTCTCTGTTTCTATGGTTGTATGATTCCTGGGTGCACCCCAGGCTCTAGGTGCTCTCAGAAGGGATATGAGTTTGTATCCACCAGAGAGGATACGGGTGCAAGAGGATACTTAGCAAGCCAGCCCTTTGCTAAGCACTAAGGAGCAATAACACAATATCCCAGTAAACTTCCCTGGAGAAGCAAAGGAGGGATTAGCTGGGCAGGACCACCAGGGAGGTTTGGAATCCCAGACCTGCAGCTGAGGTGGTGGCTGGTCTATGCCAACACCTCCCCAGAGAATGGATTGCACTCCCGCACTGATTTGCTGCCCAAAAGCTGAGTCTTTGCCCAAGAGCTTGTGGAGAACAGTGTTCCAGGCCAAGCTTCCTGAGCACAAGATGCCAGTTTTCCCTTGAAGTTGCCTTTAAGAGCAATATTTTGAGCCATTCCTTCTTTTTCTAAGGTCAGCAGCAGGTATTTCAAATTAGCACCAAGGAGCGCCGCATTACTTCATCTGGAAGGGCCGGAGAAAATAAATTGGAAATGCTGATTATTTGTCTTGTGCAATTATTCCGGGAACAGTTCCCTGGGACCTTACTGCATAATGTGATGCCAGTGAAAGAAACCCTATTGTCATGAAAAACACCCACCAAGAGGAACACGGTCAAGGTATTTTAGTACCCACATGGAAATGTCTCCTCTCAGACCCTTTCTGTCCACCTCAGAGACCTGATAAACCGAATGTGTCACTATTTCCAGGGGCAAAATGGGGACCATAGGGAGGATGCTGCAAATATTTAGGAGCAGCCAGAAGGCAAATACAGTCCTGCTTTTCCTTTGTTTCATGGAAGGTTTGAGGAGCAGCATGATAGGCAAACCAGCAGATTCCCAGCTGCTGATTCCCCCTTACTTCAAGACTCCTGACTGCCATCACCTTTCATGGCACCAAGAGGTTGCTCCTGGCAAAGCAGGGAAAGAAGATGGGGACGTGTTCAGTGCCCAGGTTTTAAAGCCTGGTGCATTGGCATGAAAGCAATTGCTTCCTTGAAGCATCTCGTTTACAAGATTAATGGCAAAATCAAACCCAAACCCGTGATGCTGTTAACTCAGGTTCTTGCAGATGCGAAGCAGAAAGCGGAGGGGACTGCCCAGAATGAGGGCACAGAGGGGAGCAGAAGGTGTTTGGTAGGTGCATTTCCAATCACTCTTTCTCAGTTCCCCATGGAGGTTTTATACCTTCAGATGTCTTGTTTTAAAATATCAACTCAGGGACAAACAAATGCCTTGACAAGAAGCAAATGCTGATGTGCCCCCTTGGAGAATGCCCCAGTCCATGAGAAGCATCCAGAGAGGCAGCAAAGCAGCATGTGCACCCGCCTCACACTCACCCAGCCACATCCAACGACTTTTAAGAGTCAGAGAGAGGAACCGTGAATAGGAATGTATGGGACTGCTAGAGGGGAAAATAGAAGCCCTGGAAACTTCACCTTTGTGCCTTATTATATACCTGGAGCAAACCCAGTTCTCTTGGAGGAGTACGAGAATCAATTCAAACCTTCCCAAAGAGCACTGAGGATGTTTCTTCAGGGGAGCTAATTCTGACGTCTCGCTTTGTGTCAAGGCAGCATCAGTCCATATGCCCCTCTTGGAGGAATCTTCTTTTTGCTGCAGTTCCACCTCTTTGGAGCTTTTTCCATCTAAGAGCTCCCTTCCCTTCAGTTTCCCATGGGATTATGTTAAAGAAGAAAGCAGGCATCTTTAATAAGCGTTAAAAAAAGGCATCAGCAATCAGAGGAGCCAAATGGAGCCTACAGGGAAGTGTCAATAAAAGCATCCCACCTGGCTCGGATGGGAGAGGGGACACGTTGCCAGGGGCTGGCTTCGGACCAGTAGAGAGGCCAGGCTTGATCTGAGCCAGGTCCTGTTGTCCTCTGCGCTGTAGCAGCCTGTGCCTGGAAACCTGCTGGTCTATACATGAGAGCTGGGCAGGGACACTGAGGCACGGAGCAAGGTGTCCAGCTTCACATCTCCAAGCAGCCCTTTCTCTGTGCTCTGGGAGCAGCTTGCAGCCCAACAAAGGTTTGCAGAAGAGCCCTGTGAGCCTAACGGGGTTTTGGGGGGTTCTTCTGGCTTTTTCCCAGCCTGGAGGAACAAGGGATGGGGGCCTCATGTTCTGCTTTGCCATCCTTCATGTGCTTTGTTCATCCTTCATCATTGGATGCTGCTCCTTCATGTGCTCTCATCCTTGCTTTAACCTCTGCCACCACCTCCCCTTTACAACAAGCCCCGAGGCCAGCTTCAGTGGGGTGAGTGGGAGCCAGGCACCCTCCAGAGCTCTTCAGGAGCTGCACTGGTGGCTCTGCAAGTGGCACCTGCAAGGGGCCAGGACAGTGTCCACAAGTGATGTGCAAACCCCTCCTGCATCCCCGAGTGCCCCCGGTGCTGGTCGGCATAGTAACAACATGCACAGGGAATACTGCCTGGATGCAAACCACAGACACTTCCCTGGGGATGACAGCTCAGCCCATTTTCTCTTCCCTGTACAGCACCAGGGGCACTTGGATGCTGCAAAAGGCCAAACAAATCCAGCTTCTCATTCCGCTTACAGGGAAAATGTGCTGCCAGTTCACAGGGAGGGACCCAAACTTTCCCTGCTGGCAGCAGAATCCAGCCCAAAGTGTTCCAAGTTTCCAAGTGCTGGGGGAGGGTTTTTGCCTCCCTTTTTCTCTTTAAATCAACGTCATTTTAAAATTATGTAACTGCAAAAAAGCATCTGAAAAACTTGGGGCTGTGCTTCTATTTTATCAAACCTTTTCCCCATTAGTCTTCCCACACAACTGCTGTCACCCATTAGCCTGCCAAAGCAGCGTTAGATGGATCCTGTTTGGCAGCTCAGCAGGTAGCATTTACCTGCCTCACCAGCCAGCCCTGCTCCTGTCCTGCCCAGCATCCCTGTGGGTACGCTTTACCAATGCTAAGGACAAAGGGAATATTAAAGGGGACAGGCCTTTAGCACCAACCCAGTGTTCTCTGGTTGTGGCCAAATCACATAAAGAAGGTTAAAGCCCCCAAACTCTCCTTCTGCAGCCGCTGTTGGTGTCAGGAGAGTTTGCAGTGACCTGGGATTTCCGTGGATGGGAATTGCCTAAAAGAACCCACACTGAAATACCTGGCAATACATTCAAATACTGAATTTGAAAGGAACTGGAGCAACATCGAGGCTGTCAAATTTTTTCCTTTGAAATGGCTTTTGATAGGAATTCAGGGCTTTTTTTGACAGAGAGGGGGAGTCTTTTCCTTGTGCAGAAAAAGGTTGCTTCCCTTGGGAAAGATCCCTAAATCCCCCAGTACTGGGGAGTCTCCACATGGCTTTGCTCTGCAGGGTGAACACAGCAGAAGCAGAGTTAGGTCAAGGCTGGATGCGCTGGAGGTTTGCCTTCTCCGTGCTTCCAGCCGCATCCCTCAGGTCCACAGGGATGGTTTATTAGCACTGCATTCATTGATTTCTTCCAATGTGACCTCTGCGCTCAGCCAGACACACAGGGTGTGAGCAAGCACGAAGTGTGCATCGTATGTGAGACACGCACCCTCCTGAGCACTGGCTCTCATCCTCGAAGCATCTATCTCCAGGACACCCTGTGCTGTGGACATCGACGCCTGCTCTCCCTGCAGAGCAAATTGCTCACAAAGGAAGAATAAAGCCCCTGAACTAGAATGTGTGCAGCAGCAAATTGTCGTGCGATCCTCTGCGCCACAAATCACTCCCAGGAGCAAACGGACTTGGGGATGGGGAGGTTTCAGGGGCAGCTTTTGGGTCAGATCCTGTCTGTGGGATTATTCCAAGGCTGCTTAACCCTTACAACTCCAGTCACAGCCTCTATGGGGAGACCCAAAACTGGTCCAGTGAGGGAAATAATTGCTTTCCGGTAGATGATCCTCAGGCAGCAGATAAAGCAGCCTCCAAACATGGCCCTGATGCTGCTGGATGGAAGTCTGATGGTGCTCCACGCAAGAGGTGACCGTCCCCTTTCATCCCAGCCAAGCTGTGCTCGTATTTCAGTATCTGAAGCACGAGTTTTCCTGCTTCTCTCCCTGCTGCTGTAAAGAACAGGGCTGTGGCAGCCTCTCTGCCTTCGCTTGTGTTTGAAATAATAGCAACAGGCTTAAGAGGAGAAAGGGCTATCTCCCAACTGGCTCCCAGAAGAGTCTTCAAGTACCTAGGAAAGACAAAGAATAAATATTAACTGAAGAAATTGCTCCCTTTACTTGATTTAGAAGCAAAACTCCCTGGGAGAGATATAATTTTCGGTCCCCTTCAGCATGTAGACACAGAGCAGCTTTCCTCCCTATTTGCTAAGTCCAGTAAATCTAACCTGAGGGAAAAGGGTTCAGCATGGGCAGCAAGGATGGAATTGAGGCACAAGAGGCATTTTCTCTCCAGACAAAGGAGATGACATGGAATGTTCAGCAGGACTCCTAGAGTGACTGCAGGGGCTGATGTCGCTTCCAGCCACAGGGAAAAGCACCATGCTCCCAGCTTCCAGCTGCTACTGCTCTTTGGAATATGAGTTTTGAGGTCAGGTGAAGTCCAGAAGAGCCTCAGATCCACTTTCACACGCCATGCAGCATTCAAATCATCCCCCATACCAGAGGAACTGGGATCTCCCACCCACGCTTCCCACTGTCACATCCCACTGTCGCAAATCAAGCTGTAGGTGATGTCTGATCCCCATCTCGATCAGCCCAGGACCAGGGCACCGAATTACTCAGGTCTGAGTAGTTAAGGGAGCTTAGAGGGGTTTCTTCCTTTCCCTAGGTTCATTCTTACTTAAGCCAGGACATCTGTGGCAATGTGCACAAAGCACTAAAAGGCTTTGGAGTGTGATTGAACACCAAGCGAAGCAGCAGCAGCATCGCCCCTGCTCCTGCACTGCATGGCCCATCAGAAATAAAGATGTGAGCTAAACCAGCAGGAGCTCAGGCAGCAAAATGCTGCCCCAAGGTTCTGAAGTTCAGAGATGCTCTCATTGCAAACAGGAGATAACATCCTATTTTCCTCTTTGTCTTCCTGAAGATGGAATGATTTCTCCAGCTTCTGGCCGTGTCTCATGCACGTCCCCAGCTCCCCATCCCACTTCCCACTTGCTGGGCTTCTCTTTAAAGGTGTTTGTGGTGGTTGAAGCCCAGATGGCAACCAGGCACCACACAGCCGCTTGTTCACCCACATCCACTGTGGGATGGGGAGGAGGTACAAGGTTGAGATACAAGGAACCTGGAGAGGGGCTTTGGACAAGGGCCTGTAGGGACAGGACAGGGGAATGGCTTTAACCTGCCAGAGGGGAGACTGAGATGAGCTCTTAGGCAGAAGCTCTTCCCTGTGAGGGTGCTGAGGCGCTGGCACAGGGTGCCCAGAGAAGCTGTGGCTGCCCCATCCCAGGGGGCTGGAACTGGATGAGCTTTAGGGTCCCTTCAACCCAAACCAGGCTGTGATTCAATGATGTTGTGATTAGACTTTGCTTTCTGCATCAGCAGCTCCAGTGGCTCTGGGGGATGCTTCTGCGCAGGGAGAGGGGGTCCCTTTCCTGACCAACAGTGGCTTGAGCCTCCTGCCTGGGGACAAAGGGCCTTACAGTGTGTCAGCCCTGCTCCTGAGAGCTACAATCGAGCCCTTCATTTCTTCAGGGGCTTTGACAGCACAAAACCCAATGCTGCCAGGTGGAGATCAGAGTCCTGCACCCTTTGATCCCATCCCTGTGATCTTATCTCCTGCTTTTAGGGACTAAAACTGCTATAAACCACACGATAGCACAGCATTTGTGAAGCTCTCCACATCCTGCAACTACCAACCCATAACTCCTTGTGGCACCGAGCCAGGGATAAACCTCCTGCACACTCGCTCACCAGGAATTGCTCTGCGGAACTGAGCAATGGGATGGATCCCATAAATCCCCTGGGATGCCCCAATTGCTATTCACGGGGCTGAGGGAAGCTGCAGCCCCATGAGCCAAACCCTGAAACCTCAGAAACTCTTTTGCCAAAATCACAGTTACTGAGCTTTTAATTCAGGGTCTCACTCTCCCCAGGGGCTTGAAATGGGCTTGTGTGGTTTTCAGCTTGCCCGTCCCACTGTGAGTCTGGAGGGGAAAGCACTGGGGGTTGAGCTTTCCCTCCTTTTGCTCCCTTATGGGCTGAACTAAATAATAACTAAAGGATGCAGCCGGAACAAAGTGCTGTGATTTACTTTCTGGGGGTCGTAAAGCTTTTGTTTAATCCTTTTTGTCTTAACCTGAGTCAATGTTTGAAGTGGAAATGAGGTTTCGAAAGGTGATGCTTTTGGTTTAGAATGTTTGTCTTTTCCCTACCTGCCAGGGGCACACAGGTTAAGTCTTGGAGGAGGAGAGAAGGGGCAGGATTCACCCAAAATTATTCCCTGAATTTCTCTGACAGAGTTTTCTTCCCATCCCAATTCATCCTCCAACAGAAGCCGCAAACTCACCCATCCCAAGGGATAATTCTAAAAGAGACTTGTTGATTAACCAGCAATATTTATTGATTCCAGCTCTATTATTCCATCCATGCATTAAGTTGAACAAGCTTTTAAGCTGCTCTGGCCGCGAGAAGAATTAACCAGGACTCTGATGAAGCGATTGCTCAGGAATGGGAACTGAACACATGGAATGGGAGCTGCTTTCCCAAATAACACCCAAACTGGGGATGGTTTCCAAGGAGCGGGGGGCCAGGCAGGGTGAAGCATCACAAAAGCCACGCAGGGGTTGAGTTTCATGGTCATGAGGTTTCACGAGGTTTTCTCTGGTTTGTTCAGAACCTTTCCATGGGGAAGCTTTTGAATTGCAGCACAGGGTGAAGTCAGCCTCGGCCACCCTACCCCTATTTACCATCAGTCAAATAAGGGAGGTTTGAGCAGATAATTCAGAGCGGGTGCATTTAAGGGGGAAAAGCAGCTTTCCACCAAACCTGCTATACTTTCATTTACAATCCCTTTTTGCTGAGCTACCTGCCCCTGAAAGAAACCCAAGAAGATGATAAAAACCCTTTAGAGAAGGGGGAGAGGTTGAAAACAAGCAAGTGGACAGAGTCCAGGCGCTGCCAGAGAGCCTGCCTTTGCTGCAGGGTAGCAATGAAGTTTGTGGGAGGGAGTATTTGAGGCTGTTTATAGTCAGGCACCTTTTATTTCCTCGGGTTTGTGTCAATATATCACGGGTGTAACAAACTCAGTCAGCCTCGTGGCGAAGCAGTTTGGATGTTTATTATCCTGCGAGTGAGCCAAGGGGAAGAACTCCCACTGATTTCAACCGGCGCCAGGAAAAAAGCCGAGCTCTGCTTCGAAACCAGGCTGGGAGGTGCAACGGGAGCTGCTAGACACAGCGTTAGGATGAGCACGGGGACTCCTGCCCTTTTCCCGGTCGGTTTAAGAAAGGTCACAGCCGTCTTCCTGGGTTTGAAAAGGATTTGACCCCACACTGGGGTTTGCAGCTTTGCCATAGCCAAAGAGAAACCCTCCCAAAGGGAGGCTGGAGCCGAGCAGGCTGTAATGACTCCATCTATTGGGTGAAAATATATAACGGATCAAAATGCACATGGAAAATGAATTCAGAGAGAAAAAACACCCAACATCAGAGGGGATTCAAAGCAGTTATCACCACTTACAGCTTAATTGGACACAATTAGAGGGATGCTTCTTGGTACTATTCAAAATCAAAATGAAGGCAACAGCAAGCTGCTTTTCAGAGATTAGAGCTAAGCAAACCCGCTGAGATGCCAACGTGTAGCACAAGTTACTGGTGCCTCGTCGAGGTGCTGGGGGAAAGGGGCTTTTTGCGTGCCCAGTGCAAAATGAGCCCTCGGTCCCCCAAAGGGCTTCGTTGTGACACAGGCAAATAGATAGCAAGGGTTGGGTCAGGGGAGATACCTCCATGAGTCCGCTTCTCAACACTCCCACCAGAAGCAGAGAACCATAGAGCATCTTTGCTATGGAAAGGAAAAAGCATCATTCCCCCCCGAAATAATAACCCGCTTTCCCCCCCAAGAACAACCGCTACGAGCAGCCTATTCAGACCTACACACACACACACTGGGTGTTCGGGGCTTCGTTTGTGGCTCCTCCACCGTATTTTCCCTCGGGGATGCTGGAAAGCAGAAAAACTCCAGCGGGAGGAAGGAGGCGGCTCCCCCAAACCCAACCGGTGCCATCGGCGGGTCCGGGAGCAGCGAGCAGAAACCGCCCCCCCCCCCCTCCTCCTGCCGGGCGACAAGGGGGGGCTGCTCCACTGGAGCAGCAGCGCGATCGGGGCCGAGCCTCCCTCCTTCCCTCCGCCTCCCGAGCGGGGCTGGCGCCGAGTGGCGGGGCTCGCTACTGCAGCCGGGACTGGCACCTCGGGCGAGCCGCGCTCCTCTCTTCCTCCTCCTCCTCTTCCTCATCGCCGCGCAGGGCTCTCCCAGGGGGCAGGCGGCGGGCAGCGGCAGCCCGGCCGGGGCAGCATGAGGACCGCCGGGGGCCGGAGGGGGTAGGCGGCCGGCCTGGGGGGTGTAGGGGGGTCCCGCCGCGCTCACCCCGCGGGGAGGCGGTCGGTGCTGGGGAGCTCCAGCGGACCCGGAGCGGGGGATCCCGGTACCGGGGTCGCGGTCGGGAAGGGGAGGGGAGGGGGGGGTGTCGCAGCATGTGAGCGGCGCGGCCCGGCGGGAGGCTCGTCCGGCGGCGGGGCGGCCCCGCTGCCCCCCGTAGAGCGCGGGGAGGCGGCGGCAGCGGGGCCCGGCATGCCGCGCTGCCGGAACTGCTGCCCGGCGGAGCGCTCGGTGCCGGTGCGGCGGGCGGCCCGCGCCCGCTCCCCCCGCCGCTCGGGGCCGCTGCCGGCCGCGGCGCGGGGCTCGGCGGGGCTCGGCATGGCGCGGCGCTGCTCGCACTGATCCCGGGGCGGCGGCGGCGGCGGCGGCGGGGAGCGCCCATGGCGCGGGGGTGCCGGGCCCCGCCGCTGCGCACCCGGCTGCACGGGCTGCGGCACATGTGCTCGCGGCGGGCGGCGCTGCCGCGGCGGGCGCTGTGGGTGCTGGCGTTCTGCACCGCGCTGGGCTTGCTGCTGTCCTGGTCCTCCAACCGCCTGCTGCACTGGCTCTCGTTCCCCTCGCACACCCAAGTGCGTACCGAGTGGAGCCGGCAGCTGCCTTTCCCCGCCGTCACCCTCTGCAACAACAACCCGCTCCGCTTCCCCCGGCTTTCCAAAGGGGATCTTTACTACGCGGGTCACTGGCTGGGGTTGCTGCTGCCCAACCGCACCGCCCGCCCGCTGCTCACCGAGCTGCTGCGAGGCGACGAGGCGCGGCTCCGCTGGTTCTCCAAACTGGCCGATTTTCGCCTCTTTTTGCCGCCCCGGCACTACGAAGGCATCAGCGCCGAGTTCATGGACCGCCTGGGCCACCAGCTGGAGGACATGCTGCTCTCCTGCAAGTACCGCGGCGAGCTCTGCGGGCCCCACAACTTCTCCGCGGTGAGTTCCCCCCCCCTGGTTCCCGTACCCTCTGGTCCTCGTTGCATCCCCAAGCGATCCCTGCCCGTGATCCTGAGCGCTTATTTCTCCTCCAGACTGCAGCTGATGCTTTCAAGGCAATTGTGGCCATCGGGAGAGGGGGTGGGTTAAAGGCTGGCTGCCCTCTTAGTTTTGGATTGAAAAGATAATTGTGCAGCCGTCGCCGCTGCTTCTGTCACACTTTCCCTGTTGCTTCTCTGCTGCACTCTCTCCAGGTAGGAAGCGAAGTTTCTTCGGGATGGGCTCCCGAGGTGCGAGTTTGGTGCCCGATCCCAGTGCATTCCCGGTGGGATGACAGAGCTTCACCCGCGCAGCTGTGTGGGGCTGTGCAGCCTGATTTGGTTTGCAAATGATGAGCTCTGGTAATTGGAGCCGGCGCCTTCACCTCCTAGGAGGCCACTGGTCCCCTTTGTCTGAGCACAGATGCTCCAGGCGGGAGTTTGCCCTGAAGTCAGGGCCTGCATTCCAAACCACCAAGAGTATCTCTGCTTGAAAACATTCCCATGGGACTGTTTGCAAGCTACGGGCTCTAAGAGGAGATACGGAATGGCAATAGCTCTAAACGAGAGATGAAACCAGGCTCTCTTGAATGATGCTTTCATGCTCCATTGATAGCAGCAGGATGTTTATTGTGCTGGAATATTCTGCTCTTTTAATCTCTGCAGTTACCTAGGAGGGAGAGGTGTACGCTGTGATTAAACACTCCTGCTGCTGGGAGTGGTGCTGATGTCTGTAGAGAGAGATAACTATAGTTTGAGCTGTTGCTGCTCCGCATGCAGGAGAGGAGTTGAATTCCCAGTTCTGTGAGTGCTGCCTGAGATGCATGCCTAAAATCAGAGGAAATTGTCTCTTTGGACTTGTCACATCAGCCGAGCTGGCTGCTACATTGCTAAAGCGGAGGAGAGAGAAAATCCCTGTGGGGTGAAGTGAGCTGCCTAGGACTGTGGAGTTACCGTATGCTGCTGCAAAGGTGAGCACAACTGGCCCACTTTAAATAAGTAAAATAGCTCATTGAGGTGGACCCTTTCTAGCAGGACAAGTCTGCAAACCCATACAGTGGCATAAGGCAACTTGGGAGTAACAGGCAGAACCTCTGGGCCACGAGAACCGGCCTCCCTCTTCCAGTTCCCCAGCTCATGGGTGTGATGAGGTTTGCCAGCCCTCAGCAGGGCCTGACTGCAGGACTTGATGCGCTGTTGTTCATGCTGCTTTGAGCGAGGCAACACGATCCATGGTGTCCCAAGAAACATCAAGCCTGGTGCGTGGTTTTGTCTTGGTGCTGGCAAAGGATGCTGTGGGGAGAGAGATGCAGGAGTTGAGGGCAGGCTCTTTGATGTAACTGGTTACTCAGTGCTCTGCAGCAGCTCTTTGTACCACCAAGGTGGGCTGATGACTGTGCTCTTCTCCAGCCACCCTGCACAGATGTGAGGAGCTGCCTCTCGAGGGTGGCAGGGGAGGAGATGGGTGAGTGTCAGTCCCAAGAGTCTTGCTGGGGGCTCTGGCACACCAGGACCTGGCCTGGGCACAGGGGAGCGCTTCCCATCTGTCATCAGATGCATGCTGTCACTTGAAATCACTCAGCTGAGGAAACAGGGAAAATACAGTTGAATTCTCTCCAATTTTCCCATTCCAAAGGGTGTGTGGCCCCGGGGGGACAACGGGATGGAGGGAAATGGGAGCCCTGGGTGCCATGGGGAGCGACCAGACCTGCCTCTCCTGTGCCAAGCTGCTGCATGGAGCTGGGTGAGGGGCGTTAGTGCCAACTCCTCCGTCACGGCTCATTCATCCTCCTCTCAATCTAAAGCAAAAGAGAGTGACCTCTATGTTGTCCTTGAGTAAAGAATGAGGAGCTTTCCCACCTGTGAGTGGGAATGGGAGATGCTGGGCACAACTCCTCTGTGCCCAGAGAACTCGCTGCTGAACCTCACTCCTGGGGTGCATAGGCTTGGATCAAGGTGCCAAACCCAGACTCAGTGGCTGCTGTGAGGGCTGAGAGTTGGGCAGCCCAGGTCATTCCTTTGGGTCTGGGTTAGCTGAAGCTTCTGCTTTTCCTCCTGAGTTGAGAAGGGATAACACCAATGAGCAGCAAGAGAGCTGTGTGGTTTGAGCTGGGCACAGATACGAAGCAAAGCAGATTGGAAAGATCAAATGCAGACTGATTAAATGATAGCGTAAAGAGTGTTTTGCAGGTTTTATACCTACTTGGATGCTCAAAAAGCATTTTCTGGCTCAAAAGATAAGAGTGAGGTAATGCTTGCAGGGTTATAGCTTTCACTGGGTAAAACTAAAACAAACAAAAAAGACCAAATCAGACTTGATTTTGAGCAAACAAGTCCTTCCTTAGATCTGAAGCAGAAGAAAAGGCTCTGGATGAGAGAGAGCTGGTCTCCTTTTATACTCATCATGCATCTCATACAGGAGATTGCCTCTCCTTTCAACCTCACTTTGTTTATGCTATTAGGGTACAGTGGGAATTGCACAAAGGGCTACTTGAGAGTAGGCGCAGCAAAGGCAACATGTGTAGGTACCATTGCTTTTTGATTCCCCAGTATACGTGAATACAGGGGGGTTGCACTGATTTGTGGAGCTCAGCGCTGCAGGACTAGCAGGATTTGGTTGGGCTTGGTCTATTTTATTCACGAGTGCTCAGGTTTGAGTTATTGTCTGGCTTGGGCAGGGACTGTTGGCTGTGGACAGTGTTCTTCAGCTGCGTGAGGATGGTTGTACCCCCCAGTCAGTGTATGTGGCTTCACTTATGTCCACAGGCTGGACCTAAAACCTTGTCCCTTTCTGTATGGGGTGGTTCTGTGCGTCTTAAACTGTCCCCTTGACTCAAAGGGGAGCAATTGTTCAGCAGCTGTGTCCTTCAGAAACCTCTTCCAATTTCTGATCTAAAGCTGTCAGAATTGGGCAATTTAATGCTCCAAGATGGTATTTGCTTTCCCTTGCAGGAACAGCCCCATCTATCTGTAACTGAGTATCAGGATTAAGTGGATGATTGCTTTGCCTTGCATGGTTCGAGTTTGGGGGTTGATTTATTCCACTGAGCTCCCTTTGTTTCCAAGATATTTAATATTAGTCTAGGTTGTCCTGTGCTTATTGATTTTGTTTTGTATTTAATTTGCTTTTTCTTCTTTCCGAGCGAGTTATTAAAGCATCCCCCAGTTGGGATTTATGGGCTAATCCCCTCCTCCTGATTTCAGAACTTCCCAGATGACACTTGTCATCCATGGTTCTGCCTGGGATGCTGTAGTTCACGACCTGCCCAAGGCACAGGGATGAGATGGGCCTTGCAGGGAGGGACAGGCTCATTCCTGGTCCCACCTTGGTGAAACAAGCCCTGGTGAAGGCTCTGATTTACGGGGCTGCCTCAAGGCTCTGCAGTCAATACCTGTCAGTGCATTTAGTTGCTCACCATTTAGCTTTTAAAACATTTTAATTTATTTTGTAGTATTTATATTTATATACACATAATTTGTTACGTATATTTGGATTTTATTTATTTTACTCATTCCCAGAACAGGGACTTCATGGGATAGCAGTTGGATAGAGACCCGGGTGCTGCTTTGATGCAGGAAAGGGTGTTTTTAAAAGGACCCCTGAATGCTGGGGCCTGGGGGGTTATTTTGCTGTGTTCCCATCAGATAATCAGCTGTCCTCAGGGTGATCCTGACACTCATCAAACTAAATGAATGAGACATTCCAGCACTGGGTTGCACTGGGATTTGTGGTGGCTGCAGATGGGAAGCTCTGTGCCATGAGCTGGGGTGGGTCGAGCCTGGGAGTAACTGCAAGCACCAGATTTAGCACCGCCATCACTAATGGCACAACAATTCAACTGTGTGTATGTGTGGTTTTGTTTGTTTGGAGATTTTGCTCAACACAAACCAACTGTTTTACCAAATTCCTTTTTATTTCCCTATTCTGTTGTATTTTTACTTTAATTAATCTTTTTTTTTTAGTGCCAGTTCCAACCGTAACTTCAATCTGGCTTGCTTTGACTATTGCTGTTGGAAGGGAAGTGTTTAATTCTGCTGATGTGGGGCTGGAGCTTTAAGTGTGCTCCTGATTTGTACAACTGCCATTGAAGGGAACTGCGAGTGAAGCCAGTTGGATTCGGTCTGGCTCATTCAAGCACCAGTGCCAAGTCGGTGCTTTCCTCACCAGACTGCAGCAGCTCGAAGTGATGCTGCTCATTTTGTGTTAGTGTCAAAGAATCCAAGGAGAAATTGGGACCAAACTGTACAAAGTGCTGCGCAAAATGATGCTCCCTGTGAAAGATGGGCTGGTCCAACGAGGGGTTTGGGGTGATTTCAGGTATGTTTGGGTCAATTGGCCCCTGTGCTGTAGTTAGATACTCTTGTTTTGCTGCAGAATTGATAGTTGAGGTGATTCTAGCTGTGTGGTATAAAAAGTGAGATGAACTGGCTTGGAGCTCAGTACCCAATTGCTGGATCTTGACTGAGCGTTAGATGGGCATCAGGCTGATGAAGAAGAGGGATAGAGACCATAGAACATCCCTTTGCTGGTGCTGCACTAGCCCTTCCAAAGCAGGTTTCCTCTGGAGAGTTTGAGATCCCAAGTAAATCCACAGAGCCAGAAAAGCTGGGCAGTGTGCACAATCTGGGATCAGGGCTTCTCACCTCATTTAGTTTGGAGCCTAATGCTTGTGGAAACAGCTCCTTCAGCAGCATCTCTGCAAGGCTTTTTATTGTCACATCTTCTTGATGTAGGAGTCTGAAATGGGATGCAGCTGGAATGTGGGTACCCAAGTCCTTTTTACTGTTGTTTGTCTTGCTTTTGGGATTGATGGGCCACATCAGTACCAGCGAACAGATGAGGAGGTTGGGGTGGAGCAGAGAAATATGGACCGAGAGGTTTCAAGGGTGGATAGAAACTTGCCTAATTGGTCTTCTGTTGGAGACAGGCTGTTGAGAACAGGCTGTGGGAACAACCCTTTCCTGTCTCGTGGGTGATCATTTTGGTCCTGCAAAGCTGCTCCGGCTCTTGCCTCTTCTTTGGTCTTTTAATTTGAAAAATGAGGCTGGGTTTTAAGGGCTGGCATCAAACCGATGTGAGGAACGTGCCTGGCTGCTGGGTCAGCACTAACGTCTCGAGCTCCATCAATACACCACGCCAGCAGGGCCACAGGGACATCTTTCAAGCTGATGTGGAGATGTGCTGTCCAGGCTCTTCCTTCAGGCTGGGTAGGGTGAGGGTGTTGAGGGAGACCTGCTCTCCTTGCTGGTTAATATGGAAGGTTCTTTATATGTTATGCCTTTACAGCCCCTTGGTCTTAATTTCTGGGTAGTGCTGTGCTGCAAGTGCGTGGTGTGGAGGGTATCCTTAAAGACCAAATGTCTTTCTGGTGTGGGAGGCTGCACTTGGGTCCCTTTTCCTCTAGGTTTGGCCAGAAACCGGTCTGCAGCAGAAAGAGACCTTTGCGTTAGGGCTCCTTGCTGGGCTGGTGGAGAGTAGGTGCGCTGTGGATTGTGTGGCTCTAAAGGGAGATGGGTTGCAGCATTTTAACCTGCTGGATTTGGGAAGAGCAGGGCTGGGCTCTGCTGATGCTGATACGTGCTCCTGAGTCCTTTACATCCTGTTCTTCGCAACCTGCGTCCAGATGCAAACAACTGTTTAAACTTTGTGTGATTGTAGCATTTAACAAAATGTGGGCAAGTATTTGGGGTGGAAACGATGAGGACTGTTATTTCAGGCAGGGAAGAGAGAAATGTGTTCCATGGGGAAACAGTCAGCTCGGGTTTTGCCACTGCCACCATGAAACTTCTGAGCTTCTCCCAGTGTCTTGTCTTGGTTTGTCCCTGGGTTGGAGCACAGGATGAAACCCCATTGCTTGCCCCATCCCTGGCAGTGTTCAAGGCCAGGTTGGACACAGGGGCTTGGAGCAAGCTGCTCTAGTGGAAGGTGTCCCTGCCCATGGCAGGGGGTTGGAACTGGGTGAGCTTTAAGGTCCCTTCCAACCCAAACCGTTCCATGATTCCATGATATTTTTTTCTACGTGCTTCTTTTTCCCTTCTTCCTTTATACCAAAGCTGGGAGGCAGGAAGTGAAATCCCGGTTAGCCGCATGCTAAACGTGTAATCATCAACATAGGTTTGTTTTAGCTATATAATAGATTCCAAATAATTACTTGCCTCCCTACAGCAGAATTAATATAATTATGGCCATAATTACAGTTACCAACCACTCAGGGATGCTGCTGAGGCTTAATTAATATTTGCAAATTGCTTCAGGATCTGCCGACCATCTCCTAATACATAATGAACATGAAGAATAATAACCCTCAGATTGTTGTGCAGGTACCAAAGGAAACCGGTGTCAGGAGGTTAAAGAAACACAGCAGAAATTCAGGTCTTCTGCCGGGTGGGAGTAAGTCGGAGCTGGGCTCCCTGCTGTCCCCACACACCTGGGAGATGCTGCCAGGATCTGTATAATGGAAATGACTGTGGGGAGCCTCTTATCCCCAAGAGGCTCCGGGGTTTGCTCTTTCCTCTGGGTGTCGTTCAAGATAATGGCATTTATCCTCAAGTCCCCAGGCTGCCCCAGTGTTAGTTGTACGGTGCCATAAGGGCTTTGCAGCTCTCTGGCTCCAGAAGCAGTTGCTTTTCCCAATGGGATGGCTGAAACTGCAGTTGGGATGAGCTTTATCTTTTGGGTTTGCTTTTTCCATCCTGGCTGCGGGCTCCTCACCTCCTGAGCTGGGATGAAGAACTAGTTCAACCGGATGGCAGGATGTCACTGCAAATGCATTATCCCTGCTTCGGGCTAAGCCTGCCTGCAGGGCTGTTACTTGTCCATCAGCTCTGCACCTTGCTGTCATTCAGGGATCACATTTTCCATTCCCTGTCCATGCAGGCAGAGGCCAGCCTGGAGTGGGACCATTCCCTGTGGCTGCAGCGCAGGGATGGTGCCTTGGATGCCCTTATTTCCTCCTGTAGGGACAGCAGCCACTGTATGCACATGGGGGCTGAAACTGGCTGGGGAAATCCTGCCTGGAATGGATTGCCTGTGCTTTATGAGATACGAGTCAAACTCAAAAGGCAGCGTGCTGGCGCACCAGCAGGCTCAGCCAGGGGTTAGCAGCAGGGCTGTTTTATTTCTTCTTCCTTTGCTTCCCTCCACCCTTTTGCTTGCTTGCAGTCCCCTTTTTTCCTCCCCTGCACTGCTGCTCTGTCTCACCTTCGTCGGCCTTTTCACCCTTCCCTGGTTTCCTTTCCCTTTTCCATTCCCCTCTCTCTGCTACTCTGTCACCCAGCCAGAAGTCACCCATGAGCCTTGCTGTGCTGTGGAGTGTGGTCTGTGCTACCCTGGTCAGGGTTCAGGGGAACCCTGTTGTTGCCAACCTGGGTGATAATGCAGCTGGTTCATTTTGCTCTCAGTGCTGGGAGTTCTTCCTCTTGGCTCCGTTTCCTCCCTCATCCTAAGCACTGTAATTTCATGCAGTGGGAGCAGGTATTTGTAATCTGTTTTCAATTGTTCCACTCCCCTCCCTCCTGATTTACTTCTGGAATGAAACAAACTCCAGCAAAACATCTTCTTCAACACCCTTGAGCTTTCCATCTCTCAATAATAAAGTGTGAACATAAATTAAGAGCTGAAGCTGTTACTAATCTTACGACCACACTCTCTCACAGACCCATTTTCATATGGTATATTAAATCAAGAAGACTGGCCTATTATAATACAATTAGCTGTGAATCACAAGTAGGAATTACTGTCACCAGTGTGGGGGAAAAGTTGCATAATATGGTTGGAAGAGACTGAAACTTTGGTGCTTTGGGGGTTTTTGCTTTCCTTTTTGCCTTTTAAGAACACCTGGAACCAGGGAAAACCTGGAAAGGGAATTCACTCCATATTCTGTAGTAAATTTATGTCATGATTGAAAGTGTCTCCATCATGGGCATGTAAATCTTTATAGGCTCCCAGCACATGTTACTGATAAAAGCAATAATCTCATCCTGTAGCTTTATTAGACTTTGTGCATCAGCACATCCCAGCCCACTCATGTGGAAGGACATCAGTCTGAGCAGTGGGCAGGAGCAAAGGCATTCACAGCCTGGCCTTAGAGCTGTGTTCCTTTAGCTCCAAAACTCAAGTACTTCCCTGTGAGGGTGCTGAGGCGCTGGCACAGGGTGCCCAGAGAAGCTGTGGCTGCCCCATCCCTGGCAGTGTTCAAGGCCAGGTTGGACACAGGGGCTTGGAGCAAGCTGCTCCAGTGGAAGGTGTCCCTGCCCATGGCAGGGGTTGGAGCTGGAGGAGCTTTGAGGTCCTTTCCAACCCAAACCAGGCTGTGAGTCTCTGATTCTATCTCCCTCTGGCTTGGGGGCTTGCTGGAACACCTCCATGTGCAGTGCTGTGGGTCTGCTCAGGGTTGCATTTCATTTCTGTGCTCTCGGGGGATTTGCTGCTTGGAGCTG
This sequence comes from Amazona ochrocephala, assembly GCA_039720435.1. Lineage (NCBI taxonomy): Eukaryota > Metazoa > Chordata > Aves > Psittaciformes > Psittacidae > Amazona > Amazona ochrocephala. Next base: position 1,833,507 of record CM077897.1, read on the forward strand.
TGGACCCCAAACTGTGCATTTTATGGGAGGATGCTTTGGGGTTCATCCAAAACCATATGGAGTTGGTGCCTGAAGGCCTTTGGGCTCTGTCTGACTTAGGGTTGTTCTCCTTGAAGCCTTGTCATTCCAGTGAGGAGTCTTTGGCTTTTCTCCATCCAGGTGTCAATCAGTATGAGCTACTCCATGTAGCTCCTAGGTGTTTTGTCCTTTGTTTTTTGGATGGGATGTTTGATAACTTCCTTCTGCATGTGGGAGAGGAAAACCGCTCTCTTGCCTCGCTGTCTTTAACCAGGCAGTGGGAAGAGACCTGATTATCTCCTACTGTGCCTGAGGGCAAACACAGTGACCAAAATATCCAGGAAAATGGGTCTGGAAATCACTTGCAAAACTATAACTGAAATTTAAGTCTATTTGTGTCGCCAGCCCTTTCTCAAGGTGCTGGGATCTGCTTCTACTTATGCAGAGATTTAATGAGCTGTGTTAGAGAGATGGACAGTGAGAAGGTCTAATGGTCCTTTCCCATTGCAGTCTAGAAAGCAATGTGCCTGTGTTGGTCTGCTCCTTCTCTTGGGAATTGTCCCCCATCACCTTCAAGAGCTCAGGGAGAGGGTTTCCCCTTTCTGCAGGCAGGGAGGCGAGGAGATGCTGAGGGTGGTGCTAGGTCCCAAGGCAAGCTGCAGATGTGCTCATACACTTCCCAGCTCCATGGGGAATGGAAACAAGGCCTTGAGGCTGCTTTTCTCTGCACAACCGCATGGGAGAGCGCAGGGACACCCACTACCATGTCACCAGACTGCTCCCCTAAGGCTTGTGTTGTACAGCTTCATCTCTCAGTCCTTATTCCTTGCTAAATTTAGGAGAAACTCCCAAATGCCTCCAAAAGTAATGGAAAGCAGGCAAGTTTTTCTGCTGTACTTCAGAAGGAAAGCAGCCTGAATGGTTCCCTAAAACACACCAATGTGTCATATGGTTTCCTAAAACACACCAATATGTGTCATATGGTTCCCCCAGGTTCATATGACTATAATAAGTATTTTGCAATAGCAATGGATTCTGTAAGGTCTTTACCCTCTATTTTCTTTCCCCTAACACCTGCTTGGCATAATGCATGGAAATGCATGTGCTGCTTACAGTGGGATGGGGAGCATTGAGGTTGGAATACCTCTTTGGAGCTGGAGCAGCATCTTGCTGTCCACTAGTCAAAATAACCAGCTAATTCCGTGCACTGGGCGATAATGAAGCGCCTCCTGGTCTGTAAACTCGTTTATGCTCAGCTGAGTGCAGAAATACCTTGCTTCCAGAGTGTATTTTCAATGTAAGGTATCACCCTGCCTTGAGTGAAGCAATCGTTAAAATATTTACAGCACAAGGTGACAAATCCAGACACTGCGTGCACATAATCCCAGCTACCTACATCATCATCAAATCAACACGCTCCATAATATCAAACACATCAATCACTCTGTTTCTAATAGTGTCTGCATCCACATACTGTCTGTGTCGAAACCTCCTACAGGTCTGGGATGACATACTGCACCCGGGGCTGCGGCTGGATTCTGCACACTGTGCTTTGGTAGTGGTTGATGACGCTGGCTCTCGTGCATCCACCAGTGTATTTCAGCTGAGCACCAGCCAATTCTGCACATCTAGGTGATGGTTTTCTTTTGAAAAGGCTTTGCTTTCTGTCTTTACAGACTTCACCTCCCTTCTCTGCCCCTGTGTTGAACGTAGCTCTGATTTCCGCCATCCTTCTCCTTCCATTCAGGTTCATCAGTCTCCAGTTGTTTGGAAGCATTAATCCTCCATCCTTCCTGCCCTCTCTGCTCTCAGCCCACCCCCTTCCCCCCCCCACGATAAGGTTGGGGACACAGAAATCCCTAACCTTTTGATGAGATAATGGCCCCTTGCTGTGCAGGGGTGGGTTTGTGGTTGTAAGAGGCTATTTCAGCATTGTGGTTTCTGCTTGCCGCTCTCTCATTAAATAATTCAAATGCACTTTCCCGGCATCAAAAGTATGATCTTCCTGACTCCAAGGTCATCTGTTTTCATGACCCTGGAGGGCAGAGGCTTTGCCGTGGCTTTTCTGCCAGGCACATGGAGTAAGGAGATAGACAGGACAGATGGATGCTCCTGCCTTGGCTGGTTTTCCTTCCTCCTGCTTGCAAGCTCTCAGCCACCCCCTACTGTTGGCACACACAGGAAGAAGGCTCCTTCCTTGGTGCTCTGCATCACTCTGAGTGACATTCCCTGGTCTTCCCTCTCCTTTCCATCATCTCTGTGCTGTTCTTATCATGTTTGCCATTGTCCTGTTCCCATTTCCAGCCCCAGCTTTTGCCTGTGGCTGGTTTTTGAGCATCCGGCTGTGCTGCTGCTTGGTGGCCTGAGTCCATCCCCCATTGTTGTGATAGATGAGCAATGTAATACATGGAAATATTACATTTTCCATGTAATATTGAACACAAACCTTTTTGTGTTTGAAGCATCCTTCTTAAATGGTGGGACCCAGAAGCGTGCGCAGCAATGCCTTACCTTGAGCCCTGTGTGCTCCCTGCAGCTTCCTAAGGAGGGGACTTGGAGAGGGAGGTGCTGAGCTCTTCTTGAGGCCCAGGGGCAGGACCCCTGGGTATGGTTCAAAGCTGCATCAGGGGAGGTTCAGTCTGAGCATGAGGAAGCTATTTCTAACCAAGAGAAGAGGTTGTAGAGATTATACTGAGAGCGACTGCTGGACTCAAGATCTGTCACCTCTTGGGAAGGATAATCCATAGATGAGGAGGAGATACATCAACATGAATTGCAGGTTTTGTAGCTTTACACAGGCTGGTACCCTGTGTGCGAGGGTTACACCTGAAGATGCAAGACTGAATCCTGATAGTTAATAAAAATACCATCTGAAGATGGTTAAGGGTTTTCTTAGGTATTTGTGATTTGCTTTCTGGCTCGGGCATTGCTAGAGGTGAAATGTCCAAGCTTTCCTTTATGGTTGTAAGGATTAAGCACTTAGATTAAAAAACCCATTCACCCCATGGTGAATTCACATTCATGGGTGTCCTTAGTGCTGGCCTTTAAACATCGAGTACTGTGTGTTCACACAGTCCAGGGGTTTGGCTGGCTGGGATGAAAGCCCAGGGTGATTTTGTGATGTCTGTGCATGTTAACGATGTGGTCACCTAAAAGAGGTTACCAGCTTTAGGCTTGGAGATGAGAAATATGGGAGTTAGTAGGAAATACTTTGGGTATTTTACCATCCCAATAGGACCTGCCAAGGGGGTTTCTTTTATCCTTTGCTTCAGGCAAGGAGAAGCAGTGTGGATTTGATAAGATGCTCTGATCTGTTTTACCAGCTCTGCTCGTGCTGATGGAAACATCTGCAGAGGTTTGCCCACGGTCAGCCAAGACAGGCAGGAAGATGCCAAGTGCTGGGGAAGAGCCTTGAGTTTGTGGTAGGTGGGTGGTGGGACTTGTGCTATCCAAACAGCAAAAATAGCACATGATGCTCTCCTCACTGCATTTTATAGCCTGGCTGAGTCATCCATCTACCTTTTTATTAGCACTATGGGCGCTGCTGTGTTGGGGATCTTCCTTGTCGGCTTGTCATCCTGTCTTGGGTGGTGATTGCTTCTCGGGGAGGATGCTGGTGGGATTTGCCTGAGTTCTCGCACTGCTCGTTGAGCTCCCAGGGCCAGTGGTGGAGAGGAGACTCGGAAAAGGGGGAAGATTTTCTCATACAGCACCCTACACAATCATAATGTCTATGTAAGAGAAATGGAAAACAACTCTCTACTTCAGAGAGCAAATTAAACTTTGTGTGATAAGGGAAAAGAGCAGAGAAGGGTCTCTACAGAAGGTCTTTCATCCTATCCTAGTGTGCGAGGATGAGGGGAGCTGGGGATCCTTTCTAGCCTCTGAAAGGGGCCTGGGCTCCTTATTGCCTGCATCTCTGCATGGGCAATTGCATTTTGTCTGAGATCTCATGGACCCCATCCTTGCCCGATCTCTGCTCTTGACTCTTTTTCCCTTCTCCTCCCTGTTTCAGCTCATTCCTTTAAACCCACGGATTGGCAGAGGTGGTTCCTGCTGCAATCCATGGAATACGTGGTACAGGGAGGCAGGTGTTTGTGTCTGCTTCTGGAACTGGTGTGGAGCCACCAGTTGTGTAGGGTTAATGGAAATGTTTGGTCCACTGATTATCCTTCTTGGCAAAGGAGAAGCTCAGAAATCAGGGCATCACTGGCTGCTTAGAGATGTTAGAACAGAATAGTTGAGTTGGAAGGGACCTACAGTCCAGTCCATGTTTACTGCAGATGGTGGAGACCTCAACTCCAGGCTGAGCTCCCCAGGGTGATGTAAGAAGAGGATGGATTTGGGGAAAGGAGTATAAAAGGGGAAGAAGGAGAGAAATAAAGCATGAGAGCAGCTTTGAAACATGCAGGTGACTCTGAGCAGCTTGTGCCAGGGGAGACGAAAGATGCTCGTGAGGGTTTTCATCTCTGTGGTCATCATAATGCTCTGAGGTTTTTGTGGCCTACTAACCCCAAATGTTTGAGTGCCTCATTTCTAAGAGGAGAGTTTTAAGAAGGTGAAATAAAAGTGCTAGAAAAGCTCTTGTTCATTTTAAATACATTCTTAGCAGCAAGCCTGGCTGCAGTGCTACTATGAGGGATGCTCCTCAGCGAGGGGTGCATGGGGATGCTCTCCAGGAGTGTTGCTGGAGGTACCAAGATAGGTTGAATGAATAAATGGAATTATTGAATAGACAGACATCCTCACTGTGGCTCTGGAGAAAATAACCTTCTCAAGCAGCACCAAGCTGGTGTGATCCCCTTCTGTACAGCCAGGCACACAAACCTCAGCGACTTCCCATGGAACATAGAATCATAGAATAGTTAGGGTTGGAAAGGACCTTAAGATCATCCAGTTCCAACCCCCTGCCATGGGCAGGGACACCTCCCACTAAACCATGCCACCCAAGGCTTTGTCCAACCCTCCTTGAACACCGCCAGCGATGGAGCATTCACAACTTCCCTGGGCAACCCATTCCAGTGCCTCACCACCCTCACAGTAAAGAATTCTTCCTCATATCCAATCTAAACTTCCCCTGTTTAAGCTTGAACCCGTTACCCCTTGTCCTCTCACTACAGTCCCTAATGAAGAGTCCCTCCCCAGCATCCCTATAGGCCCCCTTCAGATACTGGAAGGCTGCTATGAGGTCTCCACGCAGCCTTCTCTTCTCCAGGCTGAACAGCCCCAGCTTTCGCAGCCTATCTTCATACGGGAACATACTCCATTGTGGTTTGGTTCCCCTCCACCCTTTTGAAGTGGTTTTATTTCTTTGGTCTCTGTTTCCTGCCTGTCTTATTAAAGATGATCTCCAGTGGAGATGAAGGGAAGACCAAGCCATTGGTGCCAACCGTGTGAGCCCTTCTGCTGTGTTGAGACAGGTTATTAGTGGGACTGCTGACTGCTTGGTCTTAAAAAGCCCAGTGCCGAGAGGGGCGGCAGCACCGTGGTTGGGTCTTCACCTCTCATTTTCCCATCCAAAGGATCACAGTCTCCTCTCACCTCCCTGCTGGCGTTGGATGGACTCACTCCAGGAGTTTTGACTTCTGTCAAGGAACAGGGAATAAGTGCAAAAGGGTCTGAGATGCCTCAAAAGAGGCGGTTTCCCAGCAACTAAAGAAGAGCAGGAAGAAACCCAGACAAAATACTTGATATCTGGCAATCTGTTTGTTTTAGAAGCTGCTCCTGAGACATCAGTGCTTGTTAGCATTAATCTGACACTTCCTTCATTTTCATCTTGCTCTCCTCTGGGTGGGGAAAAGCAGTGCTTTTTCTGATGTTAGACATCAAGAAAACAGGCTCCTGTCTGCTGATGTGGGGATCCCAGCTGGAGCGGGGGGATGCAGCCCGCCCGCAGCACGCTGATTGCATTATGCACAGGGCTCGTGTTTCTAATTCATACTTCCTTATCCTTTAACTATAAAACCCACAACTAAGTAATGGGGGGAAGAAAAGCTGGTGCATAATAAGCCTAAAACTCATTGTGATGAAGACATGCTGCTGCTGTGGAAGAAGATCAGTGTCAGGCTGGGATATGCTGTTAGTTTATGGTCTGCCTCTTGAATAAGGTTTTTGGAAGGAGGAATTAGTGCACATTTATTGCTTTATAAGTGGCTTTATTTAGTGTTGTATCAACACTGGTGTGGAAAGCCTTGAAGGGCGATTTCACTCTTGTATGGATGGGCAGGGCGTTGAGGTGCTGACGGTTGGGAGGACTTGGTTTAAAAGCTGAGCAAAACCCAGTGCAAACCATGCAGTGAGCGAAATCGTGGTGAAACAAATGCTTTAAAACATGGGCCCTTGAGGGAGGACTCATAAACTTTGCAATACAAATTGCTCCTGATGTGATAAAGCAGAATATTTAGCTGCTGGTGAGCTTTGATGGATCAGAAAAAGCTTTGGAGTCTCTCTCGTGATGGAGGAGGTGGTGGGATTGAAGGTGTCAGCACCAGAGCTTCAGCCCTGGCTTGGAGTAATTGGTTGTAGGTTTGCTTGTGGTTTTATTTCATTAGCTCTGCACTGATTCTCTGTTATGCCTTGAGGTGGAGGAGCTGGTCTTGGGCTCCACATCACTCCGTGTGCATCCTGCATGTGAGCATGGGCTCAAAGTCAAGCTGCCCTGAGCCCATGTTGTAGCAGGGTGATGAGCTGCAGGGAAGGTGGGTGCAAAACTGCTCTGAAGTCATAGAATCATAGAAGAGTTAGGGTTGGAAAGGACCTCAAGATCACCTGTGGAGAGCTATTTGGCTGTGAACGGGCATGTGAGCAATCCAGACAACTGCTTGACAGTTGTGGGGTAGTGACCCACAGGCACTGAGGCCTCGCCTGGGGGTTACTAAAGTTCATGTACGTGCAGAAGCCTTGGGAAAGTTTAGCATGGAAAGCTACTGAGAGAGATGTGCAAGAGGGAACTGATAACTGTAACCTTGAAACATATGCTGTAATAGTTAACCAATCATTAAACCGTTGCTACCACTCGGCTAAGTGAAGTTAACCAACCAAGTGTTATCGAATGTTCTACTGTTCTGAAACTTTCCTATAAAAGGCATGATTGCGCACAATAAATTGTTCAGCGTTTGATCACATTGATCAGTATTACGTTGTTCCTTAATCCCCCGCAATCATCCAGTTCTAACCTCCCTCCCATATGAAGATAGGCTGAGAAAACTGGGGCTGTTCAGCCTGGAGAAGAGAAGGCTGCGTGGAGACCTCATAGCAGCCTTCCAGTATCTGAAGGGGGCCTATAGGGATGCTGGGGAGGGACTCTTCATTAGGGACTGTAGTGATAGGACATGGGGTAACGGGTTCAAACTGAAACAGGGGAAGTTTAGATTGGATATGAGGAAGAAGTTCTTTACTGTAAGGGTGGTGAGGCCCTGGAATGGGTTGCCCAGGGAAGTTGTGAATGCTTCATCCCTGGCGGCGTTCAAGGTGGGGTTGGACATAGCCTTGGGTGGCATGGTTTAGTTTGTGCTCAGGGATGTGATTCCCCCAAACACGGATAGACTGAGCTGTGCTTGGATGGATGCTACCTCACGTCCCTCCTGCTTCTCAGCTGTTGTCAATGGCAGAGGGTGTAGGTAGGACTCTTGGTGTCCAGCATGGCACAGAGCAAAACAAAGAGACTTTGCAAAAAGACAGATCTATGCATCAACCACCAGATCCTACCATGCGGTTCCTCAGTTCTCTGCTGTAGCTGGGACACCGCAGCTCCAAAGCAGCAGCCCTGCACTGACCCCCCGTGACTCCTTGTTCTTCCAGCAAGGTCACCTCGCCAACATCTGCTTTGCCTCCTCCCATTACTGGTTTTTACCTCCTAGCACCCAGCTGGGCTCAGCTCATGAATCTTCAGTCTCCCCGTGAGTGTGAGGGTAGGAACTGCCTCCGAATTGACGAAGTTCAGGTGAACTTTGAGAAGGGAACTGTTACGTTGGTGTGAAAAGATGATTTTTGCCATTGCTGTAGGTATTTTTGTTGCTGTTTAATGAGATCGGTGCTCTAGGTTTGGGGCCAGCTGTTCGCTTTGCAGACAGGCAGAACTGCCAGCATCACACTCCCGCTGCTTTCATCGTGTAATGAGCTTGTTAGCAATTAGTTGCTATTGGAACCGGCTGCCGTGGCGCGGAGCAGCAAGGCAAGGAGCTTGGCGTTGGGAAAGTGGGGTTTTAATGGGAGCTGGGTGGAGAGGGGCTGGAATATAAAAGGTTTCAAGACTGATGGGCAGGACACGTCAGCGTGAGTGGCTCGCGCTTATGGTAGTTCCTTTGGCCTTTTGTGGATAGTTTGGGTTTATAATACACAGATGTAGTTTGGGGCTTCATATATACATATAAATTGGGGATATGAAGACAGGCTGAGAAAGTTGGGGCTGTTCAGCCTGGAGAAGAGAAGCTGCATGGGGACCTCAGAGCAGCTTCCATTGTCTGAGAGGGACTACTACAAGGACGCTGGAGAGGGACTCTTCATTAGGGACTGTAGCGATAGGACAAGGGGTGATGGGTTCAAACTGAAACAGGGGAAGTTCAAATTAGATCTAAGGAAGAAGTTCTTTACTGTGAGGGTGCTCAGGCACTGGTACAGGGTGCCCAGAGAAGTGGTAAGTGCTCCATCCCTGGCAGTGTTCAAGGCCAGGTTGCACAGAGCCTTGGGAGATACAGTCTAGTGTGAGGTGTCCCTGCCCATGGCAGGGGGTTGGAACTGGATGATCTTGAGGCCCTTTCCAACCCAAACCAATCTGGGATTCTATGATTCCATATATTTTTCTGTTTAAAACATTTCCAGTCTGGGAGTTTTTCCATCTCTCCTAATTGGTGTGCTGGGGAATTCATTGGAGACCTTCATTCTCTCTGAAGTCTTTTTCCAGCCCAGCCCTACCCATCTCTGCGAGCAGATGTGGATGACGCAGCGCATCTTGGGGAGAGCCAGATGTGCTTCAGGTGCTGCTTTCTGGGGGAACAGGAAGGTTTTACAGCATGGGGCTTGTCCTGGCTGCTGATCCAGAGCCAGGATTTTTGCCAGCCTCACGGGGTGGAAATGAATTGTGGATAGGTTCTACCTAACTGCAGGCATGTGGGAGGGCTGACCTAGGACTTCTGACCATGCTGAGCTTTTCCTTGCAGTTGGGTGCTGCCCCCAGGGGCCATCCCAGAGCTCTGGGTTCCTGCCCCGTCTTTTCTTGCTGGATTAATAAACCTGAGCTGTGTGATCAGGACTTGGGCAAACCTTGGAGGATATCTTGAAGAATATCCATCTGTGAGGCTTGGTTATGAACAGATGTTGTTGTGGGAGTTGCTCATAGTCCTGCTAGCCCTTCCTGATGGGATTTGCTCCCCTGGGCAGGACTGGCCCATTATTAGGCACAGATGCTGTCATTGCCAGGACCTGACTGGGGAAGACAAGCCCATGGGGAACAGCTCTGATGGCATCAAGCCTCATGTGTGCCCTTTGGGGTGCTGGGTGGCAGGAACAGAGGGGAAAATCACTGCACCTGAGTCCACACACTCAGGGCTGCTTTAGGGCTCATCTCATTTAAGCTGTTTCCAAGGCTGATGCAGGACACAGCTGAGCCTGGCAGGGCTCTGAGCTGTGGGCTCTGCTACGGACTGCTTTGAGGTTTAAACCCTCCTGGTGTGCCAAAAGCAGACCCCATTTCTTCCCAAGCAAAGTTGGGCATCTGGGTTTAAGCAACCTCTTGCTGGTCCAGACTGTGTATTTCAGAGCTGGGCTGCTCCCAGGAGCCTTTCTAAAAAGGATCATTGTATTAGAAAAGAAAAATGGAGACGGGATTGCTGCTTTTGCACAGTTTCTGTTGCTCTCCCCCTGTTCTGTTTCATTCATCTTCCTTTCTAAAAACCACCAAACCGTAATGGCTCAAATACTCCAAGCAAATTAATCCTTGGAAAGGTTCATGAGTGGAGGTGGGGGAAGGGAAATAATAAATATGGCTTTTGGGAATGTCCTAAGGAAAGAACAAATCAAGAAAGAAATGAAGCTTATTTTTGCAAGCTGCTTTAATTTAACCCTAACGGCAGTGGCCCTCCCGCTCCGCAGATGCATTCGCAAGGCGCTGAGGCTTTGCAGATGCCACACACGTGTGTGTCCAGCTTCCTGGCCATCATGGCCACGTGCAGCAAGGAATTGGTTTCCCTTCCTGGCTCACATGGCTGTCGGATGTAGGAAGTTAATAGTGAAGCTGGAGGCTTGTATTGACAGCGAAGTTTGCATGCAAAGGGGGGTTACTCTTATTTAGCAATAAATAAAGGAACCCACTGAGATTTGCTCGTGACACACAACCGAAGCTGTGTATTTGGACCAGAGAAGTGTTTTCCCACGGGCTCTGCTCTCTCTGAGCTGCAGCCAGGGGTTAATGAGGGTTAAAGTGAGCCTGCAGCCACCGATGCTCTGTGTGTGTGTGTTCACATGCGCGGTACGTGTGAGGATGTAGATGAGTGGCTGATGAAAACTTCTGATGTCCTAGCCAAAAACCTGCTTGTTAAGGAAAGGCAGGGTCGCTGGCTTCTTTATTTACAGTCACAGAGGTGCTCTTGGTATAGGAACGCATGTGCTTACTCCAAACAAGATGCGAGTGATTTCTCTGGGCTGCTGCCATGAAAGCGAAGGCTCGCAGCAGAAAAACCAGTTGTTGGCTGCTGCCTCTTTTGTACCCAATGACTAACAGGAGCAAAAATACCATCTCTGGGAAAACAGCTCCAGGTTCTTCCAGCTAAATGTGTCATTTTGTCTGCTTCACACATTCACTTCCTTCAATCCCATATACTCTCTGTCTGGTTTGCATATTCACTCCTCTGCTCTGTGGGGATGGTGTTACAACCAGGCCTGGCAGCCATCTCATCCAAATGCCTTGTACCAAGGTGATGTGGGATTTAGGCTGGAAGCAATCAAACCACTGCACCTTTTCTGCCTGTTCCCCAGCTCTACAAGGTTGGTTGTGATTTCCCTGTTAACACAAACCTGATACGACTTCTTGTGTTTCGACACAAACTCCTACACGTGTCATCTCGCACATCGATGATTACTGATGCCAAGGGCCCAAGCTTCTCATTAGCTCCTCAACGTTCCTCTTGCCTGACTTTAGGTGAACCCTTTCCATGGTCAAATGGAGGGTGGAAGCGGCAGTGATGCAGGGATGCTATGGGAGCTATGGTGTGCGATCAGGTTTGACACTACCTGGCTTGGGAGCAGAGGGGATGGTGGTGGCAGCCCTGCTGTGGTGCTGCTGCTGCTCAGAGGGTGCTCAGGTACTTCCACTGAGCTGGCTGAGGATCATTCCCAATTTTGGGTCTAGCATCTGCTGCAAGTGAAGAGGGGCACCCAGCACAAGAGGGACATGGACCTGCTTGAGCAAGTCCAGAGAAGGGCCACAAAGATGCGGCAAGGGTTGGAGCAGCTCTGCTCTGGAGCCAGGCTGAGAGAGCTGGGCTGGTTCAGCCTGGACAAGAGAAAGCTCCTCAAGGGAGACCTTAGAGCAGCTCCAGTGCCTAAAGGAGCTACAGGAAACCTGAAGAGGAACTTTGGACAAGGGCTTGTAGGGACAGGCCAAGGGGAATGGCTTTAACCTGCCAGAGGGGAGACTGAGATGAGCTCTTAGGCAGAAGCTCTTCCCTGTGAGGGTGCTGAGGCGCTAGCACAGGGTGCCCAGAGAAGCTGTGGCTGCCCCATCCCTGGCAATGTTCAAGGCCAGGTTGGACACGGGCTTGGAGCAAGCTGCTCCAGTGGAAGGTGCCCCTGCCCATGGCAGGGGGTTAGAATTGGATGAGCTTTAAGGTCCCTTCAGCCCAAACCAGGCTGGGATTCTATGACTCGTGGCATAAGGACATAAAGACATTGTGGAAACTTGGTAGTGATTGCCCCTGTCGAGTTAGCGATGTGTAAATCACTGCTCTGACACCAGTACAGTGACTGTGACTGATGCTGGGGACGGTGGCTCCATCTCATGCCCAGGGGGCTGCTGTGCTGCAGAGGAACCTCAAGCTGTGGGCTTTGCAAGAGGCTGCTCACTTGGGAGATGTTGCAGTGTTACTTCGTTATCCGCAATGATGCAGCGATGGTGCAGCTGCAAGAAGTCTAATAGAAAAGCGAATCTTGCCATGTATAATGCATCAATTCCCCCTTCACCTGTATTCAAGGGGAAATAAGAAAATAATCAGGCAGTTTCCTAGCAAGGAAGAGTGACATTTCTATTTTTAATAGGCCATTTATAAATAGTGGCATTATTTCAGTCTTTGGCAGGGTACGAGTGCAACGCATCAACCTACAATGGATCAAGCTTTGCTGCAGCCCGTCCAACTTCCACTCTCTGTTTATGCTGTGCAGGCACGTTTTGTCTTGACCTATTTTCTTTGGCGTGTGTTTGTGATAAGCCCCAGATGTAATGGCTCTTTTTGTATGAGTTACTGGAGTCATGGATTTGGAAGGAAGGTTTTGCCGCGTTGGCTGATTGCTTACCTGCGCCATTGTTTTATGCCTTGGTGGGTTCGCTCTGTGGTGTGTGCAGGAGGAGGGAGGATGGGGAATTGTACCCATTTTATGTAACATGGTGAGTGGAAATGCTGCTTCATGTCTCTTAACACAAGCCCTTTCCTTACCCTTGCTGGTGGGATGGAGGTACCCGGCTTCCATGCACCTCCATGTGAATTGATGGCAATGACAAGCTGCTCTGCAGGCTGCTCTCCTGGGTTTGCCCAGCAGGGAGATGGAAGCTGCTGCTCTGGGCTGGTGGGCAGGAAGGGGTGGTTGAACGAGGATGCAGGGAAGGGACAAATAAAGCATCTTCTGCTGACCTCTCTAGACACCCACAGTGGAATTTCTCATTTCTTCCTGCCATGTGCTTTGAGGTCTCACTGCAATTTATTTGGCTGATGAAAAAGCCCAACAGCAAGTGCATTTCTGCGTCATAGAAATACCAACTTGACCAGCTGCTTTATACCAGGCTTTAATGCCAGCTCTGCCTGGGCAGCCCTTTGTCCATGCTGCCAGCTTCAAACCCCTGCTAAGTAGGCAAGGAAATGCAGCATCAGGGCAAGGCGCTCATGGCTCTCCCCTGCTGCCAGGAAGGCTGAGATCATTGATTCCATGATCATTGCTTCCTCGATGAGAGTGGGAAAGATCCACACATGGATCTAACCTCGATTTCTCCTAGATGGAGATAACGCTGTCAGTCCTCCCTGTCTGATGCCTCCAACCCGCAGGGCTGCCAGTGCCCTGTCAGCATATGTATGTCTAAGATAAGATGTGGCTGCTGCCTGTGTATGGCAGCAGGCACTGGGTTTAAAGCAGGTTATTTCACCAAGAGCAGCTCTGAGTGAGTCCTGGGGCTGTAATTAATAATCTCACTGCCTGTGGAAGGTTGCTTCTTCTCATTGATGCTATGAGCTGGTCAGTACGAGCTCTGCTGCAGCATGAAGCCATTGGGACCCTTCTCCCTGCCTTGGTTAAGCCTGGCTGATACTGATGGGATTTGCAGGTGGTTCCTGGTGATGGGTTCCCTGAAGGTCACTTAAAGCGGCTTTTTAGATGCAGCTGAGATTGGGGATTTTTTAGTTCTTAATCTCCAGCATGGGGCTGAGTGCTTTCACACTCGGTGCAAGGGGGGGTGATGAGGACTGAGGGTCCAAAGGCAGTGGCGACAAGATCCAAACTTTGCTCTTTATTATGTGGCAAAACAGAGAACTATTCCAGAGAGGAGATATTCCAGAGAGAAAGGAACAGATATGGATGAGGAAAGCTTGTGGTTGGGTCTGGACTCTGCTGATACCTATCGATAGCACTGATGTGCCACGAGCTTTGGTTTGTGAGGAGCTTCAGACGAAGCATCCATGGAGAGAAGGACGTCCCTGATACCCCAGCTCTTAAAAGGGCTTTGCACCCTGGCCTTCCATTATTTTGGCCACTCTTAGAGTAAAATCAGTAATAATAATCCTCCAATCTTTATCAGTCCCCTTAGGTACATTAAAATATCCATTACGTTGTGGCTGTGTCATAGGAAATCATGGCCCAAACCTGCTGTTACATGCGGAGCTGCAGTGGTGGAGGAAGGAATTCCTTTTGCTATTTGGTGGTTTTCCTGTTCTTTGAGCTTTGGTTCAGAAGGTCTCAGCTGCCTTTTGGAAAGGTTGGATGGTTTTTGTTGCCTGTTTAGTGAGGTAAATCAAACCCACTGGGTGGGTACCTGAGGAGGCTCTAAATCACCATCACCAGGTAAAATAAAAAGCATGCTGAACGATTAGAAGCAAATTAATTCCCGTCATTCCTGGCTCTTTGGGAAAATCATTTCCATTTGGGGGTATTGTAGGGATGTTGGGATGCTCTCAGTGCCTGGAGTAAGAGTGATGGAGTGCTCAGCTTTTGGGTGGTGCATTCAACCCAGGAAAGGAGGGGTGTAAATCCCCCAGTGTGAGCACAGAAGGGATTTTGCCTTTGTGCAAGAGAAAATAATAGGGGAAAAGAGGGAAGTAGAGAAAGATTGTGTAAGCACAGGCAGGGTGTTTAATTGTAGGCTGGAAAACGCATCAGTGGGGCATGGAGATGGGAAGTTTGGGGCTCTTGAGGGGGCCTGGGCATGGCAAGGATTATGGTGCAGGGGTTAACATCATGTTGGGTTCCCAGGAGCAGAGGGGACCATAGGAGCCTTTTCATTTCCATAGCAGAGCCAAGGTGCTGCTGAGGATGTAGCCACATGGACATCATGGACTTGTCCTGACACAGCTCAGAAGCTGGATGGTAAAACCACGTGTGTTGAGCAGTGCTTGCTTCGAGGGTGTAATTTCCTCCTTCATCATGTTGAACAACATTAAGAAAGCAGCTCCGTGGTTTGTGTTTAAGGACCTTTGTCACAGCAGACAGGTTGTGCTGCAGCACATCTTTTCCCAGAGTGTTTGTGTGGGTTAGGATATACTTATTAATTTTCATTTCCTTGTGTATCGTATAATCAGGAGCACTTAGAAGAGAAAAAGAAAGCACGGACATGGCTAAATGATTCAATTAATCATGGCTTTCCCGTCCAGCCTCTGGAGCTGTGGTTTACCAACAAGGTTTCTTAGTGTTAAATAATAGATATATTAGAGGCAATTTTCACATGGAGACTTTTGGAATAAGATGATTGGGCTGGATTGCATAATAACTATGTCGAAATGACTCGTTAGCCTTCATAACATCATCTTTGTATTGCTAGCAGTGATACTTACAGTTAAAGCTGCTGTGTGGTCAGAAGATGCAGCACTAAAGCTATCCCCAGAGACAAATAACAGTGGTGACATTGCGTTTTCAGCAATGGAGATCACAACCAGACCTTCATTAACCATTGCAGCACCAACCTTTGTTCTGTCTCATGTGCATCGTTTAGCATGACTGTGCTTTTACTAAACAGTTACTTTGCCATAGACTGGTTTGGGTCGGAAAGGACCTTAAAGCTCATCCAGTTCCAACCTCCTGCCGTGGGCAGGGGCACCTTCCACTAGAGCAGCTTGCTCCAAGCCCTGTCCAGCCTGGCCTTGAACACTTTTTCCCTACTAATTTGCTGTCTTTTTTTAGCATTTTTGGGTTTTAATCCCAAATTCACATTTTGAATGGTGCAGGGATGTCTCCAGGTGAGCTCCCAAAGCATTTCTGTACTGCAGGATGTGTCGCCTCTCCACAGCCATGTACTTTAATTTGAGCTGATTCCAGTGGCTGATCTCAAATGGAAGGGCTTGATCTTTTACACTTGGTGAATGTTGGACTTTGACTTCCAGGATGATTTTCTGTCCTTTGGGAAGCTGTGATTCGCCTCTTTTCTGGGCATGGGCCACTGCTAAAATACCCAACCTGAAACCGCTCCTACTGCGTGATGAGTTTTGTGTTTCCTCCCTCCTTGCTGCAGCTCTTGAGCCTGACAATTTTGGGAGCAGAGAACCAGGAGATCAGCATCCCAATTATGTCTTTTAAAAAGAGAAAGAGAAGAGAGGGAGAAAAATCCCGGCCTTCCCCCCAGAATCCCTCATGGGACTTCATCGTTTTGGGTTTATTCTCCAAGCTGAAGAGAAGGAGCTTCCCTTCACTGCCAGGTTTTAATATGTTATTTTATTATCTGATGGGGAGATCGATTAGATTAAATACGCAGCATCCACATAGCCTCGCATGGACCAGAGGTGAAATTGAGAATATTAAGCATTTTGCCGAAAGCCATCAGCATTTTAGAGGGGGTTGTGCTGTAATAGCTTATAAAAGCTTGAGAGCTACAATCAGCGTTGCCAGCTCTGAGGATGTTTTAATTAAAGATCCTGCCATTAGAGACAAGTGATGTGCAAATTCCTGTTTTCTTCCCTGTTTTTCTGGAGAAGGAATACACATTGCTCAGGCAAATGCAGGCTCTGATACACCCCAAAGACTGCATGAGTGTTTCACACTGGTGCTTGGGCTCTCACACAAACTTCCTTATGCTGTTTAATTAACTAACCTTGATACCGTGTTCGTATATGTCTGTGTGTCTGGACTGGTTTTAAGTGTGTGCAGCAGCGAGTTTGGGGAAGGTGAGTGCAGTCCCTGCTCCATTGCTCTTTCTTCTTATCCTGCAGCTCCCTTTTTTCCCGTCATTTGTGAGAAAAAAAATGGGTTTGTTGCAGAAAATGTGACTCTGCTTCAAAGTATGGGAGCCCCATCAGAAATAGAGTTGTTATTACAAGGAAAAAATGGGGATTGGAGCTGTTTGGGCAGAGGTGTTGCTTGTGCCTGCATGAGTTATATGAGGGTTTGCTGCAGAAATTACCATAATGCTCCACAGTAAGGAGATGCTGTCCTGGATGGCACAGGGGCAGAGCTGGCTCGCCCCATAACGACACCGGTGTTTAAAGCCAGCACATGTGAAGACATCTGCCTGTCTGGAATGGCTTTCAGATATGTTATGGGTCTGTAAACCAAATCCCCTGGGGCATTGGCAGCACCAGATTCGCAGGGGCTCTATGTTGGCACCTCTTCGGCCCAAGACAATAAATACAAGGCTTTATGGAGCTGCAGGAAAGCTTTAGCTCTGTCTGCCTTTTGTTGAGTGGCCTGAAAATCTTGCAGGTGTATGATTATCTGCCTGGTTTGCTGCCTGTTGTTGCTCCATGATGTGCGTGATGCCTTCTTGTGAGTAGGGATGGCCCCCGAAGCCCAAAGTATTAGTGCTATGAAGGCAAACTCTTTGTAACGCAAAACCCAAGGGCATCCACGCTTAACTCCACACCGATGGCAGCAGCAGAGTAAATCCATAACATGGAATTGATTGGGCAGTCTGCTTACTTCCCAAAATGAGATCTACCCTTCTTATTCCTGGGGGATAATTGGAAGTGTGCATCTCTGCCACGCTCCCTCACCTCATTAGGTGCTAAGGTGATTAATGGTGCTGCTCTACTCTCATCATGCTGGTGATGTTCTCCTCTATAAGGAGCAAAACTTTCCCCAGGACTGGAGCCCAGAAATAGCAGCGATGCTTCATCGGGTGGTTTGTTTGTTTGCCCACAAACCCCATCAAAGTGTGTTATTTACCTTTAGCTGTACCAGGATTTCTAGCTTAGCTTGGAAGGCAGAGAAGAGCATGGGTCTCAAGGGTTTCACTGTGCTGTGGCGTTACAGGAGCTGTAGTTTATCCATAAATGTCACTGGCAGGATATATGTATTTTGAACATATAAGGCAGATACCGTCCCTGAAATGGGAAAGACAGTTGCAGAGCCATGCGAAGAGCCTGCCAGCACAAAGCACCCGCATGTATTCATGAAAGGAGACACTGAATAAGCTGTTTCTGATACCAGGTTATACTGCCAGGAAGCTCTGGAGGGGAGATGTGTGCTGCCACTCTTGGTTTGTGTAGCTGTGTGTCCCAGCAGCTCCTTAAGCATGGTAATGACAAGAAGATGTTCATATTTAAACCTCATCATCTGAGATGCCGCTGGGCACCGGGGGTTTCCATGAGGAAGGCACAGAAAGCCTTGGTGCGGTGGGTGCCTCTGCGCTGGGTGCCTGTGCTAAGGCAAGCTGCAAGTCCTGTTGGGCTTCAGCCTTAATTTCAACTGTGATGTGTAAGTTTGCTGTTTCTTTGACCTCGTATTTTGTAATCCTTGGACCCTCCTACAGCCCTAAAACAACCCCAGGTAGTTCAGTGCTGCCTCTGGAGCGCATTGATCCAGGGGACATCTGGGTTTACATGTGCTCAGCATCCACTTCCTCTCATTGTGAATCTGAAGAACTCATGATGGGTGGCTGCTCTGCTCATGGAGCTCCTGACTTCCAACCTCTTATCCTCCATGGGCTGCTTCACCTTGTTCTTTGCCTCAGCAGAAGGAAGGTTCCCCTGTTGTGGCATCCAGCTGGTGTGTGAGGCTTACCGGAGCTTGCCGCGTTTTCACCTCATCCACCACCGTTGCCCAGGGGGATTTATGCTTTCATGGAGTGTTACCATGAAAAAACACCCACTCTGAGTGCTTCTTGAGTTCTCACCTCTTTGAATTTTGTGCAAACGATTGGAAAAAAGTGTGGAAATTGAGAAAACTCCTATTTGGAGACTGGAATTTCAAATCAAGGATTCGTAGGACTCTCCCCAGGTTGCCGTATGATGCTGAGGAGCTGGAGATGCTGTTCTGCAGAGGAAGACTGAGCCATCTGGCAGGGCTTGTGAAGTTGCTTTTCTTTCAGGGCCCCCTGATCTTTGCTTCTGGGTAGGACTGGCTTGTCCCTGGCTTCCACTTTCTTTAGTGCTTCTATTCAAAGGAACTGGAAGTAGGCTGTCTCTAAATTAACAATTTTAGGTGTCTCCTTGCTTCTTTCCAAGCGAGCTTCCCCAAAGTAGGTTAAATTGCAAAAGAACTAGGAAAGGGAGTCCAAGGTATGGGGATCACATGCAGCACATGCTTCTTGTGGTGACTGTTAAGACACATCAGTGACAAGAAGGGGACAGCCACCACTCTACTCTGCAAACAGCGGTGGCGGATGATAGATGCATTATGGTTATGGGTAGCAGGGACCACTTTGTAGGTCCCTCCCTGTTCCTCTCCTCAAAAGAGAGCAAACCTCCATGGAGAATCACTGATGTTCAGTGCTGCTTCTCAGCCTCATCACCAGGGACAGCTCGGAAATGGGGACCTGGGCAACCTCCCTGTCCTGTGAGGGCTGTAGGGTGCAGGTTTCTTTGTACAGCGAGAAGGGAGGAGGAAAACGAGTCCCTGTCTTTAGCCAGCCCTGGTGTGTCTCTGGTATCACAGCTTGCTGGGATAGCTGCATTCCTGAGGAGAAAAATCACTTATCCCCAGGCGCTCCCTGTCCTCTCTCCTCCCCTCACTACCCGCTTGTGGGGGAGGCTGTTCCTTGCTTGCTGTGTTTTGGTGGTGTTTTTATTCCTCCCTCCCAAATGCATCTTTCTTGACTTACTCATGCAAAAATCTGTTGCCTTTGTGTCTTTTCCCCACGCCTGCTCGCCGTGTGGCTTTCAGCCATCCCAGAGACAATCTGCGCCGCTGCTGGTATTAATACTTCCACTCGACAGACTTAGCCTGGTCATTAATAAGCAAAGCCAACAGCTAACAGGGCCTCGCTGACCCACGTCTGCTCGAGGCGACCTCCCACCTCCATCCCTGTAGCCAATTTGTTACCCAATTTATAGCATACATCCTTGGTTTGAGGTGACTAAGAGCCAAGCGCGTGTGCCTGTCACACCATTGTCCTCCTTGTTAATACATCTCCTTCCTGCTCTGGTTCCAGGCTTTCCTGCCGTGAGCAGGTAATGAAAAGCCTGCTGCCCCCTGGTAAACAGCCCTCTGCCTGCAATTAGTGTGAGCTCTTTCTGAGCCGTGTTTAATTGGGATCACATTTGGCCAGATTTACCTGCGGGTCAGCTTGCGACGTGGCTGTCCAGACAGTGCGTGAAGGAAGCCTCATAGTGAAACCAGTGGAGGAGTTGGGCTTGTTTAAACATTATATCTGCTTTTATAGCTCTGCGTGCTCAGCCAGCTTGTTTTCCTGCTGGAAAAGCTTTCAGAGCATCCAATTTCCCCAGCAGTGGTTTTCCCATCCATCTCCCAAGCAGAGCGGAGGAGCACTCCAGTGAGGCTGAGGGATGCTGGCCCAGGATGTTTCTCCTCACTGCCTTCATGGATCCACATCTCTTGGCTCAGTAACTACATTTCGCTGTGCTTTCCCTGGTACTGTTTTAAACTGGAGATCACAGAGATGTTGCAGAGCCTGTGCATTGCACTGACCTGGATAGAGGAGGACCCTTGGGATACATGCCCATAGCCAGGCGCCTGTGGGGTGTTTTCCAGGAACTGTTGACAGCTCAAGATAATAACAATAAGCTTCATTTTTTTTGCACCATATTCTCTTCCCATCTACAGGCTAATTTCAAGCTTTATTGTGATTTCAATGTTTTAGTTTATGCTGCGAGTGGAAAATGATGTTAGGATTCAGAGAAGCTCATTAGAGCACATTAGAGCTCTTTGTGAGATGGTTCTCCAGAATTAGAGGCTTTAACCTTGTTTAGTTAAAATTCAAAGCCAAGTCTGGCCACGGCAGGATGGGAAGGGGCAGTTCACTCCGAGGTTAATGCTCTTTATCAACCCACTTTAAATCCCCTCCGCCGTTTCACCGGCTGCTGCATGTGCTCATCCAGACGAGCCTTGCCGCTGCTTCTGAGAGCCACCATGGGCCAGGGTGGTCGGTGCAGCTTTTGGTAGGTTTTGGGAAAGAGCCAAGCATAAAGGTGTTTTTTCCCAGACTTAATGCTGTGGCTGGCTGCTGATCCTGGGATGGGTTTAGAAGTTGGCTTTAGGGAGTTTAGCCATGCTGTACCTGAGTACATTCTACAGCCACTTTAAAGCCGAACTCCCCCTTTCCCAGGTAAATTCATGATCTCTGTCACTTCTAATTGTCCAGTGATTTCCAGCTCAGTGTTGGCTTTAGGGAGGTAGAGCTTTCCTTAGTGCTCATGTAGCACTTAGCCAACCCCAGTATTGAGTCAAGAGCCTGTTTCCTTTTAGATACCTGCCTAAGGACCGTGCTGGATTGCAGCCACAAGTCCTGCACTCTTCCAAGCTGCCTTTGGTCACATCCAGGTTTTTTCCACCCTCTGCCACTCAGACCCCTTCCTTCATGGAGAAGAGGAATGGATTTATTATCTACAAAGCTTGCCTGGCTGTGGAAGGGTGACACCTCCCCAGCTTCTGGTAGGGCTAAATAGCAGTGGTACTTCAGAGAGCATCACTCGCACCACCACAAACATAACTGATGTGTCCAAGCAGATTTGGTCAGTGCTTGTATTTGATTTATTTATAGCTACATTGAAAAGGGATTTGGGATTAGAGCTCTGTTCTGCAGATGCCAGGCAATAGCAGCTATGAATAGGATATGGTGAGTTACAACAGGAGAGCAACATGGGGGTTCACTGGTGTGGTGGAAACCACGTAAGACAATTGCCATGACCAAGGTCACATGCAGAGTCTGTGGCAGAGGATGGAGATGGATGGCAGTTTCATTCCCTAAAGGCTCATGCTCAGATATATCAGGGTGTCATAAAGGGTCTTTGTGTCAGTTGGGTTCAGCTTCCAAGGTTTCTTTTCATGAGCTGAATTTCTTTTCTCTGGAATTTGGCAAGGGAAATATCCCTGAGAAGACCTCTGAAGAGCTGCCTTCAGAGGTTTGGACTGCAAAGCCCTTGCAAAGCGCCTGCTTGTGTAGAGACAGTAGGGACAGTGAAGAGGCTGTCCTGAGTTTAAGACTTCGTTTTGGAAGTGTTTTACATCAAGCAGAT
This sequence comes from Amazona ochrocephala, assembly GCA_039720435.1. NCBI lineage: Eukaryota > Metazoa > Chordata > Aves > Psittaciformes > Psittacidae > Amazona > Amazona ochrocephala. The sequence goes on from CM077897.1 coordinate 1,855,337, forward strand.
GTGGAATGAGGACAGGGCATGGAGCAGAGCAGAGGTGATGTGAGACAAGGCATGGAGCAGCCCCACTAGCAGTTTGGGTTTGGCTATAGTGCTGAAGTGATTGCTAGTTAAGATATTGCTTCATCTATCTTTTTTATGAGCTATAATAGCAGTAATATATATGATAGAGCTATAATATGTGGTTTGTTAGGGTGCAGGCAAGGCTTTTCCACAACTCAGATGCCTGCTTTAAGAGCACATCTTCATCCCAGTTGTGACATGTCCTTGCACAGAGGAAAAATTAATTCCCCTGAGCTCTGAAGCCAAAACATCCTGGCCATTTTCCCCATGCTTCAGTATTGCTGCTGTGATCCTTCCCTGTGAGGGTGCTGAGGTGCTGGCACAGGGTGCCCAGAGAAGCTGTGGCTGCCCCGTCCCTGGCAGTGTTCAAGGCCAGGTTGGACACAGGGGCTTGGAGCAAGCTGCTCCAGTGGAAGGTGTCCCTGCCCGTGGCATGGGGTTAGAGCTGGATGAGCTTTAAGGTCCCTTCAACCCAAACCAGTCTGGAATTCTGTGATTTGCGAAAACCTCTTCCTAAGTAAGATCAATGCATCTCGGAGGCCGGGGAGCCGGGGACATTATTGTTCTGAATTAACTTGCATGTGCTTAATGCAGAGGCAGTGAGTGGCTGGGGTTAGCCCAGGAGTTGGAATTTGAGCCACAAGTTGGGAAGCAGGTGGCTCGTTCCTAGCACTCGCCGAAAATGGGCTGCTTGAGAAAAGATGGGCAGAGAGAGGTCTTCCTCCATTGTACCCACAGTACAGCACTGGGGAGCTCATTTGGCACAGGGCAGTGGGAAGTGGTGTGGAGCATCACTGTGCACCAAAGGCATCGTCGCAGCAGGAGCCCACATGTCTGCTGCTTCCCCAGGGAATATTTTAACATCTGCATGGGGGTTTTGATATTTCTTCTTTTCAATAAAACCTCAAAATCTGTTGAAAGCAAAGTGATGCTCCTGGGGTGTTGGTCACGTGCAGGGAGAGAGGAACTGAGCCACAGGTTTCCCTTGGGGTTAGTAAAGAGAGGTAGACCCACACGAGCGTAATTCAGCTTATCCTAAGGTGCTCATGGAAGGGAATGGGTGCTCTGTGCCCTTGCAGCATTTATTGTTGTACCTGGCATGTTGCTGATAGATAACTTTAAGTGAGATTAATTGTGTTCTTGCTGTCTAGCCTCCATTGCTCTTCAAGATGTATAAAGCACCTAGAAACCTGAACCAGGGAGGTTTACCGTGTTTTTGTCTGGATAAAAAGAGTTGTTTCGTATGGCCACTGTATGCAGGGGAAAGCGGTGGCCATGGAGGACCCACATGCCATGGGGCCATGTGGAGACACAGAGGGATGAACCCCAAAGGCAGCTGGTTGTGGTGCTTGGTCATAGCAAAATGAACTACTTCATGTAGTCATGCATATCCACTACATGTATATGAAGAGTATTGAAAGTCTTTTTAGACCTGAAGGTCCTTAAACATCAATCTGCTTTCCTCAAAATCCATTGACCTGGGTAAGATAGACCAGGTAGCTGTTAACACTGATGAGCTGATGGGATTCATCTGAGCTCATAAATGTCATGAAATGATGGGTAATGTAATAGGGACATAAAAGAGCAGCACAGCAAAGGCATCCGAGTCATAAAATCTGAGACCTCTCCGCTGCCTTCAGTTCTTTTCTTCTCTGGATTCCCACCATAGTGCACCCATCTCCTGAGGTACCCAAACTTCTTTTCTTGCCTTTCTGCAGAGAAACCCAACAGCATCCCACCATACCACAACCTGCCACATCAGGGCCACCTCTAGGCTCAGCCTGAACATCTCTCTGGGCAGAGGAACCTTAACAAAAACCATCTCCACCCTGCCAGGTCCTGCAGGTTGTCAGATAATAGTGGGGTAACACCAACATGGAGCCTTCAACTTCAGGAGGGAAATCCATGCTTCACTTCCCTGCTTCCATTGCAGCTTGGGCCCTTTGTGGATTTGGCCACAGTTCATCCCAGTGCTTGTCAGAAGGAGAAGGCTGGAGGGATTTTCATTCAGCTTGGTTGCCAGCTCAGGTTTGTTTGTGTGGGGTCAGCCGATTGCCTCTGCAGTTTGTAATTTGCTTCTACACCAGGTCTGTTCTTCGGTTAAGAACAATCAACTTTCAAGCTGTCAGCCCCTGCTTTGCCGAGGATAAAATGCATTGGGAACAATAGAGCTTTGTAGGGCAGCCAAGTAGCCTGGGAGCATGAGAAATAACCCAAGTGGATGACTACAAAATTACAAGGTGTGGAGGGAATAATGACCCGAGTTATTACGTTGCTTTACAGAAGCTTTTAGCGTTTTGGACAGCTACAGTTGTTCTAACCTGATGCTGCTTTGCTTTTAATTGACTACTAATTGCTGGTCCATGAAGATGGCTCTTGGTAGGGACACAGAGCATTTCCTCGCTGGTTGAATAGTCAAGGGAGGTCCCATTTTGGTTGCATCTCTGATAATCCATCTCCATTGAATTGCTTTTGGCTTGTATTGCTGTAGATGAAGGAAACACTTGTTCTGTCCCTGGAGCTGGTCCTTTCCCTCTTTAGTGTTGTTTTAGACCACCTCGGTCCCATAACTGTGTTGTGTTTGAGCTGTGTATTTGCACATCTATAATGTGTATGGAGCAGCTTATCTCCTAGAGGCATCTAACTGGTGTAGGAGCTAAGCCCCTTCTCAGAGGGTATAAGACCGGCTGGTCAAGACCCACTGAGCTGCTGAGATCCAGGAAAACCAAGGGGAGTGGGGAATATGTATTCCCCCAAGGTGCTTGGCTGTTTGCGATGGGGGCCTATGGTGACATGGTTTAGCGAAGGCCTTGGCAGTCCACTGTACCCTTTACCTTGGGGTAAAGGTTGGACTGGATGATCTTAAAGGTCTTTTCCAACCTAGCTGATTCTATGATACCACGCTGCATGAACAGCACAGAGGATGCTTGGTATGCCAAATGCAAGGTCCTGCACCTGGGTCGGAGCAATCCCAGGCACAGTTACAGGTTGGGCAGAGAAGAGATTCAGAGCAGCCCTGCGGAGAAGGACTTGGGGGTGTTGGTCGATGAGAAAATGAACATGAGCCAGCTTCAGTGTGCGCTTGCAGCCCAGAAACCAACCATATCCCGGGCTGCATCAAAAGGAGCGTGACCAGCAGGTCGAGGGAGGTGATCCTGCTCCTCTGCTCTGCTCTGTGAGACCTCACTTGGAGTATTGTGTGCAGTTCTGGTGTCCTCAACATAAAGAGGACATGGAACTGTTGGAACAAGTCCAGAGGAGGCCACGAGGATGATCAGGGACTGGAGCACCTCCCGTATGGAGATAGGCTGAGAAAGTTGGGGCTGTTCACCCTGCAGAAGAGAAGGCTGCGTGGAGACCTCAGAGCAGCCTTCCAGTATCTGAAGGGGGCCTATAGGGATGCTGGGGAGGGACTCTTCATTAGGGACTGTAGTGATAGGACAAGGGGTAACGGGTTCAAACTTAAACAGGGGAAGTTTAGATTGGATATAAGGAGGAAGTTCTTTACTGTGCAGGTGGTGAGGCCCTGGAATGGGTTGCCCAGGGAAGTTGTGAATGCTCCATCGCTGGCGGTGTTCAAGGCCAGGTTGGACATAGCCTTGGATGGCATGGTTTAGTGTGAGGTGTCCCTGCCCATGGCAGGGGGGTTGGAACTGGATGATCTTAAGGTCTTTTCCAACCCAAACTATTCTATGATTCTGTGATCCTATGTTCGCTGTTGTTGAAACCCAAAGGGCTGGGAAATGGGGTTTATCCGTGATGGACAACACTGTGGTGTCCAGGACTGGGGCCACAGAACTCAATTATGTTGCTTTGTGAAACTATGGCTCCAAGCCCAGCCTTGGAACACGGTGCTGGAGCAGGAGGTGCACGGGGATGGTCACTGCCTCAGGAGTTTGCAGCCAGCTCATTTAGGAGCATCAGTCTCATAACAGGGTCGGTTTGAGCCTTTATTTCTTACTGATGTGGATCTAAGCATGGAGAGAGGGATTTCCCTCACTCAGTAATGCTGAAGGCAGAAGCAGAACAAGTGATCATAGGGAAAACATCACAAAAGGGTCTTTCAGGATGAGCCAGTGTTTCGCCCTCTGGCAGCCAAAGCTGAAGAAGGAAAGCCTTTCCCATTGAAGCAAGTCCATCTCCACACCACAACCCCCTCCCTGCTATTCCCTATTAGCTGTTTTTTTTCCCCCACTGACTCAGTTTCGTACTGTCTGTATTGCTTTGTCAGCTGTGAAAGCTGCTGTGATCCAAGATGCGCCAGCTCAGCCTAGGTTAGTTCAGATAAGTAATATCTACACGGCTGACTTGGAGTAGCTGACTTGATTGGGAACAAGTAGCTGCAAAAGCCTTCAGTAGAGCAGATGAGGCTTTCCAGGATCTGGCAATGCTTTTAAGAAGTCACCAGGGAGACATTGAAGTGCAGAGAGCTTCCCGAAATTCTTCTGTGTTTCTTATGTCATTGCAAAGGATGGAGGCGGTGAGACGGTGTGTGCTCACCCACAGCCGAGGGAATGCTCAGGGCAGCAAATCCAGGGGGGAAAAGGGAAAACTGACTATGAAAAATGCAGAACCCTGGTGAAACTGCCACAGGTTCCCTTGGGGAGGCTGAAACTTCCATGGGAAGCCTTCCAATATCTGAAGGGGCTACAAGGATGCTGGAGAGGGACTCTTCATCAGGGGCTGTAGTGATAGGACAAAGGGCGATGGGTTCAAACTGACACAGGGTAAGTTCAGGTTAGATCTAAGGCAGTTCTTCCGTGTGAGGGTGCTGAGGCGCTGGCACAGGGTGCCCAGAGAAGCTGTGGCTGCTCCATCCCTGGCAGTGTTCAAGGCCTGGTTGCACAGAGCCTTGGGTAACATGGTCTGGTGTGAGGTGTCCCTGCTCATGGCAGGGTTGGAACTGGATGATCTTGAGGTCCTTTCCAACCCAAACTGTTCTGTATTCTGTGTAAGAAGTCTCTGCAGATAATGATGCATATCTGGAGTTACAACAGTAAATGGTTTTGGAAAGAAGAAAGAAATGTGATAGAAGGAGCAAGAAGTGCTCCTTCCCCCCTTTGCACCCAGGGGAAGGTTTTGGACTGGGGCTCTTGGGTTTAACTGCTTTGGTGGTGCCCATTTTTATTTCCTGGGCATTTGGGGCAGGCTGCACACCCAAGACCTGTGGGTCTGCTTTGCCAGTGGCAGGATGATCATGAATTATTTTCACTTGGAGTTGCATTTGAAGAGTTGATCCCATTGAAGAGTTTCTCCATCAATGTAGTTTAATCAATCAGCCTGATATTTGGGTCATGCAATGCCTCTTTACTTCCAAGTGCAGCATCCCTGTTTCAAACACAGCTCAGTTTTGGCTGCAAAAAGAGTTTTGACTGCAGCCGGGCATCGCTCCCTGTTTGCATCCTTCAACAGGCAGGTCCCTTGCTGTGAGAGCTTTGTGTCCTCAGCATCCAGCCCCCGCAATCCCTGCAGCATCCTGGCTCTCAGCAACATCTACACAAGGCAGCTCCTTGAGCTCCCAGCCCTTCACCTGCCTGCAGAGTGCTGCCTCCTTCTCCAGCTGCCTGCCATGTGCCACCTCTTGGTTTTCCTGCATAGGCATTGCATGGCTTAACCTCAGATCCCCTTTTTCTAGGTAGGTTTGATGTCAGAATGCCTCTGAAGTCCACTTGAAGGGATTTATGAAATAGGCTTTCTTATTGGTGCTGCAAAGCAAGTGGAGCTGCACGTATTTGTGTGCTGGATGGGCAGGGTATTGTTGGGAGCAGAAATTGCATCAAATCATTTCCTTGCAATGGAGAGAAGGAAAATCTGTGTTAGGTGAGCTCCTCAAGCAGGGTGCTAAAGAACAGGGACTTTTAGTCAAATTAATTACAAAATAAAGCCCTTACCTTTCTCAGCAGCTGGTTTTAACATCTTCAGAGTTGAATTTTGCTTGTGATTATGGTAGGCTTACTCCTGTGAAGCGAGCCATAAAATAAGACCAAGGGAAAGCTGTTAAAGGAGTCATGATATCTGTAATTTCAGGGCCTGAGTGGTGTGCGCATGCTGAGGGTTCAGGGATTTTGGTCCTGGGCATTTTCCTAGTGTGTATATTCTCCTTTAGGCAGCTTTTCTAGGGCTTTGATTAGTTAGGAGGGCAGGAACCTATGCACGCTGCTTGCATCAAAGCTTAAATAAAAGACAGAAAGAGGGCAGGTGTAAAGACACTTTATGAAGTACTTTTGGAAGCCTTTGTGCTGTGCTTTTAGGGTCATTCACGTTTGGATCAGAGGATGCTCCCACCACTGTGGTGTCTGCCCTTCTTCAGAGCAGCTTTGGTTGCTGTACTGTGAACTTCAACTGCAGTGAATGGGAGCAAAGGCGAAGCGGAGCCGTCAAGCAGCATCCCAGGGAGTGCTTGAAAGGAAACATGTTTGGGTTTTGGAGTGCAGCTTCTCAGCATTTTGCGTTATTGCAATTCCTGCCTCTTCCCATGGCTTCACAGCACGGTGGTGGGGTTTGTCCAGCAAATGCTCTTCCTTCCCATCATAGCCTTGGCAGAGGCAAAGTGCTTCTGCCTTTATATTAAGCAGAAACATCTCTATAGGGGCTTGGCTACCAAACTGTGTAGTTTGGACAGGGGTTGGGTAATTGGGCTGAGGATTTAGCACTTGGTGCCAAAAGTGTCTTTGTGGTGTGGGTAAACCCTTGTCTCAGCATTGTGAAGCTGGAACAGGAAGCACGTTCTAGGGGCTGACAAGTGCTATATATCGCACACAGATATATCTGTGTGTATATATATGTGTGTGTATATATATATACTCGGCAAGCTAATTAAAAGGATATTTTTCTACTTGAAAACCATGCTGTGTGCACTGAACAAACTCATTTCCTTGCCTGGGTTATGGATATCTTCTGAGGTTATTATGAGCTAGAATCAACTAAAAGCACTGAATCAAGCCACATTGGCTTTGTTTCTACGTGTACTCAGACGCAAGTTCCAGACCCTTGGCTTGAGGATGCTCCGGAGAGCAGAGGGGTGGTGTGGATCAAAGCAGAAGTTTAATTGCACATTTGCTTGCTTCTCTCACAGCTTGGGGTCTGTCTCTAGTTCAGGCTGGCACGTCTGTGTCTCATGCGCCCCAAGTAGCATAGTTGGAATATATCTGTATCTCTATGTTTCTTAAAGAAAAACAAAATCTGGGATGCTCTGGGAAACTGTTGTTTGCCCATAAAGACCTTTGAGACCTCCTTGAGTGTGACATGCAGTAAAACTGTGAAGAAGGAGCCAGCAGATGACTAAGCTCTTTGGTAACAAGTAAATAGACTTTAGGCTGTACTAGACCATAATAGGTGGAGGTCTCCACCAAGAATATGTGAGTGTTGGATATAAGAAGCGATGTAGGTGAGCTGCCCAGCTCCCTTGTGTCCTGTCACACTTGTATTTGCTCTGATGAAGGGATCTCCCTTTCCTCCTCTCGCCTTGCTGCATTTCACACCTGCATTTCCAAAGCAAATGGTCCCCATCTCAGGGTTTGGGGACATCCTTGGGCAAAGCCAGGAACAAATGTAACGAGAATTAACCTGAAATTCCACATGTATCAGGATCTTTTGGGCCCTTTTTGACTTGAATGAAGAATTAAGGGATAAAATAATCTTGCCTTTGGACTAATTGAGCTTTCATCTATCATCACTGATGGAACAAGATTGCCCCAGTCCTGGAGGAGGGATGCAGGAGGAGATGCTCCTCTCTGGCCAGTGCTTCATGTCTTGTGCTGAATACCTTTGTTGCTGCTGCTCAGCTGAAGGATGTGTACAGCAAATACACCCAGCTCCTGGCAAGAGCAGGGGTTTTGCTCTGTGCCTGGTCCTGGGGCTTACATTGAGTGTTGCTGAGGTAGTTCCTACTGTCCCGTGTAGCTCGAAGCACCAGCTCTGCACTGTGGGGTTCTGTGTGCCACCACCTTCCTGGAACAGCGAGGGGCTGCTTGGAGCTGTACAAATAGTGAACAGTGGCTATAAACTCTCTTGCTGAATCAGCTCCTTGAGCAGTGATTTAAATGAAGGGGCTCACTGAGGTTAATCCTTTAGCCAAAGGATGCTAAAAGGGTGTTTGCACTGCTCTGGCTGCGGGAGCATGATACCATCACCTGGCCACGTGGTCATGGTCCTTCTCACTGGCCATGGTGGTCCTGAGCATCACCCCAAGCCCTGTGCTGGGTGGGGACAGGCTTTGCTTTTTCTTGTGCTCCAAATATTTCACTCCAGGCAGGAGCTGCGGGCAGTAAAAGCCTCCCAGGGTTTTAAGCTTTGCTGGCTACAGAGAAATGCTGCTTTCAGTACGACAGTTAGTACTTCTCTATGTAAGGATGTGGGAGCAGTTGCTGCTTTTCTTTCACAGAAGGCATGAGATGAAGTTGTCCCATTGGGAGTATTTGGATCTGTTTGTCCTTTTCCACAAGCTGACGCCTCCCTCCTATGCAGCTCTGCAGAAAGACAGGGAATAGCCTAAAAAGCTCCAGACATGAGAACAATTCTGTAGCAAGGAGCAAAACGCTTCTGGCGCTGGCTGGGGAGGAACCTGTGTTCTCAGTATCTCAGGAGGGTTGTGGAGGAGCTGAAGGCCATAGCTAAGGAGTCTTCAGCCAGTCTCACCCTCGATGACCAGGATGGTCCAGCTCACGAGCATTTCTCCATCTCTCATTTGGCTTTGCAGTGCTACTTAATGGCTTTAAGGTGCATGGGAGGCCTGAAGATGCTTGTTCAGCATTTTCCAGAGAGCTCATTTGGTACGTGATACCCTTCCTTAGCTGGAGGAGTTTGGATCTGACTCTGACATTTCAAGTCCAGGTGTTTTATCCACCCTCTATGAGAAGGCTCCATAGCACCTGCAAAAGTATCTTCACAAGGTTGAGTGCTGGGGAGATCCGTGGGCTCCTGTTGGATGCTCTCAAGGTGTTTTTGGCAGGGCCATGCAGCAGTGTTGCCATTGCCAGTCCCAGAGCTGCTGATGAGCTGGAGACGGGGCTGTGCTGCTGCTCAGTAGGGAGTTCAGCAAAGGGTAATGAAGAGCAATTCATTAACTGAATCAGTGGGGAGAGGTTAGGAAGACAGATTGTAATTATTATCAGAATGAATCCTGGCCTTCGAGCCGTATGCTGGCACCTGGTGAAAGGCTTCAGGGCTCCTGCTTCTGGGATGCACAGAGCTTGTCCACGCTTTGCTGCTGGTGGAGGGACAGCCTTGATGGTCACAAAGGAGGAGCACAGTGCACCATCACCTGCCATGCTCCTCTTCCCACACCATCTGCTGCTTCCTGAGGGCATCATCCAGGTTATTGCCTTGTCTGACCTCGTTCAACCTGAGTCTGGTGATACCACGGTCCCAGCCTGACGTGCCTCGGGCCATTGCCCTTATTTCACCTGTGTATGATGCATATTCACATGAGCCACTCATGCTTGTGCTGGGGCACTGATTTTCATCACATGAGAAATTCTTGTTCAGGAACCCTCACCTTCTCCTCCCCAACCATTCCAAACCAGTAAAAAGCAGAGGACGCTGTTCCGCATCAGGGTATGGAAGGACCAGTGGATGGTGTTCCGCGAATCAAGTCTTGGGAAGCAAGAAATGTTCGTGGGTTAATTAGTGTTCACACGGGAGATGAACTTTTGTGGGAGCATGCTGTTTCCTGCAATTAATACCTTATGGTCTGATAGAACAGAGCTCCTGCCGCATGGTTCTGCATCGCTTTGTTATGTGTGGAAGTAATCAGGGCTTGATGGGGATCAGAGAAGAGGTAGCAGTTTCCTTAGTTTATGGACCAACATAATTCTCAAATATTTGGAGCTTCACCATTATAGTTTATTCGTTTGCTGTCAGAATGTTGGTGCTATATTTCTTTTTAAATACCCACTCAACCCGCACTAAATTGCAGTGAGGGCTTTGGAGGTGATTTATGCCAGCTCTAAGGACCCTCCATAAGCACTCACCATTCCAACAAATGCTTGCCCCGATGTGCCATTACAGGGAGGGGCTGATTGCACAAATAAGAAGAAAATGGCAATATCTCTGAGTGAATTAAATGTGCCAATGTGTGGTGCCTCTGCGTTAGTGCTGCTTGAGTTTAACTGTTCTTGAAGGGTGGAATGCAGGAGAATGAATTGTGGTCCACTGAGCAATGCTTAATGCCATCCTTTAATAAACAAATTAAAAAGAGAGTTGGTCTTGTCCAGTGGCAAAAAGTGGTTTTGAAGGTGGAGATGGATGTGTTAGGAGTGTTCTGCATTATACAGCAGCTTGGCACAGTGGTAGACCGTTACATTCAGTCCATGCTAGTTTGTGAAAGCAAGTCTTGTGCTGGCACTAATGTTCTGTCTTAGCCTCAGGTGGTACCTAGGGTGACTTGTTATTCAAAACAGCAGATATGTATAAAAGCAGAGCTGACATCCCTGCTGTTCCCGTGCAGTCATGGAGCAGCGGTGCCCAGCAGGGTGTGGGCAGACATTGGACTGATTTCAAGGAAGCATCTCCCTGCTTGACAAGCCCACTGGGACATCTCCGTCTTGGGGGCCGAAAGGAAAACCCTCTCTTTGTAAACACATCTCTGACAACTTCTGTGGCTCTGCTTTCCAGAGCTCCATCCCCATTACTTTTCTCTGTTGTGAGATTAAACCTGACACCGTGAAGGATGGATCGTATTTTGCTTGTCTGACATGCTTCTATGCCAGATTTCCAGCAATATACAAACATGGATTTAAGAGAAATCCATGGCTAAATCTCCTTTGAGAGGGAGAAGATAGCGAAGTATGTCACCTGGATGTGTTTCCCCTTGTGGTTTATGTTAATGTTTGAAAGAGCTATGCCTTGCCTTACAGAGACTGACTGACCAAATCACCTTCTGAATGCATGGGGCTGTGAGGTTTTTGTATTCCCCCAGTGTTTTTGTAGGACTGGGATGCATAATCCCTGCAAACAAAGAGGATGCCCTAAAGGCTGGTTAGGCTTGGGCCCCCTCTGTGCAAGATAGGGACTTAATTCCTTCTTTCCTTCTGCACTTTGGAAGGGAGATGAAGTCCTTTTTTCTCATTAGTATGAGTTCCCTCTCTACCAAGCTGTAATTGGAGGCTTGTTCTCCCTTTGAAAGAGATCCCCTTGGGATTTGATGCTTCAGAAACCTGTTTATTGTAGGCATCCATTGCAATTTGCTCTTCACAGCCATCATTTCATTTCAAATAATGTACAGCAACCTCCTGCCAGGGTGTGAACAAATGGACCATCGTGATGTGTATGCATGGAGCCAACCAGATTGTGCTGCTCCTCACACCTCGAGTGAAATGACATGGCTCGATGCCACTGCCAGCATAGCCGGTGCCATGGGAGACCTGGTAGTGATGGGGATATAGCACTCTGCCAAGCCATCAGAAATAAGGTCTTCTTTCCTCCTAAACAGGATCATTTCCCCATCATTGCATGTGTGTTCCTGCCCAAACCCATTTCCATTCCCTCCAGCCCTTTCAGCTTCGTGTTCACTTTCTCTTGGACCTATCTGGAAAGCCCCTTTGTTTTCCTTTTTGCTATGTTGTCGATGATGCTGTTGGATGTGGCTTGATAGGATATATGTCTCTGAACCATGTGTGCTGCAATTGCAGAGAAGATGGTAGTGAAGGATGCTAATTTACTCTCTTCAATGGTTGGAACCTTTCTCTGACAACTAATGTCTTGCCTTGCCAGTGAGCTCTAGCCTTTGTCTTTGTCTGGATTTAGAAAAGTAATTTACGGGCTCCAAATTACTTGCTTTTACCATCATTTTGCTCCATATTGAAAGGATAATTCATCAGCAGACATGCTTGTCCTGTGTCTGCTGGTTATAAACCATGAAATACCTTTTTCTCTCTTACTTTGGTCAGGCTTGCTTGCTTTTTGAATATCAGTCTTTTTTGGACTATTGGTTTGGCACACAGCAGGGTGTACGTTGATGTCTCGGAGCTCTTGATGCTCGTGTCTTCTGTACTGTGCATGGAGCAGACCCATGGTCTGCTTTTTAATTTCACAGGACACGCGTTTTTCCCTTTGCACACTAAAAAAGAGGGCTCATTGTGTCACTCAAATACTATTTCACAGACTTTGAGCATGTTTACCCCCATACTTCAATGGGGATTTTCAGAGGAGCTGTCAAAAGTAGCGGGTGATCCGTGAATATAAAGAAACATTGGTATTTTATAGTCTGTTCTCAAGGTTCATGTTTGTATTTTTGTTTCTGGCTTGTGCTGGGCCTTTGTTTTATTGCAAGTTAAAGCATTAGTAACAGCAAGGAGCGCCGTGTTCCCCGAAGAATAATAAACTGAGGTTAAATCATTCTGCTTTGCCTCGTGTCTACAGTCTCAGGTGTATCGTGGCAGTTAGTATAAACTGATGGAGCCCTTTCTGAACAGCTCTGTACTTTTATCCTGATGGCCTGGCAATGCTTTGAATCCTTCCCTCCTGAATCAGGGAGCCCAAAAGAGCCTGAATCCAAGAAGATCCAATGGAACAAGAAGTTGTATCTTCCCAACAGTTCCTCCCCAGCTTTTTTGCTCTGTAGATCTTCTCCTTGTCCATGCTGTTTGCTGATGTACCCACATGTTGGTGTCCTCTTGAGCACTAGTTCTTTGCATAGCTACTGAGCCTGGAGGTAGCCCTGCCCCAAGGTTTTCATGCTGCTTGCTAGCTCTGGGTGATTCATCGAAGATGCCTGATTCCTCATTAGGACAAGCATTCAAGTTCTCTGTCGTATCACAGTCATGGCTCTGGTATGGTATTTGGCTGCACAAAGCTATAAGTAACCGCCTGATTTGCAGAGACGAAATGATGGATAAATGCCAGGAGCTTTAATGAGGATCTGTGCTTGCTGGTGGCCCTATTGAGGAGCTGGATGAGGGGATTGAGACTGCCCTCAGCAGTTTGCAGATGACACCAAGTTGGGCAGGAGCATTGATCTGCTGGAGGGGAGGAGCTTCTACAGAGGGATCTGAACAGGTCGGATCAATGGGCTGATGCCAATTGCATGGGTTGTTTAGCCAGCCGAAAAGGAGGCTCAGGGCGGGACCTTCTTGCTCTCTGCAGCTACCTGAAAGGAGGTTGTAGGGAGGTGGGCTCCGTCTCTTCTCCCAAGTAACAAGCAATAGGACAAGAGGAAAAAGACTCAAGCTGTACCAGGGGAGGTTTAGGTTGGATATTAGGGAAAAGTTATCCACTGAAAGGGTTGTCAAGCACTGGAACAAGCTGCTCCGGGCACTGGTGTAGTCACCATCCCTGAGGGTATTTAAAGGATGTGTAGGTGTGGCACTTAGGGACGTGATTTAGTGGCGGGCTTGGCAGTGCTGGAGTAACAGCTAGGCTCCATGACTGTAAAGGTTTTTCCAATCTCAATGATTCTGTTCCGAAGAGCAGCAGAAAATCATGAGGCTTCCTTGGAAACGAGTCCCAGGAGTGATGCCGGCTGATGCCAGCAGCACCTGGATTTAAGCTGTGTGTCAGATGATCCCTGGGGTCTGCTGCTGCTGAGGAGCAGATGTTGGGAAGCAGGGAGAAGCAGTTGCGTTCCTTCCAGACATGTGTCAACACATCCCAGGTTGTGTGTGGCTGGGCAGGTTTCACATCTCCTACTGTGCAAGAGAATCACCTGCTGAGGTTGTGACAGATGAGCTTTCATGGGCTTTGATGGCCGCTTGCTGAGTGTGGACTGGAGGGGATGGAGGAATATCCCTTTTCCATGTCACAATGGGTTTTCTTTTGCTGGGATTGGGTCCCAGACATGCAGCCTTGGGCCCTGTCACTTTACATCTTGTTTGCTGGATAATCGTGCCCTAACTGGAGGTTTTACACTTCAATTTTTACAGCTGCAAAAGGCCATATAAAAAGCCCTATAAAATTGCCTGCATGTATTTGGCTGAAGCCTGCGCTGGCTGCAGCAGCATCTAAATCCTCAATCAGCATTTACATTGCGTGGTTGCTCTCCAGATAAACTTGTTTCTGCATCGTTCTCGCTAATGCAGGTTTTGTCTTGCTGTATTTTTAACTATCCTAATAAGAAATTGACTTCTGCCTTCAAAGCTCATCTGGACAAACGCATCTACGGGGCACTGGCTGCTGACACTGGCTTGCTGTTGTGCAGCTTATCTTTCCAGCTTGAGTGGTTTAATAGGTCAAGGATTAAAATGAGATTTTCCCTTGGATATAAATTATTTTTAAAGGGCATATTCCCCCTCCCCAAATATTTTATGTTCTCTGCAGCCTTTTTTGCTCTGATGGGAGGTTTTGAACTTAATGCGATTTCCAACTTCTCTGATCCCACCTGCTTCCCTCATGCCGTAATTATAAGGCATGTGTCAATATTTGAGGGGAATAAATTGCTGATGATTCCAGCTTCTGTTTAGTCTTATGAGTCATCGTGGGGTCATGTGGGCTCAGCAACTGCGTTAGTGACGTGTGGTTGCTGGTGGGAGCACAGCCAGCGCCAGTGTGTGCTGTTGGTGGTGGGATCCCTTCCCCCTGAATATTCATTGCTGATGTTTGCTGGTTGCTTCCCAATTGCAGAGTCCAGACTCTCTGGCTCTGAGCTGTTTTATCCTCTTAGTACAGTAGGAAGTTCTGCACGTCTACATGTCCCCTGGTCTGTCAGTGCAAGCCATAGGAGGGACTTGTGGTTTAATCTTTGGTTTCCCATGTATTTTTCCACTTTGGGAGAAGGCTGACCAAGACCATCAGTGACCAAGACCATCAGTGACCAAGACCATCAGTGACCAAGACCATCAGTGCCACCGCCATCAAAGGTGTCACATCTCTGCTACCCCACCAAGATTCACCCTCCTTGAAATCTGTGTCCCCGCTATTGGAAATCCATGTCCATCCCACTTGGAAACCTGTGGCAGCCCTTCTTTACAGAGCTGGTGGTGGCCAGGGAGCCCCCAGCTGGGCTTTGCCCAGAGTTTCTTTCTAGAGGCAGGCCAAAACGGGACTAAAGAGGGGCAAAAGTGGTGGAGGAAATCTTTCCTCATTTGTCCAAGTGCTTTTAACTCTTTCTTAGTGGCCAAGTAATGGCAGAGTGAGAAGTTAATAGGATATTGTATTTTTTTGTGTTGGAAGAGCACAAGCATCATTCACGTTTCTCCCTTTGGATGGAGAGCAGTGAGCGAGAGGGACTTTTGACAAAGGCCTATAAAGACAGGGCAAGGGGAATGGCTTTAACCTGCCAGAGGGGAGACTGACATGAGCTCTTAGGCAGAAGCTCTTCCCTGTGAGGGTGCTGAGGCGCTGGCACAGGGTGCCCAGAGAAGTTGTGGCTGCCCCATCCCTGGCAGTGTTCAAGGCCAGGTTGGACACAGGGGCTTGGAGCAAGCTGCTCTAGTGGAAGGCGTCCCTGCCTGTGGCAGGGGTTGGAGCTGGAGGAGCTTTAAGGCTCCCTCCAACCCAAACCAGTCTGGGATTCTACGATTCTATGAATTGCATTACATTTTAGTACAAGCTCCAACACAGCGTGTACATGTGCTTCTTGGAGATTCAACATGATACGACTCTGGCGAGCCCCTGAAGATATTTGTTCCCTGCTCTAAACCACCTTTCCCTTCCTCTCTTCCATCTTTTCTCTCAGGAGAACACCATATGCTAAATGATCAAACCAGGTTAGATTTATCTGCATACATTTCCCTTGGAGCTGTGGTGTGCGGCTGTTTCTCATGCCTCTGCCCTTGTTCATGCGGGAAAGGAGTTGATTATATGGAACATATTATGTTATTTCTCTTTTGATTCCTCGCAGGTGTTTACAAAATATGGGAAATGCTACATGTTTAACTCAGGAGAAGAAGGACGGCCTCTTCTTACCACAGTTAAGGGTGGGACAGGCAATGGACTGGAAATCATGCTAGACATACAGCAGGATGAATATTTGCCCATATGGGGAGAAACAGGTAAGACCTTCTTTTTCCTCCTGCAAACATGCATGTATTGGTGATTTTTGCTGAAAGACCATCGTATCCCATCCCAACCCATCCCATTGCATCCCATCCCAACCCATCCCATTGCATCCCATCCCATCGCACCCCATCGCATCCCATCCCGTCCCATCCCATCCCATCCCATCCCATCCCATCCTTCCCAGCCAATGTCTAAACCAGCTCTTGAAAGCAAGAGGAGCTCAGTCTGTACAGAAATCAGTTGGTTTTCAGTGTCTGTAGCTGCCACTTGGGACCAGCATTTCTATAGCTCAGCTCATCAGTGAGTGCTGGACTTGGGTGTCTTGGCATCAAAGTTTGCGAGTGTCATCACCTCTCCTGGGACCAGGGTGGCTGCTTGTGTGTGACAGGAGGTGTAGTGTCTCTTTCAGATGCTCCAGCATCTCCCTCTTCCCTAGAAAGGGATTTTTTGGAGGCCTCGATCAAGGTTGACCTGTTTGTGTTTTCCTCCTCCTTGGAATCTGGGGACATTTGTTGCCCTGACTGTTGTCTGTGTGTGGGTTGCTGTCTGGGTGGACCAAGGACTTGGCTCATTGCGCTTGGAGCATGTGGGATGGATGGCACCTTCCTTTAATGAACCCAGCTAGGTTGAGCATCTTCTGAAGAGCCAGTGTGCTGCACTGCAGCCCTCTCTAGTCCTGGCACAGAGAAGGGCAGAAGGTGCTGATTGGAAAGGCTGGGGCTGTCTCGCAGGTCTCATGGATTGGGATAGCAGCACTTGGAGTGAACACGGAAACGCTGCCTCCTGCAAGGGCAGCTCAGCAGCTCCCATCATCTGAACCCCGGATGATGGTGGAAGTTGCTGACACTGCTGGTACCAGCTCCTTGAATGAATCCTGCTGCCAAAACAGAGGCTGGGCTTTAAAAGGGGGGTGGCATGGGCAGGGGACAGCATGGGGAGGGACGTGTGCCACCAAAGCCACCCATTTAGAGCAAGCCATCAGTTCTACAGCGGTGGCTGCAGTTTTCATGGAGCCATGTTGGCATTTGAAGCCAAACATCCCCAAAAGGGTTGGAAAACTTGCCAGCTGCTCCATTCCTCTGGCAGTTGCAGGCAGAACATTGTGGTGGGAGGTTGTTTGTTTATTATGGGGTGTCAGAAAAGGGAGAGGAGCAATTACCCCTTCAGGTTTTATGTCACCGTTGCACCGTCGCCGTGTGCAAACGAGTCTCTTCAAGCGCCTTCTTCTCAACAGCGAAGAGGAGAGTTGGTTGCATTCATTCAGAACTTACAATGTACTTATGTGGTGGTTGATTCTGGCAATTGAAACAGATTCCCATGGTCCCATCAATCATTTAAAATTGCACAGGCTTTTATAGCAAGGGCTTTGCCTTCCAGTGCTTAGCTCGTGCTCAGAGTCAGCCTGATGTGGCTCAGGTGAGGGGGAGGAGACAGTGATTTGGAATAATCCTTTCTGACTCGTAGCATTTGTTTGAAGTCTTGTCCTTCTCAGTACAGAGTGGGAAGATGAAGTGCATTTTCTACCTCCGACGCTCTATCGCTTACAGGCTGCCTTGGGGAAGCTCATGGGGGCAGGAAAACCACCACATTGATGGCTTGGGGATGTAGCTGGCTTGGACAGCCACACTATGAGCTCTTTGTGTTCAACTTTGTTGGGTTTTGGACCCTCCTGAGGTTCCCCATGGAGACACAGACCTTGTGGCACACTGTTCTCACTTTAGGCTTGCTTTTTGGAGCTCTCTTTTGTGGAACTCTTTACTATGAGCATGGTAAAGGGCTGCCCCATCCCTGGCAGTGTTCAAGGCCAGGTTGGATGGGGCTTGCAGCAACCTGCTCTAGTGGAAGGTGTCCCTGCCTATGGCAGGGGGTTGGAACTGAGTGAGCTTTAAGGTCCCTTCCAACACAAACCAGGCTATGATGATTCGGTGAATCTTTGGGAGGAACCCATCCAGGAATGTGCTGCCTTTAGAGCTGTGCTTTTCTGTTGCTGCCATTCTGTGACGGTCTCAGCTGGGTGAACCAGCTGCTCATCATACGGGAGGCAAAAAAGAAAAGGTATTAAAGAAGCAAATGGAGAACTAAAGTGTGAGGTTAAAAGGTGAAGGAGGAAGATCAGACAGGTCTTGTTCCTGCCATGTGGCAGGAGAGCCTGCAGCAATGGGGAGGAGGTTTCCAGTCTGGTACCTCTGCGTCTCTGAGCATCACTCTCATCCAGAGGTTAGGTGGGATGGCAGCTTCTGCTCTGGTCACGTTCATCAGACAGCTTTCAAGCCCTGCGTGTGGCAAAGGTGCATGAAACCTGGCCATGGCTGAGGATGTGAAACCTGAGGGGGGAGGAAACAACCCCAAGTGAACTCATTTTTCCAAAATCTTGTGGCTTTTAGGGTCTTTTAAGCTCCAGCTTGATTTTTGACTGCACATGGAAGGGAGAAATGTACCCCTTTGATCTTCAAGATGCCCCTAGTGGTGTCCTGCCCCGCTGTGGCCTCACCACTGCTAATCTCATGCGTATTTAAGTTAAATTTATACTCAGGTAAAGATTGAGGCATAGAGAGGAATTCTCATATTATGCGGCTAGTTGTTAAGGTCTTTATCTGACTGTGAAATGCTGTAGGATTCAAGGTGGAGCTATGTAAATAGGACTCTTGATTTGGTTAAACAGTGTAGGACAAGCTCCTGGACACGTTGCCAGCAAACTTGGCCATGTTCTTACAGATCTAGGTAGACCTGGTACTTGATTGTGAAGTTCATAAACATTAATCTTTGCCTTTCAACAAGGGACTCTTTCATCCTCCACGTTCGTAGAGCACCTTGTACAAGCTGTCTTCAATCTTCATTGAGCTGTCTGGACAGTACCAGAATGAAAACATTAACTATCGTGGTTAATAGTTGCTGTTCCCATGGAAACACTTAACTCAGCTCTGTAGGTAAGTGAGGGAGTTGATTATTTCCAAATATTTGCATAAGAATGTAGATGTGTTTGGAATTAAATCTCCTCAACTGCTTCCATTGGGACTGTGCCGTTTGGGCTCTCCAGTGAAAAGCTTTAGCAAGGACACGCCGCTCTTAACAGTGAACTTCAGCCCTGGAGAGGGATGAGGCGGGCATGGGGTGAGATCTTCATGGTGCAGTGCACATGTAGGCATGGGGAGGTCAGCCATGGGGATGGCTCCAGGTTGGAAGGAGTTGAGTATCCTGGGCTGCATCAAAAGGAGCGTGACCAGCAGGTCGAGGGAGGTGATCCTGCCCCTCTACTCTGCTCTGAGACCTCACTTGGAGTATTGTGTGCAGTTCTGGTGTCCTCAACATAAAAAGGACATGGAACTGTTGGAACAAGTCCAGAGGAGGCCACGAGGATGATCAGGGACTGGAGCACCTCCCGTATGAAGATAGGCTGAGAAAGTTGGGGCTGTTCAGCCTGGAGAAGAGAAGGCTGCATGGAGACCTCATAGCAGCCTTCCAGTATCTGAAGGGGGCCTATAGGGATGCTGGGGAGGGACTCTTCATTAGGGACTGCAGTGATAGGACAAGGGGTAATGGGTTCAAACTTAAACAGGGGAAGTTTATATTGGATCTGAGGAAGAAATTTTTTACTGTAAGGGTGGTGAGGCCCTGGAATGGGTTGCCCAGGGAAGTTGTGAATGCTCCATCGCTGGCGGTGTTCAAGGCCGGGTTGGACATAGCCTTGGATGGCATGGTTTAGTGTGAGGTGTCCCTGCCCATGGCAGGGGAGTTGGAACTTGATGATCTTAAGGTCCTTTCCAACCCTAACTATTCTACGATTCTATGATTCTATGAGTTTTTTCTTTCCAGTGAGTTAGTATCTCCATTATAACCTGAACTATTCCATCTGTTCCTTATCTGTAGATATTTCTACAGCCCAGTTTTGCTGCTCCTTTTTCCCACTTGCTGTACCCAGCAACTGCTCTTTTAGTGGCCTCTTAGGCAATGTTCTTTGTGTGGTCAAGTTACTTGACCTTCTTTTCTCCAGTTTCCATCTTCCACAGCATCCCTCAGAAGTGGATACTCAAAACCATTTCTTTTCCAAGCTGGTTGTCCTATGTTAGTCTAAGTTCTCCCAGAACTATCTGGTGCTGCCCCCACTGAGTCGCTATCTCAGACATGGTGTTTGTACCCCCTTAGGGCTTCACAAATGCTGACTACATCTCCAGAGGGAGGTCTTCACATGGAAAAATGCACATTTCTCTGGGTCATTATGGTGGCCTTGGTTCATGCTTCCTGCAAGGGTCTGTCCCATAGAAAGCAGCCACCCAGAGAACCATCCAGGTTCTAGTTCACTGCCTCTTCATCCCAGCCATGGCCACATCTCACTGGGACCTTTCCTCCTGCACCCCAGGGTGCTCAGGCCCTCAGAGCAGTTGTGGTTCTGTTGGATGCAGGACTGATTCTTACCAATGCCAGGCCCAAACGGTGACATCCTACTCTGTGCTTAGTCCCGTAGCTGCTTTGCTTTCTGCTTCAGATTTGGAGCTGCCATAAAACCACGTTCTCCTTCAGAGCCCCAAAACCTCCTCATTTTCTGCCTCAGGATCTTGTCTTTCTTTATAAAACTGTCCTTTGCAATTCAAGTAAGAAGCAAAGAAGGAAAATATTGGTTCATAGCTTGGGATAGGGCTGCTCAGGAGCTGCTGCCACCATGTCACATTGGCATATGCTTTGTAATCTAAAAAGTGATTTAATTGTTATTGTCTCAGCAAACAAAATGAAGTTCATTGTCATTTTGAAAAGGCCTTTCCTGGGTATCCATTAATATCTTCGGAAGATGAAATATCTTCTCTAACAAGTTACTTGTAATAGAAAAATATACCTCTAGCTTGACTGTCTGCATATGCAAGCCCATTATTTGAACATGTTAAATTTATGTGCAGTCTAATTTTGGAATAGCGAGTGTACACAGACTGCTTCAGTCTTTATTTTCAAGTGCAAAGAACAGGGTATTTTGACTGTATCTGGATGGCACGGCATCAGGCAGCTTTGCCATCGTTGGGGGTGCAAAAATATTGTGTCAGGACTGTCAAAATCCTGGGAAAAATATGATGGTACAAAGAAAAAGAGATGGAAATCCGTCTTTTGAGTTTTGCACTGCTGGGATTTAGATTTTCTAGGGTTGTGCTTTAGCTGCGAGTGCGCTACAATGAAAAGAGTTGAGGAAATAAGTTGTGGGTGAAGCCTTCCCATCACCTTTGAGCTTTAACGAAAGCCTTAAATATCCCAGATGGGGATCATGATTCCAGTCCCCAAAACATAGCAATCCTGCAGGAAATTCAGTTGAAGGTGGAAAAAACTGATAGCAGGGAAAACTCCTTCCAGGAATTGAGAGGGAAAAGGCAAACCACAGACTCAGAGCAGCGTAGGTGGGAGCCATACATATGGCTCGGAGTCTCCCAAATTCCATGGTTACACATCTTTGTCTCGCAGGATGAGGCACCAGCATGTGGCAGGGCTGTGGAGGGAGGTGAGTTTATTGCACTTGATAGGGAAAGTGGCAGGAATGCCATCAAATAGAGAAAAGAAACTAATTTATAGCAGCAGCTATTTGATTGCAAAGGGAATCCACTTGGGGTTAGTCTTTCTGGAGTGGTCCATGGTATTATATAGTGATCTCATACATCAGCACGGTAAATTGAAAGTCACTCAGGCTACAGGGCTGTAAATAAGAAATACAGTCAGGGAGTTCTGCGTTTGAGTTTCAGGAATTGTTGGGTAAAGAAGAACATTTCATACCAATTAACCAAGTAACACGCGGAATAAAAAGAACGGGGATAAGAAACACGCTATCAAACTGCACTAAGAAGCAGCATGAAATCTATAAAGCTTGAGCCTTCAATCCACTTAGGAGACTATCACACAGTATTATGGGCTGCTATTACTTAGCTTGGTGAAAAACATGGACTACAAGGAAGACTTCTGATCTAGGTCATGCAGAGGAAGATCTCAAGCCTGTTTCCTTCACACCCAACCCATTTGGATTGGAATTGATTCTTTGCTTCCCTGCAGGGCTTTTTCATGCTGTTAGAAGTGGTACATACCAACCCCTGCCATCAAATCATGGGTGCAAGGGAAAACCATCTGTTGGTGGCTGGAAGAAGCCCTTCTCCAGGGAGTTGTGGTGTGGGGAAAGGAAAAGCTGATGGTGTATGGTGAGAGATGGAGACCGAGCTCTGCTATACCCAAGGTGCTGGATGCTCCCCTCCCTCTGGACATTGCTGAGGCCTGTCTGTAGGATTAATCCAAATTAGCCAGAGATACAGGTGGTTTTGGTAGCTTTGAATTTCCATGTTGCTGCTTTTATTTCTCATTAAAGCTGCCTTAATTCTGCTGATCTCTTTCCATTTCCAAATTGGATTTAGGGAAATTGAATTAGCACAGATTTATTTTTTAACCAAGGTCTTCACACAAGCACTTATGCTGGAGAAGTCAGCTTGGATGTGTTTGTGGCTGCTGGCTCATCTGGAAAGGGCCATTTGGGTCCTTCTTGAGTTTCTAAAGGGGAGAAGAGTGGCAGTGGAGCCGTCCATGCTGTAGTAAGCAGCGCGCCTCAGCCAGCCCTGACCTTCCTCCTGTATCTCCCTGGTGACCAGCTGGCAGTGGGATGCCTGCAAAGCAGAGACATGCCCTGGGACATCATAGAATCAAAGAGTGGTTTGGGTTGGAAGGGACTTTAAAGCTGATCCGGCTCCAGCCCCCTGCCACGGGCAGGGACACCTTCCACTAGAGCAGCTTGCTCCAAGCCCCTGTGTCCAACCTGGCTTTGAACACTGCCAGCGATGGGGCAGCCACAGCTTCTCTGGGCACCCTGTGCCAGCGCCTCAGCACCCTCACAGGGAAGAGCTTCTGCCTAAGAGCTCATCTCAGTCTCCCCTCTGGCAGGTTAAAGCCATTCCCCTTGGCCTGGCCCTACAGGCCCTTGTCCAAAGCCCCTCTCCAGGTTTCCTGCAGCCCCTTCGGGCACTGGAGCTGCTCTAAGGTCTCCCCTTCAGGAGCCTTCTCTTCTCCAGGCTGCCGCAGCCCAGCTCTCTCAGCCTGGCTCCAGAGCAGAGCTGCTCCAGCCCTTGCAGCATCTCTGTGGCCCTTCTCTGGCCTCGCTCCAACAGCTCCATGTCCTTCTTGTGCTGTTGCCCCAGAGCTGGATGCAAGAGTGCAGCAGGGTCATCACGCGAACACGGGCACAAGTCTCACTGCCTGGCTTTGTGCACAGCTTGGGGTAGGTCCTATTTTACAGAAGGTGTTTCTGGTAGCTTTTTTCTGGTAAAGATTAGGTAACCAGGGCTGTGTTGATGGATCTTCTGCCTGCTTTGAGTCTGGGGATCTGTAGTGGAGCACCTCCAGGACCGGCCCAAAGTTTAGGATGCTCCAAGCATCAGTTCAGGGGGATTTGCCGCACAAATCATCCACATTCACTCCTTGCAACCAGCACCAAAGTGATGCTTTCAACTGGAGGCAGGGCTGTTCCTGGCATTGCTCACAAAAGGCCAGGTAACCCTTGGGATCTTGCAGCCAAGTCACTATGGAGGGGACTTGGAGAGGGCCAAGATGACTCCGGGCAGGCACAGGGTGGCTGGAGGCCAACGCTGCTAACCCTGGAAGTCCATCTCGGGAAAGTTTCCTGGTGTGGGCACAAATTGAGAGCGTTTCCATGGTTTCTTTGATTTTTATTTCATTTTCCACCCGCTGCCCTCTGGGATTTTGTGCCAGGCAAAACAGATTTAAGCAGCATCTCCGTGCTGCTGAGGTGGGTCAGCAGGGTTCCTGCTCTACTACAGCATCTTCGTTGCAAGGGCTTTGACAGTGAGGGAGGGCAGTTGGTTTGCTCAGGGGTCAGATGTCCCCCCTTTCCCCAAAGCCCCTCCAGCCCCAGCACTTGGTCTCCAGCTGTGCAGCTCCTGTGCATAATAAGCCCAAGCCCTGGAGCGTTTGCTTTGCCAGCTGTGAAGATGCACAAAGCCTTCGCTGTCCTTTACTTCTGCATATTAAGATGATTAGTGGCAGTTCTTCATAAACCCACGCCTCCTTTTCCTTACCAAAGATGTGAATGCAAGGGGTGGAAGAGGCAGCCTAGGCTCTCCCATGCCATTGCTGCAAATGCACTGGGTGCCTGGCATGGTCCAAAGGGCTGTTTTGGATTTAGACCATGGGGTCTGCAGGCTTTGAGCCACCAGCGTTAACCACAGAGTTTGGGAATAGGAAATTTGTGCATCTGCTTCACTTACAGTTTGTGGAGTTCTAAGTGGAATAATCCTAATTGATATAAAACTCATCCGTAAATATAAAGTAAGTAGGAAATAACCAGGGAATAAGAAGTGATGGGCAGCAGGAGGTACACATCGTGGTCAGTGGTGGGGTACGGCAGCGGGTTGCAGGTGGATACCTCATACTTGTGTGCTTGGAAAACCATGAGCACATTTTAAACCAGGAATGCACATCCTTAAAAGTCTGTGGGGTCAGTGCTGACTCCAGGGCTTCTCGGAGCCTTGGCAGTTTCTTTTCCAGTATGGGATGTTGCCTTCCGCATGCAGCTGTGGCTGCCTCAGCGCAGTTCTTTGCAGATGAAAATTGTTTGCCTTGGAAGGGTCGGTTCTCAGTTTCATTTATCAATTAAAATAACAAAGGAGATTAAAAACAGAAGAAGAAAGGCCAAGGTGTGTGCATGAGTAACTTGCTTTCTCCAGCACTTTTCAGCTCTGAGCATTTTCACCGGCTGATCAACATGTGTAACAGCTCAGGCAAATGAACGCTGTTCCCTCTGGAAAGAGGAAAGACCAAAAAAGGCTTTTATTATTCACAATAAGAATGCAGCATGGTTTCAGATGGAGAAAATGATGCTGAATTTATCTGCAAACTGCAGCGGGGACCTGGGCAGATGGAGGGGGACAGCTTTAACTGGGGCGTTTGGGTTGATGCAATGGGTTTGGTGATGCCATGTGGTGGCAGCAGTGGTGGACATCCCCCCCGGCTCCTCTCCCACCCCATCTCCCAGCAAGCCAGAGCAGAGAAATGCATCTTGGATAGTGCTGGATTTCACTTTTTGCTGGAGCAGAGAGCCCCAGAGAGGGACAAAATCTAAGTCAAGACAGCCGCAAAGCCATAAACCTGGTATCCCCCATCACCAAGGGCGAGCTGCAAGTATTGGCTGCTTATGAAAGCGTGGGGCCGGAGTGATCAGTGTGTTCAGAGCCCCGCACAGACACCTCTGTGCCAGAAATACTGTAGATTACAATCTGCAATGAAAGCCCATAAAAGCAATGAGGAAGATCGAGCTAGGACAGTAATTGGTTGAGTGACATCAAACTCATCCTTAGAGAGTCAAATTATCCTTTGCTGCTTTATCCTCGAGTCAAATTATCCTTGATGCCCCTTTCTGCGAAATGAAGAAGAGCTTCCCCTGCATAAATCTCCTCTTGCTTTAATATAAGCTATTAAATGCTACCTCAAAATGACTTCTGCTGCACCACAGGCAGTGCTGCAAAGGCAGAACACTGCTTTATTTGAAATTATGTGAAAGTTTGGCATTACCGGGCAGCCATAATTAGCCAATGCGGCAGAAAACCACCCCAAATCCCAATGACACAGGGTTGATTCATCCTTCTGAAGACTTAGACATCCAAATGGATAAATGGCACCTATAAAGCAGCAGTGGCCTTCAGCAGAAAGAACACCGAGGGGCTTGGCCTAGAAGAACTCGATGCCTTTTTGCAATAGGAAACTCTGATCTCTGATGAACTCATCAAAGACAGTTTGACCTTTAGGAGGCTGGTTGGTGTCACCTAAAGGGAGGCATAAAATGTGCTGCATCTTGGACCGTTTCCTAATGAGAGCAAGAATTCATTCAATTAGCCAGGTTTCCCAGGGAGAAAAGGTCAATGCTATTTCCACCTTCCACCAGCCCCCTGACAACCGGAGCATCCACAGAATGAGCCTGCTGCTGAAATTAATTGTTTCCCTGAGCACGCTCATCGATAGCTCCAGAGTGAAGAGAGGCAGCTCAAAGGTTACTCAGGGTTTTGTGTCTGGGCTATGTCATTAAGGTTGTCACATAACCGATAGACTCCTGTTTGTGTTGAATTGCTCTCCAGGGCCTCGTGATGTTATCATGGAGCTGGAAAAAGCCAATGCATGGTTGGAAAAAGCTGGGTTTCCTCTTTTTGTGATGGAGCAGGTACCCAGGAAATGATCAGGGGCTGATCCAGGTTGGGTTGCCCCGAGGATTGATGTTGTTGGCCATCCAACACAGCTTATGGAATGAAAGGACTTCCCTGTAAGGGTGCTGAGGCGCTGGCACAGGGTACCCAAGGAAGCTGTGGCTGCCCCATCCCTGGCAGGGTTCAAGGCCAGGTTGGACAGCTCTTGGAGCAAGCTGCTCTAGTGGAAAATGTCCCTGTGGCAGGGGTTGGAGCTGGAGGAGCTTTAAGTTGCCTTCCAATACAAACCAATCTGTGATTCTGTAACCTGGGGAGAAGGCAGCAGAGCGGGAAAGATTTCAGCTTGGTTTTAAAATCAAATGCTTGTGTGTTTTCAGTAACAGGAGGACATTTTCATGTGTAGCCAATCTTTAAGCTCTCAGGCTTCTGAGGCCAAAACAGATGCTTTTTGTAGCCGTTGGTGGAGAACATCTCAACAGCTTTGACAGCTTGTAAGTGAACACAAGCCTATGGGCTTTTTGCAAGGGATTTCCTCACCGAGACGTGCAGGCAAGTCAGTGGCATCCCTGTGTCTTGTCCAGCAACCCCTCTGATCCCCAGGATGAGCTCGATGCTGAGGTTCTGGCCCACAAGCTCATCTGGGGAGTGCATTTCAGCCCATCCCAGTGCAATCAGCACACCACACAATGTCCTCTAGGTCCAATTTGGCAGTTAAACACCATGAATTAAAAGAAGAATAAGATGAAATCACAGTGCTTGTTGCTGCAGGTATCTCATCTCTTCCTTTCCCAGCACTCCGCCCCTTATCCAGACACGTATGTGCAGAGCAGGTAAGATGTGGCTGGGAAAGCTGCTCCTATTCCTGTGCTCCTGCTTGAGGAGGTGTGTGACGGCGAGGCTTTATCCACCACAGGACTGGTGTAGCAAGCACAGGCAGATGTCCCCAGTCACATAATGTTGATGAACTGAAGGCTGTAAATACATATCAGTGACTTAATGGGAAAATCCATTAGGGGATGAGGATGCTTCAAAAGCTTCTCTTTAAGGAAGAAAAAAGGCCCAAAGTCAGGAAATGTTCATTTAAGCCAAAATTAAAGGAATAAAAGCTAGAAACTGGCTTTGGAAATGTGCTAAAGCGGAGAAAAGGCACCTCAAGTCAAGGCACGTGACAAAGCAAGGCCATGCAGCATTAGAATTAAATCCGCGTCTCATGCTGCGGCTTTCATTCAAGTCTTTGTGGCTGGTGGGTGAAGTTAAGTGTCTGTAGCCAAAATAGCAGAGCTCCGAATAGAATTCATGGGGTAAAAGGAGACATGAGAAGAAGCCTGGCACAGCCAATGTTGTGGCTACCAGCCAGTGTGCAGGCGGCTCACCCCAAGGTGGCAAGGTTCAGGGGCTGCAGCCTCAGCCTTTGCTGTCCCAGGAGCTGCAAAGGCACCTGCGAACATCTGAGTTCTATTGCTGTTTATTCTGAGTGGGGAGTGAGGTATCGGTGTCTCTGGTGGGGTTTTGGGATGCTCTCTGGATGCACCAGTTGTGTGTGAGGATCATCCAGGTCGTTATCCCTCCTGTCTGGTCTTGACTCTCCCCACAGTGTCTTCATTTCCCTCTTGGGAGATGAAGAACTCAGCACTTGCTAATCGATCTCACAGAGGTACCAGGAGGGTTTGCAGCTAGAAAGCACTTTGCAGATCAAAGTCTTTTGCAAGGACTAATTGAATTTAATTGTGTTCATTTCTCTGGTGCAGGGATCATTGTTTTGCTCTGTCTTTGTCCAGCCTGGAGTGACACGGGCTCCAATTGGTGTTTGAGACCTCCCCGGTGCTTCCTAAGGCAAATTGCGGTAGTCCCTGGGTGGTGTAAAGCTGTTCCGAGGATGATGGCAGGGGGGCTGGAACTTGATGATCTTAAGGTCCTTTCCAACCCTAACTATTCAATGGTTCTATGATGGAAAGGCTTTCCACTCCTGTAGATGCTCTGGAAGCATTTCACTTGCGCTAAGCAACACAGGAAGAGCCCAGTGGTCTTCTCTTAAAAGCATCATTGCTTCAGCCAGCTCTGAAGGAGCCACTGATCTGTCTTTCCTGAGATATGGAGCGAATAAACTATGTATTTCTTGCAATAATGCAGGACTTCGTGAAAGCAATGGAGGAGCCCCAGTGGCCATACACCATTCGGATGTGCTCCTTGAGGGTTTCCTGCAGCTCTTGATGGCTGCTCCTTCCCTCATCTCATTTCATCCTCAGGCAGCATCACCTAATTCTCGTTGTCCTTTCAGTTATGGCTCTCTCCTTTCTTGTTTACAAGACAAAATAGGCAACGGTCCATGTTGAGCATCTCTGTTGAAGAGCACAGCTGCCTCTGGTTGTTCTGTGGCTCGTTGCTGTAATACAAAGCGCTTAAAGCAATCACAGATGGCAAAGAGCATCTAAAGCATGCTTCTGGGTGGCTGGAGAGCAGGTTAAGACTCAGCAGAGCAGAAGAGCAGGGAGGAAAGAAGGGAAAACAGAGATGTGATTAATCATTCAGCTTTTATGGAGGTTAAAAGGAGGGCAGGGAAGAGTCAAAGCTGCTCTCATCAGCCTGGGAGCAGTGCACTCCTGCTGCTGTATTTAGAGCTGTGACGGTCAGATGTATGGAGGAAAGATGAAAAGGGAGAAAAAGACCTTGAGTGCTAAAGGTCTTTCTCATCTCTGCTGAGCCTGTGCTGGAGCTCCAACCATTGCAATGACGTGGTGGTGGGACCTGCTACCATGGAGGTCTTCTGCTGCACAGTGTTACCTGCAGCAGCACCAGGGTTCACTTGAGATGGTTGAAATGCGGACGGAGTTGACACTGTGGTTTGGAGAGGATGAAGGGGAAACCCTGACAAGTCTTCAGGTATGGGAGATACTGAGCTGGGTAGAAGGAGAGGGACAAGCATGGTGGGAAAGGATGAATCGACTGAAGTGTTAGGGTATAAAACCCTGAAAAGGTGCCTTCTCCTCCTGTTGTCCCTTGTACCCGTAATGGATTGAGGGAAACTGTCTTCACTGGAGACTTAGGTACAGGTTTGGTGATGGTCCCTCAGAGGAGGCTGGGATGGCCGTGACACAGCCCACATCACATCACGTGTGGGTGATGTTACTGGTGACCCATGCTGCCGGTGTGTTGGCATCTTTGCTTCTTCAGGACGTGTTTCTAACACGTGCTCATTTCTGTTTGGCGAGGTGAGATGTCCCAGGCCGTGATGGGGCTGGAGATGACTTCTGTGCTCAGGGACAGCAGACTGAGACTGCAAAACCACGTAGCAATAACAACTGAGCTGTTTTAATGCTGCACCGTACACAGAGGTTGGGAAGAAGCCCAAGCATTCCAGGGCTATCTGGGCTTGGATTTGGCTTGCTGCCACCACTGATGTACCCTGTGCTTCCAAACACACTGTGAAGCTTTAGGGAAGAGGAGTGTGCCTATGTTTTGTTGATCAGTTTTAATATTTTTGTTGTGGTTCTTCCTTCCACTGCTCCTATTTAAGGAGAAGCTCAGAAAGATGAAGAGAGGGAAATGCCATCTGCAGAGTTTGGCCAAGTGACAAATTCTAGTACGCGATGTCGTTACTCAAATATTTTGGAGAGTGGGAACAGCAGAGCAGGGAAGTGGTTGCCATTGCCTTCTCTCAAGTATGTACATGCAGAAGGAAAAGTCTCCTTTCTTCCCATGGAAGGTCAGTGTGAGGAAAGGAAAATAGGTGTCTTTGGAGGCGGTGATGTGGAAGAGGTTTCTGCTGTTAAACAGCCCTGTATATATCTGAAGGGGGCTACAAGATGCTGGAGAGGGCCTCTTCATTAGGGGCTGTTGTGGTAGGACAAGGGGTGATGGGTTCAAACTGAAACAGGGGATGTTCAGGTTAGATAGAAGAAAGTTCTTTACTGTGAGGGTGCTGAGGCGCTGGCACAGGGTGCCCAGAGGAGCTGTGGCTGCCCCATCCCTGGCAGTGTTCAAGGCCAGGTTGGACACAGGGGCTTGGAGCAACCTGCTCTAGTGGAAGGTGTCCCTGCCCATGGCAGGGGGTGGGAAGTGAATGAGCTTTAAGGTCCTTTCCAACCCCAACCAGTTGTTAATTCTATGTCCCAAAATGTGCCAGGCAGGCCCAATTTCAGGCAAGAAACCCATTTCCCACCAGTTCTGAGTACCACGGCACTGGTGTTTTAACCATCCAGCATCCTCCCCACACCAGTTTACCTTGCAACACTTCTTCACTTGCCAAAACGTCTGAATTTGTCCGGGCTGCTGATCACAGTGGGGGAGCAGAAGGTCCCCCCAGTTTGCTCCTCCATGATCCAGGCTGTCTCAGCGGTCGCCTCTCTCCATCGCTTCACCAGTCTCCTTGTCCAAGACATGCAGGTCATGGAGATTTGACTCCCATCTAATTCCAGGCTAGGGCTGAAGCTGCTCCAGTTTAGCCACATCTCAAGGGATGTCAGAACCAATTCTAGAGGGAAAAATGGCAAAAAATCCTGTTTATTTCAGTGATGTCCCAGTTGAGATGGATTTCTTATGCTCCAAACTCGCACCAGAGTGTGTTCCCAAGGGAAAAAGTGACACATTTTAACATTACACAGCAGTTTGTTATACTCCATCCCAGGAGCTTTTTATCTTTGTAATGCCCTTCAATGCAGATATTTATTTCTCTAACAGTAGCCTCACAGGGTTGTTTGTATCATGGTGCGTGGGCTTCCATAAATATTTCAATAAGCAAAGCAAGAATTAAGTGTTAATGCTGCAATACAAGTTAGTATTGAACTTGTGCTGCTGGCTCCATCCCACACTGCTGCAGCCAAGGGAGCCGGGCTGGGCTTTGGACTGGAGTGGACCAAGGCTTTAGTGGATTTGGGCATTTCGATGCCCCTGGGGTGGGATGTTGGCATGGAGGAACCTGTGTGAGCCCGTGGCTGTTGCCATAAAGATGTTGACTGGGTCCCATGAGCACAGGAACCCTTGCACTGTGCCAGGGTGAGAATTGAGGTGTCCAGAGGCAAGAGCTTTCTCTGGGGTTGGAGTTGGGGTCCATAAAACATAATGATGCAGATTGTTGGGGCTGGGTAAGAGTGAGGAGGTGCAGGAGGCAGCTTTTGCTTCTTCATCACCCTGATGGACTGTTCCCCTGCTCGGTTCCTTGATGGTTTCACTTTCTGGGTGCAAAAGCGGGTGCAGAGCATGCATGGTGCCCACCAGGATGCAGAAGGACCTCATCCTTTCACCATGAACTGTACAGCCCTGAAGTGGGGCTGTCCGTGAGCCTTTGCAGCCAAAATCCTTTTGGGCTTTAAAAGGGCAATGCTTCTTCTCAAAGAGCAGATGATTGCAGTGTGGTATTTAAGCTGTCTATGCTACCAATACACTTCCTCCACAGCTCTGTGTTGTTGGCTCGAGACCTTTTCTAGGTTAAACTGGCTCACCATTAGCTTACCCTAGCTTGGATTTATGGTTTATTACAAATATTTTCCTATCGGAAATGCTCTGCTCCTGTCTGGTGTTTGCTTTTGATGTATTTATAGAGAGGATTCATAGCCTTCATCTCGCCAGACGACACACAACCCAAGCTGTGTTGGACTCCTCCCAAATGCCAGGTTCCCTGCTCCTCTTCCCATCCCAGCAGCTTTGGTGTGCTCCTTTCCCTGTGTGCATCCGTCAGGCTCCAGTGACCAGAACCAATGACTGTATTTCAGATGTGGTTCCCTTACTGAGACTGTCATAGAGAATAGAATCATAGAATAGTTTAGGTTGGAAGGGACCTTCAATGTCATCCAGTCCAGCCCCTTGCAATGAGTAGGGACATCTTCAACTAGATCAGGTTGACTCTCGGAGTCCCTTGGCTTGCAGGCATCATTCCTTTGTGTGTGTTGGCACCCGAGAAGGTGGATTTGGGTGCTGAACATGGTGACTGAGCATCCCACCCTCTGTTGCCCATTGAAAAGAGGTTTCTCATCTGAATAAGTCAAAGGATGGGGTGGTTAACCACCCATCCCACTGCACGGGCTGTGAAGGGACCTGGTGACCTCCTGGGACTTGATGGATAAAACTCGAGGAGCCGAACGTTTCCCTCACCTTGTCTCTTGCAAAATCCCCCTCATCTCCCCGAAACCTCAGCAAGGAAAAGCCCTGCTTTGTGTTCTGTGCTGTTGCTGTATTCCACCTGCTGCCTACTCTGTTGTGCTGCTGTTTTCTCCTTGCAACATCTCAGAAGCAAGCTCCAGTATCAGCAACTCCGTTTTCAGCTTTAATCTCCTGGAGAGCACTGATTGATTCCTCTTCTTCCCCCCAGCTCCAGCAGGATCCATTGCAGTGCCGCGGGCTGCACTAGATGTGATGTTCACAGGCTATTTATATCAGAGGAAAATACTAGACTGCCTGCTGCCATGGCATGGCTGTGCCCCACCGGCCTTCCCGTGGGCAGCACCCTCAGCGCAGCACCAAGAGTTTTATATATAGCATCCTCCATATGCTGTATTAGGGGATGGAAGGAGGAGAGAGGACTGGGGGAGATCACAGGAGGCTTGGGGAGGACAAAGGGAGGTAGAGGTGCTCTGAGGATGCAGTGATGCTTTGGGCTGCAGGTGAGACAGGGAATAAGAGAGGGGAAATCCTTTCCTGGGGCAAAAAGGGTTTGGTTTTGGTGAGCAAATGATGGAAGAGGTGAAGGAATCATAAAGGGTCTGCTGAGGCTGGAGGAGCAGAAGGGACCATCACCTCCTGTGGCCACCCGCTCTTCCCACTTTCATAACTCTCATCCTGAAAAATTGCTATAAAATAGGATATCAAAATAAGCTAACAAATAGGAAATTCTCTGCTCCCCAGCCCATGGACTTTAGTTTTTCTTCTGTTGACGTCTAAAATCCATTTGGCTCCTGAGGCAAAAATGCCTCTGTTGGAGTTGTCTAAGGAGGACCTGAAACTTCTGTGGGAATGTGTGGAAAAAGCTAAATCTCTCTGAGATGTCCTGCATCCCATTGCTGAAACATCTCTTTGGATGCGAAACCAAGACTTACACTCCTGTATCCTGAGTTAGAGCAGGAGTTTCATAGAATCCCAGACTGGTTTGGGTGGGAAGGGACCTCGAAGCTCATCCAGTTCCAACTGGATGCAGGAGAAGCATTTCCCTCACCGATGGAACTAAAGTACTTGGGTTTTTTCCCCTGCTCTTTGCTGGCATTTTGCAGTCAGAGCCCCCATCTGAGGCACATCCTTTTCCATTGAAATAAATGTTTATTTAGTTGCCGAGTTCACCAAAGTGCTTTGAAATCGCATCAGTCGAAGCACTGGCATTTATAGATGATGCCAGTTAAAAGGACGTTACATCCGCTGTCAGAGCAGCTCCAGCAGGGCACAGAGTCAGGGTTTCTTGCAATGGTAAAAACCTCTCTGCCTATTGCCTGTCTTCAAATGTCCTTGTACCAGCAGTGAGTCTATTTAACCACGCAATGACTTCAAAGCTTTCCCATCCAGCCAGGTTTCCGTTAGGAGAGGAATCACTTTTCTCCTAAAGGATACAAAAGCAAATGGGATCAGCTCCGGAGCTGCATCCCACCTGCAGGGACTGCTGTGCTTTAGCCTGGAGAGGGACCAGGAGGAAATAGAGCAAGGTTATTACTCATTGGAGTGGCTGCAAAATGGGAAGAGCGAGCAGGCGATGGGGAGGCATGAGCTTGGCTGCAGAGGGAAGTCTGGTCCTTGCAGGAGCAAATCCTGGTTATCTCCTGGTGGTTCTGGACTGCTGTGAGCTACACAGCATCCTCCAAGCTGGAAAGCTAAGCACAGATCCTGCAGAGGAGCTGGACATGGCACAGATGGGTCTGATAACCTGCATGGACCCTACAGTAACATGGAGGCTCTCAGCACAGGTGAGGGTGGTGATAGCGGTGGGATCACCACTTGGGGTGGTCACCCACCCCAGTCATCTTCTTTAGTCCCACTTTGGGGCTGTTGTGCCTTCCCATGGGATCCACATTCCTGGAGAGGTGTCAGGATTCAGAGGGGCTTTCTGGGGGCCAGCAATGCTCAGAGGTGGATCTCCCTGGCACCTCTTCAGACATCCAGTTTGAGAACCCGCATCCTCCTGACTACCAAGTACACAGAGATGCCATCTCCCTTTAACCAACGCCAAAAGCTGGCTGGACCCCTGGGCCCAGCCTCCAAGGTATCCCAGTCCCCTCCATCCATCTGCCCCAACAGGAGCAGCAGCAGAGCCCAGCTCCAGCGCTGGGAAATCTGCTTCCATCTGGCTCCACTACCAGCCAAAATTAGCAGCAGCTCCTTCACTGTTTAATATTTCAAGATGTTCTGGGGGAAGCAGCGAGGCTCCTGAAGGGGAGGGATGTGAGGGCTGCTCCTGTGCCTTTAAAGCCTCGCCTTCCTTTGGCTTTTTCCTTTTTCCCTTCTTTTTTGGGGTTTCATTTTGTCTTTTTGGATCATCCCTGTCCCTGCGGTGGCAGCAGCTTGCTGAAGCAAAAGCCGGCAGATGGGTGGCCCAGGAGGCTGGCACCCCCGGCTCTGGATGTGGGGAATATTGCTTCCTTCCAGAGGGAATTTCTCCCTTCCTCCCGCAGTATTCCTGGCAGCAGCTTCCAGGGATGGAGGAGATACCTGTTTTTTTGGCCATCCTCTTTCCCATGGTCACCCTTCCCAAAGGATGCTGAGGTGGGAAGGGCGTTTCTTTTCCTTCCCCACTAAGAAGCAATCATATAAGCAGCATAACGTGGCAGGAACAGCCCTCCCTGCCCTGGCATGACCACGTCAGAGAAGCAGGTTATGAGCCACTTTATTAATGATTGAAGCTTGAGCTTAACCGGAGAGAAGCAGGGGGCTGAAATATTCATTTGCTGGCTCCTTGTGTCCAGCAGAAGCAGTTTAACAGCCCTGGGCTCGGTTTGCTGCCCGTTCCTCCTGCCCCGTATATTATGTAAGGAGCTTTTTAATAATATACGTTGAGACATATGGCCTCTCAGATTTAGTATGCAAATGCAATATGCTCCACTAAAAATAGCAGATATGCTTAATGTAGTTTTGTTATAACACCTTCTGGTACTTGGTGAGTAATGAGTCGCGACTGCACTTTACAGAGAGCTTGGAACGGAGGGAGCAGGGATAAACCTCTGCTCCGGGCTTAGGTTTTGTGGTGAAGGAGCTCGGTTGTGTTCCATCTCCTGCCTCTTCCAGCATGGTGGCCACATAATCAAGTAGAAGATGCTCAAATAAATCCTTAGTGGGAGATGAAGTAATGAATTGCAGTGGGAAAGCTGGGTGTAGTTGTTGCCTTGTGTAGCGGAGCATTCACTTGTGGTTTGGGGTTTATAACCTCTATATGTTATCAGAGTCCACACTGTAGTTGTGCAGTGGTTAAATCCCAGCAGTAAAGGATGAAAACATCAGCTCGGTGCCTTTATCCCTTGGGATTAGATGCAGAGGCCTCGCTGCTGCTTTTCCAGCCTTTAGGCCATGGGCACAGGGAGAAGGACACCAGATCCATCCACCTCCTGCCCTTCCCAAGTCTCCCTTTCAGTCTCCCTCTCACAGGCTCTGCGGGCACGAGGCTTTCTTCCTTCCCTCTCCTCTTCTCTCCATGTACAAGTCCCTTCTCACTGAAGCAAAGAGAAATAAACCAGAGAGGTGGTTTTATGGTGACAGCGGTGCTCCTGTCCCCTCTGCCATGCAGTCGAGGTGGGGAAGCAGCCCTCCTGCTCCTTTTCTGCCCCTTTCAGGTACAAGGAGGTGAGGTTTTCAAAGTGTTCTTTCAATAAAATACAAGAAAATAGGGGAGAAAGGGAGAAAACCCCTCTGAAATACTCTGACTGTATCCCAAGAGATAAGAGGAAGGATTGATTTACCTCTGTAGCGAATACTGCTACCTTGCTTGCCTTTAACACAGCCTGTCATGCTGGTAGCTCTTTCAGATGCGGGTCTTTTGGGTTTGTTTTCCCAGACCAGATCTTTAACCTCACACATGAAGTACCTTATGGCTTGCTGTAGTGGAGCTTGTCACATGCTGCTTCTTTGCTGTTCCATTATTATCAAAGCCTCCAGTACTCTGGAGGTCATCACTGATGTGCTGGAGCCACGTCTGCCTGGGTTTTCCAGCTCCTGGGCGATGTTTGGGGGTCTCAGATCACTTCCCACCACCGCAAGAATCCACCAGGATATGATCCTTTTCCCCCCATCATCCCAACATTATTCAAGAGGACCAGGGGAACATGAAGCTCCTGCTGCAGGTTGTCAGCAGCACCTTGAAGCAGCAAGGTTTGATTTCATAGCTACAGGGAAGGGTTTGTAGAGAGACAAGCTGCATACCTCTGTCAATTCCTAAGCTCTGAAAAGGGAACGCCTGGATTTCCCGTTGGGACTCGCTTCTGCTCATCCAACCCTATCGTAGTTGCTTATGGAGATTAAGGAGCTGCCTTGGCTTAGTGGAGGGAAGTTGCAATGTGACTCATCCTGCCATAGACATCTCCCTGAGATGGGATGAATCACTCTGGAGCTACCTGCCTTGCTCCTTCAATGACAAGAGAAGCCTGAAAATAGATGCAAGTGTCCAGAGCTGGGCACAGGGCTCGCCCAGAGCTTGTGTTGGTGCTGTCAGCAGCAGTGAGTCCTCCAGCAGCAGTGGGGACCCCGGGGATGTCACTGCAGCATCCACAGGACCCAGCGTGGACCATGGCAAGGAGATCACATTGGAGAGAAAAGGCAGTGTTCCTGCATGCTCAAAAGGTTGTGGAGGGAATAGCCTTGGAGGTGGTGTCCTGCTTTTTGGACTCGCAGCAGGAAGAGGATGAGGTTGAGACCTGTCCTTTAAGGACTGGGTTGGCCTGTGTCCATCCTCTATATAGGACTGTATCCATCCTCTATACAGGGCTGTATCTGTCCTCTGTATAGGACTATCACCTGTAGATTATAGGACTTCCCATCCTATCACCCACAGCCTAAATGCAACAAACACCTCTTGGAAAGCTGTTAGTGAGGTTTTCACCTCTTCAACAGGGGCTCTTCTGCAGCTGCTCTGGGGACACCTTAGTCTCCTCCAGCATTAACTTGTTCCCATTCCCTTGGTCCAGTGCTGACCCTATGATGCGCTCAGTAGCAGCCAGACCTTTCTGAAGCTTGGCCAGATGGATGAGACCATGCCAGGCTCCCCACTGCTACCGCACAGGGGTTTCTGTACCTCTTCAATGCAGGTGAGCAGCCAGGCTGGGCTCACACGCACTCAGCACAGCCCCACTGGGACCCTCCCTCCTGCTGCAGCTGAGCGGGACACGAGGGATTTTTCCCAGACATCTCATTTTCATCCAGGGGGAAATCTGTGGTCCCTGACTGATCCCAAAGCAGCAGCCAAAGCTCAGCCCACGGCAGCAAAATACACAGGACCGATTTCAAGCTGCTGCTTTTGAGTGGGGAAAGTGGCGTCAACTCAGTCGCCTGTCAAACGAATGCTCCCAAACCTCCCTAAGCCCTGTTGTGAAGACTCTTATTTCAGCTTCACTTAATCCTGTTACCAAGCAACTTCAAGTGAAGCAAAACATGACGCTTCCACGGAAACGGGAGCACGCACAGGGGAGCGGAACTGGTTTTGCTGGTGCTAAACTGGTTTCCTTATAATTGCCCATTTTCCGTGGTAGGCTTGTGGGTCCTGCTTTCTTGCAGGTTTCCATGGTGATTTGTTGGGGTTTTTTTTTTCCATCTATAAATTTTTGTCTAGGAAAAATGTAAATGTTGGGCATTGTTGGAGATTTCTGCATGGATACAGCCTGGGTGAAGCAGCAAGTTGGCCTCCCCAAGGCAGGGACCACAAGGCACATCCTCTGGGTCAGTGTGGGTCCTGGCTGCCCCACTGGTGCGATGAGCACAAGGTGCTCAGGAGGTGCTGTGCTGCAGGCACAGACACTGGTGGGTAATCTGAGGACACAGACAAGCCCCATGTGCTGCTGAGTTACATTGGAGGCGTGCAGGAGGGATTTAAGGGCTTGGTGGGAATGGGGGTGTTGCCATGGTATTTTGCGCAGCCAGAGCATCTCAGGGTGCTCAGCTTGGTGCTGGAAATGCCTGTGTAGCCCAGGGTGATGGGATGGTGATGGAGGAGCACTTGCTCTGATGCTCATCATTTCCATGGTGAAAATGAGCAAAGGATGCTGTAAAAATTAGAGGTGAACCTCAGCATCTCACAGCATCTTCTGGCCATGTCTGTGCTGCAGCAGCAACCCCTCTGCTCCCAGGGAGCCTTCCTCTCTAAGCGAGACAAGAAACTACGGTCTCAACATACCCTTCATTGGTGCAGTGCAGCCAGCACAGGGTGAACCTCTGTGAACCTTCCAGATGTTGTGCTTGGTGCTGCCCATACCACTTGTAGACACGGTCCCATGAGGTCGTCCCTGTCTTTGCTCCTCAGTAACACTGGGATGTGAATTGAGCTTTGAAGAGCATGGAGGAGGCACCGGTGACTCTTCCAGCCCAATGAGTTAAGTAGGAGCATGGTTTAGTGGTGGACTTGGCAGTCCTGGGATAACAGTTGGATTTGATGATCTCAAAGATCTTTTCCAACCCAGTTGATTCTGTGATTGCTTTCCTTTTATAGATAGGGAAACTGAGGCACGGGACAATGAGAGTCTAGGGAGAACCCAAACCTCCCAGCTCTGTGCTTACTTCTGCACAGCACATAAGGTTTATTACCCAAAGTAAACCTTCAGGCCACTGAAGTGCAGTCATAATGTGAACCAGCTGAGGAAATCCTATCTGCTTTCCTCAGGTCGAGCTGTGTAGGATCTGCTTTGCTCTCCAAGTAGGAGCATCTTCTGTGCTGGCAAGTGACAGCTTCAGCTCGACAGGACACGACACAAGGCTGGAGCTTCAATTCTCAATCAATTAGTGCCAAGCACAGCTTCAGATGTTAATTGCCAGCCAGAAGTGGATCAGTTTGGACATAATCAGGCAGGGGGAGAGGGGAGCTGCGTGCCTTTGGCAGCATTTCTTCTTCTAATAGCAGCTTCTTGCATGTTCGCAGGGATGAACTTTGCAGCCCGCACCCGAGGCATACTGGAGCTTTATTAAGCTCTTCCAAGCGATGCTGTGAGCAGAAAGCCCAGACGAAGTCATGGAAAGCCAAGCCCAGAAATAGAAAGCTGTGCAATCTGCAACATATAATGCTCTGCAGCCAGCTTGATGCTGAATTAATCCCCAATTTAATTAACGCTACTCTAATCCTTCCATGAAAAGAGCAGCTCGGGATTTGTTTGGAAACACAGTGCTGTGTGCAGTAATATATATGAATGTATTTTAAAATGCAGTCCTCAAGGAGTTTTTGCTCTGTTCTCAACCTGGATGCACTGAGAAATGAATTCACGGGCACTGGTCCTCTGAAAAGTGGGAGTGGAGATGGAGTGAAGGGCTGTGGTTGGGCTTCCCGACATCACAAAATCAGTTTAGAAATGGTAAGATATGACCCAAACCCTGAGTCACTGCGATTTAGTTTTAGTTTCTCTGCCATTTGAGCCAGTCATAGAATCATAGAATGGTTTGGGTTGGAAAGGACCTGAGACCATCCTGTTCCAACCCCCTGCCATGGGCAGGGACACCTCACACTAGACCATGTCACCCAAGGCTCTGTCCAGCCTGACCTTGAACACTGCCAGGGATGGAGCATTTACCACTGCCTTGGGCACCTTGTGCCAGTGCCTCAGCATCCTTACAGTAAAGAACTTCTTCCTCATCTAACCTGAACTTCCCCTGTTTCAGTTCGAACCCATCACCCCTTGTCCTATCACTACAGTCCCTGATGAAGAGTCCATCTCCAGCATCCTTGCAGCCCCCTTCAGATACTGTCAAAGGATTTTCAGGGTTATTTTTCACCCTATTGATGGGTGATTACAAGAAACAGGCTCAATGAAGCAGCAGGACCAGTGTTCAGCCCTGTGCCTGCAGGAGGTACTACTGAAAGAAGCCATTCAAAATGATGCTAAAACTGCAAGAATTGGCAAAACCATGGCTGGGACACGTCTCTGTGGGTGTTCACAGCCCTGGATGCACCCCTCCAGAATCAGGGTGATGGCTGGGGTTTGCCACAGAACCTTTTGGGCTCTGCTTTGCTTCAGGGATGTTCATTTTATCTGAACGCACCCACAGCCAGCCAAGTCTTGTGCTTGTGGGTCCTGCGAGACCTTCCTCTTCCTTACGCTTGCAGCAAGTCTTTAACCCACATTAACGCTTCTCAGCCCCAGCATGGAGCTTGGTAACATTTAAGATAGAGCTAATGAGGACTGGTCCAGGCATATTTCATCACAGGGTTTCATAGTTGGGCTTTTAATTTCTCTCTCATAGCGGCAAGCAGCAAGTTGGTAGAAGAGGATTTCTTAGAAGTAGAGTGTTTCAAAGCCAGTTTCATGTTTCTAGCTTCATCCTCACATGTTTCTTGCAGGAAAAGCATGGAATGCTGCTGGGGATTTGGCACCTTCTCTACAAAAACGCTGTTTCTGCTGCTTGTCATCACTGAGGAAACTTAATAACTGTGTGTTTTAAAAGCAGAGCTTCTGGGGCATAAAAACTGCTGTCCCCTCCCCGGCCATGATTACAGCTGCGTACATGCCATGATCTTCTGTTTAAAAATACAAATCCTGTTGCTTTTAAGTCTCTATGGATAGTTGCAGGCTATAAGCAGTCCCGGGGTAAAGGCTGGACTTGATGATCTTAAAGGTCTTTTCCAATCTGGTTGATTCTCTGATTCTATTAGGTCTTGTTTGTTTGATACGGATTTGATATGAATGTACAGGCGCTTACCCACAGATAGACTCAGGGCAGCACCTAGGCATGGGAAATACATGGAATTGAGTCAGAGCAGAGCAGATCCTGGTGTAAAAAAGGGCGGAATAATTTGGGATGGAAAATGTTTCGACAAAACAGCTCCCGTTGCCCAACAAGTGAGGCTAAATAGAAGCGTTCTCCTCCAGCTTGGCAGGTAATTGCTGAAGGGAGCATATGGTATCTCCTCTGAAGTGTTGGAATGGGATCAACACCAGGCAAAGCGATGGAGCAGGTGGGATTGGTAGGAGTGGGCGTCATGTGGGAATAACAGGATTGGGATTGACATTGGAGGAGTTGGTGGGAGCTCGGGAAAGGGTTTGAACCCATTCTGGTGTGTGTTCACCCATGGGGCTTGGGTATGTGGGTGCTGAACCCTCTGCAGAGCTCAGGGCTGCTGTGATGCTGTTGAGCAGTGATGAGGTTGGATGGGACACTCTGCATTGACAAAGGTTCTGGGGAAAGGTGGCTTGACCCTCAGCACTGGGGAGGTGTTGGCAGGGAGGAGACCCTCAAATGGAACCCCCATGTGTTGGGAATGCAAAGCTTGAGCTGACAGAGAGCTTGGACATGTCAACATCCATCTGATGTCTCTTGGAGCAAGGGGAGCTCGATTACAGCTGAACAAAGGCAAGGCAGGGTTTTGTCGCAGTGGGTCCCAGTAGTAGGGTTGTGTTGCCTTCATCATGGGAAGGTGGTAGGGAATGATTTGGGTTGTGGTTGTTGGATCTTGCACGTAAGTACAGGCCAAGAGCAAGGATGGTCTAATTCCAGTCTTGCTCTGGGCAGCTTCAGTGTAGGGAAAAGCCATACTTTCTGGGCCAGCATCCCGCCAGCATGGGATTCAGAGGAGATGCACTCAAGCCTCACATCCACCACATGCCACCCCATGCAGTAAGCAATGCTCCATGCCCTAAGTCATGACAATATTTAGTTACCAAAAGCACTTTTGTCACAAGGAAGCAGAAATAAATGATCGGTTCGCATGGAGCATTGCAGAGTTCATGCACAGGCAGGTAGATAAGTGTGAGCCAGAGGCATCAATCGATGAGAGCGTGTGTGTAAGAGTGAGCCTTGCAGGCCAATACATCTCTGGTTGAAAGTCCAGCTCCAACTGCTTGGAGCTGAGCCCTGACCGAGTGCATGGAGAGCTCACTGCCATCCCAGGCATCTGCAGGTGTATTCAAGACCTGGGGAGAGAACTTTGAGTAAATCCCATTTGTCTTCAATTTGTGCCTTAGGTAGAAAAGCTGGGGTTTGAAAGTTTCATAGCTCCAGCTGCAAAGGTTGCTGAGGTCAAATGCTTGAGATGTGGAGATGCTGCTGGATGAGATGTGGCTGTGGGTGCAGAGCATCCGGTGTTGTGTAGCCAACATGTAAAAGCAGCCTTGCTGTCACAATGGGGCTTTAAAAATGTTGTTTGCTCCCAAAAGCTGAATGAAATTCTCAGCCTGGAGAAGAGAAGGCTCCAGGGAGACCTTAGAGCAGCTCCAGTGCCTAAAGGGGCTACAGGAAACCTGGACAGGGGCTTTGGACAAGGGCCTGCAGGGACAGGCCAAGGGGAATGGCTTTAACCTGCCAGAGGGGAGATGGAGATGAGCTCTCAGGAAGAAGCTCTTCCCTGTGAGGGTGCTGAGGCGCTGGCACAGGGTGCCCAGAGAAGCTGTGGCTGCCCCATCCCTGGCAGTGTTCAAGGCCAGGTTGGACACAGGGGCTTGGAGCAACCTGCTCAGTGGAAGGTGTCCCTGCCCATGGCAGGGGTTGGAACTGGAGGAGCTTTGAGGTCCCTTCAACCCAAACCAAATTTGCTCAGTGGGAGTGAAGGTAACAGCAGCACATCTTGCTGGTCTCTGGTCCAACCTTCTTGGACTGTCACTTGATAAGCACCTTGACTCCTCATTTTTAGCATGACAAATCCATGCATAAACCCATTCCCATCCTTGCCGTCTCTG
Organism: Amazona ochrocephala; assembly: GCA_039720435.1. Lineage (NCBI taxonomy): Eukaryota > Metazoa > Chordata > Aves > Psittaciformes > Psittacidae > Amazona > Amazona ochrocephala. Next base: position 1,898,256 of record CM077897.1, read on the forward strand.
GCTTCATTTGCCTTGGGAGCTACCAGGTGAGAAAGGTCCAAGAAAGTCCTCTTGGGAGAGGAAGGCTGATGTATTTGCTGCCCAATTGAGTCAGCAGTTACGTCTTCTTAAGCAGTGGGGTCCCGATATCTGATCTGTAAACCTCATGTCATCCACTATCACCTTAGTCCACCCTTGCCCTTCTCCTCTGACCATATCATTGCCTGGTCTAGTGTCTTCAGTTGTTGTCTCCTGCTGCCTTTGTGCAGTCCCTGGTGTAGCAGCTCTGTGGCTGTGATTCCTTGGTGCTGAGTTTCTGTCATGCTTCAGATTGAACACAGTGCTGTTCAAAACTGAGATACGTAACAAAATAGTAGAAAAATACCATGCAATAGTAAGAAAATAAAGAATGATTCATCTTTAAACAGAAGCCGTTTAGATGTGGAGGTGGTATTGCTGGCCACGGGCATGGATTCATATTAGTGGGTAACACGGTTTTTAAGCCAAATTAGGCAGTTAACAACTTCCTTTGCAAATCAGTCCCCCACCCCTTAGGCCCATATGCTCCCTCCAGTTGGCTGAGGTGTGAGGCCGTAGCAACAACACTAAAGAGAGTAAGGCTGGATGCCCCAGCTGCATGAAGATTCCTGTGTGATGAGAGGAGCCCAGAGTGTTCCTATGTCACACTCGGGGCTGATTTGCATCCCATTAATTCTGCTTCAAACAGCCTCTTTTGGGTTGGTTTTAGCTTCTAGTGGAAGAGGGGGATGGACCTCGAGTTACTTCGTATTCAGCATAGCTTTGGGATGTGGGAACCTCACGTCACCCTTACTGAGTGATGTGTCGGCCCCTGGGCTGCAAACGCCTTTGTCCAGCTTGGAGCAACTTCAGCTGCCAAAACCATGAGCTCCTTTGAATTTAACCCACTTTTTGGTTATTTAATTCCCTACATTGTCTCCCAAGTGGCCTCAGGCTGCATCAGAGGCTTTCAGCATAGGAGACCTTATGGGCAGCAGAAACCTCTGTTTGGAGGAAAGAGTTTATTTGGTTTAGTAATACGGGAATGAATTCTGTAACTAAATAGCAGCTAGAAAGTAGATGTCACCTCCTGTTTCCTCTAGCTTGGAAGTACAGACCAAGCTGGAGAAATCATGAACCTGTTACAGAGAGGGTGAGCCCTTGGGATAGGCGGCAGTGTAAGGACCGGGAGCCTGGGGATGCTCCTGGTCCCGACGGGCAGCAGTGGTGATGTGGGCTGAGTTCAGGCTGTCCTTGCTCATGCTGCTGCTGCTGGGTTTTCTTCCTCGATGCCCAGAAGTGTCATCATGCAGGTGGAGCACTCCCAACTGCTTATCTCCTTCTGGGCAGCACAGCTTTACCAGATACCATATCCCATGGAGGGGCAGACAGGCCTGTGCAGGCGGGCACCATCCAACCCACCACAGCCTGCTAACCTCCTCCCTTCTTCTTCCAGAGGAGACAACGTTTGAGGCTGGAGTCAAGGTCCAGATCCACAGCCAGTCTGAGCCACCCTTTGTCCAGGAGCTGGGGTTCGGGGTGGCCCCTGGATTCCAGACCTTTGTGGCCACCCAGGAGCAAAGGGTAAGTCCTGCATTTCATTTACACACCAAGGCCCTTCCAGTGGGTCTGTAGGAGAGCTTGCTTCTATGTACCAGTGCGCCTGAGAGTCATCCTCGTCATTAACAGTAGTTTTTATACCTTGCTTTGATTTGGTTGGGATGAGGGCAGGGTTTTCAGTGCTGCTTCCCATGCATTGCCCATGGTCCTTTTAATTTTGGCCACAGAAGGGCTTCATTCCTGGTAATTTCACTGCCTTGCTGCCAACACGGACATTGGGATTGAGCACCCTCAGCAAGTTTGCCAATGACACAGAGCTGTAAGGTGTTGTTGATGCACTGTAGGGAAGGGATGGGGTCCAGAGGGACCTGAACAGCCTGGAGAGGTGGGACCGTGTGAACCTCATGGAGCTCAACAAGGCCAAGTGCAAGGTCCTGCACATGGGTCAGGGCAATCCCAGCACAAGTACAGGCTGGGGGAAAATGGATGGTGCAGCCTGAGGAGGAGGACCTCGGAGTGTTGGGTGATGAGAAGCTCCCCATGACCCAGCTTCAGTGTGTGCTTGAGCCCAGGACCCCCCCGTGCTATGGGCTGCACCCCTAGAGCGTGAGCAGCAGCTCAGGGAGGAGATCCTGCCCCTCTGCTGGGCTCTGGGGAGCCCCCCCTGCAGTCCTGATCCAGCTCTGAGGCAGCAGCACAAGAGGGACGTGGAGCTGTTGGATGAGTCCAGAGGAGGCCATGGAGGTGCTACGAGGGCTGGAGCAGCTCTGCTCTGGAGCCAGGCTGAGACCTGGGCTGGGGCAGCCTAGAGAAGAGAAGGCTCCTGAAGGGGAGACCTTAGAGCAGCTCCAGTGCCTAAAGGGGCTGCAGGGAACCTGGAGAGGGGCTTTGGACAAGGGCCTGTAGGGACAGGACAGGGGAATGGCTTTAACCTGCCAGAGGGGAGATGGAGATGAGCTCTTAGGCAGAAGCTCTTCCCTGTGAGGGTGCTGAGGCGCTGGCACAGGGTGCCCAGATAAGCTGTGGCTGCCCCATCCCTGGCAGTGTTCAAGGCCAGGTTGGACACAGGGGCTTGGAGCAAGCTGCTCTAGTGGAAGGTGTCCCTGCCCATGACAGGGGTTGGAGCTGGAGGAGCTTTAAGGTCCCTTCCAACTCAACACATGCTGTGATTCTGTGGTTCAGCTCTGGCAGTTGCTCTGTGTGTTGGGTACCTTCCAACCCACCATTTTTTTTTTGCCAAAAAGCTTTCACACTCCAGGGACATAAAAAGAGACGGAGTGGAGAGTATTTCATTATGTAGAACAGCGTGAATCCTTCCAGGTAACACAGAAATAGTCACATTTTGTATGATAAACTGTGGTGGGGATGCTTGTGGCTCAGGATCACCCTCCCTGAGCCCTGATGGTGACAGGTTGTCATGGTGTGGATGGATGTGATGTGACGTGGTGTCATTACACCCAAATCCTGATCAGGCATACAGGAAGCAGTCCAGCAGAATGATTTCTTCCCCCCATCCTGCCCCGGTGCTTTCATTCCAGCCCTTCTGCCTCATTGCCTCTCTCATTTTCTTCCCTGCTCTTGCATCCACCTTCAAATGAGACATAAATCAAGTTGAGGAAAGCAAGCACAAGCTGTTGAAGGGTTTGCTTTGATTAAACCTCCGTGGAGATCAGAGCTGCAGTTGTCACGCTTTAGCTCTGAGCAACATGAGGAATTCATCCCCCAAATACGTCGCCAGGTACCAAAATACACCTGAAGATGCTACGTTTCAGCGAGCCCGGATGCAGCTCTTCTCTCCTTCGTTACGGTGGGCTTGTGTGTAATCACCCAGGAGATGATGAACGTTCTGGGATCCCAGTGGGCGAGCTCAGTTAAAGCAGAGAAACGTTTCCCTGCTGTCGGTTTGTAGCTTGTGGGAAGGTTGGTGGGCAGGAGAAAATGAGCAGCTTTATTAGCACACAGGGCGTTCGGTGCGAGTGTAACAGCCAAGGCAAAGAGCTTTTCAGGTCTGAGGCAGCGCTGCTGCTGTCCACAGCAGAAAGAGGCTTGAAAACCCATTGTGGGCATGTTTCACACCCATTCCCTTGACACAAGCCCTTCCACTCATCCCCAAGGTCCTCACCTCCCTCTGCAACTGCTTTCTGCTGCCCCACGGGACCCGGCATTGCTTCCATGGGGCATTCTGCAAGGTAAAGAGGCTGGAGGGCCGGAAAACTGATTAATAAGCGCGAGAGCTGTTGACAGCAATTGCCAGGCACTGAATGCCTTATCCGTTGCCTCTTGGGCATCTCACGGAGCACGCTGGGTGAGCCCCATGCCTGTGGCTGCTGTGGGCATACGCACTGCAGAACGGTGTGGTCTGGATGCCAGGGTCAGGGTTACCAGCTCCGGGATTAGGGACAGATATTCCCTGTAACAGCTCCAGATGGGAAATGGCAGCTCCTGGCAGAAGGCTTGGAGGTGTTGAGTTGCCCCAGGGAGCAACTTGCCAAAGGGGACAGAGGAAGTTGGTGTTGGAGAGGAGCATCCCATGTCTTGGTATCACCACCCATTTACATGGCACTTCGCATGCCCCATAAGCAGGCTGGGGATGTGTTGTGCGTGATGCTGAAGGGGTTTGGCAGCACCTCCTCGAATCAGACTCATTTGGCAGCACAAATTGTAATGGGAACGATATGTCTTCCTTAAACATCCCGGCTTCAGCAAGATGTGGGAGCGTGGCTGGGAGCTGGAGCCTGCAGCGAGGATCTCAAGGACTTGCTTCTAAGATAGAACTAGCATAAATGCTGGAGACTTTTCAGACAGCTGCTGTAAATCTTCCCCATCCCATTGCCAGCATTAACTGTTGCATTATTTCCATTAAAAAAATCAGATTTCCTATCAAGAAGACAGCCTTCTTGAGGGAAGATAGAGAACGTGACTTGAAAAACACATCTGGGGTTGCTCTTTGCTCAAGCAGGTCCCCTCTTCTGCAGGTTTTCCCAGTGTTTTGGTGCTGGGAGAGGGAAAGGCACATTTCTGGTTGGGGCCAGGGCTTCTGTAACTGGTTTAAAGTCATACCATGGACTGCAAAGGCTTTACCTGGAGATCCAGAGGTTCTTCAAGCTGCCTGCCTGGAGCAGCTTCAGCTCTATGGGCAATGCTGCCTACCCCAGTCCCTCCTCTCCATAAAGTCATTTTTGTACCTAATTACAACCATTACAGCACACATATGCTTCTGCTTCCTCTAAAGTACCCCATAGGGGCCAGCTGGGCGTCACCCACCTTCTCAAGCTCTGAATGCACATCTTTTGTTCACATCTGGGGCAGGTACGTGCTGCTCCTTCACTAAGACAGCAAAAGGAGGAAAAGCCCATGAGCAGCACCAGAGGGCTGAGTCCAGACGGTTACTAGGGTCCTAAGCCATGAAACATAAATGAAATGGTCCTCCAGCTACTCCAGAGGAACAGAAGTAAAAAGAGAGACATCTCCCAGCTCGGAGCATCCTCTGTGTTAGTTAAGAGCGCTATTCTCAGGTGTGGAACTGGGCAGACTTGCCTTGGTGTGATGGTAGAAGATGTGCATTGTCTTTGAGGCATTCTTTGGCGTGTAGGGGATTGATTTGTGGCTGGCTTAGAGGCTCTTGGCGTTATTTCTGGCTCTGTTACTCTTCCCTTTGCCCGTGCGCCAGTGGAACCCTTCATCCCCCATCCCAGTCTTGGAAATAAGAGTATTTACTGGGCTTTACTTCCTGATTTCCTGCCTTTCCAGGTATGCAGCTGCTTAGTGCACGTGTGGGCTTTCATCTTGGTGCCAGAGTGATAAATCCTGGATCTTTATACCCGGAGCTTTCCAAAAGCCCCTTGTCAAAAGCGAACTCCAGCTCCGTGATGGTGCATGATCTTCTTAAATCTCCCTTTAAAATTAGCTGTCAGCCTAAAAAGAGGAACAAGATCAGCTTTTCCCCTCCTCCTGCAGGGGCTGAGCCCTCTGATTCCTGCAGACTGACACATTTAAGATGCATTTACCAGTTCTGGAACTGCATCATTAATGCAGTAACGACGTCATGCAGGTTTGCACTCGTAGCATCATAAGAGGGACTTTGCATGCACATTGGTTGTGTGTGCTGAGTCAGCAAAAGCAGTCCTGCAAAGGCAATGCCAGCGGAAGGTTTCCTCCATCGAACAGGGTTGTTGGATTGTATAGGCCAAGCTGTTTCTGTGCTGTGGACTCGTGGCTGAAGGGAGATGCTTTCTGTCTGAAATCTCAGACCAAAGCCATGCCCTGAAGTTTAAGGGGAGCCAGGACAGAGCTCCCTAAAGTGATCGGGGAGGTAGCACAGCAGAAGGAAATGAGTAATGGACAGTTGCGATTTAAACAAGAGTGTCTTGATGGAGAAGGATGGAAAGGATCTCTGGATTACTTGCTGCAGCAGTGACTGTGTCTGAACGCAGTGTGGAAGGACCCAGAGTGGTTTACATGGACGTGCCAGGCCATAGCTGCTGTTTTGGGGGGGTTTCACACCAATTCACATGGGGAGGGCCCCATACAGAGAGAGGTGCTCCGGCCACGCCGGGGAGCGGTTTCCATGGCAATTCCTGAGCCTAATGAATAAGGTTTGTTTTCTCATGAATGGGCAAAGCCCTGAGCTGTGTAGGAGCTGGCTTGAGGCGCACTGTGCTGTCACCCCTTTGATGGCTCCCAAGGGAGGGCAGGACTACCCTGAGCCCGGCAGTGCCTTCAGCTCCTGCTACTTTGGCTTCAGAGGGATTCACCTCAATTCTTCCCTTTTCCTGGCTCTTTTGGATGAGCCTGGGGCTTTAACAAGCCTCTCGTGCACAACCCTGGGGAGGCTGCAGTATCCCCCCAGCATCAGACCATGGCACCAAAGCTGGGTGAGCACAGTGGGCATTCCGTGTCAGAGGGCTGATCCCCTGGGAAAAGATAAATCCCTCCTGGCTTTTGCTCCCCTTTTCCCAGTTGTGTTTGCCTCATTTTGGCAGCTTCACCCGAGCCTCTCCTGTAATGGATGGGATCAGATGATGGTACTTCCCCAGCTCAGCTGCTCCCCGTAGTCACAGCACGTTGGAGAAGATGAAAAGCCCACTAAAAATGGCAATTTCTGCCAACTTGGCAATAAAAATTTAAGAGGCTTCAATTAAGCAACAGGTTCGAAGATGGAGCAATATTGTTTAATAGGGCTCTAGTGTGCCTTGGAGACTCATCCCCTCGTAATGTTTGCATGGGACAGAGAGCATCAGCTACCAACAACTGCAGTACCACAAGTGTAATTACAGAGGCAGGAAGAAGGGGCTCAGGGTCTGGCAGTGATCACTCTGAAATCTGCATTTCCCAACAGGGTGTAGGCAATGGTGTTAGAAGATGAGGAGCAATTAAATAGCGTTTCCCATGTTCCCTAACCCTCGCTCAGAGCATCTTCTCCTACCTACAGTCTTACACCTCCTCCTAGAAAAGCATTCACTCTCTGATTTCTTTCCCTCAATCCCACACACTCTCCCAGTTGATTTCCTCCAGTATATGGGCAGACTCTGAATTAATTCAACCACAAGAAGCAGAACTGGCAGGCAGCAGTGGCCAGCCGCAGAGAAAACATCATTGCAATAGGGGTGGTTCAAAGCAGGAGATGGAAGGAAACGATTGCACGACTGGTTTTGTAGGGCATCAGAGAGGTTTTGCTTCAAAAACAGCATTAGGAGTGATTCAGCCTGTTGGTAAAAGGGTACAAAAGAAAATGGGTTTAGAGGTAACTGATGGAAATGAGTCAGGGCCAGGAACGGTGCATCTGAACAGGCAGGGATTGAAAAGGGCTCGCTTAGGAAGGTCAGGAAGAGAAAGCATCAGGGATGTCAATGGCGTAATGGTCCGGGTGCTCCTGCCAACCGTATTATATGGGTAAGATGGAAAGCTGCTCACTGAGGACAGGAGAACTTCAGAGGGTCCAACTCCACCACACAAGCCCCAAATAGGGCACCTCTGTAGGACTGAGCCCAGCAAATCCAGCCAACAGTGTCCAGCAGGATGAGGGGGACACTTCTGGCGCTTATTGATGTGCCAAGGAAGGGACCAGGAGGGAGAGGGCGCAGTGTATTGCAATCCAAGACTGAGTTTGCACAGGAGTGAAGGATACCACTCATTGAGAGCAGCGCTAGATGCGAGTTTGTAGATGGTCAGTGCAGCAAATGCCAGGAGCATCCATCCAGCGGGTCCTGGGAGCAAACCTGGGATGAGGCTGCCCTTGACTTTTTGGGGAGCCACAGGAAGTTTCAATATTGCTATTTAATTGCCAAAATGATTTCTAAGGAAATGGGGACCCAAAATTATGTTCTTCTGGTGCTGGAAGGGTTAAGCTGTTATCCTTAAAGACAACAACTTCTTCAGTGCTTTTGTGAGGAGAGCAAATGCGAAGGAAAAGGAGACAGCAAATAGACAACTTCCAGCATCATTAACCGGGAGATGGTGCCAACCAGCTGTGTCTGGGCTGAGTTTCTTAAGCATTTTACAAGTGCTAAAGCTGCCTGGGATTGAAATTCTATTAACTTGATGTTATTTGATGTCTCATTGAAGAATGGAGGTTTCTGCTTATTGAAGCAAACACAAACACACCCCGTACAGGTTTTGCCATGTTCAGGAAGAGGTTTGCATTTCTCCTCCCTGATTGCTGCCTCAGTTTGGTGGCATCAGGTGGGACCCACATGTGGAGGAGGCGGGAGAAGGGCTGCGCTGTAGCAGGATGCAGGATACATCCGCAAAGCCGGATTCATCACAGAGCCCAGCTGAAAAATGAGCTGAAACTGCCTCAACCTCATGCTGGAAGCATCTCTGCTGTGTTTCCACATCGTCCCTATTACATCAAATTACACATACAGAAAAAAACAGAGATGCCACTTAAAATAAATGGGGAAAAAAAGACCTCTCTGGCTGCAGGCAGATGTTGGCGGTTATTGGGAGGCTCAGTGCCAGGAGCAGTGTGTGAAGGGCAGCAGCATGGCCAGGGAAAAGGGCTGTGGCAAGGACAGGGCTGTGCTGAATGGCCCCCACCACCCTGACCCACTTCCACCCTGTTTGCCAAAAGCAGCCCTTCCTTTCCTTGTGTTTCAGGCAAGCAAGATCCATCCTGAGCTTAAGGAGAAGAGTCAATCTGTTCCTTTTCTTTTTGGCGCCCGCCAGTTCATAACAGATCATGGTAATTCCTAATAGCTGGGATGAAGAGAACTTAAAAAGCATTTCGTTAATTAATGAAGTATTAATGATTGTGAAAGTGCGAAAGTGGAGTTTGTCAACCCCAATTAGAGGCTGAAGCTGAATCTCTATCAGCATGAGACGGCGCAGTGCTGGGGAGAGATGTGTGCCCTTGGGAAGCTGCAGAGCAAAGCTAGAGCTCAGCACTACTTTCCTGCAGGAACCCAGGGCAGGAACTGCCTTTACCCCTGCTTTTCTTATTGCTTTTATGCTTCTTTTCCCTCTCTGGCTTCAAAGAAAAGCAGCTTTGGTGGTAGCAGAGCAGATGAGAGGGGAGCAGCTCAGCATCCTTGGACAGGCTCCACTGGTCCAGCACCTGAAGCCTCCTGCCCACCCCAAATCAGCATCATCTGGAAGAAGGGAAAACGTTTCTCTCAAGAGGAGGAGATGTCTGTGTGGCTGCAAGGGAGAGAAATCAAATCCAAGTGCTGTCTGTCCCATTCACGTTGCTTATGTGGCCATGGAGTAATGGTTTAAACTTAAATGGGGGATTTCAGGTTAGATACAAGGAAGAAATTCTGCCCTGTGAGGGTGCTGAGGCGCTGGCACAGGGTGCCCAGAGAAGCTGTGGCTGCCCCATCCCTGGCAGTGTTCAAGGCCAGGTTGGACACAGGGGCTTGGAGCAAGCTGCTCTAGTGGAAGGTGTCCCTGCCCGTGGCAGGGGTTGGAACTGGAGGAGCTTTAAGGTCCCTTGAACCCAAACCATTCCATGATTCTATGATCATGTGTGTTCCTGTTCCTGGGTCGGCTCCCCAGTGGGCTCTTCTAGCGGCCACGTTAGCATCACAGGCAGGAAATTCAAATGCCAAATGGGTAAAATGAGTCTCTCAGGTAGCTCTATGGGGCCAAGTGCTTTGGATGTCAACGCTTTGCTCGAGATTGCAGCCCCATTTTGGTGAGGAGGGGGTTAAAGAGGGATGCTGTTATGGATGGAGCATTAACCCCAGCGCTTGCAGGGCACTAGGACTCCTGTGCCAAAGCAGGAAAGGGAACAGGAGTAAGGATGGGGCTGGTCTGCAGGGGAGTAGCCTGTGATCCTGCTCCATTGCTCTTCAGGACAGGAAGCTCTGCAGAAGAGTTTGGCCCCTTGGTTTGAGTCTTTCAGTGCAAGGTGCAGTATTTGATGGGTAAAACCATGCCTGGCTCTGGATCTAGATAATGGCTTCTTTGAAGGATGATGCTGAGCATTTCGGAGGGTGCAGCACAGCAGTCCTGGCACTCCCCTTGTACCTGCGAGCGATGCTGCTGTGGCTCCGAGCACAGACAGTTACCCAACAGCTGCCTTCAAAGATAATTGGAAATAAAAGGTCAGGACAAGAGTTGTCTGCATCAGAGACTTGGTACGTTGGGGCCTGCTCACCAGAACCACCTGGGAAATGCAAAGGGAGCTCTCCTGGGACCAAATTACCTTAGGATGCTGAGGCAGAGTCTGGGGAATGTGCCCCCCCTCTTCACTGCAGAGCCCTGTCCCTAATGATGTGCTTCTCTCTGTGAGAGTTTGCTTCTGATTGCAAATTACAGAGCAGGAGGGAAGCGATGAGCCTTTCAAGCTGTCATTACCACGGAGGATCCGGGTAATAACCCTTGATGAGCCTCTTGGAGAGAGATGAGTTCACTGACTTGCTCAAGGGAGGGAGCATCTGACCCTGCCAGCCCAGGGAGCGTTGTCTCTAAGCTCTTGCCCATAAGGAAGAAGCATGGATTTGCCTGTCACACTTCAAATGAGCCTTTGCTGCTTCACCAAGCTGATGATGGAAGGGGAAGCACATGGATTCCCAGTGCTTGTCCCCCGGCTGTCGGAGATGCTTTAGTTACCTGCTTGGAGGCATGGCCAGCAGCAAGAAATCCTGCCTTGCGATACAGAGATGGAAGAGGTAGGGATTAATATAGAACAAGGCAGCAGCAAGGTGCCTCTGTCATACCCGATGGGGAACTGCTGCATGGCCAGGAGTTCCACTGGGGAAATTCCCTTCTAAGAGGAGAAATTGGAGCTCCTCTGGAGTCGCTTTTCCATCCCAGATGTGACAGGCTTTTCCCCAAAACAGGGAAAGCTTTTATACTGCAGAGCAAAACAAAACCCAAACTTCACCAGTGTTAAATGTGCCAAGAAGCTTTTTCTGCTCTTGAATATCGGTGATGCAGAAAGCAGAGGGAGAGCAAAAGTCTTGGCCTGTGGCAGGGGAGATGTGCTGCGCCTATTCCTGCATGTTCAGGAAGCCAAAGAAAAGTGAATTACACTTGTACGCTTGCACACTTGTGTGTGTGCAGGTGTGTGCATGGGGTTGTGTGTGTAGCGAGGCAGCCTGTTCCAGTTTAAACCCATCACCCCTCGTCCTATCGCTACAGTCCCTAATGAAGAGCCCCTCTCCAGCATCCTTTTAGCCCCCTTCAGACGCAGGAAGCTGCTCTGAGGTCCCCATGCTTTTGGGAGATGCAAACCATCTTTGCTTTGTGGTGTGGGGTACTTGGTGCTTGTGGTCCTGGCTGCAAACCAGGCCACAACTCTGTTAATGAAGTTGTATTGATTAGAGTTTTAATTAATCATTCAGCCCATGCACCTCGTGTGGACACGGTGCCAGCTCACAAGCACCGTGGCTCCAATCCAGTGCTGGCTGAGCAAAGAAATGGGTAAGATAAAATATCTGATCATGAATCCATCGTTTTCAGATCCCATCACCTTCATTCAGGCTAAAATTTAAAGGGCTTAAAAGATTTGTGTGTAGCTGTGCTTGAAAGAAAGCTGATACCATCTGAGACCACAATTATTTATTCTCCTTTATCATACAACAGGCAACATATGGGCTCCTTTCTCCACCGCGGATGACTAAGTGATGGCATCTGGTACTCTATTATACTGCAAGTGTAAAGCAAATGAGAAAAGATCCCCTTCAAACAGCACTTTGCTATTGTCAGGAAGGCACACTTGAGATTTTCATTCCAAGGTGCTGCTTTGCTGGCTTTCAAACCCGTCCCATTCAGAGCCTGTTTCTGGATGCTGAGATTGCTGGCAACCAGGTTTCTTTCCCTTAATGCTTTGTCTGGTCCCACAGATGGGATCCCTCCATCACCTGCTGTGTCTTCACACCCCATGTAGATACATCTGCTCTTCTGATCGGAGCTGCTGAGCACAGGGGTTGGTGTGTGTCACCCTGAGCAGCTGAATAGCTCCAGCCACTGCTGGTTGTCAAAGCAGCTTGAGCAGCAGTGTGGGTTGAGGCAGGTTTGGGGAATGCCAAAGCTCATGTCCCTCAGGGAGCAGCCTGGGCAACCTTGGGTGATGCTAGCTCCTGCATGTATAGCATCCTAGTTCTTTGCCATGCAGAAAAGTTCTTCTTAGAGAAGGGATTATTTGTCCAGCCCAACAGAGCAGGGTCACACTCTGAAGCCTGGGATCTTCCCCAAACTCTCCTTTAACTTCCAGGTTTCATGCCCCTCCAAGGCAGGCTGTTCCATACCCGACTGTTCTCACCACGAGCCATGTTCATTCCAACATCTCATCTTTCTCTTCCTGGCTGAAATTTAAGCCCATTATGGGTTTTTAGTGACTGAATGGTTCATAAGAGAAAGCCCCACACTAGACGATGTTGGCCAAGGCTCTGTCCAACCTGGCCTTGAACATAGCCAGGGATGGAGCATTTACTACTTCTTTGGGCACCCTGTACCAGTGCCTCAGCACCCTCACAGGGAACAACTTCCTTATATCCAGCCTGAACTTCCCGTTTCAGTTTGAACCCATCACCCTGTGGTCCTGTCACTGCAGTCCCTAATGAAGAGTCCCTCTCCAGCATCCTTGTAGCCCCCTTCAGACACTGGAAGCTGCTCTGAGATCTTCTCTTCTCCAGGCTGAACTACCCCAATGTTCTCAGCCTGTCTCCATATGGAAGCTGCTCCAACCCCTGCTCATCCTCGTGGCCTCCTCTGGCCTCGCTCCAACAGCTCCATGCCCCTCTTATGCTGAGGACACCAGAACTGCACACAGTGCTGCAAGTGAGGTCTCACGAGAGCAGAGCAGAGGGGCAGGGTCACCTCAGTCTCTCTGCTGCTCATACTGCTCTTGATGCAGCCCAGCACACCGTTGGCTTTCTGGGCATCATTCAAATTGTGCTCCGGGGGCTCCTCCCTGGCAAGAGGAAGGAGATGCTGTGCCTCATCCTCGCTGCCGGTCCCCAGTGTCCCCTGACACCCCGCTCCTCCCTCTCTTGCAGCTGACGTACCTGCCTCCGCCGTGGGGTGAATGCCGCTCGTCAGATATGGGCTTAGACTTCTTTCCCGTTTACAGCATCACGGCCTGCAGGATCGACTGCGAGACCCGCTACATTGTGGAAAACTGCAACTGCAGAATGGTTCACATGCCAGGTCAGTGTGCGGGGCAAGGGATGGAGGAGCAGGGACCAATCCCTTCAGCCAGCCCATGTCATTCAGTGCTAACAAGCCAGACAGGGACCATGGGTTAAAGGATGATTCCCTATGGAAAGAAAGATGCTAACAACCATTGCAGAATGCCTTGAAATAGGGGCAAGATGTGGCAGGGGGTCATCTGATCTGCCCTATTTAACCCCACTTAACGCCCGGGGGTGTGATTTCCAGCAGCCTCCTCTGTTTGCAAGAAAAGGTCCCTGCAGCAGGCAGATAGAATCATAGATTTGGGTTGGAAAGGACCTGAAGATCATCCAGTTCCAACCCCCTGCCATGGGCAGGGACACCTTCCACTAGAGCAGGTTGCTGCAAGCCCCTTCCAACCTGGCCTTGAACACTGCCAGGGATGGGGCAGCCACAGCTTCTCTGGGCACCCTGTGCCAGCTCCTCAGCACCCTCACAAGGAAGAACTTCTTCCTTGTATCCAACCTGAGCTTCCCCTCTTTAAGTTACCCCTGCCACCCATCCCCAACCTGGGTTCCCTTTGCTCAAGTGAGGTCCTTGTGGTCCCCAAGGAGAGCACAGTGGTCCCCAGCTCCCTTGCAGCAGCAGTGGCTGATGCCCACTGATGGATGTGTCCTTCCTATGCAGGGGATGCTCCCTTCTGTACTCCGGAGCAATATAAGGAATGCGCAGAGCCTGCGCTCGGTGAGTACCAAGCGATCTCCCTGGGTACCATGGGTGTTCCAACCTGGGGGCACTTCTAGCAGCCCGTGTCCTCCTGGGTGGCAGGACTGGGGTGATCTAGAGCAGCTGATGGGTTTGGATGAGACCCATCTTTTTGGGAAGGGCTGGGTGCACCTGCGGGTAAAGTTTCTTCTGGTTGTACATGGGCATGGGCTCCATCAGTGCAGAAACCCTTGGGATAGTGGGAACCCCAGGATGTGTTGAAGGGGAGCATCTCCGGGTCTGAGTTTGGGTCTGGGTTTGGGATTGATGGACCCATTCTAGGTCTGGATTGAGGAGACTCAATCACGTGTTCCCTGAGCACGTGCTGGTAAGAGTGTAGCCTCCAGCAAAAGTCATCTCTCTGAGACGGTGGGGATGCCCGTGCAATGAAGTGGGAGAGAACTCGCCAGGAATGGGTTTCCTGCAGCTCCTTGGGCCCTCTCAGGGTGGCACAACCTCTGCTCCCACTGCTGCTGTATGTCCCTGACTCCATGAGATGTAACTCTGTGACCTCCTCCAGGTTTGCTTGCTGAAAAGGACAGCAATTACTGCATCTGCAGGACACCCTGTAACCTGACCAGATACAACAAAGAGCTCTCCATGGTCAAGATCCCCAGCAAGACCTCGGCCAAGTACCTGGAGAAGAAGTTCAACAAGTCAGAGAAATACATCTCGTGAGTGTTTGAGAACAGAGATCTCCTTTGCTTGATGGGGGACAGTGTCTGTAAAGGCCCTTTGGTCGTTTAAACCAGCCTGTGCTAAGTTATGTCCTCCAGGGAGTGTTAGGGCAAAACCCTTGAGGACATGATGTGTAAGTTGCTTTCTTCTCAGTTGATGTGTTTCCAGACAACTGGATGCTCCTTCCCTGGCCTTGTCTTCATGAGCTGGTTTGGCCCTGGCCACAGTATTGTGGAGGCAGCAGGGGTATTCCATATGAAACATCCCTTAGATTCTCACTGTTATCAAATTGAGATCCAGAGCTCAGATCCTGAGAGATCCTGAGGAATCATTTTCCATCTTCTGCTAAGGCTGCCAGAGTCCTAATGGTGCCATATGGTCTTGGTCTCCAAGAGGACCCAGTGTCTGTGGGTTGCTGAGGACCCCAGGAAAAGAACAGTCAGGACAGAGAGGGGAATAAAGACCCAAATTTCTGTTTCTTACCCCAAAGCACCCGAGGCTGCTGGTGGCTGACGGGCTGATGCTGTTCTCTTTCTACAGAGAGAATATTCTTGTGCTGGACATATTTTTTGAAGCACTCAACTATGAGACAATTGAGCAGAAGAAAGCCTATGAAGTGGCAGCCTTACTTGGTAAGAGGAGATCGGGGGTGCAATGTGGAGTCTGTGTGAGCCTTTGTTGGAGTCCATGTGCAGTTAAGGGATGGACAGAGTGTGCACGGTGTGGGTGCATTGCCTTGAAAATCCCAGCGAGGTCCAGATAACTTCCTGGCCAGTTTTTCACCCCATCTCTTCTTTTCCTTCCAAAACCAAGCCATCCCAGGAATGTCCCAGGGACTACAGCAAGTCCATATGTCAGCTGCGAAAGGTTAACATGAGCTTGCTCCATCTCTGCTTGCTACTAGGGCCCTATCGTTTGGGGCTGAGCAGGTGATGGATGCTCGCTGTGGTACCCCCATGCTGGAAGTGCAATGTGTGGAGGAGGACAGCTCTTCTATCATTTACCCATCACCTCTTAGATGCTCCAAATCCATCCTCCTCTTCAGCCCTTCTGCACATGCCACAGGTTCCCCAGGAGTGCTACAGTGAGGAAGAGGAGGCTGGTAATGAAGCCTCTTTAACACAAAGCTCCCTATTTGCCTGACTTTGCATGAGCCTCGTTCTTGGGGCACTGCAGGTTTTGGACAGAGCCTCATCTCTCCCCAGTCCTCAGACCCTTTTGAACCAGCGCTTTGCCCCTGAGTACCTTCTTGGGTGCTTGAGTCTCTTTCTTCTGCCTGTCTTGTGGATACCCACAGCAAAGACCCCATCACTCCGCCACCCATTGGTGCCTTTGCTCTGCGGAGCATCACAGTCGAACAGTGGGTGTTCTGCAGCAGAATCCATGAAATTTATCTTCCCTAAGCACAGCGCAGCATCTCATGTCAGCAGTTCCCTTCCCAGCAGATTCCTGGAAGCCTCCTCTCCCCACAGTGCCTCCTTCACAGCCCTTCCCCAGCCCTGGGGCATTGCAGCAGAGGCAGCTCTGAGATGCTCCCCTACAAAGCAGCACATCTCCCTTCACTCTCTTTGGCAGGTTTGGGTTTTTTCTCAGCTCCCAGGGACATTACCTAATTCTGCTTCAGCATCCTTTTCCTTCCCCCACCCAGTTTGGGAATTGGGCTTTGGGATGCCTGGGATGGAGCCTGCTGTCTCACTTTCACAGATGGCTTCCTCAGGTGCCAATGTGCGGCATCACATCCCCATCAGGCTTCCAGCTGATGGCCTCATTAGCAGGAAAACTACTTTGGTGGCAGGCAACACCCTTCCCGGGATGCTTGGAAGTGTTTCTGGGGTCATTTCCCTGCTCTTTAGGGACAGCAGCGCCCAGGGCAGCTGCACTGTGGTTCCACAGGTACCTTGAAGAGCTTCCACCCCAGCAGTAAAACCCATCCACGTGTTGTTCTCTCTCCTAGGTGACATTGGAGGCCAGATGGGGCTCTTTATCGGTGCTAGCATCCTCACTATACTAGAGCTCTTTGATTATATATATGAGGTAAGACCTTCCTTATTCCTCTGGCAGGGTGTGGGTTTGCCAGCCTTGACGCCAGGCTGGGGTGGTCATGAACCAGGACTCTCCATGCCCAATGTGTGATTGTTAAGTTTAATTAATGATACTATATAATTAATGCTCTACAATAGTTCTGTCTAGTCAGTCAGTCATGACTATATAATGTGATGGGGAGATCCCTGCCTCAGGAGGGGCTCCCTACGGAGGGGCTGGCATGCAGCCGTGGTTCATGTGGACCCTGCCTCTGCTAATGAGATTTGCTTCTTGCTTGGGCTAATGAAGCATCACCTTCATGTGGTTGTGCTGCTCCCCCCATGAAGCTTGTACTGCCTGAGATGCTGGCTGGGACCTGCTGCTGCACCTTCCTGTCCTCATTCCCAATGGGACTTCCCCAGCAGTATGTTATCATCTTCTCCGTAAAACACCTTTAGTCAATGCTCGAGTCCCAGTCCAGCCATCAGGCAGGAGGAGCAGCAAGTACAGACCTTGTACCACTGTCAGGGGGTGAGGAAGCCCAGTCCCTAATATCTGCTGTCTGCAGCTCTAGAGCAAAGAGCTTTCTAGGGAGCACCAAGAGAAGCTCAAGCATGGCCATGTGGCTTGATAGTGGCTGAGCGCATCTGCTCCAGGGGAAAGTGCAACCCTCCAATTCCCATTAATGGGAATTAATGCAATAAGCATTCCAGAGGGGATGTTACTTTCTGGCAGCATCCCTCCTCCTGCCCCCCAGCAGCAGAGTTACAACCCTTGTATATCCTGAATGTCTTTTTGCCTAAGCAGGTCCCCCAGCACAGCTTAGCACCTCCCAGGGGATTTTGGCTTTCCTATGCCACAGTGCCAACTGAGGCCTCGGTGGTGCTGTGCTGTCACAGCCTCCCTGTGGGCATCACCCCTCCAGCATCCTCTGCCACTGCCCCTGCAAGCGCAGACACAGATTCCAGCTGCTCTCTGCCCCCTCCTGCCGTTTGGACCCATTTTTTCACCTAAATGGGCCCCAGTGCAAAATAACCCTTTCTGGAGCATCCTCCCCACTGATTTCCCTTCCCAGTCTTTATTGCAGAAGGCTTCGTGTTGGGGGTCAGGCTCATGATTCTGTTTATGAGAGGGGAAGGTGAGGCAGGGAGAAGGCCTGCAGCTGGGTGTGAGCTGCTGAGGAGCATCTGGTTTGCACCGAGGTGACCCCAGGGACTCAAACACAGACGCGTGTGTCCTGTTCTGTAGCAGGGAAGAATGAGTTTACGGCTTGGGATAGTTTCAAAGAGGATGCAAACACCTATGGAGACGGGTGATTCCCAGCAAATTTGGCACATCCCAGTCCAAGGCCTTTTCCCTTCTCCCTGGGAAAGTGCCTTCTGCTAATTCAGCCCCTCTACTCATTGCCTGGTGAGTTAAATGGAGTGGCTTTGCACCCCTGCGCCCAAATATGCAGCATCTCAGACCTACATAGCCCTTTCTCAGCCCCATATTGCGATGGGACCAGGATTCCACGTGATGTTGCAGTCTGGGGTCGTTGGTGGCTGTTGCATCCAGGCCAGATGGGTGCACAGGGATGTCGAGCACTCACAGTCTCTGCTCCAAGCTTCTTGTTATTAAAGTTGGGATGCTGTCTTTTCGTTTTAAGCCCATCACAGTTTAAGTCCCCATCACAGCCCCCCTCCGGGCAGCTCTTAGCACTTGGTGGCGTTATTCTGCAATAAAATATATTGGAAATTACAAGCATAAAGCTCATAATAGCTTCGGAGTGCAAACAAAGCCTGCGCCTGGGTTTAGATCTCAGCCTGAATGCACACAGTATTTCATTAAAGTCACCTATTCCTGCCTTTCTCGGGGTTCTTTCATAAGAAGATAATAAGACAGCTCACAAAACTCGGATTTTTCTTCCCTGTTTTACTCCTTTGTTTGACATCTGCTTATGAAAGTTGACAAATAGTTTCCTGTTGGTGTTTTTCTTCTCTTCTTTTGGGGCTAAAATGGCTTAGGAGAGGAGCCTGTCCCCTTGGAGAGGCTTCCTGTGCACACCTAAGGATGCACCAGCATATTCATCCAGCTATGTCCTATGCGGGGCATCTTCATGGTCGCCCATATTTAACCCACACCAGACAGGGATAAAGCGTCTTAAATGATACATAATCCACATGGTTGAGCTAATCTGCTCAGGGTTACATCAAGGCAAGGTTCAGTGCACCTAAAACTCATTGAGTTTTCAATCAAAGCCTTTGTAAATCCTGAGACAGTCAGCAAAGGGACGCAACCATCCTCTTCATGTGGCCTAGCCAAAAGCAAATGAAATACTGACCTTTGAGATGTTGTTTTGCATTGTTCACTCACCTCAGTCCTCCTCTTGGTCCTGGCCAGGGCACAGTCCTGCTTCTCAGCTTATTGGGGTCCCAGATCCCCACCACACATCTCTGCATCTCCTGCACCCAACATGCACCTCACTTCCCTGGGAATTGACCTCGTTTTTCACATTTTTAGCTTTCTTCTTTCTTTTTTTTTTTCCTCCAGTGGCAGTTTTTCAGGAAAACACTCACTTTTCAGCCTTTCTGGGGTTTCCCTTGGAAATACATTCTGCAGCAGCAGTTGCCAGGGAAATAACGTGGCTGTGAAGGGAAACAGCACTCCCAGAGCTGACATTTCTCAATAGACTCCCAAATACATTTAAAAAACTAGAGGTTTGGGTTGGTTTTTTACCATGTGAAGAATTCCAGTTTGACCCATGGGGTGGTTTTCTTGGAAAGATTGTCTCCTTCTCCATACCCTTGGGAGGGTTCAGAGGGTTACGATCAGCGGAGTAGTTGGAGGCCTGTTGACAGCGGCATTCCGCAGGGATCAATACTGGGTCCAGTCTTGTTCAACCTGTTTATCAACGACCTGGATGAAGGGCTGGAGCAGTCCCACAGTAAGTTTGTGATGTTACAAAGCTGGGGCAGTGGCTGATATGGGTCTACAAGGATGCTGGAAAGGGACTCTTCGTCAGGGACTGTAGTGATAGGACAAGGGGTGATGGGTTCAAACTGAAACAGGGGAAGTTCAGGTTGGATCTAAGGAAGAAATTCTTTACTATGAGAGAGCTGAGGCATTGGCACAGGGTGCCCAGAGAAGTGGTAAATGCTCCATCCCTGGCAGCTTTCAAGGCCAGGTTGGACAGAGCCTTGGGTGACATGGTCTAGTCTGAGGCGTCCCTGCCCATGGCAGGGGATTGGAACTGGATGATCTTTGGTCCTTTCCAACCCAAACCATTGTGTGATTCTGTGATACACCTCAAGGCTGTGCTGCCATTCAGCAAGTCCTTGATAGTCGGAGAATTGGGCAGGGAGAAACCTGATGAGGTTCAACAAGGACAAGTGTAGGGTCCTGCCCCTGGGGAGGAAGAACGCCAAGTACAAGCACAGGTTGGGGTGACCTACTAGAGAGCGGTTCAGCTGAGAAGGATCTGGGAGTGTTGGCGGATGGTGAGTTGATAGAAGGGACAAGAGGACCCTGGGGAGTGCGGCAGCAGCTCAAGGGAGGTGGTTCCTTCCCCTCTACTCGACCCTGGTGAGATCACATCTGGAGTCCTGTGTCCAGTCCTGAGCTCCTCAGGACAGCTGAAACAAGAGAGAGGGTCCAGCTGGAGAGGGTCCAGTGGAGGCCACAGGGATGCTCAGGGATCTGGAGCGTCTTATGAGGAGAGATTGCGGGAGTTGGGCCTGTTTTAGCATAAGAAGAGCAGACTAAGAGGGGATCCCATCAATGCAGATCAGCAGTTCAAAGGAGGTGCCAGGAGGATGTTGCCAGACTCTTTCCAGTGGTGTCCAACAACAGGAGGAGCAATGGCCATAAACTAAACCACAACAAGTTCCACCTCAACATGAGGAAGAACTTCTTTCCATTGGGGGTGTCAGAGCCCTGGCACAGGCTGCCCAGGGGGGGTGTGGAGTCTCCCTTTCTGAAGACATTGAAACCCACCATGGACCCTTTCCTGTGTGACCTGCTCCGGGTGGCCCTGCCTTGGCAGAGGTTGCACTGGATGATCTCCAGAGGTCCCTTCAACCCTAATGGTCCTGTGAAACCCAGTACATCCCCTGGGCCCTTTGGTGAGGCTGATGGATGCCCATGCGGGCAGTCTTTGGATGTGTCGCCTGTTCCTCCCCACCTTAACCCAAGCTCCCTCTTTTGCAGCTGATCAAGGAGAAATTATTAGACCTACTTGGAAAAGAGGAAGAGGAAGGGAGCCATGATGAAAACGTGGTAAGGAGCTCCATTGGGAGACAAGAGGCAGAAGTCACTCGATACGGATGCAGTGTTCGGCCACTGATTGAGTTATTCCCAAAGGACTGATGCCATGGCTCGGCTACAGAAAGGAGAGAGCGGTTGGGGAGGGACAGGGAGCATGCGGAGGCTCTGGGATAACCCTGTCCCCCGCTCTCCATCCGCAGAGCACTTGTGACCCCATGCCAAACCATTCGGAATCCATCAGCCACACTGTGACCGTGCCGCTGCAGGCCACCCTGGGAACGCTGGAGGAGATTGCCTGCTGACACCACCCGACCGCTCCACAGTGCCAACACCTAAGGAAGGGAAACTGCACAGGGAAGCAGGGACCGAGCTCAGGTTTGCCAAGGGGGAACAAAACTAAAAACATAATGACAAAAATAGAGTAAAAAATTTTAAAAAGGAAGAAAATCGCTATGCATTAAAACAATAAATATATATATTATATATATACACAAAAAACCAAGCGAGAGGCGCCTTGGACTTGACTTGTGTTGTCCTTTCCTGTGGGGGGGTTGTCTTCAAGATGTGAAGGCAGCAGCTCGTTTTCGAACTGTACAAAACAAAGAGAGCACCACCAACCCCAGCCCTGCCATGTCACAAACTGCCACGTGTATAAAGCACTTGCATGCCAGTTCTTTTTACGGCACTATATTCCTATCTGTCTTTATAAGCTCTGTTCCTCTTTACAGTCTCTGATTTTCACTACAAGAAGGAACTCGCGGGCCCAGCCATCCCCTGAAATCACCATTACTAACGTCGTAGGCTGAATTAGAATAAAGAAACAAAAAGTCGCAGCTCTTGGATTCTTCTTACGTTCTTGTCCTTCGTGTCAGTCTGTGATGAATCTTAAGCTAAGCCGGGTCCCCCAGAGGCCGGGCCACCTCAACGCTACCAGTCACCCGAAGGTGAGCATCCCTGGAGAGGGGACGGACCGGGTGGCTCTTGGTGGATGGTCCCCCCCGGCTGCTGGGTCGTGCTCCTCCATCTGCAGTGCCTGGATAGTCCGTGCGTGGCGGGTGGGCACGGCGGGGGGGGGGGGAGGTTGTTCTTTCTTTTTCTCTTTCTTTCTTTTCTTTATTTCTTTTTAATATTTTTTTAAGATTTTTTTTCATTTTTTATGTTGGATTTTGTGCTTTCTCCTCGTTCTCATGACTGATATTAAAGCTGGTCTTGTGGAAATGGCCGGGCTGTGTCATTTCTGCCTTGCCCCCCACAATCCCCTGCCTTGCCCTCCCCGCAAGCCTACACCAAGCTGGAGTCCCCGGTGCAGCCACAGCACAGGGTAAGGGGCAGACACCAGGACAAGACACCCTTCACCCCCTTTATCCCTTCACCACGTCTTCACACACATCCCAATGGCGTGGGCATGATGCTGTGCTCAGCCTCTGGTGTTCACCTCCATCCCTATCTGCTCTATGATGAGGATCCAGCTCTGATGTTGTGCTTTGAGGTCGTCTCTCGGAGCCTGATTTATTAGCATCCAGGAGTTTAAACAGAACTGGGTCAAAATCATGCTGCTTTACCCCAGTAAGGAGAGAAGGCAAGATTCCTGCACCTCCAAACCCTGCTGGTCCTGTAGATCCTGTAGGAATAGGAGGAGGATGTGATGGGAGGGGGTGTTTGTACCCCTGGTAGCTCATGGCTGGGGGCTGCTGAATAGCCAATGACCTCCACCAGGGTGGTGTCCACAGCAGGGAGAAACACAGCTGGACTCCAAAAAGCTGTTCTGGGAGAGCTGATGGAGTCCAGGCTTTGGGAGGGCATTGAACCCAAATCATGTTCCCCCCATCACATGCCACCAAACCTATGCCCAACAACAGGGTCTTGGAGCAATGCTCCCACATCTGCCACTGTGGCTGCCCAAAATGACCTGTGTGAAGCAGCACATTGGCAGGGCAGCCACAGCAATGGCCTCTTTCCCTGTGTCATTCCCTGGTTGGAGCTGGAGTCCATCCCAAGGTCAGGCTCCCAAGCACTGCTCATGGTTTTCCCAAGCCCATAGGACATGATTCTTGGCTTTTCCTCCAGCAGCTGTGTTGAGGTCTTCTCTGGCTGCTGCAGAGCTGGTCCCTGTAAGGAACCGTAAGGCTTGGGATTGAGCACACCCCAGCAACCTTCACCAAGCAGGGAGGCAGGGAGAGTCCTTTAAGACCTCCAGGAGCAGCAGACGGGTTCCAATGCAATCCTCTACAAGCTGGTAGAGAAGTGCTTAGAGGATGTGTGCTCAGATGTGTGCCTTCTGAAGGGTTAAGAGTGACAGTGACTCCAAGAGTCATTTCCATCCGTATCAATTTCTCCAACTGGTAGTTTATTAAATCTCCGTTAAAAGATTTTGGTAGAGTCGTTAGGAATCTGCTGAAAGTGGACGAGGTTGGACACTACGGGGATGCCCAGAAGTACTGTGAAGAGCTTTGCTAATACCACCTATAGAGGAAAGCCACTTGAGTAGGGAGGGCAGGGCTTGGCATGAGGATGGCATCGCTGGTTGCTCCTCAAAAGCACATACTCCAAATGCCTTGCTGAAGAGCTCATTTTATGTTGTCAGGTTGGATTATCCTCTGAGACCTGGATGCTGGCCATGTGTTCATTATCCATGGGATGCCCAGGAGCTCATCGGCAGCCTGGCTGCAGAGCTATGGAGCTGCCAAGCTCTGTCTCCCCTTGCCAAGGCCCTGGTCCCTGTAGTCCCTTTTGGACCAGTGGAGGGAATTGGTGCCAGGCCTGGCTCAAGGTGATGCACTGCAACATCTGCAGGCTCTTGGCCATGCCCATGACACCGGTTGAACCAGCCAGCTCCTCATGCAAACTGGTCCTTCTATCCCTTACACTTGTTAGTGGCTGGAAGGGAGCTGGCCTTTTATTCATGGTGGACTTGTTTTGTACTGCACTTGTGCTTGAAGGAGCAGGAGTGTCTCCACCTTTGGGTTGGAGTCTAAGGGTGAACTTGGGACTTTACAAGATCCAGCCCTCAAACACAAAAGCAACTCAATGACAGAGTGTGGCCATTGAGAGAGGATGGGGAATGGGCAGTGAGATGCTGCTGACAGTGCCCATCCCTAGCAGATAATCTGGTACCATTTGACAGCTAAGAGTGGAGGAGATACCACCAAACTGGGCAGATTTAGAAAGCTCAGATCCTGGGCTACTTTGCTGATCTCATGGGACAGACCTTTACTAAAAGAGGTATTTGAATACTCAGCCTGTGTATCAACCCAGAACAGGCCCATAAGCACCTTTGGGATCACCACCAAACTGTGTCACATCAACCACTGGGACAGCAGCAGTGGAAGGGGTAGGTTGAGGGACAGACACTGCCCCACACTGAGAGCAACCAACCCAGAAACCAGCCTCTCTGAGGCTTGCAGAGCTCTTGGCTGCCTTATGTCCTTCTGCCCTGTGAATCCAACATACCACAACCCCCATAATGGAGATGTCACCCACATCCAGAGCTGGGGGCTGCCCTGCTTTCAGGAGGCTGCTGTAACTGCAAACACGCATCTCTGGCTCGGTGCTGACGCAGTGCTCTGCAGCACCGGCTGCTTGAGCAGGAGGCCAGCAGAAGGTGGAATAACGCGAACTTCAGCCATGATGTCTTCCTTCGCTCTGTGTAAGGTGGGTCACACTGGGACACTCGCAGTGGGTTTGGCAGCTTCAACACTGGTGGATTTATGCTTGCCCATAAGCGTAAATGGTCTCTCCCATTCAGCCTGGTGATGAGAAGCTGCGTGGAGACCTCAGAGCAGCTTCCAGTGTCTGAAGGGGGCTACAAGGATGCTGGAGAGGGGCTCTTCGTCAGGGACTGTAGTGATAGGACAAGGGGTGATGGGTTCAAACTGAAACAGGGGAGGTTCATATTGGATATAAGGAAGAAGTTGTTCCCTGTGAGGGTGCTGAGGCACTGGCACAGGGTGCCCAGAGGAGCTGTGGCTGCCCCATCCCTGGCAGTGTTCAAGGCCAGGTTGGACACAGGGGCTTGGAGCAAGCTGCTCTAGTGGAAGGTGTCCCTGCCTGTGGCAGGGGTTGGAACTGGATGAGATTTGAGCTCCCTTCAACCCAAACCAGTCTGGGATTCTGTGATTCTGTTATTCCCAACTCCTACCATGGGATCTGCCCCTGCGCTGGGGCTTCTCCAGCAGTGATGCTGATGGGCCACACTGCCCAATTTGTGTAAGCCCACAGCTTGAAGGCCCCTGATGTTGTGCCCATGGAAGTAGCACTGATAGGAAACACCTCAGCTCTCAGACAGCCTCTCAGCACAGGACCTAATTTAAGAACCCTCTTCCCTTTGGCTGCCTGCCTTCCCCTGCCTGAAGATCCTGTATATGGGGAACAGAGGGTGGTGGCAGAAAGGGAGCTGGAGGAATCCGAACACATGGCCAGTATAATATTCCCCAAATTTAAAAGCCTCACGGTGCCCTAAGGCAGGACATATCCCTGTGGGCCACAGTTACCCCACTGCCAACCTTCCTCCCATGCAATGGAAAGCCTGGTTCTGGAAGCAGCTCTGGGGAGGGATGCTGGTGCATCACAAAGGCTTCATCCGAGAGCTGCAAGGGCGGACGTGGGGCTTGGCGAGCTGCCTGCAGCAAGATGAAGTTCAATTAATTCAGTTTAACAAAAGGAAGGTGAAGAGGTGACTCCATCAGTCCATAAATTCCTCAGCGGAGAGATTTCTAATAAAGGGTTCTTCAGTCTGACAGACAAATGGGGAGGACAGGGGGGAGCTAAATGCATCCAAATGAAAGAGCCTGTCTGGGACCATGCAGGATCCCTCAGCTCCTGAAGTCTTTAAATCAAGATACCCAAGAGATGCGCTCCCAGCGCAGATCCCCATCTCTGCAGCACTCTCTGGGATGGCTTATGGGGAAGACCTTGCCAATGGTAATAAAGGTCTTAGAAGTGAAGATCTCAAAACTTTTCTGTGTATTGGTGTCTGAGTTCAGCCAAACCCTCAGCAACCTGGACTCGTACCTGATTCTTCCACTGTTAGACATCCACAAACCTTTGTCTTCCCAAGGAATTCACAAGAGCTTGGACAGGGGGGATTGAGAGGAGCTCTTCCCTGTGAGGGTGCTGAGGCGCTGGCACAGGGTGCCCAGAGAAGCTGTGGCTGCCCCATCCCTGGCAGTGCTCAAGGCCAGGTTGGACACAGGGGCTTGGAGCACCCTGCTCCGGTGGAAGGTGCCCCTGCCTGTGGAACTGGATGAGCTTTAAGGTCCCTTCAACCCAAACCAGTCTGGAATACCATGATATGAGAGGTCTTTGCACCAGAGTCATTCCTCCGCTGCTGGTTGTTTCTCGGTTTGATGTCTTTGACAGTCAGCCTCGGAAATGTGTTTTAAAGCAAAGGCCGTATTTCAATCACTCATCACACCAAGACCCGCAGGGAACAACCACCACTGGGTACAAAGTGTTGTTCCGCTGAGGATCGAGCATGTCAGTTGATGAGAGGCAAGCACGTTGTGTTGACTCTGGCTGTCTTATCCATCAGCTGCAAAGCCAAATTCATACTGGAATAAAGGGAACAGTAAACCACATCCTGGGAGCGGCCAAGGACACTCCTGCCAGCTCTCTGTGCTAACACAAGCACTAATAAAGAGCTCGGCTTTATGGGGCTGCTGTGTTCAATGGCGTCTCAATGGCAGCAGGCAGGAGGGCATCACGAGGTGATGCTGGGCTGAGCCTGAAGGCAGGTGCTGCTGCAGGAGCCCACATGGAATGGGGTAAGCAGTCAATGCACATCAACCAACAGCTCTCGTCTTGGCTGTAGAGCAGGGTTTGAAGCTGCTCTCCCCATCCTCCTCCTATCTTACAGATCGGTTTTTCCCATTTTCACCTGCTGGAATGCCCAGTCCACCATGCACCCACGGTGTCGGGAAGTGAAGGAGCTGGTTCATTTCTCTGGGTTCTCCTTAGCACACAGCAGAGATTCACATCCTGCTGCTTCCCTGCTTGTGGCTCTGGGTGACAAACCTACCACCTCTCCAGGTGCCACCACACTCATAGGAGCTGCAGAGCCCAGATCTAAGAGAAAAGTCCCACCCTTGGGATTAAAAAGCTCTTTGCAACCCTCTGCTCTCATCCGTGTGCCTATAGATGTCTTACAGCCATCCACAGCCACAAAATCCCCTTGTACAGATGTCAAAATCCCCTTTAAGATGACAAAAATGTGAGGCTTAACTTCTCAGGCTGTGAAACGTGTTTTGTTTCACAGTCACTGGGAAAAATAACCCAAACCCAAACCAAACCAAACCCCTGCATTTCACCTCCCGATCCTCTCACCAGTCTCCTGATGTTCTCACCCACCTCCCAGTGCTCTCACCTTCACCTTGATGCTCTTTCCCACCTGCATCCTGATCCTCCCACCTGCGTCCTGCTGCTCTTCTTGACCTCCTAATGCTCCCACACCCCCTTTCCTGGCATCCCACTGATGAAGTATTCACATCACGGAGCTGTGAACCAAGTGAGGTGGGAGAAACTTCACAGATTCATAGAATCATAGGTTGGGTTGGAAAGGACCTCAAGCTCATCCATTTCCAACCTCTACCATGGGCAGGGATGCTAGGCCATGTCTCCCAAGGCTCTGTCCAACCTGAACACTGCCAGGGATGGGGCAGCCACAGCTTCCCTGAGTACCCTGTGCCAGCGCCTCAGCACCCTCACAGGGAAGAACTTCTTCCTCAGATCTAACTTGAACTTCCCCTGTTTCAGTTTGAACCCATCACCCCTTGTCCTACCATTACAGAATCTTCATGAGAGGGCGCATCATCCCATGACGGCTTAGACACTTTGGTGCTGTGATCCCCGGGCAGGAATTCTTCAACCCTTCCTGGAAGCTGTTGGGCATTTTTCCATGGTCACCCTTGCTCTGCATCCCCAGAGCAACACCCAGCAACAAACCCCACCACCACCACGAGGTTGCCTTTAACAACCCCGAGCATCTTCTTTAAAAAGAAGAAGATCCAAACGCGGTGCTGTTCTCTCTTCCTGTTCCTCCCACCGCCAGAGTGAGCAAGGTGACATCCACTTCACAGTTTCCAACGCTCAGCAGGAAGCCTGGGAACATGCAAAGAAAACTGCGATTCTCACACAAATCCTCTGCTCCCTCCCACAAGGAGCTGGTGACACTCAGGGTGCACTCACAGGGCTTGGGAACACGGTCCCACCAGCTTAAAGCCCATGGCATGGCGTGCTGGAGGATGTTCTACCCAGTAACCAGCCTCCTCCTGGCTCTTGTCCTCATGCCCACCAAGCTCTGCCAGAAGATGCGCTGTGCCTGGATGGAGTGCTGAAGAAGCCAGGCATTGTAGCTGTGCAATAGGAAATCATGACTGACCCCATCTACAGAGGAAACGCCTCATGACAGCTTCTTATTCAACCCCTTTCTCTGCTCATTCATCACCCCTGGCAGCTTCCAAAGGCACGAGCCGGCTCCAGGAAGATTTGGCAGTCACTACTTAGACGTGATTCAGGTTCTGCGTGAATACCCCTGGTTGAGTACAAGTGGGGAAACCGAGTTGGCGGCTCTGCTGGGATGAAGATAAGCTCAGCCCAAGCAGCAATGGGGCTGGTGAACCATGCTCATGGCTCCGAGCTGTTCCCAGCACATGCTGCCTTCTCCTGGAGCGTTGTCCAAGGAGGCAGGGGATGAACACACACAGCTGGAGGCAAAGGGGACTGGAGAGGGATAATGGGCACAAAGCCATAAGAAATCAGGTTTCTTTCATGCCACTGCTCAAGGAGCAATCACCTTCCACCGCACCACAGATCTCAGCAGCTCAGTGACACTGCAGAGCTGGGGCTGGAGGGCTGCAGCCTCACAACCCGGGCAGCTGATTACACCTTTTCCTTTACAAATCAACTTGAACCAGCTCCAAAGAGTCACAAGAAAATAAAATGATGTTCAAGTGCATCCACTCAAGCCCCTTCCTTTAACAAGTGTCTTGGCATTGGCTTCATTGCTGGGTTCAGAGCTCTGCCACTTCCTCAGCAGTGGGAGACACCTTAAATTTTTCATGGAATTTTCTTTTTCTTCATATTTTCATTATTGAAAGCAGCCCTGAGGAGAAAGACTTGGGGGTGTTGGGTGATGAGAAGCTCCACATGACCCAGCTTCAGGGTGCGCTTGAGCCCAGAACCCCCGCGTCTGCTGGGCTGCACCCCCAGAGCGTGAGCAGCAGCTCAGGGAGGGGACCCTGCCCCTCTGCTATGCTCTGGGGAGACCTCCCTGCAGTCCTGATCCGGCTCTGGGGCAGCAGCACAAGAGGGACATGGAGCTGTTGAAGCAAGTCCAGAGGAGGCCATGGGGATGCTGGGAGGGCTGGAGCAGCTCTGCTCTGGAGCCAGGCTGGGTCAGCCTGGAGAAGAGAAGGCTCCTTAAGGGGAGACCTTAGAGCAGCTCCAATGCCTAAAGGGGCTGCAGGAAACCTGGAGAGGGGCTTTGGACAAGGGATGGAGGGACAGGCCAAGGGGAATGGCTTTAACCTGCCAGAGGGGAGACTGAGATGAGCTCTTAGGGAGAAGCTCTTCCCTGTGAGGGTGCTGAGGCGCTGGCGCAGGGTGCCCAGAGAAGCTGTGGCTGCCCCATCCCTGGCAGTGTTCAAAGCCAGGTTGGACACAGGGGCTTGGATCAAGATGCTCCAGTGGAAGGTGTCCCTGCTCGTGACAGGGGGCTGGAACATCACCCCCCAACCTGATGAGCAAGCCCAAAGAAGAGCCGTGCCCAAGGATCTGCCAAGCAGAGAGGGCAGTTCTAAGCACTTGACAAATGATTTGCTGCAAATTAGCCCCGTGCTGGCTTGAAGTCCAATAAAAGGCAAAGGGAACATGAAAGAGATGGCACAGTGCATCCCCACCCCTCTAGGACTGCCTATTTACTGTTGTGCTACATCTGCCCTCTGCAAGACACTTCCCATTCGGTCTGCAGAGCCGTCTGAAGAAGGGGACCGGGGCTGTCCTGCAGAGGCTGGATTCTCCCACCTGGTGAATGTCCTTCACATCTGTGCTGCCCCTATACAGTGCTCCTGCAGATTCCTATCTCAGATGCTGCATCTTCTCTGGCAATCACAGCTTTTCCCTGAAAAACAACATTCCTGATTATTTATTAATAGTTGCTTCAGCTGGGAATGGCCATGGGCACCAGCCTCCTGCTGCCTGGGCTCAGGAAAGCTGTTCCTGGGGAAGTTTTGGTTCTAAGAGCATGGGGATTTAGACACGGTTTCTGGTTCTGCTTCTTCCTGAGCTGATTCCACCAGCCCTGTTGTTATTGAAGCATTTTATCTGTTGGATGTTTCATGGAAGAGCAGAGACTGTAGCCAGCTGAAGGCTCCCATCCAACATCTCTCTTTTCCTATTAGAATCAGGAGAAATAACTGCAGGTCTCCACATGTTCCATCCTCCTATCTGAGACTGCACCCCATGATGCTGGGTCCTGTCTCTGAAGCCTGCAGCACCTTGTGAGATGGTGTTCCTGCTGTCGGGATGCTGCTGCAGCTCACTGTGGCTCTGGGAGGAGTAGGAATAACAGACAAATACACACTGGAAAAGCACCTGATCCTCGTGGGACGTAGCACCTGATGG
The DNA here is from genome assembly GCA_039720435.1 of Amazona ochrocephala. Lineage (NCBI taxonomy): Eukaryota > Metazoa > Chordata > Aves > Psittaciformes > Psittacidae > Amazona > Amazona ochrocephala. The sequence goes on from CM077897.1 coordinate 1,928,700, forward strand.
AGATGCGCAGTTCAGCTGATGCAATGGGTATAAAAGCAAAGCAGGACTGCTGTCGGCTTGATAAGGGAACATGACAAAGCTCTTACATTTCCCAACCTTCCCCTTCAAGCTGACAGGTCTTGGAAAATTAAAAAGCACATGCACACGTGTGTGTCTGTCACATCCTTCCCTCTGGCATTCGTGTGCAAGCAAGAGCTCAAAATAGCAAAATGGTGACACTGGACCATTTTCAGGATGCCCAAGTGCCAGCTCTGAGTGCCAGCGCTGCTGTCACACCACGTCTGGCTCAAAACAAGTGAGAACGGTGGGACAACACTGGTGGCGTGCTCAGGCTCCCAATTCCTTGTGGATTCTCCCTTCTCTGATTCACAGCAGCACCAGAAGCATTTTCTGGGTGCATCCGAGCAAAATGGGTTCGGGTTTGGAGTCTCCTTTCCAAAGCCATCCCATTTGTGGTGTTTGTCATTCTGCAGTGGAGGAGGAGCCTCAATCACAGCTTTTCCCTCCTGCTTTCTTCCATTCCAGGAGCTGAGTTCAAACGAAAGCACTATGTTTGATTTTGTCTTGCTTTGTGCACCCAATAATACAAACCTTAGCTCCACGTAAAATGCTTCTTGGAGGTGAACCATTTCCCTTGCAGTTTGGCAAGTCCAACCATCGCAACTGCCCCTTATTGACTTTGCAGCTTCGATCCAACCTTTTCAAGAGGAACCCCTTCGAACTGAGCATTTTCTTTTCATCAGAGAAGCTTTGTCCTGCAGCTACAACAGAAACTCGGGGATGGTTTTATCCAGCTCCTGTCACCAGATCCAGCTTTCTGGATCTCCAATTTCTTCCTGCTGTCAGCCCTGCTTTTCAAACACTGTTTGAGATTGTTCAGGAGACACAGACTCTCTCTGCCCATCCTACAGCCAGCTTGTTTACAGGAAGCTGATTTTTTCCTCCTCCTGTTCATTTTAATTGCTGAAACTTGCTTCTCATATGGTTTTCCTTGTAAAAAATCTGATTTCATTTTGATCCCGATCATACCCATCAAGTCTAATTCAGCTCCTCTCTCATCTTTTTAATCTCTTCTTCTGTTGCTTTCTCTCCTGCTCCAGTAACATCAAAAAGCCTTTTCCTTGTCACTGCCACGCTCACACTTCCTCTTGGCATGTCACTTGTATTAATTTCTGCTTTCAGAGGTGTTCTTGTCTCAGTGTAGGGAAATATTAACTTCAGACATCAGAAGCAAGCTGCTCAGTGTGGGGCTGACAGGCGGCTGCAGTCTCCTTGGGATGCCCAATGCGCATTCCGGGTTTTCCCTGGTGAGGGTTTTCCATGCAGTGTATTTGCTTCCAGAAGGACCAGGCACTCTGGAATGTTCCTGTCTGCGTATTAGAGAACCAAAGAGACAAGTAGGAGAGCTGAGCAAAGGAGAGGAGCTGGTCCAAGTGCTCACAGCAACCAAAACCTAAGGTCCAAATGAGTGAAGATCCAGCTGGTTTTCCAGTATGGGATGGGCTCGTGGGTAAAGACAGGGGCGAAGGGGAATGTTGGGTGAAACACTGGCAACAGGTTGCTCAGAGAGGTGGTAGATGCCCCATCCCTGGCAGTGTTCAAGGCCAGGTTGGACACAGGGGCTTGGAGCGACCTGCTCTAGCGGAAGGTGTCCCTGCCCATGGCAGGGGGCTGGAACTGGATGATCTTTAAGGTCCCTTCCAAACCAAACCATTCCATGACTCTATGCATGCCTGCCCTCGTGGCTGTGCACACACCAGCTGTGAGCAGAGCCAGCACGCACAGCTCCGGTCCATGCCCAAGCATCCTGCTCAGCAAATCCATGTTTCCTGCTGCAGATCCTAGAAGTCCAGCTGGGAGGACCCCACGTCAATGACATTTGGTGGTGAAGTCACACCAGCAAAGCTGGGGTGGGCAGCGCTTGGGCTCAGAGCAGCATGTGGTGGTCGGCGCTTGCACAGATGGCAGGTTGCAGGCACGAGGGTGGCACATGCCCACATCCATCCGGATCGTCTCACCCATGTTCAGACAATGGTCTGCCAGGTCCTGGCACTTTTCTGGCACGTGAGTTTACAGCCACCAAGCTCCCTCCAGGCTCACTTTCCTAACGACACAAAGTCACGTTCCTACCATAAAAGTGCTGTTATTGGCATGTTAATGTCACAGGCAGCAGCTCCAGCACACGCGATACCCCATAACCATGGTGTTTACTCATCCATTAGTGAAATAAATGGATACTGGGAATTAGAAATGGCCACTTGTCCCATCAAAGCCTATCAATTTCCATATCATTCCTCCCTAAGGACAGCCTCTAATTGCTTCCTGAATGATCCCAGTTCTCTTCACAACTTTGCCTCCCAGGCCCATAGAGGTGAAAAATGCATCCCTGTGCTCGCTCAGATTGTTTAACTTGTGTTCAGATCTCTTCATATCCCAGTGAGTTCCTAGGCTGCCTTCAGGCTGGTGGTGGTTGAAGATGGCTGGAGGTGATGCTTTTCACTCAGGGTCTCAGCACTCTGAGTGGAGATGGGACCTTCATTGTACCTAACTCCTGTTGTCTGGAAGTGCAGCCTCCAGGCTGAGAGTCACTGAGGCATTTCCCACCAGGGGAAGTAAGGATACCTCTAAAAGAAAGTTCATCCTCTGCCCTGTCTGCAGCGGGAAGTGCTTCAGCATAGAAGGTTTTAATCTTTTTCCAAGATTTAGAAATATCTCTGTGCTGATTAGGTCTTTGCTGGGGGCTCAAATTGGCCCGTTTCTTGGCCACATGCATGGGGAGGTTGCTAACAACAACCAAGACACCAACTGATGGCACTGAACCTTTCAGAGGGAGTCCAAGGAAGCACGTTACACAAGAAGAGGTTAAAGACACATCTACAGCCACTAAAGATGGAACAAGGTCAAGCTGTTGGCAGAACCAAAGTGGAGAGGCGTCATCAAACCCATAGAAAAGCTGAGTGTGAGCACATCACTCCAATGTCAACAAGTGCTGAGTGTTGCAGATGAGCTTCTTCAATGAGCCATTGCAACCTCACCCCAGCTGAGCTCGTTGTAAAAGGGCCTGTCCCAGGTCTGTCACTGGCCTTTAACAGATTACCCACACTCCATGCTCTGCTTTTCCAATGAGAAGCTGCTTCTTCCATTCCCAAAGAGGAGCTTTTGGAAGGTGACAGGTTTTGCTCATAATCTCAGTGCTAAGTGTGCATCTGCAGCTATTTTTTGACCTGAGTTTGCAAGGCTACACCTGAGACACCTTGAGGAGAGCAAAAGTGAGAGGCTCCTCGTGCCAAGAGTCATCGTAGGGATGAAACTAGGGATGAGCAGCTTCCGCAAGGACCAGAAAAATATCCAACAAATATATTCCCGGAGCTATCCGCTGGAACATCTTCCATCACACATCAGTAGTGTAAGGCCAACATCCCCCCTGGAAGAAGGGTCACTGTCATCTCCATTTCATCGCCACTTGCTCAAGGTCACCCAACTACACAGATCAGGGTGGAGAGAATCCCATTTCTTCCCTACACCAGCTTTATTTCTAGCATACCACCAAGCTCCTCTATCCCATCGGATGCTCTGAGCACCAGCGATATCACTGGTCCTCAGAGCGTGGTTATCACTCCCAATAATCACAAACTGTGAAGTACATTTCCATAGTCCATTCAATATGCACTTCCCTCCAGAGACTGCCAGCAAGGAGGTCAATTAGAAACAGTTAGACTCATGGTTTTAGTAGAAAGAATGTCCTTGTTATGTGTTATTTCGGACAGAAAGAGCCGAAGCCTAATGCTAGTCCATGGGAATCGCTTGTTACAATGCTTCTTGCACAGCTTGGTGGTTTCTGAAGGTTTTGTTGCCTTTTCCACCCCCCGGTTGTTGTTGGCAGTCCAAGAGCTCTGAGCATTTCTGGAGAGCAACAGTCATTGTTGGTTTCTTGGCTGTATCTAAAAGCATGAATATTTATGTGCTGCATGTTTGACTTGATGGTTACACTATCAGAAGCTGCTATTTTTCCTGCCCTCCTCTGTGTTTCTCTGACTCTGCATTGTTGTTCAAGGTACAGAAATATTCCTCGGTCTCCTTAAAAATGTAATATTGACACTGCAGGGTTCCTGCTCTTCCCCAAGCCAAGAAGCATCAAGTTGCCACTGGCGCACTTGAAGCACACACATTGCATTGGCCATGGACCAGATCGAGCCAGCATCACAGCTTGTCAACTGGGAAACGCTGCAGAGGGGTTTTGGTGTAGGGAAGATCAGGCTAATCCCACCCGCAGCCGCTAAAGGACCATAGCATTGAAGCCCTCAGCCATGTCTCCAAGTGTCTAAATCCATGTTTCAACTCCCCTGGTGGAGGTCTGAGGTGAGAGGTGATGGTGAGTCCTATGGTCAGTGGTGTGGGGCAGGACCTCTCTCAGGACACTGGTTTGAGGACTTCATGGAATCCCAGCCTGGTTTGGGTTGAAGGGACCCTCAAAACTCATCCAGTTCCAACCCCTGCCACAGGCTGGGACACCTTCCACTGGAGCAGCTTGATCCAAGCCCCTGTATCCAACCTGGCCTCGAACACTGCCAGGGATGGGGCAGCCACAGCTTCTCTGGGCACCCTGTGCCAGCGCCTCAGCACCCTCATAGGGAAGAGCTTCTGCCTAAGAGCTCATCTCAATCTCCCCTCTGGCAGGTTAAAGCCATTCCCCTTGGCCTGTCCCTACAGGACCTTGTCCAAAGCCCCTCTCCAGGTTCCTTGTAGCTCCTTTAGGCACTGGAGCTGCTCTAAGGTCTCCCTGGAGCCTTCCTGCATTTTTGCCTTCTCTAGCCCTCCAAGCTCAAGGTTGCCCCATAGGCTTCCACAGCTTTCCATGGAAGGTGAATGGAGCAAAGGCATAATGAGCCCTGGGGTCCTCGACAACATTGGGGCTATTAATGAATGCAGGTCTGGGAGACACTGTAGCCCATTCAGTTTATGGCTCTGCCTCCCACAGTGTTCACTGCTGGCTACTTCACAAAATGTTGCACTAAATCAGGACTGAAATGATCTGTATAGGATGTTTCTTCTTAATCCTACTTGGTAACAGCTGATCCGTGACCTCCATGACAGCATCTTCTATTGGTGTACAGCTCAGAGCAGGGATGTCATGCTCTCAAGAGTCCCTGGGCAAGAAGACAGACTAGGGAGAGGTGCCCAGTTGCCCCCATGGACCACCTGCTTTATTGCATCACTCTCCTCTTAGCCTCTTCTCCGAACTGCACGCTTAGAGCTGTTACCCTCCCTAAAATCACCGCATTCCTGAGGACCAGCCTCTGAGCCCTCCTGGGGCAGTGGAACATCAAAGCTGGATGTCCCCAGCTAAACACGTTATTGAAGAGGAAGTTACTTGGGAAGCTACTTTCAATCCAGACCCTGCTAGGCCTCTAAGAGCAACTAAAAGTGTTCATTCCAACAGACATTGCTTTTGCCTGACAAGCATGAATTTCATTTCCCATCACCGTTCCCATCCGCCTGCCTTGGCAAAGTGCTTCCCAAGCTCCCTGGAGCCTTTTCTGGTCATGACTCACTGAAATAAGTGACAGGAGCTCCCTGGTTTGCCACCTTCCTACTCACCCACCTCCTGCTCATTAAAACATGTGGCTTTATGCTGTTGGAACCAAAGGTGAGCAACAAGAGTGACAAGGTCCCATTTGCAGACTCAATGGGAGGAGCACTGGAGCCCATTTCCATGGTAAAGCAGCAGAGCGTGGACGGGGCAGCAGCCTGATGCTGTGTGCCAGGGGTTGCCTTGGTTGCAAACTCAGCCACAAGCTAGGTCTATTCTGGGCGCAGCTGTGCTCATCTGCAGAAACAAAAGCACAAGAGCAGCCCCAGTTGGAGGCAGAAACCAGGAGGAATGGGAGCAGGACCTTGGGAGAAGGGCAGCACATGGGGGACACCTCCGTTCATCTCCAACAGGGACTTCTCCAGATGCGGGCATGGAAAGGTCTTCACCAAAGCGAACCCCATCACAATCCACCATGAGCTCTGAGGGGAAGAGGAGCTGCTGCAGGGACTGGAAGGATGCAGAGGAAAGCATCCTTGTAAACTATGTGTTTGTTTGCTGAGTACAGGATCCAGCGTTTCAATTATGGATGAAAAAATAAGGCATAATAGTTGTATTTACAAGCAGCAGTTTGTCATATGGGTTGCAGATGAAATATTTACAAGCAAAGTAAATGCCTTGTTGCCTAGATAGGATTCCTGGCCTTCTTCCTCACGCATAGGTTTGCAAGTGCTGCGCCAGGACCTAGGAAAAAAATTCAAACCCCGGAATGGGCTCCCAGTTTGTATTTAAAGCATACATAAAATATTAGTTCCCATTTTTTATGTAATGGCTTGTGGTAGAGGATCCCCATGTGGGACTGCAAAAGAGATTTAAGGGCTGGTGGTGCTCAGGAGGGAGAAGTGTTTGCAGGGACCCAGAGGGGAAGGGGAGGAGGACCAGGCCCAGAGCCCACAAGCAGCTCTGCCAAACACATCCTCAAAGGCTGGAGAGGCAGCGAGCCACAGAAGGCAAGGATTAGGAATTGGGGAGGGAGAAGGGATCATATCCTCAGTGCTACCAATGCCTCTATCCCAGGGTCTCATGCCCTGGAAATTGAGCAGCATGATCAGAGCATCCCAAGCTCCTCATCCCTCCCAGCAGGAAGGTGCTTTGCCTGTGGAGCTTAAAGATGCATAAACAGGGATAAACAGCACATTAGAGAAGACAAATCTTGTCCAGGCTGATACGATCCATCTCCCAGAGCATGCTCCATGTGAAATTTCATTAGCTTCCAGAGGGGAGTTGCTCTGCTTGTAATAATTGATAATTATCCCAAGTGATGCATGGCTTGGTGGTGGTGAACGATCGCTTCCCTCCCTGCCAGTGACTTCATCATTTTGCCTGGCTGAAGACTCTCTTTTAAGCTCATATCCTTTTTAAAGGAGGCTTTGGGGAGAGTAATTCACACTTTCAAGGCCTCCTACAGCAACGTTCCACCCGTCACCACTGAGATCTGCTCTTTGGATTTCCCTAATGATGCCACAAAGACGTGGCGAGTCCACAGAGGGATGGAAGTCATCGATCTACTGCAAAAGTCATTTGTCACCTTTCATTTGCCCAGAAGCCTTCCCTAATGTCCACAGGGGAGAGGAACATAGCAAAGGCTCATTAGGTAGCGAATCCCTCTGTGCATTGCATTCCCAATGAAACAGCAGCCTCAATCCTTGTGTCTTATCCTGACCCATCTAGAGGGACACAATGCAAGGCAGAGCTGATGAAAACAAGGTGAGTCAGCTGGGAAATCAGGTCCATGAAGAAGAGGAGACCAGATTTCTAGGTCAGATGTGGAAATCTGCTGCAAGAGTCACAGAGCTCTTCATGAGGTGGCCGACACAATTCATACCTGCCCCATATGGCAACCTGGGATCAGTGACTTGAGATCATTTGAAAAAACAGGGAAATTGGGATACTGCATTGTTGGAATCACTGGAGGGAGCTTCTCAGCTTCAGTTTGTCTGCTGTTGTGATGGTCCTGCCAAGGCAAAGTTAAACGCATGCATTAAATCCAGCTCAGTCCGTCTTCTCCCAAGCCCCAGTGCAAACAGAATGAATCAGTTTCATTTGGAAGATCAAACCAGGCATCACTCACAGGTTTAAAAATAAACCCCTTCACTGCATGCGTTAAAGAAACAACAAGCAATTTATCTTCGCCATCACTATTTGTTCATTGTGAGCTGGGCTGGTGGTTATGAAGAGCTCTGAGGTTCCCTGGGACCTTGGCCATGCAGAACCCCTTCCACGTGGGTGGCCCAGTTTTGGGAATGGGCAGCCACATGCCCCCGTTAAGCAGATTTCCTCCTAGGGAGGCTTTGGGGTTTATTTTGATGGCATGTGTGCTTATATTACCTGAGAAAAGCCCAAGCCTGATGTAGAGGGAGATGAAGCTCTCACAGTTGATGCTCAGCAGAGGAAATGGCCAGCTCTGCTCCCCCATGGGGCTGGACCCAAGGAAAGGACTGGGAATGGGGTATTGAGAGCAGGAAAAGGAGTGCATGGTGCAGGGTGCTCTGCTTGTGTGGGAAAGAGCCTGGAGATGAAGACGTGGCGTGTTCCAAACTTGACACCCTTCATCCCAACCCTCAGCCCCTTTAGTCCTGAAGTCACCACGATTTCCCCCATAAACATGAGTGAGTGGTGCCCCACCAGCTCCCAAGGTCAGCCCTGTGACTGCTCCTTGTGGGAAGGGAGGAACGAGACTGAAGGCAAGAGCCCGGATCCCCAAAGTGTGGGGAGCTCAGCCCCTCTGCTAGCAGGAGGAGGATGAAGCCTCCAAAGGGAGTCAGTGACTTCTCCAAATCATGAGCTACCTCCTGACCCCATGTCCAGGCTGGAAGAGTCCCCTCTACAGGTGTAAGAGTCCCCCTATGGCACCAAGAACTGAGTTAGAGACGAATGTGGGCAAAACCCCATAAACCCACCAGGGAGCAGCTGTAGGACAACACCAGGATGTGCCCATCCACAGCCCTGTCCCCATGCCTTGGCCGCCACATTGGTGGCAGGCAGAGTGTTCTGCAGAGGTCAACTCTCTGCCAAGCAGGGGCTTCTGATTAGTTTTTAATGGCATTGTTTACTGCTAGCAAAACCTCCCGGAGCCAAAACTTGCCTTTTCTACTAATAAACAAGCAAATAACAATGACAGGGAGAAGGAAGCACATTTTCAAGCTATCAGTGTTTGATTTGATTGATCCTGGTAATAAACCCCAGGAAAATGGAGTTGTTAAGCTGGAACGGTTGTAGATCTCCATCAATAATTTAAGTGGGGAGACAGGAATGAGAGCACTCCTTTGAGTATGCAAAAGCCCCACCAGGCTCAATGTCAAGACAAGGTTGAGAAATGCAGAAAGGCCGAAGTGAAGGTTTCCTTGGTACTGCTGAGAGGAAGATTCCACAGCACCCCAGTCAGAATTAAGAGGATGGGGCAGGCTCAGAGGCCAAAAAGCTGCTTCTAAACAGGAGGCTTCAGATGCTGAAACCATCCTGGCAGAATGTGGTCATCCTGCTCTGCCATTCTTTCCTATTTTGCTTTCTCCACTTCCTTCCAGAGCCGGGAACCAGCCCCATTCCTTGCCTGTGCATCACCCAGCACATGCACTGAAGAGCAAACCCTGATGCAAGATAGAGCTCTTCCCTGTGAGGCTGCTGAGGCGCTGGCACAGGGTGCCCAGTGCCCAGAGAAGCTGTGGCTGCCCCACCCCTGCCAGTGTTCAAGGCCAGGCTGGACACAGGGGCTTGGAGCACTGAGAAGGAAAAGGGGACATCGGGAGGGAGGAAGCATAGCCTTGTTTTCCACATTCACCTTTCTGCAGGGGGTCCTTCATGCAAACAGCACTCAGTAAACAGGGGCTGCGGGAGGCAGAGCTGCTCTTTACAAACTGCAGGGAAAGAGGCAAGATGAGAGCTTAATCCTTTAAAGGCTGGCTGGGTAATGGGGAAGCCAATAGACTGTGCTGGGAACACTCCATCAGGCTGATTCTTATTTAAAGTAGCAAATGGAAGACACTTCTGCTCCTGTCGGATTTAAAAGCAATAAGGCGTGACTAATACCCCCTTGCTGAGCTCGAGCAACAGCACTTCACCAGCCATGCAGATTGGAGATGCTCTAAGTGGCTCTCTAATTCCACACCCCACACCCCCCATGTTTCATGCACTTGGAGAAGAGATGCTCCCAGCCTCGCATCACTGGTGATCGCCCCTCCACCTCCAAGCTCCCACACCCATGCAAGCAGCTCACCGCATCCAGAGCTTTCCAGCTTGTCTTGTCCTGTCTCCGTTTCCCTCTGGAAGCACAAGACTGCTCAAGAGCAGTGCAGGCCATGTGTGAACTTCTGTGGGATGTTCTCCACAGAGTCCTTAGTAGGAGAGCCTGGGGCTGGTGAAGATCATCTTCATGTGACCACCTTAGAGCACGTTGTAGCATCCGTGATGCAGGTTTTGGCAGTGAAGGGCCATGGGATGATGGAGAACAGGGCCATCTGGGGCTACCTGCTCCAGTGAGCTGTTCAGAAAAGCACAAAGACACCCACAACCTGGCACTCCATCAGAGAGATGGTTCAGGCTGCGCACATGCACAGGGGTCCCTGCACAGCCAAGGACATGCTGGGTGCAATGGGCTGCCCAAGCTCTTCCTACCATCTAGCTGCAGCTCAGCCATGGGTCCCTGGCTCCTCCTACTGCTGCAGGGCTAACCCCTATGCGAAAAGGTTGTTTATAAACTGTTTTAAACCACCCACTATCCTCTGACATTCAGTGAGAGTCCATCCTTGCTGAGGGAGAGACAGCAGCAATGTGTGCACGAGTGAGAAAGGAAGATGAGAGGAGATGGAGAAACATCCTGCATTGACTGCTGCTGCCTACAGTAAATCACCACAGGCCTTGAGCAAGCATCCTTGGTTGTGGGAGCATGCAATCCATGCGTCTGCCTGAAGCAGTGAGGACATACACACTGTTAGACACCCTCAGCACACAGACAGCCCCTTGTCTGCCTTTACCTGCTCCTGCAGCGCTGATGCTCAGGTGTTCACAAGCACTTCTCTGCAGACATCCCCTGTGCCAAGATCCCCAGGAGAGGTTTCCAAAGGCCAGGCTGACACCCAGGGCCCAGTTCAGGGGTGCAGGAGCAGAGGGTGCTTTACTGAAAGGGATCTTGAAGTCTGGGACATTTGCTGGCTACTCAACTACCTGGAGCAGGCTCCTTAGGTTCCACTTTGAACATAAGGACCAGAAATCTCCTTTCCTTCTACCAGGGGCAGGAAGGAAGCTGGTGGCATCCTGTCGGGCCGGGTAAGTGGAGACAGGCTTGGACCCATGCACCAGCCCCCATCCTGCCTGCCCTGTCAATGACACAGCACCCTGAGCGATTTCCCTCCCCGAATGATCAAACTTCACCTACCGGTTGTAAAAGCCCCAAACCCTGTGCAATGTCCCCAGTGTGAAGAGCTTCAGTCTCTCCTCTGCCACCTCAAGTGCCCTGACCACTTGTGACAAGTGGCTAAGGGCTTTCTCCATCCCTGCAAATGGTTAGCGATGCAGACTGTGGGAACATCCCCTCCCTGCTTCTACCACAGTAGGGGCCAGGGTGAACATGGGAGGGAAGATAAAGGAGACTGCAGCCACCCTCCCAGGATGCTGGCATTGCCAGCAGGAGCAGCATGGGCTGCTGGAGAAGCAGGAGACCTTGTCCTCAACCACAGCTCTTTGGCCTCATATGGCTGCAGACGGGATGCCTCCAGGGACATCCTTCAAGAGCTCCTCATTTCATTGCATTACCAATCTCTGAACATGGGGACAGGCACACAGTGCCCAAACTCCCCTTCCTCCCAGCACACACAGCTTGAACCTTGTGCAAAGCCCTGGGAAGGGGAAACAATGGTGCACGGTGACATCCCTGTCGCTGCTCCAGCCCACAGGCATCTGAAATTCAGAGCCACGCAGCTTTCCAGGAACAGCTGTGCCTCTGTCACCAGCACAAATTACGGCTAATGATAAGTTATGCTTATTAAGTATGTCAATAATTTACCCTCTCACAGACAGGAAGGACGTGTTTTATCTCTGCCCCAGAGGCTGCTGCATGTCCAATCATCCAGAGCCAAAAGCAGCGCAATCCGTTATCTGGGCTGTGGAGCAAAACATCCCCGTGGTACCAGGAGAGATGCCCTGGACACACACAGAGCAGGCAAACCCCCCTCTGCCCCATCCCCATAGGGACCCCCCAGGCCCTGTGTGATGCTGTTCCTTGGGGTAAAAGGGAAAGGTCCAGTGTGCAGAGACCCCCATCCTCAGCACCTGAAAGACACAACACACTGCTATACAAATACATGTTCTGGATGGTTATGGGCCACACACTGGCTGCCCACATCCTTAGGACGGATCACGCAAACCTCACCATGGGCAGCATGGCCCTGCAGAGCTGCTGGGGGGATGGGAAACAGCACTAACAAGGTCTTGAGGGACCACAACCACAAACCCAGGGTGCCCAGAGGAGGGGATGTGCCCAGGGTGCAAACACATCCCAAAGGCCAGCTTGGGGAGGCCCAGGTTAAGGAGCCTGATGCAAGGCGCAGCATATCCCATGCTTTCTTCCATCCACTTCCCTTGTTGACAAGCTTTTCTCTTTCTTTGATTGCAGGGGGGAGGGCTGGAAATTTGCCACTGCCAATTGTTTCAATGAAAACCCAGAGGGTTTGATTTCATGCAAATGTCTGCCCAAAACATCTGCTTTTCTCTGACGTGTTGGATCACTCACTCTGAGAATAACATCCCCATCTCCCCTTCTGTTGCTCCGGGTAGAAAATGTCCTTCCCATTCATTGAAGGATGCAGACTCAAATGGCAGATCCAGCCTTGCTCACATCTCCCTCTGGCTCTTCAAGGACCATAGAATCATAGAACCACAGAGCTGTTTGCGTTGGAAGGGACCTTAAAGTGGATTTCAGTCCTCATTTTGTTTCAGCTTCTCTCAAACCTAAGGAAGAGCAGGGCTGGTGTCCCCCCACCATTCAAGGGTGCAAGAGGAAGCACACAGAGGGAAGGGGAACAGTGGCTGCGGAATTATCAATGGATACACAGGGATGTGAATGTCCAAAAGGGTGTTTTAGCTCTAAACTAATTTTCTTATTGAACAGAGGTGACAATGGTTATTACCTGCACCACATCATAGCAGAAGAGCAATCATGAAGCTTGAAACAGATAAAATCCCAAGTCATTATATTAGCGAATTATCTGTTGGGGTCTGTTTCCTATTGACAGTATTAAGCCTATTCTCATTAATACTTCACTCTTCAGGGAAATTAAACTTTAATGAAAGTGTGGTACTTACAATGCCAGCCTGATGCTTTGCAAGGGAAAAAAACAGTGAGGCCACAGCTGCCTGGATTATCCCTTGCAAGCAAGTCATCTAGGAAGTACAATCCTTACTTACCTGAATAAGGACCAGACCCAGTTTATGGGAAGGGACAGGTTATCTGTGAGTATTTACTGCACCAGGCTAGTGGAAGGTGTCCCTGACTGTGGCAGTGGGTTGGAACTGGGTGAGCTCTAAGGCCCCTTCAACCCAAACCAGGCTGTGATTCTATGATTCTATGTGATAGCCTCAGATAAGACAACCCAGGGGCTATGGTCCCCTCAGGGTCATCTCCCACCAAGGCACTGGTTGTCCTGGGTCCGTTTTGCTTCAGCTCTGCCTCTTGCATCCTTCACCGGCCAACTTTCCTACTCAAAACACAGCTAGGGTTGGTGGCAGACACCCTTGACACCCCATCCCTGTGCCTGGCAGCACGTGCTGGGATGAAAGTGGTCCAGTGAGCTGAGCCCAATCTACAGCAGCCTGTGTGACAGTGATGCATGGGGCAACACACCACGTATCAAGCCTCATTTGGAGTCCGAATTAATCTTGTGTGGTCCCAGCTTTCCCCATTCCCTCCAGAGCTCAGCACTTTGAAAACCCAGCTACTGCTCAGCGTTAAGGGAAGATTTTTCTTTGTCGCCACTTGACATTTCATTTTTGCCAAGACAAAGTAACTACAGCTGAACTTGGGGGGTGCTGCTGCTGCTGCTGCACAATGGCAACGCTCTCCTCTCTGCTCCAGACTCTGTTTACTGCTGCTGTGGCTGCAGATGAGGGAAAATTAATTAACTTCTTGGAATGCTTCCTGGGCACCCAACAGCACCACTGAGAGAAACCTTCTTGTACAGAGAGACGCGGCCAGCCCAGCTCTGCCCCTTACCTCTCCTCCAGCATCCACTCATCCAGCAGTGATGACTTCCAAGCAAGCTGAACCCACTGCTTGGCTCTTCAAGGTATTTTTCCCCTCTGCCATCACCCCTTGCAGCTCCAGGTCTCTGGGTGCCCGGCTTTGCCAGAAGCAGCCCAGCACTAAGCCTTTGCTGTGCTAAAATAGAGCATCGCAACTGCTCGAACACGGTGTCACTGGCAGCACCAAGAGGTCTCCACTTGCATTGCCTCGAGCTGCAGCTATCCCAAAGCCCAAATGCTCACATCCATCAGCAAACCCACATGCTGCTTCACTGCTCAGCCAGAATCTGCTCCAGCCATCAGCAAGCACAACACAGTTCCTACAGGCACCCAAACTCGCTCTTGGGAAGTGCATTCTGCATCCCTCCGTCCACTCACTTAAGGGGTCCTGTAGCAGCTCAGCTCCTCAGTTCAACAGCATCACTGTGTGCCTTCATTTAATCCATCTTTAATCTGCTCCACTGCAGGTGAAAACAGACAAGTATATTAATCCATCTCCACCATGCTAAGTCCAGCTGTGGACTCCGTGGACTCCCTGGGCATCCTGTTGTGCCTCTTTGGGGAGGGAAAAAGAGCAGCTGTGGACTCCCATGGGTGATCCTCTGGGCACGACGAGCCAAGGTCCACTTCCAAGCCTGGAGAAGAGGAGCTGCATGGAGACCTCAGAGCAGCTTCCAGTGTCTCAAGGGGGATACAAGAATGCTGGGGAGGGACTCTTCATCAGGGACTGGAGCGATAGGACACGGGGTGGTGGGTTCAAACTGAAACAGGGGAAGATCAGGTTAGATATAAGGCAGAAGCTCTTCCTTGTGAGGGTGCTGAGGCACTGGCACAGGGTGCCCAGAGAAGCTGTGGCTGCCCCATCCCTGGCAGTGCTCAAGGCCAGGTTGGACACTGGGCTTGGAGCAGCCTGCTCTAGTGGAAGGTGTCCCTGCCCGTGGTAGGGGGTGGATCTGGATGATCCTTTCCAACCCAAACCATTCCATGATTCCAGCACAGGGCATTAGTTTTATTATTGCACACAGTGGAGTCTCAACTCTGCCTACCTTACTCATCATGAGCAAAGCCATTCTGGAGCCCTCTACAGAGACAAGCCATTTAGGAAACCAGGACCCAGGATGGGGCCATCCAACCTTGAGCAGCTTTGCTAATTCCTGGCTCCTTAAAACAATATTCCACCTGGAGAAGTCAAAGAAACCCTCACCAGGGAAGCAAATCCCTTTTCAGCACTTCGATAACACCTTGCAGAACATCATCCACCATCTCTTGTCATGCTCAGCGCAGCCAATGAGTTATGTTCTGTGGGAAAGAACAGAGCAGTATTTTAGTTTCCTATGGCCAGCTTGACACCAGCAAGACAACTTTACAGCTTTGACAAGATTTCCATCTGCCTCGGGAGGAATTTGCTGCCAGAGAAGAGCTCTCCATTCGCCATCTGCAGCAGGGGAGGAGGAAAAGGTTTTCATCCATTAAACATGAGGATGGGCGGGAAAGAGCTGCAAAGGAAAACTAATACTGGTGCCAACTGCAAGCATCAGGGAGGAGAGAGCAGCCCCATACAGATAATCAGCCTCCACCACTTAGTGGAGTTGATTTGTCGGACCATTTGGGAGCATGAAACCCTCACGAGCTTTCCTTAGGAACCCATGAGCCCCACAGCACATGCACAGTTGGGGGACAATGTGATCATCCTCTGGCAGATCCTTTTGGGATCCCAGCCCTGCTCCTGTGGCCAGGGAGGCTGCCCTGTGCTGGCTGCACACATCACACATGTGTAGTGGGGCAAGAAAAGGTCCCTCTGCAAACATCTAATACCAAAGAGCATCTCAGCCCACATCCAGACATCATCAGTGGCATGGGCACAGCCCTGCCAAGCCAGGCACCGGTGGCCTCAGCTCCCTTCCTCCAACCACACATCAACGTCTCACCCACCCCACCACAGCATCTTGTCTTTACCAGACCCCTACTACATAAACCCAGCAACGCATCAACTTCACCCCTCTAACTCCAAGGTAGCATCACAGCACCTGCAATCCCCATATTAAACCAGTAACTTGTGTTAACATCACCACTCCTAGTGGAGGTTTGTTACAGACCATAAGCACCCCAAAGCAGTGCCACACAGGCTTGAATAATTCATGTTGTAGCATCATTTATGAAGGTCTAATGGGCTAGGAAGTTTAAATATGAATAAGTTGTTATCTGTGACTATTGCTGGCCATAAAAATGTTTATGCTGCTTCATATCATATCAGTGGCTACACAGTAATTTGCTACAAGTAAAAGAACATCAACATTTGGAAATGCCATTAGAATGGCAGATCTAACACTGAGGGGACCGGGGCTGTCACAAACAGCAGCTCAGTGGAGGATCTCTCCTAAAGGGCACCCCAAAAGCAGTTGTGATGCCAAAGAAGGCCAGTGTGAGTCCAGGGAGGAAGGAAAAATAGAAGCAGAAAGAACAGTAAGAGACCCAAATCTGGGTTTTACTGCAGTAGGTGATGCTCAGGAGAGCACTGTTCTGCTTGGCCCTCATAACCCAGACCAGGGCTAACATGCAGCACAGTGCAAAAGCACATAAACCCCCTGAATTTGACCCACTAAGACCCAAATGTGGCCCAGGCATGGCCATGGCAGGGTGCTGAGCCTGCCCACTTGGACCCACAGGCACTGGTCCCCAAATCCCAGGGGTACCACACCAGGTTGAGAGCACAGGGGCTGCTCTGGTTCACACGCAAGCTCAGCCCAATGCAGGGCACTGCTCTCCCAGTGGATCATTCCATTGGGAGCCTGCAAGGGGCTGCCACGCTGGGGGCAAACACATCCCAAGGACACAGCAGACCAGATTTTGGGTAAACCAAAGTATTTCAGAGAGCTTTGAGAGATGAGAAACTGCTAAAAACCCCTAAAACCCCCTTTGTCCAGGCAGCACAGATGCACCGACTTACCTGCTGCTTCAGCAAAGTTACATGTCTCCTCCTCCCCCAGAACTAATGACCCAGCACAATTAAAACCAGAAAGAGCCATCTCTTCCCTCCAAAAGACTGCAGCACGTTCGAAATGGTGGATAGGCTTGGATGTTTTTCTCCCATAGCATAACTAATTATCTAGAATTATTAGTGAACCCGTGTTGGGTGTTTGTGTGTTCCCCTCCAAGCAATCACTTCTTATAATGACCTCACATTTATGTGCCGTGTCACAGCCAAGCGGCTCCAACAGCACATTACAGATTTGCTCTCCATCCCACGTTCAACCCTCAGCCCAGCACTGAAATGCAGCCAAAGAAACAAACAAGGGGGGGAACCCGAACACGCACGTCTCAAACGATGGATAAAGCCACCACTTGCTTCTATTATCATCTGATTCAGCACAGAGCGCTTTGTTTCCCACCCAAAAAGATCTGAACCTCCTGTCTGCATATAGTCCAACGACACAAGCTGCAAAATGACTCCGTGTTCAAAGAGGCTGACGCAGAACAAGCCAGAAATGGGATAACTTCATCACCTTGGATGATGACAGGTCGCATTAACACACAGCAGCGCTTGCTCACCGTGACCCACATGTGATGGAGGGAGCTCAAAGCAGCTCTGGAGCTAATGGATTAGCATCACTGTGTCAGCAGCAGTGGTACACATCACACTTGAATTGGTACACAGTTTTCCTCCATTAACAGCAATTGAGGGGGAGAAGTGTTTGCCCCCGGCCCCATCACCTCACTAAGCAGGGTCCCCTCATGCCACACTGACTCCATGCGTTGTGCTGGGTTCACAAAACACTGGCCTCACAGGGATGGGAATGTTTAGGAATAGCATTAGCTCAATATTTAATGATGCTCTCTCTGCTGGTCTGGGAACTCTTTGCTGTGGGATCCCAGGCAGAAGAGGTGATGCTGCAATGAGCACCAAAAGGTTTCCCTATGCCTGGAAAGGGAAAGGAGACAATTCCCAGGGCTAAAACCCACTAAAATTCCACCAGTTCTCCTGAGGCCCTAAAACCCTGCAGGTTCCCCAATTCTGCCTGATTCGCTGACAGCAAAATTTACAGGGAAAGCAGTAAATGAAATCAGATGATCTGCAGAGTTTATTCGCAACTGCTTTTCCCATAAAACACAGCTTAAGTTTCATTTCACCTGTGTTCTTGCTTAAATAAAGCCTCATCTTCAGCTCCAACCTGCCTAACAACCCTTTCCCACTTATATTTTATTACCTTGAACATTTCTCTCACATTCACTTACATGATGCCAGTAAATGCTGGAGAAGCACCTTCAGGGAAAGCTTCTCCACGGAAACAGGTTGCTATGAGTAAGGCAGAAGCTCCAGGAGCTCAGCTGCACCCATCTCTGCTGCAGTCCCATCAGGGGTAAGGTTGAACCAAAACCTCGCTCAAAACCCACTCCAGTCTGATGAACAAACCCTCCCCTCTGGAGCCAGGCTGAGAGAGCTGGGCTGGTTCAGCCTGGAGAAGAGAAGGCTCCTTAAAGGGGGACTTTAGAGCAGCTCCAGTGCCTAAAGGGGCTGCAGGAAACCTGGAGAGGGGCTTTGGACAAGGGATGGAGGGACAGGACAAGGGAATGGCTTTAAGTGCCAGAGGGGAGATGGAGATGAGCTCTTAGGCAGAAGCTCTTCCCTGTGAGGGTGCTGAGGCGCTGGCACAGGGTGCCCAGAGAAGCTGTGGCTGCCCCATCGCTGGCAGTGTTCAAGGCCAGGTTGGACACAGGGGGTTGGAGCAACCTGCTCTAGTGGAAGGTGTCCGTGCCCGTGGCAGGGGCTGGAACTGGATGAGCTTTGAGGTCCCTTCCAATCAAACCCAGTCTGAGATTCTATGATGAGGTCTCGAACACTTGGGTAGTCATCGGCTGGGGTGAAGTGCACCAGCAGAGGATGGGGAGGAGGCAAAGCCGATGTCCCAGGAGCTGCAACTCCAGCATTTTCTTACTGGAAACACCCAGGTGAAATGGGATTTTGCTCCCCATGGCCATGACCTGGTTCCAAGGTTGCACTATGCACGATGCAAATCCACTTCTGCCACTCCAGAGTCCAAAACCCTTCACTTGGGCCCCTTCTTTGCCTTTATGGGTGTCGACACCACTACAGGTTGGTCCAGCCTCATCCTTCTGGCAGGACCGTCTTCCTCACACTACATCTCTGCTGGTGATCATATAGAGGTACTGCTGTTTGCAGAGAGCCATTAGCAAGCAGCCCTAATTACTGCACAGATGCTACCTGGGGCTAGCTGCAGCCAAAGCAGGCAAAGCACTTGGGAAAAGGGATCTTTGCCAAGGAAAGGGAGAAGAGAAAGAAAAGAGAATTATTGCTGCAGAGAAACAGCTCTCTGGGTGTTTGGTGGCTCAAGCCTGGGACCACCTTCCTCTGCTTGCATGCATGACAGAAGCATCCACCCCATCCCTGCTCCCACTGCTAAATCCCTTCCCCATGGGGAATTCCACCCTTCCCCAAGTCCCTGCCCAAAGTCCCCACAGGGACCCTGGTCCATTCATTCAGGCCACCACCATCTCCCAACGACTGTCACCAACTATCACCCCTTCCCTACACAGCCACCCCCCCTTAGCACCCCCCTTTGCTCCAAGCCTCACCTGCACCATGAGTGGATTTATTGCACTTTTCACCTCCTGCTCACAAACTTCAGCCCAAACTTTAAGCCCATCCGAGCAAAACCCTTCAGGCAGCAGTGCTGTGCCTCTTGTTATTGTTATCTGCAGTGATTCTTCGCTTTATAGCATCACAAATAAAGCCTCTTATCTCCTTTGCAGCTACACTGGTACTGTGATGCGGAGCCAACCCTGCCTGGAGCACACACCCCCTGCCTTGGATTAATCTTCATCTGTTTACTGACAAATACACATATTTCATTTGTGCTGTGTAACTCTCCCATCTGTTGTTTGATGGGAAGTGCTTGGAGCTCCGTACTTGCAGGTGCAAACAGATGCACCTCCATGCACACAAGGAGCAGCAGGACCTTGCAGGCACAGTGAGGTCCGTGTGTTTCACAGCAGCCCTTAGAAATCCTCAGATGATTGCTTTGGGAGAGCACAGTGACTGTGGTTCCCTGCCCTACAGGTCAGCATTAAGCATTCCCTTGGAGCCTTGCTAAGGGTTTGGAGCAGCACCTAAACCCCTTGGGAGATGCGTCCTCCTGGGGAAGCCCACCAGCCCCAGGCTGTTCACTCCTGGGATGTTGTCCTATTCTTGCACCTTTTTATTCCCTTTAAGAGAGCCAGAAAAGCTCCTGCAGGTTTTGGGGTTGTTTTTTTTTGCTTCTTCAGTGTTGTTTTTCCAACGCACACTTTCATGAAGTCCAAAATAATCAAGATCTTCTGCAGAAAATCGTTTTTTACATGAAAAAGATCACCAGGAGCTCCACACAGCCCTGACATGGAGCTCTTTTTGTTGGTTTTC
The DNA here is from genome assembly GCA_039720435.1 of Amazona ochrocephala. Lineage (NCBI taxonomy): Eukaryota > Metazoa > Chordata > Aves > Psittaciformes > Psittacidae > Amazona > Amazona ochrocephala. Next base: position 1,948,937 of record CM077897.1, read on the forward strand.
TCTACTACAGATGCCAAATAAACCCAGTTTGCCTGAGACAGATGAGATGCGGGATATCATCTTGTCTAACCTGTTGTTGCCATCACCAATAACTGATAAATGCATAAAGCACCGACCTTTTCCAGAAAGGTCTCCCCACCTGCTTGCACTAGAAGAAAACCGAGGGGTTTGGTCCATCTGTCATGATCCACTGCACAAATAACCAGTATTGGATTTCCATACAGTCAGAATCCCGCAATAAACAGATGTCCTAAAGTCCAAGGTTTTATCCTCAAAGGCCTAGGAACAAAATGAGCTGGAAACATCTGCAGGCTTCAGAAAGCCTTGAAAAGAAGTTTCCAAGATGCTACAGCTGAATCCACAACACAGGGGGGAAATTTACTGCCACTCAATCTCAACATAGAGAGAAGGACCTGGATTTACACTCCCGGTTATGACAAACCATCTAAAGAGCCTGCTTCCAATGGGTTAGTAGTCCAGGACTTCTCAATTTTCCAGCAAAACATCAAAACAGATCCTTTCTAGGGGAAAACTCCCCAATATTTAATGGAAAATCAGAGCTTTTGATTAGATGCCATTTCATTAGGGGTTGTTTCAACCATTAGGCAAAAGCACTGCAAACACCTGATGATTTCTTGTCTCCAGGAGCTCAGAAAAGCCTCTTTTCATAATAATTCTATCCCTTTATTTTCTTTCTTCTCACTTGCATGGCAGGATCACTCCACAGCTGAGCTGTGTTATTTGTTATTCCCAAACATGATTACCCACATTCAGCCTGCGCATTTGTCTCACTGCTTTTGCAGTCTAACCCCAACAGCTACAGATCCTGCCAGCAGCCTGCCCTGGGCTCAGCCACGGAACAACCAGGACCAAAGGAGCATTAACATGACAAAAGCAGGTTGGTTGGGGGTTTTGAAGCCAGAGGTTTATCAAGAAGCGCAGAGATTGGAGCAATGCCCACCGAGTCGCCAATCGCAAAGCCTCACAGAACAGGGTTGTTTTAATCAATCTGCTTCATTTGGTCTTATTTTAATTGAGAAAGAAAAAAGCTTCTGCTTCATTCAAAGATCCTCCAAGACAGGGCAGCAATATCCGCAAACCCCATGCCCAAACTACTTCAAGAGCCTAAGTTATGCCTCCAGCACATGCTACAAAGCAAATTACTCCAGGATTAGTCAGATGCTCCCTATTTACTCCTCAGTGCATGCACTGCTTGATGCCGCCACATGTTTTCAATGCAGAGGAACAAGAGAAAGGAGCAAAGGGCAGTCTGAGCTCACGGGGTGCAGCTGAACCTTCAGGGATGTTTTACCTTACTTTCACCACCAGTTCAGCTCCAATAACAGGCTTCTCTTGCAATCAATCTTCAGTATGTTCAATATGAACCACTGAATTCTATTTTGGGTTTGGGGTGGGTTTTGCATCTTCAGGGTTGTTTTTCTAACACACACTTTTTTATAGTCCAAAATAATCAAGACCTTCTGCATTGAATTCTATTCAATGCTTGACAGAATTGCTCAAGGCAGGGATGCAGAGCACTGGAGAACTTGTTGAGAGCCATAACATCAAATGGCTATGGGAGAACCAGCGAAGCTGCAGATAAATCCCCCAACAGCCTGGAAGAAGGGTTTTGCATGACAGCCCATGATGGATGTGCCCTGGGGACACAGGACAGCGCAGTGATTGCTCTGCTCTTTGCAGGGTCAAATGCAGTGGGCATATGCAAAGCTTCTGAGGGTAGCGGAAGAAAGATCTGGAGGAAGGATGGAAGTATTTAAATGCATTTATGCAAACCCAAGGCCAGGGTGGATGGGGCTTGGAGCAAGCTGCTCTAGTGGAGGGTGTCCATGCCTGTGGCAGGTGGTTGGAACTGGATGAGCTTTAAGGCGCCTTCCAACCCAAAGCAGTCTGGGATTCTATTTGAGGATGTTTCCCTAAGTTTTACTTGTGATGGAGGAGAACAGAGCGAAGGAGAAACAGAAAAGGCCTTTGTAAAAGACTTAAAAGAAACCCAGACCTGTGACCACAGTTTTACAAGGCTCTAATAAAGACCAGAATGCCTTGAGAGGTAGCTGTAAAGAAAAAATCCACACAACCTTCAAGTAGTTCCTTGAGGAGATGATTACGGAGCCAGGAAAAGCAACGTGCGTATGCCAAGAGCTAAGAATCCCAGAAAGACAAATGAAGCCTTAGAAAAAGGCCCAGAAAGAGTTTATGTGCTGAAGAGAAGCAGAGAGCTCCGGTTCATCCATACCCATCTGTGAATACAGACACTGGGCACTTGTAGTTGCCCTTGCCCTGAATAGGAACCGCAGGGCAGAGTTTGGGGCATCCCTGAACACCCCCACATCATAGCCTGCTTCTTCATCCAGGCACCAACCTCTAGCATTGGCACAGGACCTCTTCTTCCACCAGGCAGGGATCCAGTCAGTGGGGCCCTTCTCTGGAGAGGGTATTTCAGGAGTGGCAGGAGTCGATAGAATGGTTTGGGTTGATTGATCTCAAAGCCCATCCAGCTCCAACCCCTGCCAAGGGCAGGGACACCTTCCACTGGAGCAGCTTGCTCCAAGCCCTGTGTCCAACCTGGCCTTGAACACTGCCAGGGATGGGGCAGCCACAGCCTCTCTGGGCACCCTGTGCCAGCGCCTCAGCACCCTCACAGGGAAGAGCTTCTGCCCAAGAGCTCATCTCAGTCTCTCCTCTGGCAGGTTAAAGCCATTCCCCTGTCCTGTCCCTGCAGGCCCTTGGCCAAACCCTGTTCCCAGATTCTTGTATTCATGGGGACAGAAATGTCCGTCCCTGAAGGATGTGCATGAAACTGTAAGAAGGCAGAGCTATGATCCCATCCCTGCGACCCCATCTCAGCTGTCACCGATCCACCATGTCTCAGTGCACATAAAAGCCACGTCCACAGGCTGCACGTCTCATTTCTTTGGCTTAACTTCCTCAGATTTCCAGCAAAGTTGCAGTAATCATGATGAATATCAGGGAAATTCAGTAAAGAAACACTTCATAAATCAAGACAATTTAAACACCATTAGCATTCAGAGCATATCTAACCCTGATTTCATATCACGCTACATTTGCTCGGCTGGTTGTTTGCATGCACCCTGAAGAAAACAGCTATGTACCAAAGAAAGGCATTCATTTGTGTTGTAAAGCACCAAGCAGTGAATCAATTTTACCTGGGTTACAAAATAGGTGCAGCAAAGCAAAATCTAACTGCTGCATGAGCAGGGGGCACAGAGCTCCCCAGCTCTCTGCCATCACGTCACATCATAACTGTTTTCCTCCCCTCAAAAGTGCAGGTATCTCATGTCCTGCTTTATACCCATTTATTCTGCAAGGAGCTGCTCTCATCTGTTTAGAGGCTTCAACCCCTGGTTTGCAAAGGGTTTTTCTCCCTTGCACGCAGCACCAGAGTAAGTCCGGCCATGTGAGGTGAGAACGCTTCTTCCAGGACAGCACAAGAGGTGTTGGCTGCTGTGGATGGAGGACGTTGAGCTGGGAAGAGCCTTTTGCTTCTGCTTGACTTGTCCCATTGCCCGGAATTCAGCCCCGTGAACAGCAGAGGCAGTTTAGGGCTAATAAATCCAAAATAAGCCAATTCATGTATCCTAAGATATGAAAGGCAAGAGCAGAGGCGAGTTAAAGGTGGTGCAGCATGACATTTAGGGGACCTTAGAGCAGCTTTCCAATACCTAAAAGGGGGCCTAGAAGAAATCTGGAGAAGCTGTGGCTGTCCCATCCCTGGCAGTGTTCAAGGCCAGGCTGGACATGGGCTTGGAGCAAGCTGCTCTGGTGGAAGGTGTCCCTGTCCGTGGCAGGGGTTGGGACTGGATGAGCTGTAAGGTCCCTTCATCCCAAACCGTTCCATGAATCTATGATTCTACGACCATGTTTGAGGATGGACAAAATCATCACAACGGTGGACAAACCCTAGATATTCTGGAGAAGGAAGGGAGGAAAATACCCATATGAGATTGCACTAAAAGCTGAGATTTTTCCCAATTTCCAAGGCACCCACTACTTTCTTGGGATCCTGGTGAAAATGGGATATCATTCCCAAGCACCAACATTATTCCCCTCTCTCAGTAGAGGAGGGAAAAAGAAGAATGATCAATGGCTGCATTTTCACTCTTGGGAATCATAGAATCATAGAATAGTTAGGGTTGGAAAGGACCTCAAGATCATGGAGTTAAACCTTCTTCCCCGGCTCTCAGCTCCTGGCCTCTGTAATACAACATAAATACGTAAATCCCAGGCAAAGCCCCCCCTTGCAGTTCTGCATACAGGGGAGCTGATGCTCGCTCCTGCAGAAGGGAGTGCTGACCAAGTGGGACTGCTGGGCATTGCTCATTTGCTTCTGCTTGTCTATTAGTATTGTTTATTAATTAGCTAATAGACGCAAGTTTATATGAATCTCATTTCAAATGCCAGGAAATGTGCTGGGCAAATATTAATAGCTCTAAACACCAAGAGGATAGCGGAACCGTGCGCAGGTTTGCTAAGAACAAATCATGCTAGACAATCTTAATTACATTTCTGATAGAATTGCTAAATCAGGGGATGAAGCAAAAGCAGCCAACGTTCATCTGTATCCTGATTCTTTGTTCTACTTGGCCAAGTGTGAATCACTAGAAAATGTCACGTAAACTGGCAGGGACTTGGCTGTTGTCAAGGAAGAAGTGGGATCATCGTTGGGATCACACTGATGAAAGGGGGTGGGAACACTGCAGCCCACAGGAGCTGCCTGCTTGTCCTGGTGCTGGGATGCCCCTGTGAGCTGAGTTGTCCCATGAGGGGGTCACAAGCACCAAAACATGCAGCAGTGGGAGCAGGGCTGGTGGTGTGGATGAGGGGTGCTGGGCATGGTGATACCTCAGAGCAGCTTCCAGTGTCTGAAGGGGGCTACGACCAGGAGGATGCTGGAGAGGGACATTCATCAAGGACTGTAGTGATTGGACAAGGATTGATTGAGATGAGCTCTTAGGCACAGGTTCTTCCCTGTGAGGGTGCTGAGGCGCTGGCACAGGGTGCCCAGAGAAGCTGTGGCTGCCCCATCCCTGCAGTGCTCAAGGCCAGGTTGGATGGGGCTTGGAGCAACCTGCTCTAGTGGAAGGGGTCCCTGCCCGTGGCAGGGGTTGGAACTGGATGAGCCTTAAGTCCACTTCAACACAAACCACTCTGTGGTTCTATGATTCTATTATCACCGGGGAATGGGAGCTACAGGGCTGTTGTTGGGCACCAGCCACAGCAGCAAAGGTGGGGACCAGGACCTGATCCAGGGAGGCCAGAGCAGGGGAAATGCAGAGCAGAGGGGCACCATGGGGATTGGCTTTAGTGGTGGCCTTGGCAGTGCAGGGGAATGGTTGGACTTGATGCCTTAAAGGTCTTTTCCTCCTTGGTTGAGTGTATGAGCCTATGCTGGAGTGGGGCAGAGCTGGAGGAAGGCAGAGCCATCCCAGCAACTCCTTCATCTGCCACCTTCATTTCCCCAACAGCTGCAGAGCCTGAACATGGGTCCTGTCCTTAAGAGAGCTACAAACTGGCTGAAAACGCAAGGGCTTTACTGCAGCTTGATGGAGTTTGGCATCCATGGGTGCAATGCCTTGGCAGCTCCAGGACCTGCTGCAGCTCTCTGGAGCTTCTCTTCCTCAAACACCATCAGTTGCAAGCCACCAATGTGAAGATCCTGGGGGATATTAGTAAGGATGCAGTATTAGTTGGCAGCAAGCTGGTTTTTCTCCTCACCCAGTGCATGGGCAGCTTGCTGCGCGCAGAGGTCAACACGTGGTTGAGCCCTGCATCAGAAATGGAGATTTCCACTTAATACAGCCACTGGGACTGCTAATGCTGCTACGGGGATAATGCTGTAATGCTACTATCAGTGTAACTCTGTAAGAGCTCCATCATCAGCACGGCTGCCACACGGAGAGTAAGAGATAACCACAATAAGCACTTGCCCTTATTAAGACCCTAATCCCAGCTCTGGGTTTTTTTCCTTTCTCCCCAGTTCAGATGGTGACAGAATAAATCATCAGCTTTATATGTCAATTTTCCATTGCTACAAGCTTATCTCAGGTAGCTTTTGTTGGAAGGAAGCAGAAAACAGGACTCTAGGAGAGTTCACGGCCGGGGGGGGACGACATAGGCAAACTGGGCTGGTATCAAATGGGGTCCTTCTCAATTAGAATCATAGAATCACAGCCTGGTTTGGGTGGGAAGGGACCTTGAAGCTCATCCAGTTCCAACCCCTGCCATGGGCAGGGACACCTTCTGCTAGAGCAGGGTGCTCCAAGCCCTGTGTCCAACCTGGCCTTGAACACTGCCAGGGATGGGGCAGCCACAGCTTCTCTGGGCACCCTGTGCCAGCGCCTCAGCACCCTCACAGTAAAGAACTTCTGCCTTAGATCCAACCTGAACTTCCCCTGTTTCAGTTTGAACCCATCACCCCTTGTCCTATCACTCAGTCCCTGACAAAGAGAATTCTTTTCCAGGCACCCTCCATGTCTGATGCTAGAGGTTCCAGCCATGGGGATGGGGAAGGAGATGCAGAGACCATGCCTAGAGGCAGTAGGTGACCGGTTACAGCTGAGCTCAGAGCCAAGCTTCAAGGACAAAATGCAGATGCAGGATTACTTCTCTGCACCAAAACACCCAAGAGCGTCCCTCTCTGTGAGCTGCTCCATGGGCACAGCAAAACTCACACATTCTGATGGTCATCCCTCAAACCCCCATGGAGCTGGTCCATAGCCCCTTTCCCATCCCCTGGAGCTGGTGACAGAGCGCTCTGCTCCCTGCTTTCCTCCTGGCAGCCACTTTGTGCCATTCCCCACTCTGACGCATTTAAAGGTGCATTTATAGCCCAAAGTAGATGTTTACAATTTATAATGGTGTTCCAATTATGGGCTGGGAAAGCGCCTGGAATTGAGTCTGTCTCCATTATTTATGGGCAGTGTAATCCTAACCCAATAGATACCTCTCACCAAGAAAGCTAACATTTTTCACTGGAGCACTGAAAGCAATACTTCATGCTAATAGATTCTGTTATCAGAGGGAAAGAAGCCTGAGAGCCCCAGAGAAGAGCATCTCCGAGTGCAGGGATCCAGAGGTCTTGATCAAAAACCAACAGGCAGCTAAAACTGGAACTCCGCTTATGGGATCGACCCAAAAGATGGGACGGGGAGGAGGAAGAGGGATGTCCACCTCCCACTGGGTGGAGCAATGGAGATGGAGGAGAATGGGGCAACATGTCTCTCCTTCCCATCCTAACAGCATCCCTCCTCTTTGCTTGTGCCCCATGGAAGTATCTACATTTGGAGACTGTTTCACACCTCTGCGACACCACATCCAGAGCTTCTCCAAGAGGAGTTAGACCTCACACAGCAGAGACAAGGGATGTTCAAACCAGCCGAGCTAGGACGCAGTGCCAGCGGGTTCCTGGGACACTTAGGACACCCCAAATGCAAGACACACCTGGTTGCCTTTCCCTTGCCTATAAGGGAGGACTTACCTGCTGGATGGTGACACCTCTTGCAAGCTGGAGCTCTAAAGCAGGTCTCAGCCACATTTTGGAGGTAGCAAACCTTGTCTTGGTCTGTGTCTGCACATGATGTGTTCCTCTAAGCATCCTTGTCCAGGGTGCAAAGGCTGAAGGGCCTCTAGCACAGGGAATATTGTATCTATGAAATACAGCTTGGGCTTATTAAGGGCCAGTGGGAGCTTGATCATTGAACAAATCCTCTTTACTCTCCTGCAACATCTCCCCCCACTGCTCCCCAAGGATACCTGCTGTGCTGTGAGAAGAGCTAAGGTATTAGGCCGTCATCTTCCTCTCAATCTTGATGACCTTGATTTTGCATGACAAGCTGCATACTCCATTAATTAAAGAAAAAAAAACCTCCATTCCTTCTAAAAGGCCATTATTTTAATTTTGACAGGTAATTACAGCAGAAGAAATGATAAATTTTCCTGAACACTGTTTGTCTTCAGCAGAGGCATTAATTATGGATGTTTTAAAGCTAAGCCTGGATGTAGCTGAAGATATGTCAATGGATGAAGAAGTGCTTGAGACCACCTTGAGCATGACTTCCTGATGAGCAGCCCCACCATTGCACTCCTTCCCATAGCACAGGAGACATCATGCTCTTCTGCAGCTTCACAGCAGGAGTGAGGGATTAAAGCAGCTAAATAAGATTCACTAGAGAAACTCATAACAGCATGACACACTTGGCCTCTGGAACTCATTGCCATCATACATCATCTGGCAGCGTTTAAAAAGGGATCACCGTTTAATGCAGATAAGAAGAAAATCCAGAGTTATATCAAGGGGAGTGGGGAGCACCAAGATATTCTGTGAAATAAGAAACGTGGAGAGGGGCTTTGCACAAGGGCCTGTAGGGACAGGACAAGGGGAATGGCTTTAACCTGCCATAGAGGAGACTGAGATGAGCTCTTAGGCAGAAGCTCTTCCCTGTGAGGGTGCTGAGGCGCTGGCACAGGGTGCCCAGAGAAGCTGTGGCTGCCCCATCGCTGGCAGTGTTCAAGGCCAGGTTGGACACAGGGGCTTGGAGCAACCCGGTTAAGTGCACTCAGACCTTGCATACGAATAGCAGCTTCGATGAGCCCAGGTTGGCCTTGCTCCTGGTCACGAGCTAAACCAATTGCTAACATCCAGGGAATGGCATCAGCCTCTTCTGAGGCATGAAATCATTTACAACCCCAGCCCAGGAGCTCCACATTCAGCCACTGGTTGCTGCTGGGCAGGACATGGTGCAGGGCACCAGCTGCAGTGATGATGCTGGGAGAGGATGCAAAGTGTCTAGGTTCCGCCAGAAGCATCCCCCTGTACCACTGCCCATTCCTGGCAAAATCCTGCATCAGCAGAGATCCAATTTCTTCTCCTTGGTTTCCATTTCAGCTCTGCAATACTCACACCACAGAAAACGGGCTCATCCCCTCCACATGCTGCACCAATGCGCACCCCTGCACCAGGACTCCCTAAGAGGAAATCCCACACTCTGCTCCCACTCCATGGGGAGAGCCCATCCTGCATCCAGGCAGGATGGAGCAGCTGCTGGTGGGATTCTGCATAAGTGGCCCAGGCAAGCAGTCACCAAGAAGATGATGCTGTCCCATCCCACTCTCACTCCTGACCTTTTGGCTTTAAATGATTTCCTTCCTGGCTGCAGGGATAAGCAAAGGCATTTGGTACATCTCCAAGTGTCATTAGCAGGGGAAGTTGTGCCCACTGGAGTTGTAACCATCACTAAGAGGGTGATTTGCTATATGAGCCAATTAGAGTTGATGTGATATCAAACACAGTACCTGCCCACTGAGGGGAGCTGACAGGACCCCAGGATGGTGGCTACCTCATCCTTTTCCCCATCCTTCCGTGAAGCCCAGGATTTAGGTGGTACCCAGCTACTCAAGCTTCCAACTGCGCTAGACTAAAGCATGTGGTGGGGCTCCAAGTGCTCCAGGGTGCGTTGGCACAGGGATAAAGGATCCAGCAGCATCCCACTGGCATTGATTTACTGAGAGAGGCTTGGCTGGGGGAATCAGGTGGACCCTGCATGGACAGGAGCCCATGCCAGCGGTGGGTGATCCTCTTCCAGGTATGATGTGCCAGAACCAGACCATTGGGACCCAAAACCAGAGCACACCTACACCAGCACCGGCCCCAGCTGCTCTTTAGGAGAGGATTTATCTCATCCTGGATAAAGCTGGATTCAGCTGAAGGAGAATCCAGCTTTTGCTGCTGGATTCCAACGGAAGGTGCTCACACCCCTTGGAGACCCTTCCCTGAGCTCTGATCTCAGTCCCTCTGCAGACTCATGCAGCTGCCTTTGTATCCCAACCTCCACGGAGGGTTTCCCCCTGGTTGTGATTGCTGGATTCTTATTTTGGCTGGAAAACTGAGCTCCCCATTGCCCCAGAGGAGATGCTGCTGCCCCCCAGCCTCCCTGTCCCTCCACGTGCTCCGTGGCAGTGCAGGTTTCCATACTTTCCTTGACAGAGAGCAGACACAGCATTAAGCATTAAGACATTACAGGAGGCCCCAGAAGGCTGGGCTGGAGCCAGGGTCCTTCATTAAACACAAACCCTATCAATGAATAACCAACGAGGTATGAAAGGCTCCATCACTCGGCTGCCAGGCACATGCATCTCTTTTGCATTTGACTTAAGCCAAAAGAAAATCCCAAATCCACTGCAAACCATTTTACACAAGCCCAAGATGAGCCCATACCGGGTACCTGAAGATGTCCCTCTGGGGAAGTGCTGCTCTTGCAGCTATCATCACCCCCACGGATGAGCTGCCAGAGCAAGCATCTCTGGATGCTTGTACTAAGCCATAATCACACTGGAGTCATTTGATTGTCCTTTGAACAGCCTCAGACAGAAGCAAAGAATAAATCCAAGTTATTAAACCCTTTAATCACTTCTTGTCCCCAAGCACAGAGAGAAGGGAGGAAGTTGTAAGCACCATCAGCAATGGAGCCAGACAAGAAATCCTGCCATGGGGCTGAGCAAGGGTGAAGATGAGCAACCAGCGATGGTCACCTCTGCCCTGCACCATCTGGCTGACCACTTCTCTTGAGCTTTTCATCCTGGTGCCTCCCTCCACCGTGATGAGTATCATGGAGACAAGAAGTGCTCCTCTCCTGTGCAGGGATGTTACAAGGATAAGTGGCTGTGAGACGGAGAGACACAATACTATGGTAACAGGAGTACCACGTACCTGAGACAGACCTGGAGGAGAAGGCCTCGGTAAAAAGAGCAGAGAGGTGCAGAAGAGCAGGAGACTCATTCTACCACCCAGGCTACTGAGTGAGAATACAGAAGAGTTAAAGCAGATGAGATGGGAGATGGGGATCATCTCTGCTGGGAGCCTCCTCCCTGCTCAGGAGGGACAGATGGACACGGGATCACCTGCAGCACCCCACTGTGACCTCCCTGGGTGGGAAACCAACAGCAAAAGCCAACAAGTTGGGCATTACTTGAGGAGATGATGTCCCCAAGCTCATCTCCTGCAGAGCACATCAGAGCATCGTTAATGCAGAGCGCATTAAACTACCCTGGGCACCATGTGCAGGGCAGGGAAGAAGAATAAGGCAATGGTGTGGTGAGGGAAGGATGGTTTGAGACCCATGGGTACCCTGGAGAATCTGGGGAAGGTAAGGCTTGTTGTCCCTGCCATGGGGACAGCTTTGAAGTCTATTCCCCACCTGACTCCTCATTCCTCCTGCTGCAGATTCACAAGCACATTGGATGTTCAGCCACTGAGACCAACCTTCTCAGCATCACAGGCCACTTCATCACCCCCACTTCCCTGACGACTCCTGTGGGAATGAAGCACAAAGCACCCAGTCTCTGGAGGAAAACCCACCTCTCCCTTAAGAGGTTTCCTCACACGGATAATCACTGCTGGAAGCATGAGCCTCATTTCTCATCCAGTTCCCTCCCAGCCACCACTTCCTTCTTGTACCCTTATTCCACCGGGCATTTTCCTTTTCCAGAGCTGCTCACACTGGAATAAAACCCCCTCACAGTCTTCTTTTTGAGGAGCTGAACAGCACAAACTCTTTTTCCCCTATCAGACACTTTCTCCTGCTCGCCACTCAAAAATGAGTGTAGAAGGATCCATCCTGCATCCCTCCTGAAGGGTGATGCTTGATAAGCTGGGTTTCTTATCCTCACCTCCACAATAAGTGTTCACACAGGACTTGCAAAAGGGACGTTTTTATCAGTTAGTCATTGAAGGATTTCAAACCCCTTCATTAAATGTAATTTATGGTGGTTTGAAGAAGCCAAATGGCATCAGCAACTTCTGTAACAAGTGACACAAAAACATCTTCTCAGTGCCTCTTTTATGTGGTTTTGCCCATCATCATGGCAGAGAGATAAAGTTCTCTAATTCATTTCCACTAATAGACTCAGGCGGCAATTGATGTTTTTGATGAGGGTGAATATGTCTGTGGGATGTACGAATGTTTATAGGCTGGTAAATTTAATGTATATGGAATAGGCACCGTTGCTATCGGGAAAGGCCGGGTGTTTCTAGGAGAGCGAACATCATTTGCATTGATGAGGTTAATGCACGTTAAGCACTCCAGGTCTGCAGAGGTTTCTCCCTACTCCAAGCCCAGCTCTTGGCTTTGCTGCAGCTTGTCTGACCCCATCAGGCACAAACCTCAAGGGATGTGGTTGCTTTTGCATGTCCCGGCCCCAGAAGTAACAGCTCTGCTCATGCAGGAGGAGGCGGTTGCTCTGCTCAGCTCCCATCATTTAAGGTGATGGAATTCAATGCGAAGGGCACAGCATGGACATGCAGGGCAGGAGCATCCCCTGGATGTGTCTGTTCCTTCCTGCGTGTGCAGTGACCCTGTAGAAGGTGCAGAAGGGACTTTATGGCTCCAGCAGCTCTGCCTGTGCTCAGAAGCAACCCGATAGTGGCGGTGTTTCAGTGCCCTCTTGTGCCCAAGCACAGAGGGTTTATGGAGGAGCTGAGCCTGGAGAGATGCTGATGCAAAGGTCTCCTCTGTGGTTGGGAACAGAAGAGAGAAGGTTTTCCATTGGGATCAACCCCCTTAGCAAGACCTTGACCTGAAACCCATAAAGAGATAAAATCACATCAAAATTAGGCTTTATGCTTTTAAATGGGAGGTGCCTTGGATGGTGATGGAGGTTGCCCATAACTGGGAAGGCAGAGGGAACTTGGGTTTCCCACTGCAACAAGGGTGGGAAACTGGGGAGAAGGGAAAAGAAGTCCCAATCCTCACCTTCTTCTCTGGAATGCCCATCACTTCTGCAAGGGTCCTGCACATGGCAGCAGGATGCCTTGTGCCTACAGCACATTGCAGAACACACACAGGCAGATGAATCTGTTCTTGCACTGGCGCTTCTTTACCTTAAACCTTTTGGTTATCTACCTTTTTCCCAGAAGGTTTGGGGGGGTTAGGAGCATCTCTTACACTTCAGCAAAGAAAAGGATTCTTTTGGTTAGATTAATAGGAAAAGCATCTACCTTTTTCCCAGAAGGTTTGGGGGGGTTAGGAGCATCTCTTACACTTCAGCAAAGAAAAGGATTCTTTTGGTTAGATTAATAGGAAAAGCAGCTCTGCACCCTGGAGAATGGCTTTCCTACAGGAAACCAGTGCCCAGCACAGCCCACTCTGAAACAAAGCAGTGATTGCACAGATGAACCATAGAGCCATAAGGATAAACACCTATCATTGCTGCCATCCCATGGAGCTGAGAAGCCAGCAGGAATGACACTGGGACGAAGTTCTGCTGAGGACTGAAACCTTGCAAGAGGGAAAGGGCTGAAAGGAGCCTTTTCTGACCCATTAATATGTAGGAATTCGCTCAGGGGAAGGTCTTCAGCAACAACCATGACACAAAAAGCCTTCGCCATCACCTTCAGATGAATGGGTTTTGCCTGCGCCCAGTGGAGAGGAAGGGCATCATCACTTTTACTGCCCACCCTTCACGAAGGGTGATCAGCAGCTCTGTACTCACCACCAGAGCAGGGCTTCGTGCTCCACCTCATGAGGGCTCAGTGCTCCTGAAGGGAAGAGCCGTGTTTTCAGGATGGCTGTGGTGGAAGGACGCGGGCAGGGCAGCACCAGCTGCCCCCAAACCTCATTGCATCCCCATTTCATCCATCACCAGCATCGTGCCAAACAGCTGCTTGCAGGAGACGTAATTCCACAGGAAAACTTCCTTTCTGGGTGCTTTGCTCCATCTAGTGCCCATGGAGTGAGGCTCAAAGGGGATAAGGGCTGGGGGCACCTTCAGCAGCCTCCTTTGGGGAGCCCCTCACCACATCCCTGCACCAAGGAAACCCTTCCCCTAGCCCAGCTTGTTGGGTCTGATGTCCATGAATGCAGCCATCACCCATACCAAGGGGCTGGGTGCTTTTAGGTCACTCCATGATCACTCAGCACCGCAGTGGAGCTGGGAGCTGCGGAGAGACCCCGTCCCCCTTGCGGTGCCCATTTTCACTTGTGATTTCGGCTGAAGATCAGCAAAACTTCTACTTTCTTACTTTTAAATGAACGCCGAAAGATAAGAAGTCTCCATCGGTAGAGATGTGCTGGGACCCCACCACACACATCCTCCATCGCTTCTTAACCCCAAAATGTGGATTCGACACAGCAAGACACAGGGATGCTCCACGGTCCAGCACCCCAAGGCACCCCACCTCTTCTGCAAGCAGCTCGCTGGGAGGCGGCAGCAGAGCTCTGCTCTCGTCCTGGTCCCCCTGTTGACAGCCAGAGTGGTTGAACGGGGTACAGGCACGACCCAGGGCTGAGCGCTTGTGTCCTGCCTGGGCAAAGCAGTGGTGGCAAAGAGGGAAGGGGAGAGCCCGCCCGGTCAGTGCCCGCACGGCGACTGTTCTGGTGGTGGAAATGGAGCAGCAAGAGGGGAGAGGGGGGGAAAGGAGAGAGGAAAGGATGCAAAGAGCAAGAAACGGGACCGGGTCAGCAGCAGCCGGGGGTGCCGGGGCCAGAGCTGGGGGCGGAGGAAAAGAGAGGGGTTGAGCCTCTGCCCATAGGGCAGCACAGAACCAGGCTCTCTGCCAGCTCCTGCCCCGCACCCAGCTCTACTGGGGGGCTCCATCCCCACACGGGGCTCCGCACGCAGCCGGGCCCGGCCCTGCGGCGACCCCTGGCGGCCAGCGCAGAGCTTCCAGGGGTCCCCGTCGCCGTCCCGCACGCACGCGCGCGCACCCGCACGCGCGTGCAAAGCGCCCGCGCTTTCACACTCACGCACGCGGACACCCGCGCGCTCGTGGCCGCACCCGCGCGCCTTGCGCGCGCCTTTGAGCACGCTCCGGGCAGCGCGCGCACACGGGGGGGGGTGTGGGCGGAGCCTCAAAGAGCGCGGCGCCTCGAAGCGGCGGGGTCTGGGGCGGAGACTTAGCGCGGGGGGCGTGCCCTCCGAGGGGGCGTGCCCTCCGAGCGGGAGGCGTGGCCTCGACATGGGGGCGTGGCCAGCGGGCGGTGCGCGCTGACGGCCCGCGGTCGCCGCCGCTCCCGTGTGCCCCGCGCGGCCGGGGCCCCCCCCCCCCCCGCTGCCGCCATGGCCGGCCGCGGCTCCTTCCCGCTCAGCCCGCTGCCCCCTGCAGCTGCCCCGCCGCCCCCGGGGCCCGGCCCCGCTATCATGCGCGGCCCCAGCCCGGTTCCTGCCGCCGCCGCCGCTGCCGCCGCCCCGGGATACCGCCCCATGGGCCCGGCCGCCGCGCAGTACCAGGTGAGGTGGCCTCGGGGGAGTGTGTGTGAGGCGATGGGCGGGGGGGACGCGGAGGTCCCTGAGGGCCCGGGCGGGGTGTGGAGGGCGCTGGGCCGGCCGTTGGGGCCTTCCCCGCGGCTGCAGGCACAGGCCCGGCCGCGGCTCCGCAGCCATTTCCCGTAGCGCGGCCCTGCTCGGAACCTGTTTATCCGCCTCTTCAGCCAAGGCGGGGGAGCCGCTCGGTGCTGCGGGTGCGTGTCCTCAAGGAGGAGCTGAGGAGATGGGGAAGTGGTGGCTGAGGAGAGAGAAGGCGCCTGCTGGCGAGGGGGAAAGAACTGAGCGGGAGTAAAGTGAAACCCCCCGTTTTCCAGCCCCATCACAGAATCCTGGAGTCAGCCAGGTTGGAAGAGACCTTTAGGATCATTAAGTCCAGCCGTTCCCAGCACTGCCAAGGCTAGCACCGACCCATGGCACTGAGGCCTCGTCTCCACGGTGTGTGAACACTTGCAGGGACGGTGACTGCAGCACTGCCCTGGGCAGCCTGTTCCAATGCCTGAGCGCCCTTTGGGGAAGGAATTGTTCCTCAGCTCCGTCTAAACCTGCCCTGGTGCAGCTTGAGGCCGTTTCCTCTTGTCCCATCCCTTGTTCCTTGGGAGCAGTGCCCTCCTGGCTCCATCCTCCTCTCAGGCAGTTGTAGGGAGCGATCAGGTCCCCACCTCCTATTAGACCATCCCCTATTAGAAGTGTATTCTGACCTGCACTCAAGTTTCGCCTCCCTCTCTCGCTCATGGGTTCAGTCCTGGGCACACAGTGGGTATTTTGGGTGTTAGGTTTGTGGTGTACAGCCGGCTTGGAGTGGAGGAGCCCGGTTGTGCAACCAGCCCACCGCTGATCCCTTCCTCCAGAGCTCCCGCCTCATTCCAGTGAGTTAGAACTTAAGGAGTAAATCCAGCTGAGGGAATTTCCAGCTTGTAAAGCTTGGTTAACATGGGACAAGGAAACAACTTCCCCCTGTAGCCTTAAAACCAGCAAAAAGCCTGGTGCTGGAGACCAGAGGTGGCAGAGCCAAGGCTGGTCTGAGCTTGAATTGACAGCGTTCCAGTTGTCCTGACCTTCCATGTGTTGCAAAATCCAGCTGGGAAAACGGTGCCTGACAGAGCAGCCTGGAGCTGCTCGCTGCTGTGAGTGAACAGGACAACATATGCTTGCCTTTCCCCCCTCCCCGTTGCTGGCCATAACACATGTTGGGAGCACACTGCCAGCGTAGGGTAATGCGGACAGCACCGTGGTGTTCGGCACTGCTAAACCAGCGCAGTGGGGATGGTCAATGTGCACCACGCTGAGCTGGTGGTGAGCACCGTGCCAAGGGATCCAGAGGGTCTGCCCTTTGTTTTGCAATTCCCAGGCTGGGGAAAGCAGCCGTTCCCAGCCCAGCGGCCGTGCCTGCTGTACCCGCAGGACTTCGTGCTCTGTTACGCCCTGGCTCGATGAAGAAACTTCATTATTTGGGCACTAGGAGACCCAAGAGGCCTCATGCGTGCCACTGAGTGCTTCGGGGCTCTTTAAGCACTGGGTTTTCCAACACATGCTCGTCCTTCTGACATCCGTGCGTGCCTGCTGCTGATTTCCTGGCGGCTCCAGCAGCGAGTTCATGAGGATGACTCTCTTTGGGAGTTCCTTCTGGGAGCTGATGTTTCCAGAGCTTCCAGGTGCTGATGCCGTGCCCGCAATGGGAAGGAGAGGGGGTTTGTCCAGGAGAAGAGTGATCAGCTGAGCTGTTGGGCTGCTTGGTGCTGGGTCTCTGGGCAGAGCCCCCATCCTGGTCCCTGTTGCTGGCTTCGCAGTAACCCCGTGCTGGTGCTTCAGTGATGCACAGAGGTGGCAAAAGGGTTTCATTGGCACTCGCTGGTGGGAAGGAGCCTGGTTTCCATGGGAAAGGAGCGCTGTTGTCCCAGCCCTCATTGACCCCATTCCTGGGCAGGCAGCAGTGTGAAGAGGAGTTGTGCATTGTGGATAGCGGAGCTGGAGAAGTTGCTGGTGTGGAGCCAGCTGAAAGATGGGGTGGCCTGGACGTGCTGGAGAGGGCGTAGTGATCCTGATCCACCCCGTCTGCTTGGGAGCAGAGAAAAGCTGTTCCTGCTCATCGGGTGATGGGGATTGGCTTGGAGAGGACCTGGGGACAACAGCCAGGGTTGGAGCTGTACCAGAGTGATGCTGCTTGGGCCAGGTGACCCCACCCTTCCCAAAGGAGAGGGTTTCCAAGGCAGGTTTCATCACAGACTGGGCCTCCAGTTAACTGAGTGATGATACAAAGCAGATGAACACTGTCCTCTTGGAGCAAGAGGGAGGAAGGCAGTAACAGAGCATTGTGGCCTCTGAAACACTCTCAGTTTCTCCTGGGGGAACGTGACTGGGTGGACAGCGTCTCCAGAAGTTGCTGTTGAAGGCCCTCGCTTCATCTTCCCCCTTCTCAAGAGCTGTGGGAGCCGTTCCCTGGGCAGTTGAGCGCTGCAGCAGCACAAAGGCAGTGGTTTATGCCAGGCCCTTCTCTCTGCTCTTCCCGTCTGTGCCTCCAAGCTGCCAGTTTCTCTTTCAAGCAGGAACCCAGCACCTTTGTTCCTTGTTCCTGCATGCGTTCGTGCCCGTGTTAGGACCTGAATCCCCATGACCTTTCCTTTCCCTGGCCTGGCACATCTGCAGCTCCAGACATGACGCTGCAGCCGGGCGGGTTTGGCTGGACCCAACATCTCCTCTGGTGCCTGAAACGCTGCCAGCACGTGGTCTAAACCTGCTCCATGTCTCTGCCTGTTGCTTTGTCCTTCTCCCTTTGATTTACTACTTCCTCATCGACTGGCTCCTGCAGCTCCTTCTGGCTCGAAACACAGCAGCTCTTTGGAGGGTGATGAACTGTGCTGGGGCAGTCTGGGGGCTTGCTGGGAGCAAGATGCTGCTGCAACAGCATCTTGAGAGCAACCACCTCCCGGATGAAGATCTCCACCAGCACAAACCCAGGCTCCTCCTGGCATTCTCCCAAGAGGGATCTGCTCACAGATAACAAAGAGGGGGAAAGCACCCTTTTGGGGTGTGCTGGAGGGGCTCACTTGGTCCCAATCTATGCGAACCCCTGGGTTGAGTGGCTCCTTGGGACCAGCCTGGCAGTGGAGCTTAAATCCCGTTTGAGCAGGGCTTTTTTCTCCATCTCTCCTAATGGGATGTGCTGCCGTGCGGGGAGGAACATGCAGGAAGAGCTGTTGTTGCCTGGCATCTCTCCAGGGCTCTGCTCCCAAAGCCTCGGGCCAAGATGCACGTGAGCTCTCGCTGTTAGTGTGTACAAAGTTGGAGTGTGCCTTTGTGGCCAGAGCACAACGGGATGTGCATTGGGAAGAGCCTTTTCCCCTTGCTGGGGAGATGCAGGGAAGAGCTGCAGCCTTGGAAGGAAGATGGGAGCTGTGGTCTGAGTTGCTGCTTCTCTTCAAGCTCTCTCTCCAGCTTCTTGCAGATCCATTCTGTGATTTATTGCTCCCCTCGTTTTTCCTTTCTGCTACCAGCCTTCAATTTGTGCGCTGCCCTTCCTCAAGAAGGGGCCTTTGGCAGGCGGGAAGGCTTCTGTCATGCCAGCAAACATCCATTGGGAAGCCTTCCAGCCTCCCATTGGATTCAGCTAAAGCTGACTCTGAGTAAAGCTCCCCAAACACAAACGGCCTGTGCACTGACCTGGGATGAACCGCTAAACCGCAGCCAGCCCCATCCGCTCCTTTGGCTCTGGCAGGGAGCAGAAACAAGCTGTTTTCTGTCCCATTTCCAAAGGGCTCTCCGCAGGGAAGGCTGGATGAGGTCCAGCTTGTTCCTCAGAGCTGAGCTTGCTGGGTTTGCCCTTCATCCGCCCCACTGGCAGGGGCGGTGGGGCAGGCAGGGGAGGACGAGGACCTGGAGGAATGGGGCAGCAGCACAGCCCTGGGTGAAGAGGGGTGGAGAGAGGGACAAAGAGTGTTAGGAATGAGCTACAGAAGGCTTGAGCTGGTTGGATAAAATATGCTGAACTTAAGCCCGCTTGCATCCTGCTCCTTTCCAGGGCTTCCCAAAGGGGATGGAGGCAGGTTTCACCCACCAGGGCTGTAATGCTGCTTTGAAGGCTGCCCTGTGCTTGGGTGAGCTGTGTCTTAGGAGGGGCTGAGGCTCCCCAGGCTGTCAAGCACAAGGCAGAGGCTGGTCCTGTTTTGCTGAGAGCTTTCTCCATTCCCCTCAGTTTGCAAATCTTGAGGGGAAACTGCATCCATCCGTGTGGAGGGTTCTGCATTCCCGTTTTCCTCATCCAGGCAATTCAACACGGATCCCTGGTAGGCTGAGCTCACCGCCTCCAGCAGCTCAGCTGTGGCTGATGGTTCTCAGATGTTTGTGGAGGTGATGTTAAAGACTGAAGTGTGACAGATCCATTCATCCTTGCACTGCATCTCTCACTGCTGACAGAGTTGTCTTCTCTTCTTGCAGCCCCTTTTCCCTCCAAAGAGCAGATGGACTCACAGAACACCTTGCACAAGGTGCTGTCGCTGATGTGGAGCTGGCAAAGCAATCCAGCCAGCGTCCAAATCTGGGGTAGATGAGAAACATGACCCGTGGAGTGGCAGAGGGAGGCAGGAGAGGCCTCAGGACATAGTGGTGATGATGAGAGCTGCCCTGGCTGAAGGACAGGAGCTGGCCATGGCCACGTCATCTTAGTCCAAGCAAGCTGCTGACAGTGTTCCCTTGTCGGTGCGTGTGGGGAAGGGGTTGTGTTGTCCATTGTCATGTAGGGAACCTCTCTGAGCTTCAGCAGGTTCCCTGTGGCACTGATCACTGTCTCTTCTGTGGGCTTGAGGAGCACCCAGGGGCAGGGGTTTGCCCAGAAGCCGTCTGCCTTCTCCATGCTCCTGGTGGCTCTGGGGTGTTGCAGGTGACCTCTTGCACTGTGCAGCTTTCCTCGGGGCTCCTGGATGTCTGCTTAGACATTCCACAGCTTCTCATGGCTTATCTGTTCCCCAGAAGCTCTGGTAGGTGAGTCAGCAGGGTTATGGAGCACACTGCTCCTGTAACCACGCTGCAAGCAGTATCTTCATGGTACCTCTGTGTTTAATGCTGCCAAGGGTGTGGATCTTGGTGCTGCCTCTCCTCCCAGCTCCACCATGGAGGAGCTCATGATAAACCCAGAGAAACTGGGTTCTGGCCTTGTGGGTTTTGGCATAAGAGAAGGTGCTGCGGGCGGCTCTTGGCCGTGCTGGAGCAGTCCTGCTTGTCACGAGGAGCTGTGCAAATGTGGCTGATCCAAAGGAGAGGAACATGTGTGAAGAGGAACAAACACGCTCCTGCCTTGCAGCAGGGGCAGGTTTGTGAGCCCAGCCTCTGGAGTTGCTGCTTCAGAGGAAAGGAGAGCCAATGTTTGGTTGTGTCATGGGCTCAGCACTTCGTATGCGTGGTTTTGAGCTGCCACGTGCAGCACTCACGCTGCGACCCGCTGCTGTTTGACTTCCAGGCTGCAGGACACTTCCTGATGCAGCACTTGGTATGTTTTGGGGTTCTCCAACTTTCAGAGACACCAATGGCCTCCAGAGCAACTCGAGCTCTTGGGTTTGCACTTAGCGGCTTTGCAGGGAGAAGGTGAGTGTGGTTTGGCCCCAGCTGCCATCAAACGAACCCTCCTGCCACACATCTGAGCCTAAGATCCCATCTCAGTCTCCCTTCTGGCAGGTTAAAGCCATTTCCCCTTGTTCCAACCCCCTCTCCAGCCTTCTTGTCGGCCTCCTTTAGGTATCGTAGGGCTGCCTTAAGATGCTGTCATGAGGTGGCTTCGTTAGCAGGGAAGTGTGGTGGGAGGGGAGCCGTGGGGGATGTCCTGGCACGTAGCGGAGCCTGCGGCAGAGCAGAAATGTTGCTCTGCTGGCTCAGTGGCTCTCCCAGCCCCGTGTCTTGGCAGCAGGGAGCCGAGGATCAAAGGATCCCGGGAAGCTGTTGGCTCAGGCCGCCAGTGCAGCAGGCTGGAGCACGTAGGGGCAGGCAGTGAGTCGTGGGGTGCTGTATCTGATTGCTGAGGGTCCCAGGGGGTGTAGCCCTGGGGGCACTCGTGAGCCAGCAGTGTGGGTCCTGTATTGCCAAGCTGCTCTGTGCCAGGGGATGCACATGGGCTGTGAGTGCTGCCCTGGGTCGGGACCCTTTGCAGGGGTGGTGAGATGTGGTGTTGTGGCTCCTAAATGCCCTTTCCAGGTCCCTGGAGGGGAAAGGACAGGAGCTGGGGTGCTGGCAGGGGGTGAGCTCTCACCTCCATCCCTGCACCCAGGAGCTCAGCTTCCTTCCTCATTCCCAGAGCTGTTAGGAATTGGGATTGCTCCACTCCCCTCCCAGGCATCACTACCTGGAGGGGAAGCCTCTGCACAGCACCTGATGTCCCCAGGCTTCGCAGGCAGTAGTGACCGTCTCGATGCTCCAGGTCCCATGTCTGCTGCTGTGGTGGTGGCTCAGGGCCATGCATGGTTTCAGCTCTGTGCTGGCTGCCAGGCTGGGCTTCCCCTATGCTCAGTGCCTTCTGCTCATCCTGATTCTGCTTTCCCATCACTCTTCTGCAGTGGGAAGGCTGCAGCTCCAGGTGTTCTTCCGTGTTCCTTTCGCTGGCTCACACCTTGGAGCAGGGTACAGCTGCAGGAATCTCACTGGGAAAGAAGCAGGAGGGCCAATGGCATCAGCTGGTCCCTTGCGAAGCTCCGCTCCCCCTTGCAGGGCAGCGTTTAACACGTTCCTCTCTTCTCTTCCCCACTAGCGCCCTGGGATGCCACCCGGCAGCAGGATGCCCATGGCGGGCCTGCAGGTGGGACCACCAGGAGCCCCCCCGTATGGAGCGGCCTCCCCGATGAGACCCGGCCTGCCACAGTCCATGATGGATCCCTTCAGGAAGCGCCTGCTGACCCCTCAGGCACAGCCCCCACTGGCCACCCAGAGAAGAGGGTAAGGGGATGGCACTGGGAGCTGGGGTGTTCTATGGGGATGGGGGCAGAGAACACTCAGTTTGCTGCTTCCCTGCACTCTCCTCTCTGTGCCAGTAACCAGGCAGCCTCACTACAAGCAGTTGTGCTTGCCAGAAGCCCCAGCACCAGCTCCTTGGGGTCTTTCCCTCTCTACTCTGTTCTTGTGAGACCCCACTTGCAGCACTGTGTGTGCAGTTCTGGTGTCCCCAACATTAGAAGGACATGGAGCTGTTGGAGCAAGGCCTGAGGAGGCCACGAGGATGAGCAGGGGCTGGAGCAGCTTCTGTATGGAGACAGGCTGAGAACACTGGGGCTGTTCAGCCTGGAGAAGAGAAGCTGCATGGAGACCTCAGAGCAGCTTCCAGTGTCTGAAGGGGGCTACAAGGATGCTGGAGAGGGGCTCTTCATTAGGGACTGGAGTGGTAGGACAAGGATTGATTGAGATGAGCTCTTAGGCAGAAGCTCTTCCCTGTGAGGGTGCTGAGGCGCTGGCACAGGGTGCCCAGAGAAGCTGTGGCTGCCCCATCCCTGGCAGTGTCCAAGGCCAGGTTGGACACAGGGGCTTGGAGCAAGCTGCTCCAGTGGAAGGTGTCCCTGCCCGTGGCAGGGGTTGGAACTGGAGGAGCTTTAAGGTCCTTTCCAATACAAACCAGGCTGTGATTCTATGATTCTCAGGGCAGGGTCCTTTGGTTCTAATGGATACTCAGGTCCTGCTCACTGTCCTGAGCTCAGTTGGCTCCATGATCCCTCCACAGGCTACTGCAGCCTCTGCACAGTGACTGCGCATCCCAAGCAAGCTGGGGATTAAGGACAAGGGGCAGCTCACCATGGAGCAGACGTCAGCAGCCAGATAAGGCTGCAGCTCATTCCCAAGGGCTGGCTGCATGGATCAGCATGCTCAGCCGAGCTAGCATCCTTGCTCCCAGATGGCTGTGGATCAAGGGATTAGGAATTGCCAGCTGCTGATGGGGTTCCCAAACCCTGCAGGGCGCAGGAAGCATTTATAATGCATCAGGAGGACCTCAAAGCAGTGCCCTGGCCCCACCTGTAGTTGGAGCTGCTCTCCCAGTGCGTCCATAGGGTGCCTTGTACATCACCACCGCCCTGCTGCTGCCCTGCTGCCAAAGGAAAGGGACTTCCCTCTGCCTGCTGGACTCTGCCCCATGCACCCTCATGCATGCAGCAGAATGGGAGGAGAGTGTTTCCCTCTGTATCCAGGCCTTGAGCAGGAATTGAGTGTGGAGTCAGGGTGGGCTCAGGCTCACAGGGTGCTGCACAGCATGGGGTGGGAAGAGAGGACGGGGCTCTGTGGTCCTACAGGAGAGAGCTAAACTGGCTCTGAGCAGGGCTGCAGCTGTTCTGTGGCCACTGTTTCCTCTTTACCCGTGAAGGTTTCAGCCCCACCATGGCAAGGTTGGTTTGGTTTTAGCGGGATTTAAGTGAGTTACTGGAAATGACCTTTGGTTTGTACCAAATGTGATGGCCATTTCCAGAGAGGGAATACAGGAACAGACAGGAGCATGCTGCAGCCATAGCTTTGCCTTATACCACGTTCTCCTTGCTCCTGCATAGCAGCACCTTTAGCAAGAGGTAGCAGCAAAGCAAACTGACCCCAGGGACTGGATTTCCTTCCCTGTGAAAGGCTGGAGACGCCCAACATCTTCCCCCGGAGTCATCTTGGCTGGACTGCAGGGAACTCCCTGGGGCAACAGCACAAAGGGACATGGAGCTGTTGGAGCGAGTCCAGAGGAGGCCACGGAGATGCTGCGAGGGCTGGAGCAGCTCTGCTCTGGAGCCAGGCTGAGAGAGCTGGGCTGGGGCAGCCTGGAGAAGAGAAGGCTCCTTAAAGGGGAGACCTTAGAGCAGCTCCAGTGCCTAAAGGGGCTGCAGGAAACCTGGAGAGGGGCTTTGGACAAGGGCCTGCAGGGACAGGCCAAGGGGAATGGCTTTAACCTGCCAGAGGGGAGACTGAGATGAGCTCTGAGGCAGAAGCTCTTCCCTGTGAGGGTGCTGAGGCGCTGGCACAGGGTGCCCAGAGAAGCTGTGGCTGCCCCATCCCTGGCAGTGTTCAAGGCCAGGTTGGACACAGGGGCTTGGAGCAAGCTGCTCCAGTGGAAGGTGCCCCTGCCCGTGGCAGGGGTTGGAGCTGGAGGAGCTTTAAGGTCCTTTCCAACACAAACCATGCTGGGATTCTACAATGATTCTGATACTTTCTGTTACTCATATGCTTCCTGGCACTAAGCTGAGGTCTCATGGGCTAGAGATGCTCTTACCGCATCTGTTTGCCCTCCTCCTGCAAGTCCAAAGTCCCTGTCACATAGAGCAGCCCCAAAAGGAGACCTGCTCCCCAGAGCTGTTCACTGCTGCCAGACAGAGCCATCCCTGTGGCACGGAGCTGGCACTGCCACTGTGACTCCCCCCTCTGGAGCCTGGATGGGGCCAAAGCGCTGCCAAGCTTCTAGCATACGAGCAGGGCTCAGCAGTGATCCCAGCGCCCACCAGGCAGGCAGCAGGATGTCCTGTGAGATGTTTTGTGCCTGTCTCTGTGCTCTTTGCAGGGTGAAGAGGAGGAAGATGGCTGACAAGGTGCTGCCACAGAGGGTGAGTGCTGCCTGGGTGCATGGGGAAGGCACTGAGCTGCTGCAGGGACCTGTGCTGCCTTTCCAGCAGAGCCAGGGTGATGTGGCCCCCACAAGGAGGAGGATCTCACTGAGCTGCCTTCTGCCCACTGGGCATTGCAGCTCAGTCCCAAGCCTACCCAGAAGATGTCTGATCTCTTCCTCTGGGCTGGCAGGAGAAGGTTTGGGGTGTGCATAAGTTGGCCACACAGGACTTTGAGCAAGCCAGGAGCAGCGGTGGCTTGGGGTAGGGACCCCAGGAGCACCCTGAGCCTCTCCTGGGGGTCCCTCTTGACAATCCAGGGTTACATTACCTGCCTGTGACACTGGGCACAGGGACAGGCTCCAAAACATGGTCTGCAGCACAGCTCTGGGGTTTGGGGAGAGCTTTGCAGGTCGTAGTCTTTCATTTCAGATGAGAAATCAATGCTGTCATGCTGGACTCATCACTTGGTGACTACTTGGTGGGTCAGCACAGCACCATAGTGTTGGTGGGGCTGGTGCGGGGGATGCAGCCCCGTCGCAGCACACAAGGAATTGACCATTCCTGTTTGGCAGATCCGGGAACTGGTCCCAGAATCCCAGGCCTACATGGACCTCCTCGCCTTCGAGCGCAAGCTGGACCAAACCATCGCTCGGAAGAGGATGGAGATTCAGGAGGCCATTAAGAAGCCGCTGACGGTGCGTGGCCGCACTGTCTGGATTGGATGGGGGGGTATGAGGTGGGTGCTGCTCTGGGTGCTGGCAGCCTCCCTCTCGCTCCAAGCATCCCCCCTCTCTGTTTTTCTCTTTCACAGCAAAAGCGGAAGCTGAGGATTTACATCTCCAACACTTTCACCCCGGCCAAAGAAGAAGGGGAGGGTGGAGAGCGTGTGGCCTCCTGGGAGCTGCGTGTGGAGGGCAAACTGCTGGAGGATGTAAGGATACAGGCAGGGATGGACGGGTTCAGGGGGGAGCACTGCTGCCCTGGGCTGGGCTGGGGGGGTATCCTGCGCTGCATCAAAAGAAGCATGACCAGCAGGTCGAGGGAGGTGATCCTGCCCCTCTGCTCTGCTCTCGTGAGACCTCACTTGGAGCATTGTGTGCAGTTCTGGTGTCCTCAACATAAAAAGGACATGGAACTGTTGGAACAAGTCCAGAGGAGGCCACGAGGATGATCAGGGGCTGGAGCACCTCCTGTATAAAGATAGGCTGAGAAAGTTGGGGCTGTTCAGCGTGGAGAAGAGAAGGCTGCGTGGAGACCTCATAGCAGCCTTCCAGTATCTGAAGGGGGGCCTATAGGGATGCTGGGGAGGGACTCTTCCTTAGGGACTATAGTGAGAGGACAAGGGGTAATGGGTTCAAACTGAAACAGGGGAAGTTTAGATTGGATATGAGGAAGCAATTCTTTACTGTGAGGGTGGTGAGGCACTGGAATGGGTTGCCCAGGGAAGCTGTGGGTGCTCCATCTCTGGTGGTGTTCAAGGCCACGTTGGACTTAGCCTTGGATGGCATGGTTTAGTGGGAGGTGTCCCTGCCCATGGCAGGGGGTTGGAACTGGGTGATCTTAAGGTCCTTTCCAACCCTGACTGTCCTATGATGGAGGTGGGTTTTGGGTTGAAGCCCTCCATGGCAGCATCAGGCCAAGTCTCTGCTCTCTTTTGCAGCCAAGCAAGCAGAAGAGGAAGTTCTCCTCCTTTTTCAAGAGCCTCGTCATAGAGCTGGACAAAGAGCTGTATGGGCCAGACAACCATCTGGTGGAGGTGAGGTGAAAGGCTCATGGTGCCTGGGGGTGTTGAGCAAGAAGCTTTTGGGTGCTGGGGATGGTGCTGAGCCCTCTATGGGGGGCCAGGTTCAAGTGTTCTTCCCTGCTGGTGGCTGGTGTGATGGGTCCTGGCAGCAAGTGCTGCCCATCCAGCTCTTAACCCACTCCTGCCTGCAGGTAGAAGGGCAACGGAGCTGGTGCAGGGCCTGGAGCACAGTGTGATGGGGAGTAGCTGAGGGACCTGGGGGGTTCAGATGGAGAAGAGAAGGCTCAGGGGGAACCTGATCGCTGCCTACAACTGCCTGAGAGGAGGATGGAGCCAGGAGGGGGCTGGGCTCTGCTCCCAAGGAACAAGGGATGGGACAAGAGGAAACGGCCTCGAGCTGCACCAGGGCAGGTTTAGATGGAGCTGAGGAACAATTCCTGCCCCAAAGAGTGCACAGGCATTGGAACTGCCCAGGGCAGGGCTGCAGTCACCGTCCCTGCAGTGTTCACACACCGTGGAGATGAGGCCTCAGGGCCATGGATCGGTGGTGGCCTTGACAGTGCTGGGGGCTGGTTGGACTGGATGAGCTTAAAGGGCTTTTCCAACCCGGTTGGTTCCATGATTCCGAGTATGCAGCCAGAGCTGAGGTGTGGGGCTGCAGCAAGGGGGTGGCTCTGGGAAGCAGCTTGGGCAGCCCTGGGTCCCTCAGGTTTGCACAGGTGAGGCCCAACACAAGAGCTGATGCTGCAGGGAAGCTCATTGAGATTCCAGAGCCGAGGGGAAGAGGGATCTGCCCTGTTACCTCTCAGCCTGCTGCCTGTGGGTGGGAGCAGCCCTTTGCTGGGTGCTCCTGCCTGGAACAGGTTTTCCCTGTACCCAGCTCCTGCTTTTTTACCCCAGGAAATGCTTGTTCCTTGTTGGTTTGTGAGCAGCTCTGATGAGCATCCCCTGCAGTGCCCGAGGCAGGATTGGTCCTGTGTGGATTCCAGGAGCAGTTTGAGTCCCTGCCATCACGTGCTCAGGGCTGTAACTCCCCAGGCAACCCAAGCTCCCATCCACCTCTATGCTGGAGCACATTAAGCTGTATCCTTTGGACCGAGTGGGCTCTTGGCTGAAGCCCGCTGGGGTCAGCCTGCCAGCGGTGGGCTCCGGGCTGTCTGCCTCTGCTGGAGCCCTGCACGCAGCCCAGGCCCTGGCTCTCTGCAGACAGGAGGCCTGGTCACAGGTGCCTTGTCGCGCTGCTGGGGTTAACCAGTGTCCCCTTGCTCTCTCGTAGTGGCACCGGCTGCCCACAACCCAGGAGACCGATGGCTTCCAAGTGAAACGTCCCGGCGATGTCAATGTGAAGTGCACTCTGCTGCTCATGCTGGATCACCAGGTAGGGCCCTGGGGACACATAGGTGCTGCTGCCTGTCCTCCTGCATGGCTCAGCTGTGTGGGGCAGCCTGAGGGGGGGGCAAGTGGGGCCTGGGCTGAGGCAGCACCTTGTATGAGGCTGTTGTGGGGCAGTGAGGGTAGAAAGGAGCACAGGGAGTTCCAGGCATGGGCCACGCAGCCAGTGGTGCACGAGGGCTGTGCAGGCACCGCACTTGGGAGAGGGTCACTTCCAAGCACCAGAGCCCTGCAGCCTGTGTTGGTCGATGAGAAACTGAACATGACCTGGCTGTGTGTGCTTGACCAGAGCCCCCCCGTGTCCTGGGCTGCATCCCCAGCACATGAGTAGCCCGTCAAAGGAGGTGATCCTGCCCCTCTGCTCTGCTCTCGTGAGACCCCACTTGCAGCACTGTGTGCAGTTCTGGTGTCCCCAGCATTAGAAGGACATGGAGCTGTTGGAGCAAGTCCAGAGGAGGCCACGAGGATGAGGAGGGGCTGGAGCACCTCCTGTATGAAGACAGGCTGAGAACACTGGGGCTGTTCAGCCTGGAGAAGAGAAGCTGCATGGAGACCTCAGAGCAGCTTCCAGTGTCTGAAGGGGGTACAAGGATGCTGGAGAAGGACTCTTCATTAGGGACTGTAGGTCACCATCACAAGGGGTGATGGGTTCAAACTGAAACAGGGGAAGTTCAGGTTGGAGATAAGGCGGAAGCTCTTCCCTGTGAGGGTGCTGAGGCGCTGGCACAGGGTGCCCAGAGAAGCTGTGGCTGCCCCATCCCTGGCAGTGTTCAAGGCCAGGTTGGACACAGGGGCTTGGAGCAAGCTGCTCCAGTGGAAGGTGTCCCTGCCTGTGGCAGGGGTTGGAACTGGGTGAGCTTTAAGGTCCCCTCCCAGCCCCAACCAGTCTGATTCCATGCTCCTGTGTGCCCGTGCAGCCTCCGCAGTACAAACTGGACCCTCGCCTGGCTCGCTTGCTCGGGGTGCACACCCAGACCCGCGCCAGCATCATGCAGGCGCTCTGGCTCTACATCAAGCACAACAAGCTGCAGGACAGCCACGAGAAGGAGTACATCAACTGCAACCGCTACTTCCGCCAGGTCAGCCCTCACCCTGCGGCCCCAGCACACTCTGCTGGGAGAACCCCCTTCCCATCCCCACTACGGCCTCGAACAGCAGCTGCTTTGGCTGGCAGCAAGCTCCAGTCTCACTTTATACCTCATCCATCAGCTTGCCATGCACAAAGCAGGGCTGGGTGAGCCTCTCCTCTTGCCTGGCCCTCTCGAAGGTGGAGGGGGGGCCCTGCCAACGCAGACTCTGCTTTGTCCCTCCAGATCTTCAACTGCATCCGCATGCGCTTCTCTGAGATCCCCATGAAGCTGGCGGGGCTCCTGCAGCACCCAGATCCCATCATCATCAACCACACCATCAGGTAGGGGTGGAGAGTGTGATGAGCAGTGCTCCCCACGGCTGGGGGAGCTCTGTGGGGTGCAGAGTGGTACCTGCAGAGGGGCTGAGCTCTGCAGCCCAAAGCAGAAGTCACTCAGAAGAATGATCCAAACCCATGTGGGGTTTGTTGGGGCAGTCGCTGGGGTCCTGGGGTTGTGTTGGGGGAGTCAGTCCAGCCCTGCAGCCCTGAAGCAGGGTGGGGGTGATTAAGCGTCCCCCAACACCCCTTTTCTTGCCAGCGTGGACCCCAACGACCAGAAGAAGACCGCGTGCTACGACATTGATGTGGAGGTGGACGATCCCCTGAAGGCTCAGATGAGCAACTTCCTGGCTTCCACCACCAACCAGCAGGAGATCGCCTCGCTGGATGCCAAGGTGCGGGGGCTCTGCGCTGGCACTTGGAGGCCACACTGCAGTGCTGGGGGGAGCTTGGTGGCAGCAATGTCATGTTCGGGGGGGGACACAGCTGCCTCTCACCCTGTCCTCTCCCTAGATCCATGAGACCATCGAATCCATCAACCAGCTGAAGACACAGCGCGATTTCATGCTGAGCTTCAGCAACAACCCCCAGGATTTCATCCAGGAATGGATCAAATCCCAGAGGAGGGACCTCAAGGTAAAACCCTGCTGCTGTGCAGAGCAAAGGGCTGGGGGGGGGGGGGGGGGGGTTGATCCTGGGGTTCACCCCGTGTTTCCCCATCCCGTGTTTTGCTCAGATCATAACGGATGTGATCGGGAACCCCGAGGAGGAGCGGCGAGCCGAGTTCTACCAGCAGCCCTGGGCGCAGGAGGCTGTGGGCAGACACATCTTTGCTAAGGTGGGCTCTGTGCTGTGCCAGAGGGGAGCTGCAGGGCTGGGATGCTGGGAAGGGAGCGTGGGGCAGCTGCTGGCCCTGCCTGACCCCCATCCATCTCCTGCAGGTCCAGCAGCGTCGGCAGGAACTGGAACAAGTGCTCGGGATCCGCCTCACCTAAAGGGGCCGGCGGGGGCTCGGGAGCTCCTCCTCTCGCTGCTGCCTGAGCCTGATGGTACTTACTGGAATCAAACAGCACTTGCACACACCCGATGTGCCTGGAGGGACTCGGAGCCACCCCTGCGCTCCCCTCGAGAAGCTCTGGCCCCAGGCAGAGCACAGCAGAGGCTCCCCCAGTTCCCCCCCCCTCCAAGTCCCGCTGCAGCCCTTGCGCTGCGCTAACGCCTCCCTGCTTCTCCGCATCCCTCCTGCGCTCCTCCCTCCCCTCCTCCAGCCAAAATCCCTCCTGGAGCTGCTGCCCAGCAGGGCCAAGCTGCCCGTGTGCAACAGGAGGTGCCTCCTGCTCTCCCTCAGCCCAGCTGCCAGCAGGGCAGGCCCGGCCCTGCCCCTCTGCAACCAAAGTTGTGTCATTCCAAACGCCAGCCCCCCCTCTCCTGACGTTTTGCACTATTTTTGTGAGCAGGTTTTATAAAACAATAGATAAAAAAGCGTTTTGTACAGTGGGTTTGTATTTGATTAATATATTGAGTTCCTCTTCCTGCACCCATGGCCTCAATCTATGCAGCGGGGGGGGAGCTCAGGGCTGGCTCAGCCCAAACTGCTCTTTTTTAGACGGAACCAAGGGTTTTTTAGGGCAAGTTCTTGACAATCAGTTGATTTATAGAATGAGGGACTCGGCCCGGCTGATCCCACACCGCAGGGGAGGCAGAGGGGGTGGCTCTGCCCCCAGCAGCCTGCAGCCGGTGGGACCACCAGGGCTATGGAGGGAACTGGAGATGCTGGGGAGTGAGGGGACCATGTGGGACGGAGGGGACAGTGCCACTGAAGTGCCTTAACTCCCCCCCCCCAGCCCAGGCTGGAGCGGCGCTGCCTCCTGCGGGGGGTGCAGGCAGAGGGGAGGGGGGTTTACACGGCTCAGGGGTGCCTGCTCTGCCTCTTGTGTAACCAGTTTTTGTCTATTTTGGATGTTTTCTAATAAAAGCAGTTAGCAGCAGCTCGTGTGGGTGTGTGCTGAGTCCCAACACCCCCCCCTTGCCCCCCAACCCCACAGCAGGGCACAGGCCTGGCCGTAGCAGCACTTTATTAGAGGTGGTGCAGCCAGAGGAGCAGTCCTGGCCTCGCTGTTACTTCCACAGCTTCTTGATGGACATGTTCTTCTCGCTGTCCTTCTGCATCACCTGGGCACAAAGGAGACAACAGTTGGGTCCTGCCCAGCATGCAGCCCTCACTTGGGTGCTAATAACCCCCAAACCCCAGCCCCGCATAGGTGCTGTCAGCTCCCTGCATTCCTCCCATGTCACTCACATAGGGACAACCCCCTTAAATTTTAGACTGGTTTTGGTTGGGCGTTAAAGCTCCTCCAGCTCCAACCCCTGCCATGGGCAGGGACACCTTCCACTGGAGCAGCTTGCTCCAAGCCCCTGTGTCCAACCTGGCCTTGAACACTGCCAGCGATGGGGCAGCCACAGCTTCTCTGGGTACCTTGTGCCTCAGCACCCTCACAGGGAAGAGCTTCTGCCTAAGAGCTCGTCTCAGTCTCCCCTCTGGCAGGTTAAAGCCATTCCCCTTGGCCTGTCCCTACAGGCCCCTTTTGTAGGCCCCCCTCCAGGTTTCCAGAAGCCCCTTTTTTAGGCCCTGGAGCTGCTCTAAGGTCTCCCCTTCAGGAGCCTTCTCTTCTCCAGGCTGCCCCAGCCCAGCTCTCTCAGCCTGGCTCCAGAGCAGAGCTGCTTCAGCCCTTGCAGCATCCCCATGGCCTCCTCTGGACTCACCCCAACAGCTCCATGTCCCTCCTGTGCTGTTGCCCCAGAGCTGGATCAGGACTGCAGGGCAGGGGTCTTAACACTGCTGTCTGACCCCAATCAAGTTTCTCACTTTCCAGGTCCTGGCAGACACCTCCCAGGCCCATTTATGCCTCCTCAACAAGGAGCTGTTGCTGCAGGAACCCCCCCGCACCTCTTCCACTCCCCCACAGCACTTACCTTGGCAACAGCCATTTCAAAGTCTTCTTGCGTGACGTGCACCCGCCTCTCCCTCAGCGCGTACATGCCAGCCTCCGTGCACACCCCCTGCGAGGGACAGGGACGTCACCACCCGCCCCTGCCCCCTCTGCCAGCCCCAGTGCCACCGCAGGGCCCTGGCTCACCTTCACCTCCGCACCCGATGCCCCTGGCATCAGCTCCGCGATCTTCCGCAGGTTGATGCCTCGCGTCAGGTTCATCTTCCGGGAGTGGATCTTGAGGATGTCCAGGCGGGCCTGGGGGAGAGCGGCAGCAAAGCGAGGGCTGGAGCAGCAGGAATCGCTTCCCGACAGGCTGGGGATGGGACCAGGGCCGCAGGGACCCCACCTACCTCCTCGTTGGGAGGAGGGAACTCGATCTTCCTGTCGATGCGGCCGGGGCGCAGCAGAGCAGAGTCCAGGATGTCGATGCGGTTTGTGGCCATGATCACCTGCACGGGACAGCAGCCATCACCACTGCGGCCATCCCATGACCAGCAGGACATGGCCCCAGCCCCAAGCAGGGATGGTACCCTGTCACCTTGATGTTCTTGGTGGCCTCGAAGCCATCGAGCTGGTTGAGGAGCTCCAGCATCGTGCGCTGCACCTCACTGTCCCCACCAGAGCCACCTTCCAAACGGGACGAGCCAATGGAGTCAATCTCATCCATGAAGATGATGGAGGGAGCGTGTTCCCGGGCCATCACAAACAGCTCCCGCACCATGCGGGCACCTGCAGGAAGCAGAGAGGGCTGAGCCCGGGCACACTGAGCTCCATCTGCCCCAGACCCTGTGCGAGAGGCTGGTCCCAAGGCCACCCAGCACCACGAGAGCCACCTCCCCCCGCACCCCCTGTTACCTTCCCCAATGAATTTCTGCACCAGCTCCGAGCCCGAGACACGGATGAAGGTGCAGTCGGTGTGGTGGGCAACAGCCCTGGCCAGCAAGGTCTTGCCTGTGCCAGGGGGTCCATAGAGCAGCACACCCTGCAATGACCACACGGACACCTCAGCACCCTGTCCATGCTGCGCAGGCAGCAGGGGAGATCCCCAGAGGTGACACAGTGGCACCAAAGACCCCCAAATGCTGGTCCCCACCACAGACCCCCAGCACTTACCTTGGGCTGGGCAATCCCCAGAGCCTCAAAGAGTTCAGGGTGCTTGACCGGCAGCTCAATCACCTCCTTGATCTCCTTAATCTGCTTGTCCAAGCCCCCTATCATCTCGTAAGTAGAATCCGGAACCTTCTCCACCATCATGAGGGACACGAGAGGGTCCACTTTGTTGGGCAGGATCTTGTGCAGCGTGTAGCTGTCGTTGCGCAGGGCCACGCGGCAGTTCGGGGTCACCTGCAGTGAGCAGAGGGGAACTCAGCACCCCTGGGCAGAGCCAGGACAGGCAGCTCCAGGCTTCCCATGTCCCCTCCCACGTTCCCAGAACACTCACATCGTTAATGTCGATGTTCTTGTCCACATCCACCACGAACTTCCCCTCTGGGTGCACCTGGAAAGCGACAGTTGCCACCAGGAGTTATCTCCCTATCATGTGCCCAATGGGTGCTTGGAACAGCAGGAAGGAGCCAGAGAGCTCGGCCACCACCAAACACCCTGCAGCCCCTCCTGCCCCCAGAAGGCCTATGCCAGCTGCCTCCCCCCAGCAGTGTGGCCCAGGAGAGCAGCCACAACGTGCTCCCCTGGAGCAAAAAGGCCTCATTTCACATCTTTTAGTTGCTTCCTCCCCCCAGAGCTCATGTCCGCACTCACTCCAAGCCCTGGGGGATCACAGGCAGGGTCTGTCAGACCTCACCCTGCTCTGCCCCAGAGCCAGTCACCCTCAGCCTCACACCTTGACAAGCACTTTCTTCTTGTCCATGGCTCTCACGACTTCTCCCACGTATGAACCCTGCTCCTGCAGGAGCTGCAGCTCCTCCCGCAGCAGGCGCACTGCAGAGAGGGAGACGCCATCATCAGCCACAAGCAACTGTGCCCATGATGGAGGGGCAGAGCCTGCCACCATGGCTGGCAACGGGGCCAGGAGCCAGCAGCCCCAGAGCCTCAGTGAGGAAGACGAGGGGAGCTGAGCCATACCTTTAGCATTCAACTCGTTCCTCTGTGCTTGCAGGCGCCGCAGGTTCTGGCTCTTCTCATTCACGATGAGCTGTTGGGAGAACAGCTTTGCTGTGCCCTCAATATCCCATGCAGTGCTCGCAGCAACCCAGCACAGGCACCAACACAACAGCCTTTATCTGGGACAAGGGCTTGAGGGGGACAGCCCTTCCCAGCAGGGCACAGCTACACCACACTGCCAAGAGGTGGGACTCATCTCATACTCCCCCACCACCCAAAGGTTGTTGAGAGCACCTTGGGGCAGCATTTCCTCCTCACACCCCAGTGCAGGACACACACAGCACAGTGCTGGCTGTGGGCACTCCCAATGCAAGCATAGGGATGTGGCCACACAGCCCTGGCTGGGCACCTCGTGTACATCCAGGCCTGGCTCACCTGCAGCTCCTCGATCTTGGACAAGTAGTACTGCCGGAGCCCTGTGCCACCCTTCCCGTCATCCATCTCCATCTGCGGGACAGCAGAGCTCAGCATCACAGGCCTTGGCCCCAGGGCCTGGCCATTCCACCCACTAGAGCAGTGCTCCAAGCCCCTGGGTCCAGCCTGGCCTTGAACACTGCCAGGGATGGGGCAGCCACAGCTTCCGTGGGTACCCTGTGCCAGCGCCTCAGCACCCTCACAGGGAAGAGCTTCTGCCCTGTATCCAACCTGAATTTCCCCTGTTCCAGTTCAAACCTCTCACTCTTTTTCTCTCACTACACCCCCACATGAGAAGCCCCTCTCCAGCATCCGGAACTCCACCACCCCCACCCGCAACTCCCCCTTCTCCTGTAACCTCCTCCCGCACCGCCCCTGCGGCCCCAGGCCCTTCTCACCCCCTGTCCCCTCAGAGAGGCTGAGGCGAGACATGCCGAGTCACGGCTCCCGCCAAGCCCCGACCACACGCGGTCGCAGCAGAGCCCCGCGGACCCTCCCAGCTCCGCTCCGCTCCACCGCATCCCATCCCATCCCGGCCTGGCCCGACCGCACCTGCTCGGGGCCGTCCACCGCCATCTTCTCCGCCGGCATCGGGAGCCGGCGCGACCCCTGCCGACAACAAAGATGGCCGCCGCGCCCTTCCTGCTCGCACGGCACGCGCCGTAGCGTCACTTCCTTTCTACTCAGAGCGGCACCAGCGGGGGGGGGGAGCGCGCTCCGGTTGTGGCGTTGCCACCATTTTGGTGCGGTCAAAGCTGATTTCCCCGCACCGCGGAGCACCGAGGGGGCACGGACGGGCCTTGGCCTCCGATCCTGCAGCGGAAAACGGAGCCTCCGAGAGTACCGGTCGCTTCTCCGCCTACTCCTGCTCAAGGATCCCGCCCGGCCGCGGCGTGGAGGGCGCGCCACACTCAACATGGTGGCCAAGGAGAGGAGAAGCGGAAGGCGGGTGGCTGGCGCGGGGCATGATGGGAAGGTTGTGAGGGCACGCGGCGGCGACGGGACTGGGACTGGGGCTGGGACCGGGACCGGGACCGGGATCAGGATCAGGATCAGGATCAGGATCGGGACAGGAATCGGAATCGCGACCGGGACTGGAACCGGGTATGTGTCGCGAGGTGGCTGCGGCCCGGGCTGGGGAAGGGGGCTCCGTTGTGAGGGGACCCCGGGACAGGCCTCGGAGGGTCCCGGGGAGGCAGCGGAGGGACGCTGGGGTTCGTCTGCGGAGGTCCCGGAGTCACCGGCGCGGTCCTAGCTCACCCCGCCCGATCCCTTCAGGTCCCAGCCGGCAGCTGACGGAGGGTCCGGGCCCCGCGGAGGGCCCTGTGCCGGGCCACCATGGGCAAGAAGAGCAAGTTGGGCAAGAGCCGGCGGGACAAGTTCTACCACCTGGCCAAGGAGACGGGTGAGGGCTGCGGGACAGGGCTGAGGGGGTCTGCGGTAACCCCGAACCCTGCTAACCCGTGGCCCCCACTTCTCCATCCACAGGCTTTCGGTCCCGCTCCTCCTTCAAGCTTCTCCAGCTCAATAGGAAGTTCCAGTTCCTGCAAAAGGCCCGGGTACTGCTGGACCTGTGCGCGGCCCCCGGCGGGTGGTGAGTGGTGTCCTGCCCCAGTCACAGCCCAGTGCTGCCCCGAGGCATTGTAACAAAGCAGCTGGTGTGTTTTCTGTTGTTGTGGCTCTGCCCTTGATACCAAAGCTGATTCCAGCAGAGCAGCTTAATGCCGCGGGCTCTCCCGCCATCCTGCTGTAGCTTTGTTCCTCTCTGTTCTTTCCAGGCTGCAGGTGGCTTCCAAATTCATGCCGGTTTCCAGCTTGATCATTGGTGAGTGTTGGGAACCAGCTGGAGCAGACTGGGGCAGGAGCCTCCACCACAGCGCTGGGATGTAGCCAAAGAAGGGGATGCTGGATTTGGGATCCTGATGGAAAGAGAGGATGGGTGGGGAAGCCAAGCTCGGGTTTGAGAGGTTGCAGTCAGTGTTCGCGTCTTTTCCCAGGGGTGGACTTGGTCCCCATCAAGCCCATTCCCAACGTGGTGACGCTGCAGGAGGACATCACCACTGAGAAGTGCCGCCAGGTATGAACCTGTCTCCCCTGCCCTGAGCCTCGTGTGCCAGTCTGGGTCCCACAGGACCGACTGCAATGGGAGTGGGCATCACCCTGCCTGCTCAGCTGGGGCTCCCTGGGGGTCAGACAGAGGCAGGGGGCTGAGCTGACATGGACAGGGAGTGCTGCCTTGCAGGAGGGTTAGTGGGACAAACGAATGTCCCTGTTTCTCAGGCCCTGCGCAAGGAGCTGCAGACGTGGAAGGTGGATGTGGTGCTGAACGATGGAGCACCCAACGTGGGAGCCAGCTGGGTGCATGATGCCTATTCCCAAGGTGGGATCTGCCTGGGCCTGGTAGGGTCTGGGGGGTACAAGGATGAGCACATCCCATAGCGGGGCAGGGTGGCAGTGGGATGTGTAGTGGGACAGGGAGCTGGGCAGTGGGGACAGTGATGACCACTGACTGCTCTTCTCCCCTGCTCCAGCCAACCTGACCCTCATGGCCCTGCGACTGGCCTGTGATTTCCTCTGCAAGGGTGGCTGGTTCATCACCAAGGTTTTCCGTTCCCGGGACTACCAGCCCCTCCTCTGGATCTTCCAGCAGTTCTTCAGCAAGGTCCAAGCCACCAAGCCCCAAGCATCCCGCAATGAGTCTGCTGAGATCTTCGTGGTGTGCCAGGGTGAGTGGCCAAGGGGGACCTGCAGCTGCTGGAATGGGGCTGGGAAAAGCCTGCTGCTAGCTCTGATTTCTCCATCCCAGGTTATCAGGCTCCAGACAAAATTGACAGCAAGTTCTTTGACCCAAAATATGCTTTCAAGGAGGTGGAGGTTCAGACTAAGTCCGTTAGTGAGTTGGTCAGCAAGAAGAAGCCAAAGGTATGTGTAAGGCCAAAGACACAAATGGGGCTGGGGATTGGGGCCAAAGACATTGTAATAAGCAGTCGCACAGGGAGATGAGAGCTCTGGGGATGCAGTGATGGAAGAGCCAGTTTTGGGGAGGTTTGCAGTTTTAGAAGGTGATGCAGTGGTGGGGAAATAGTGATACAAGTTATGAAGCTGGGGGTGGGCTGGTAAAACCCTCCCTGCAATGGTTGGCCACTGGGTTTGTGTCTCTATGCGGTGTCTTTAGGACAGGACAGCAAAGACTCTGTCAAGTGGCCTCAGCTGGACATAGGTCTGACGCAGACCTCTGTCACCTCTCAGTCTGAGGTGGGACTGGGAGACACTGTGGCGCTGGCAGCTTGGGGCTGGTGACTTGCCTCATCCTTGGTCATGCGGGCATGTTTAGGTGGACGCTTGCAGCGAGACATGAGTTATCTGCCATCATTCAGCCTTTAGAGGTGGTTGAAGCTGCACTTATGGCTCGTACCATTCTCTCCCTCTGTAGGCAGAAGGCTACGCTGATGGTGACTTGACCCTCTACCACCGCGTCACCCTGATGGACTTCCTCAAGGCTCCCAACCCCGTGGACTTCCTCTCCAAGGCCAACGAGGTGAGGACCCGAAGTGAGGGGGACGTTGGTGGCCCCTAAGGCCTCCCCAGGAGCACAAAGCGATGCAAAGAAGGAGCCGAGTGCCCCAGCTATGGCTCTGTCTGTAGCAGCAGGGGCTGGAGCTCAGGGGGCCCAGCTCTTTCCCTCTGCTCTGCCCAGATCACGCTGGGGGATGGTGAGCTGGAGAATCACAGCTCCACCACAGAGGAGCTGCGGCAGTGCTGCAAGGACATCCGTGTGCTGGGGAGGAAAGAGCTCAGGTACTGGGGGTGACTGGGACAGGCTGGCTGCTGGGCCTGGTGGCTGTCTCTGACTCTCTGCCTCCCCACGCAGAGCTCTGCTGAACTGGAGGACAAAGTTGCGGCGGTTTTTGGCCAAAAAGCTGAAGGAGCAGGCGAAGGAGCTGGATATCAAGTAGGGACAGCAAGGTTGCCCCAGAGCTCCAGCGTGGTGGGATGGGTCTGCCACCAGGAGAGGTGGTCTGAGCTTCTTCCTTTTGACAGCC
Organism: Amazona ochrocephala; assembly: GCA_039720435.1. Lineage (NCBI taxonomy): Eukaryota > Metazoa > Chordata > Aves > Psittaciformes > Psittacidae > Amazona > Amazona ochrocephala. Next base: position 1,987,885 of record CM077897.1, read on the forward strand.
TGAGCTCTGGGGAAGAGGAGGAAGGCAAAGAGGAGGAGAGGAAGGAGAAGAAGACATCGCCTGGGGCTGCAGCTGATGAGGTGGTGAAAGAGGAAGAGGAGGAAGTAGAGCTGGCATTGGCAGAGATGAAGGCCAAGGAGCTGACAGAGTTAAAGAGGTAGAAGGATCTCACATGAGGAGAGATGGGGGAGCAGAGGAGGCTCCAGCCGTGGGCACAGAGGGTGGTAGTGTCAGACCCTGACCCTCTGCTGACAGCAGGTGGGGTTTGTGGGGCTGGGGTCCTCAGGGTCATCTGCTCCTCCAAGCAGGTGAAGCAGTTGTTCCAAGCTGGAATAGCCCCCCTTTGTCCCCACTGGGGAGACCTCACAGGGAGATCCCAGTGCTGTGAGGGAGGTCTGTCACTGATGTGGCAGTGGATGAACCATTGGGATGTGGACGGCGGTGGAGGGGGTAGGCAGAGTGTAGCCTCGTTCCTTTGCCTCTTCCAGAAAGAAGAAGAAGATCCTGAAGGAACAGCGGAAGCAGCGTGAGCGTGTGGAGCTGAAGATGGACCTCCCTGGTGTCTCCATTGCTGATGATGGTGACACCAGCATGTTCTCCCTCCGGACTATCCACAAGACCCCGGTGTGTGGGGCAGGGGGAGGCCAGGTTCCCAGGGCTACTGGGGCTGGGACAGTGGTGGGCACGTGCTTGTAACTTATGGCTTGATTTACTTGTGTTGCAGCTGCTGAACGAGGTGACCCGGGGGGACATGGCATCAGCAGATGCCCTCCTGGAGATAGGGCCTGGGGACGATGACATTTATGTCTCGGATCAAGAAGGAGAGGACGATGTGTCCCTGGCCAGCGACCTGGACCCAGAGGAGCTGGTTGAGATAGAGGCCCAACAGCGCCGGTTGGAGCGGGAGAGGCGAGAGCAGGGTGCAAAGAGGTGAGAGCAGGAGAGACCTCCCTGGGCAGAGAATCCAGCAGTGGGCACACCCCATCCTGGCTGGGGGGTCTGATCCTGGTGCTGCTTGTGACAGGGTGAAGTTTAGGCAGAAGGAAGATGAGGAAGAAGGGGAGGAAGAGGAGAATCCCCTGCTGGTACCCCTGGAGGAGAAGTCGGTGCTGGAGGAGCGGCAAACCAGCCTGTGGTTTGGGAAGGTGAGTCCTGCTGGGCCCACAAGAGCAGCCTCAGCCCAGCAGCTTCCCTGTGTGCCCTGACCTGCTGCTCCCCATCCCCAGGATGCCTTTGCTGGCATTGAAGATGATGCAGATGAGGAACTGGAGCTGGAGCAGTCGCAGATGTTGGCTGAGAAACAGCACGAGTCTCAGAAAGGTTAGTGAGGACTGCGGGGGGCACAGAGCGACAGCCCCAAGGCACCGGATCACACCATGGTGGAGATACGGCTCTGAACATGCCTGGAGCTCTCCAGAGGTTGTTTCCAACCTGTGTCATTACACAGTTAGCGAGCTGGGTGTCTAGAGGAATGATCTGCAGTGGGGTTTGTCTCAACCCTTTCTCACCCAGTGGTTCCTGTTCCCCAGACAAAGCAACAAAGAAGGAGCAGAAGACGAAGGTGCCCCAGGAGGAAGTTCCAGCTGAGCCCCCGCCTGCCACAGGCACAGGACCTGACACTGGTAAAGTGCAGGATGAGCAGAGCAGTGATGATGACAGCAGCAGCAGTGATGAGGAGAGGTGAGGCCTGGGAGAGGGATGGTCTGGATGTTCTCCCACAGCTCCACAGTCCTGGGGAGCTGGGAGGTGAGGTGAGCACCCCAGCCCTGACCACTCTCCTCTCTGCAGGCCAACACCAGTGGGGAGGAAACGGGGCCGGGTTGAGCCATGTGGCTTTGAGGTGGTGCCCATCGAGAACCCATGTGAGTGCTGGGGGCTCCTGGACCCCTGTGTGCCCAGTGATGCTGTGTGAGTCCCTCTTTAGGGACTGGATGCAGGATCACACCAGGCTTTCCCAGGGCTGCTTCTGGATAGGCCAAGCTTTAACCTGTCCATATGTTGCAGTGAAAAGAGCCCGTGTCCTGGATGCAGAAGGCTTGGCCCTTGGCTCTGTCATCGCCACCTCCAAGAAGGCCAAGCGGGACTTGATTGATGATTCCTTCAACAGGTACTCGCTCTACCAACAGGGGACAGGCAGATGGATTGGTGAGGAAACCCCACATCCTGCTTACACTCACCTGAGTCCCCCCCGCAGGTATTCCTTCAACGAGGATGAGGGCGAGCTGCCGGCATGGTTCACGGAGGAGGAGCAGCAGCACCGGCGCCGGCAGATCCCAGTGGACCGGCAGACGGTCGAGGCCTATCGGCAGCGCTGGCGCGAGATCAACGCCCGCCCCATCAAGAAGGTGGCAGAGGCCAAAGCCCGCAAGAAGCGGCGGGTGAGTGGGGCTGTGGATCTGTGTGTGGCTCCGTTCCCCCCTCCCGTGTGCTCCGTCCTTCCTCAAATCCCCCGTGTCCCTATCTCTCGCTGTCCCCACAGATGCTGAAGAAGATGGAGCAGATGAAGAAGAAAGCAGAGGCTGTGGTGAGCACAGTCGATATCTCGGAGCGGGAGAAGGTGGCCCAGCTGCGGCGGTGAGTGGTGAAGCTGAGGTCCAGATCCTGCCTGTTGTGCTGGGCTGGTTCATGATGCCTTGTCCCTGCAGCCACCACACAGGGACAGCTCCTGTGGGTAACCCAGCAGGGTTGGCAGAGGCTGGGCTGGATCTGGCTGCATGCTGTGGGGTGTGATAGAGGAAGCAAAGGAGCCCCATCTTGGGGCCAAACTGGTGGAGTTGGGCCAGGGTCTCGGTCTCACATCTTGCCATTCTCTCCCAGCATCTACAAGAAGGCTGGGCTGGCCAAGGAGAAGCGGCAGGTCACCTACCTGGTGGCTAAGAAAGGTGTGGGACGCCGCGTGCGCCGTCCTCCTGGGGTCAAGGGCCAGTTCAAGGTTGTTGACAGCCGCCTGAAGAAGGATGTGAGGGCTCAGAAGCGCAAGGAGCAGAAGAAGAAACGCCGTAAATGACGTGGGACCAGCTCTGTCACAGGGAGGGACTCGGCTTGGGAGCAGCCGGCTCATCCTGCCACTCTGCCCTGTCCTGGGGACAGGACTGTGACAGCCACACGTTGCTACTAGTTGGTGCCTTGATGTGACATTGCCTCCTTTCCTCTGGTGGATCAGGGAGGGGTTATGTACAGCGCTGTAGCATTGCCCCCCTTCCAGCTCTGTTGCCATTGCTGACTGTGGAGATGGCACCAACATCCATACCAGCCCTCACTGTCCCCAGGGAGGTTGTGGCTCAAGGGGACAGCTCCCTGGGCCATACTTGTCAGCAAGCCCTCGGGCAGGTGCGTATCGGGTATGCCCAGAGCAGAATTAAACCCTGGTCTGAGGTTGCACCGGGATGTGTCATGCTTCTCTTCATCACATTTGAGTGGCAGAGGACCCAGCCAGCAGTGTGGCCAGATCTGCACCCACCCTGCCCCAGCCAATGCAGTCCAGAGCAGCCCCCCATTGCTGCCACCCTCCTCATGTGGGACCCTGCAAGTTTAGGAAAGAGAGACCAAGAGCAAAGTCGTGCTTGGACCAGTGTGTTCATTTAGAGCCCGGCCAGGGGCCTGTGGCTTCTCCCTGTCAGCAGTGCCTGAATCTGCTTGCAGAGGTGGTCCCTACAGCCCTCATGGTGGCAGTGGTACTGTGTTAGTGCCAGGGATGGGAAGCACTCGGTCCTGGTGGGGTGGGAGCTGCTAAAGGGAGAGGTAATAAAGCCTGGAGGGAGCTGTGACCATCTCAAGCCGTGCTGTGCCCTCCTGGAGGGCCAGGGCTGGGGTCAGAGTGAGAGCAGAGGCCGTCGCCTGTCCTGGCTCTCAGTGGCTGAGGGAGTTGGGATGAGCAGAGGGTTCCAGCTGCAGGGCTTCAGGCTGTGCTAGAAGCTTCCCTGCTCCTGACCATCAGCATCTTCAACATGAGATATGGGTGTGCTGAGAGGAGAACCCCTGTCCCTCCAGCTGAGCCCCATCCCTTGGAGCTCAGTGTCTCATCCCCTGTATGAGCCAAAATCCACGGATGGGGAGCTCCATAAGGAGCACAGAAGGACTGGGGGGAGGGTCTGAGCCCCCTCAAAGAGGCACAGCTCCTCTCTGCACCCCACAACCTGGGTCCTCCATGACCTCAACCTCCCAAGCTCTGCCCAGCAAGACCCCATCCCTTAATCCAGGGCTCCAGGCCCTCTCTCCTCCATTCCAACTCGTGGCCCATCTTTCCCTGACTCCAGGGGCTCGGCACAGCCCAGGTTGGCCCTTCAGGGTCGGTGGGTACCCATCAGGGTCCTGGTGGTGGGGTGACCCCTCTGCCCTGTCAGGCTCAGTCCCTACCTGAGCTTCAGGGTGCACTACAGGCAGCATCCCTTCGATCACCTGCAATGGGAAGGATGAGCTCAGGGTGAGCTGCTCCTGTTGATGAGCCAAAGCTCATTAAGGGGAATTGTAAACTCAGCCAGGCCCCCTCCTGGCCACTGTGGTGGCCGCCATGGCCACGTTCCCAGCAGGGCTCACCCATCTCATAGCAGTCACACAGCATCTCCTTGACTGGCTTGGATGTTCCTCACCGGGAAGTTCTGTGTGGTGGTGAAGGTGAAGGTGTCCTCCTCCTTTGTCAGCTGTGGAGACATCCCAAGGACGAGGTGCGACCATCCATGATGCGGAAGCATCCCCACGCCCCAGCACGCGGGATCCTGCTCCTGTCCCCATGCATGGGGGGACACAGCCACCTAACTCCTGGCAAGGAGAAGTGGTGACATGAGAGGTGTGGGGATGAGCTACACCATGGAATGGACCCCACAGAGGCCTTGAAGAGGTCCCGGCTGCACAAAAACCTGTGCTGGGGTGCAGGGCCAGCATCCCTGCTCCACTTCTGGCTCCTCTGGACTGCTTAGCTCAGCAAAGCAAAGGCTCTGCTCACACATCCGCTGCATGTGAGGCAGCACCTACAATAGACCATCCCAGAGCCACCAGCCATGGGCAGGGACGGCCCACCAGCCTGGCCAACAACCACATGCATGGGATGAGCTCCCACCTCATGCTGACAGGGAGCTACACACCAGCCATGAACAGACAGACCATGAGAGGACTCACAAAGCTGCAGACACCCCAGGTGCTAAGATGCAGGATGAGGACAGGCAGGGACCTCAGGTCTCCACAAGCAACAGGACACTGGGGATGGCCACAGCCTCCTCCTCCAGGTGCTGGAATGCTGTAGACCTGCATCTGCCCTGCTGCTGGCTCTGCAGCGAGATCTTTCCTCTCCATCCAGTGAGCAAACAAGGGTTGGCAGAGGGAGCTGCAGATGCAGCCAGGGAGGTGTTTGCCATCTGCCCACAGCCTCCTGGGTTCAAGGCTCTGATGGACTTTGGTGATGTGAGGAAGGGTTCCCATAGGCTGCAGAGGTTCAAAACGAGGGGGCAGGACCCCTCCGCACACCGGTTTGGTGGGAAACCACAGCGGGAGGGAGCAGGAATGAATCCCCAAACGGAAAGCAGGCAGCACATCGCGGGTGCAGTGTGTGAGCTGGTGTCCCTGGAGGGCTTGTTTCCAGGTACTTCAGATTCAGCCAAAGAGCAGCCGTTCGGGCTGGGGGCAGGTCTCAGGCTGCCTTTTTGCCCAGTTTCCTCCAATTGCATCAGCTCAGTTATGGGCACAGGTACAGAATGATGCTGGGCTGGGAGCTGGACACCAGCCTGGGCACAGGCTCCTTACGTCCTAGTGGGAATTTCGGGAAGTTGAGATGGCTCCACGACTGCCATACAGTGCTCTGAGTGCAGTCCCCTTCCCTATGGGGTATGAGGGGGCAGAGGCAGTGCTGCGGGAAGCTATGGATGGTGTGGACCTCTTTCCCATGGGCTCTCACACTGTCCCCATGGATACAGCCCTGACCTCAAATCCCTGCCCTTCAGGAGCAGCCCCACACAGTCTCAGTGTCCAGAGGATACTGGTCCCTGCCTCCCCCATGGAGACAAGGTGGGAGCATGGCCCTGAGCCCATTCTGCTGCCCCAGGATGTGGACATGGGTCAGTGCCCCACAGGCATCCCGGGGATGGTTCAATGTGAAGAGGAGCTCAGGGCCATCAGCGCAGGATGCAGCGGGGGCTGTGAGCAGTGAGGCCAAAGGGAGATCGATTCGGGAGCAGGGGGGGCTCTGCCTCTGCCTTGGGGATGCTGAGGGGAAACAGTACATGGAGGGTTTGTCATCGAGTGACTGAAGCAGGAGCCAGTGTCCCCCAGCCCCTCCTGACCAGGCACCACTGAGCCCACGCCGTGCTGCTGCTTTCTCTGCCTTGTTGCCAGTGCAACGAACGCTCCCTCTGGTTTGGTCTCAGCTCTTTATTCAGCAAAGCAAAGTGAAGGTGCAGCCCCACTGACACATCTCGGAGCGTTGTGCTCCCGACACAAAGTGTGTTTTGGGGTTGGCTTTGAGCAGGGATGGTGGGAAAGAGCCTGGAGAAAGGGAGCTTCCTTGCAAGGCCAATGTTTTGCTGCTCATCTTCCGCTTCGCTTATTCCCAGTTGCATTTTTCCTCATCGTTTCAGGCCGGCTGAGCAGGGAAAGGATCAGGGCAGCCCTGAGCATCCTCTCCATGCCCACCCATCAGGCTTGCCCTGGTCTCCCAAGGTGTTTTGCCAGCCCTGGATCAGCTCAACTGCCCCGATCCCCTCTCCAAGGGATTGCTCAAGGGAAACCACAACTTCATGGTGTGCATCAGGGCTGGGTTTTGGAGTCCTCATCTCAACCATGCTGCTTGAGGCTCCTGCTGGGTCTGGCGAAAGGGATGAAGGGATGGGAGAAGGCTGCCAGCCCTCAGGACCATGGCTGCCAGGTGGGGTATGATGGGGTCAGGAGCAGGGGGAGAGCCACGCAGCTGCAGTTTTCCTTCGCATCAGTCTTGGCGGCTCTAAAACCAGGAATACAGCCTGTATGGGCTGGGGTCCGTCAGCCCTTCTGTGTCCCAGAAATGCCTTGTTACCCCCAATAGATACCCTGCCTGGAACCCGGCCCATCGGCTCTGATGGCCCCTGAGAGCTTAGGGCCACCGTGCTGTCCTTGGAGCAGCCCCATGCACAGTGTGATGAGAACACCACACACCCACAGCAGCCGCAAATGTACCAGCCTCACCCCAACAGAGATGGGAAGGCACCATCCCACTGATGGTGGGTGATGGTCCCACGGAGCGTGGAGGCACTTGGTGCACCCTGCAGCACCCACAGGCTCCATCCATACTGGCTGAGGGATGGGGAGATGCTCTGCTCTGCTCCATGGGCGACTGCTTTGGATGCAGCTCTGCTCCTGGCAAGAGGGTGGCACAAGCACCTCTATGCTCACCTGCACCACAAGGAGCTTCGTCTCAGTGTCCATGTGCCCATGGGCTGGCACCACGGGCACCTTGGTGCCGCAGAGCTCCTCAGATTGCAGTGCCCTGGCGATGACGGTGACATTCACCTCCCCTGTGGAGGGAGATGGGGACATTACAGTGATACTGCCTTAGGTGCTGTCTGCAGCTGAGAGCCACCATGGGGACATGGGGAAGGAGGAGGGTGCAATGGATGCATCGGGACAGGGAAATAGAGGGAATAGGTTGGAGAGTGGAGAAGGGAAAGGGGAAAGAGGGGAGAGGAAGCTGGGAGGGGGAGGAAAGGATCGGAAAAGCAGTGACAAAGAGGAGGGTTCCAAGCAGTGTTTGGGCTCTCCTACCCCATCCCCAGCCCTTTGCATACCCATGCTGGTGGCTCGCACGTCCCACTGGAAGGTCCTTGTTTTGTCTGCGCACACACAACCACCCTTCACCTCATCCGAGCCCCCCAGCACCTCCAGCTCCACCGACTCCAGCAGCATCACCCGGACCTGCCGGACCACGGACACAGCTCCCTCAGCCACCACTGGGCCCCCAACCCAGAGCCCCCTGCCCGACCCCGCTCACCCTCAGGCACTGCTGCAGGTGGTTGAAGACAGTGGCCACGAGGGTGAAGGTTTCGTGCTGGACCACGCCATAGGGCAGCGCCAGCTCCACGAGGAAGGGCTTGAAGGTTGTGATGGTGGTGGCAGGGGCCAGCGCCAAGCCCAGAGGGGTTGTACAGAGCATCCCCGCTTCCCACTCAGTGATGATATCGGGCACCGTCACCGTCATCTCTGCAGAGCCATTGTCCCTGCAGGGAGGTAGGAGATGCACAGGTTTTACACGCTGGGTCTGATGGGCAGAGCCAGCACAAGGAATCGTAGAATCATAGAATAGTTAGCATTGGAAAGGACCTTAAGATCATCCAGTTCCACCCCCCTGCCATGGGCAGGGACACCTCCCACTAAACCATGCCACCCAAGGCTCTGTCCAACCCCACCTTGAACACCACCAGAGATGGAGCATTCACAACTTCCCTGGGCAACCCATTCCAGTGCCTCACCACCCTCACAGTAAAGAACTTCCTCCTGATATCCAATCTAAACTTCCCCTGTTTCAGTCTGAACCCGTTACCCCTTGTCCTATCACTACAGTCCCTAATGAAGAGTCCCTCCCCAGGATCCTTATAGGCCCCCTTCAGATACTGGAAGGCTGCTATGAGGTCTCCACGCAGCCTTCTCTTCTCCAGGCTGAACAGCCCCAACTTTCTCATCCTATCTCCGTACAGGAGGTGCTCCAGCCCCCTGATCATCCTCATGGCTTCCTCTGGACTTGTTCCAACAGTTTCATGTCCTTTTTATGTTGAGGACACCAGAACTGCACACAATACGCACATCAACCCCTTCCCCCCGGTCTTGGGAACCACTGGTGGCCATCATACACGTGGAGATGGCAGAGGCACCATCAGTGTCTTAGGGCATCCTCTGCCTACAGGGCAGACTGCCCAATCTCTCCTAGGCTCAGTGCTGAGGTCCAAGGGAAGGGGCTGATCATGTCTCAGTGTCACTCCTTATATGTGGACACTGAACCAGAGGTGTGGGCACTGCACCCAGCGCTGAAGCTGGTGCAGTTACCTGAGGTCTGCTGGGGCTCCTTACTCACCCCACAGGCACCAGCTCCCACAGCCACGTTTCCAAGAAACCCGCCTGCATCCCTGGGTCGTTCAGGACATCTGCCTCCAGCTCTGGTCCTGCAAACAGGCATCACTTGAACGTGCTGCCAGGAAGGATGGAAAGTGGCAGGATGTCTCCAGCCATTCTCCTGCAGCCAGCACTGAGGCTGTTGCAGATTCTCTCCGCTCACCTTGGGGGTATAGACGGGTGCTCGATGGACAGCCCAGCTTCGCGTTGGTGGCAGTTTTCAAACCTGCATCCTGAAACAGAGCACATGAGAGAGAACAGCAACCACGCCAGAGCCCAGAGATCCCCAAATGCCTTTTCCATCCCTCTCCGAAGCCAGGAACCGAAGCCCCATGCTAGAACAGAGCTCTTGAAGATCAGGACCCCCACCACGCTGTAATGGGAGTGCAGGAGAGGAATATTTGCACCAGGAGAAGCTGCTGCATCAAGGAGAGTTGGGAAGGATGCGGTGAATCTGCTCTGCCTGCTCCAATCCCAAACAGCCCCGGCCCCTGGGTTTGCTGCCAGTGGGAGACACACACCCCACAGAAAGCAGGGGAATGCCAGGACCATCTTTTCTGCTCACTCCAAGCACAGATTTGTGATGGGAAGGGCAGAGCTTAGCCCCTTCCCTATGGAATGCTGCAGGGCCTGAGCTGGCAGATGCATTTCCTATGTGTGTCCTGAGCTGGTCTGTGAGCACACACATTGGCTGGGCAAAGGACCGGGTGTTCCCAGCACCCTAAGGAGGAGGAGGAGTGTGAGGAAGGGCTGAGGGCTCATACCTTAAACAGGCTAGAGGAGCCTGGCAGCAGGACCTGCTGGCTGCTCCGTCTGTGGCAGCATCTCTTCCTCTTCCCTGGCACATCAAAACGGTTAATGGGTGGAAGTGAGAAAATTGTGTCTTCATGCTCATCCACTGAGGTCTGACATGAAACAAGTTCTTCAGGTTCCAAAGAATAGGTGGGTCCACCAAACACTGCAATTGAGTTATAGACCTAAACCAAACACATGAGCTTTGGGTGAGAAAGACATGAAATGCTCGTGGCCTAGTTCCAGCTCTTTTGTCCCTATCACTGCCCCATAGCTTCTGCACCTCCCTGGGCATCATAGTGATGCCACCATCCCCAGCCCTTCTGCTGGGACCTGTCACTTCCCAATCTCTCTTCTCTTCAAGAGCAGCAATGTTTCCCGAAGTCCCTATTTGTCCCCCCCTAAAATCATAGAATCATAGAAGCTTTGGGTTGGAAAGGACCAAAGATCATCCAGTTCCAACCCCCTGCCATGGACAGGGATGCCTCACACTAGACCATGTAGCCCAGGGCTCAGTCCAACCTGGCAATGAGCACTGCCAGCAATGATACCATAGACAACCTGTTCCAGCACCTCAGCACCCTCACAATGAACTTCTTCCCTATACCTAAGCTGAACTTCCCCTGGTGAAATTTGAGCCTATCACCCCTTATCCTGTCACTACAGTCCCCATGCCCCAGCAGCAAGCTCAGGACCAGCCTAGCACTGAGGTTACTGCAGCCTCACCACGTTGGGGTTGAGTTTGTCCTTGCCCTTGGTGCTGGAGGACTGTGCACGTTGATCCACGGCGTAGATAGCACACAATGACCCTGGGGCAGCCTGCACCTTCATGCGGAGTTGGGAGCCCACCACAGCCCTCTTCTCCGAGAAGGACAGATTCACCTGGAGAGAAGGGAAGCCATTGGGTTAGAGAAGAGGGGAGCTGGTCCCAGGTAGTGGGGATCCGGTCCCAGGTAGTAGTTAACTGGTCACCATCCCAGAGGACTGAGATCAAAGCCAGGAGATGCTTTGCAGCAGCAACAGGAACAGGAAAGGAAGGAAAACCCTCCCTGAAAGGAGAGCCTGGGCTCAGCCAGTTGCAGGGGATGAGGAAGGGCTCAGTGCCCACATCTCCCCACCGAGCCCAACAGGCTCCGCTCACCTCGCTGCGGAAGCACTTGGCCACCTTGAGCTCGGTGCTGTCAGCCACCACCTCGCTATCGGGCAGCACCACGTAGCCCAGCACCTTGGCTGCGGGTGCCAGCTCGGGGCCGATGGGCAGCTCCAGGGAGAAGGAGCCGCTGAGCCCTGGGCCGTGGGAAGGGAGGGGAATGAGGAGCAGGCACAGAGCAGAGCCCTGCACAGCCCCACGTGCCCCAGGACCTACCAGCATCTGCAGGCAGCTGCTTCCTGAGCACCGTGGCGATGGTCCCCTTGGCCAGGACCTGCAGAGGAGGAGGTGGAAACAACAAAACCCGTGTTGGGTGGGGAAGCAGCACAAGGAGATGAGGGGAGGCTGTGGAGGATGCTCAGGTGCAGTCTGTTAGAGCAACATGGGATGGAAATGGTGCCCCAAGACCTGACAGCTCCAGAGTCCATCCCTAAGTCCAGGAGTACCAGCCCAGGGCTGGCTGGAAATGAATTCCGCTGGAGGGGAAGATCCCCCTCCCCTGAGCTCTGCCTTTCACGCAGCTTCTCATCTCTCCCCGGGTTGAAGGCTCACCAGTAAGACCACATCCAGGCTCTGCTGCTTGCTCCCCATGGCCTTCTCATCGAACAAGTAATCCACGCTGAGCTGCAGGGGCCGACCGCAGGGCAGCTGCGTTGTTACCCTGTGTATCTTCAGGAAACTTGTGCTGCCCACAGAGAAGGGATACACGCGGCGAGGAGCACTTCTGTAGTTGGGATACCCCAGGTTCTCATTCTCAGAGGATGGAGGTTTGACCTCACCCTGAGGGGTGGAAATTGAGGCCGTCAATGGCAAAGATCAGCTCAGCAGCAGAGCTCAGTAGCGGTTGAAAGCCACCCTGTGACTGCCACACTCTTTGCTGTGGCATCTCTGCAGGAGCATGCAAAGAAACACAATCCAAGTGTGCTCAGCACCCAAAAGCGTAGAGCCGCGCGCCATCATGGGCTTGTCCAAAGGACACTCAAAGTTGTAGCCAGTGGATAGCAAGAGGAGGCAGGTATATATCTGCTGATAAAGCATCTCAGAACTCTCTGATCTTGTGCCCAGGTGGTGAAAGTGGAAAGGATCCTGAATTTGGCAGTGAAGAATGAGAACAGTAAGGCAGAGAGAAGGAATTAAAGGAAGAACTTTGCAGAATGCACCAAGAGTAGGAGTAGAGCCTTTTCCCAGTGCAGGAGGCAGGAAGGGTGCTGAGATCTATAGGGTTTGACTGGCATCGAGGCATTAAACAGGGCTAATACACACATAGAGGTCTTCACCATGGGATGCTCTGGGTGCACAAAGACCAAATGTGGTCAAGGGGGGGGGGGGGGGGGGGCTGGAAGATTTGATGCAAAAAACTCTGTGATCTTTACCAAAATCCGGGTGTCTGAGGGGAAATGGGTCACTTACGTGCACGGAGACCCTGTTCTTCCAACCAGAGGTGTCCAGCTCGAAGGAGGCTCTCCCCCACCTATCCGTGAGCAGGGCTTTTCTTTGGATGTCTCCAGTCCCAACCACCACCAGGAGCTCCTTCTCTGTTAGGGCGGAGCCATTAATTCCCTTCAGTAGCATCTGTACCAAGAGGGAAGGGGAGATGCTGGGTTGGAGGTCTGAGGGAGTGGGATTGGGTGCAGCAGGAGCCCTGTAGGGTGCAGGGACACCACCACCACCCCACCATTACCGTCCCAGTGTAGGGGACCCCAGGCTTGTAGAATTTATCACTGCATTCAAATGTGATGATGATCTCTTCATCCACAATCACGGAGCTTCTGTTCGCTGCACGCTGCATCCCTGTGGAGAGGAGAGGCACTCAGCAACGTGTCCTTGTGATTCCCACCAGGAAAGATGGGTCAGAGAGTCTCAAGCATGCAACGTCCCACATTCTGCTGTCTCTGCAAGTGGTTGTATGAAACAAAGCTCTCCTCTTGCAGGCAGTGGCTAAGGGGCAAGTTTGCACGGTGCAGAACCACAGATGGGGCAACAAATGCAAAAACAGAGTCATAGAATCATAGAACAGTTTGGGTTGGAAAGGGCCTCAAGATCATCCTGTTCCAACCCCAAGCCATGGGCAGGGACACCTCACACTATACTATGTCACCCAAGGCTCTGTCCAGCCTGGCCTTGAACACCGCCAGCGATGGAGCATTTACCACTTCCTCGGGCACCCTGTGCCAGCGCCTCAGCACCCTCACAGTAAAGAACTTCTTCCTTATCTAACCTGAACTTCCCCTGTTTCAGCTTGAGCCCATCATCCCTTGTCCTACCACTACAGTTCCTGCTGAAGGATCCCTCTCCAGCACCCTTGTAGGTCCTCAGGTGAGACAGGATCTACAGCATGAGCAGGACCATGCTCTGTGTGCTACCCAAATAGCAAGCTTTACCCCAAAGTGCCCCTCTTCATGGCTGCAAGCAAACAGAAGAGGCCACTCGCAGCTGCATTGTGCTGCCATTAGGCTTCTTACTTGACTCCAAGGATGTGCCTAACAAACCCTAACACACAAACAAAGCGACTGTTTATAACTAGATTCAAAGCCAGGAAGACCTCCTAAGACAAATAGTACCCTGATGGCTTCCCAGGCACTACTCAAGCCCACCAACTAGTCTTTAGGGAGGCAAAGGAAGGTGAGGTGGATGATGGAGGGATATGTGGGGGAGAGGATGCTGGAAGGGGAAGAAACTCCTCAGCAGCCTTCAGGACCTCAGGGACTGCTCCAGCAGCCAGGGATAAAGGGAAAAGTGACACCAAAGCAAGCATGGGCACAGAGGGGCTGATGGTAATGGATGGGAAGGACAGGGACCCTGGGGACACCCAGGCAGAGCAGTTGTGCCACATCCTCCAGGTGCCACCACCCCAGGACATCACCGGGTGGCTGTCAGAATCACTCTGCTCACCAGTGCCCTCCTCCAGCAGCGATGCAAAAGCGTGGAGTTGATTCCCATAGTCCAGGTTGGTCAGGTTGAAGAAAGTGGATGGCACCTCGGTGGAGAAGCAGCCATTCCTCCCGGTCTGAATGGTAGAGTCAGCCGTGTTGCAATCACAGAACCATAGCATGGTTTGGGTTGGAAGGGACCCCAAAGCTCCTCCAGCTCCAACCCGGGACACCTTCCAGTAGAGCAGCTTGCTCCAAGCCCCTGTGTCCAATCTGGCCTTGAACACTGCCAGGGATGGGGCAGCCACAGCTTCTCTGGGCACCCTGTGCCAGTGCCTCAGCACCCTCACAGGGAAGAGCTTCTGCCTAAGAGCTCATCTCAATCTCCAGTGTCATCAGTGTCTGCTGTCATCCTTTGGCTCCATTCTGTCCTGCAACACTTGAATTCTGAAGACTTGCCCCCCAGGTCCTGTGCTGCACTCTGCCATGCAGCTGCCTGTTCCATCCCTGACCAAGCTGGCCCAAGGACCATCCCAAGTGCCCCTGCTTGGCTCCTTTGCCTGCTTTGGGATGAGTGCAAGGTCCTACACCTGGGTTGGGGCAATCCCAGGCACAGCTCCAGGTTGGGCAGAGAAGAGATTCAGAGCAGCCCTGCGGAGAAGGACTTCGAGGTGTTGGCTGATGAGAAAATGAACATGAGCCAGCTGCAGTGTGCGCTCGCAGCCCAGAAAGCCAACCGTATCCTGGGCTGCATCAATAGAAGCGTGACCAGCAGGTCGAGGGAGGTGATCCTGCCCCTCTGCTCTGCTCTCCTGAGACCTCACTTAGAGTATTGTGTGCAGTTCTGGTGTCCTCAACATAAAAAGGACATGGAACTGTTGGAACAAGTGCAGAGGAGGCCCCAAGGATGATCAGGGGACTGGAGCACCTCCCGTATGAACATAGGCTGAGAAAGTTGGGGCTGTTCAGCCTGGAGAAGAGAAGGCTGCATGGAGACCTCATAGCAGCCTTCCAATACCTGAAGGGGGCCTATAGGGATGCCAGGGAGGGACTCTTCATTAGGAACTGCAGTGATAGGACAAGGGGTAATGGGTTCAAACTGAAACAGGGGAAGTTCAGGTTAAATACAAGGCAGAAGCTCTTCCCTGTGAGGGTGATGGCACAGGGTGCCCAGAGAAGCTGTGGTTGCCCATCCGTGGCAGTGTTCAAGGCCAGGTTGGACAGAGTCTTGGGTGACATGGTCTAGTGTGTGGTGTCCCTGCCCATGACAAGGGGCTGGAACCAGAAGATCTTAAGGTCCTTTCCAACCCAAACTGTTCTATGATTCTCTGACTCTGGGTTTGCAGCAGTTTCACATGAGAGCTGGATGACCTCGTGATGCTCAAGCGATGCTCCCAGCCATCGTCAGCCCAAGTACCCCAAAATGGAGAAAGACAGCGAGGACCACCACCCATATGCCTTCTCCCTCTCCTGCCCTCACCTGACCCCTAAGCTCAGCACAGGTCATTGTAGATGTGTTCAGGAAAGCAAAACAGCTGTATACTTGGCACAGCCTGGCCTCAGCTCTGCCACGGAAGGTTTTCCCGGATGGGTACCTGTTGGGAGGGAGCAGGAAGGGGAGCAGATGGGGAAGATGCGAAGGGAGCATCACCCCAGGAGCAGGCAGCCTTGCTGCTCTCCAACTCACAGCCCGCAGACACCCATTGGGATCTTCTCATCCTTTTTTGCCACAGAGTGGGGCAGCCGGATCAGCACTTCAAAGTTGGGCCACCCTGGGGGGAGAATGGGATTGTTCCCATTTCTTCCTTCATCGGTTTCTTGCCATTCCATGAGATGGCTCCCAAACATCCTGTGTGGAGCCCAGCCTTCATCCGCACGCACCAGAGTCCTTCACAGTGAATTGGTGAAAGCTCCCCTCCATGGTGATGGTGTAGGTGCCCAGGGCCGGCTCTGCACCCAGCGAGAAGGAGAGGTCCATGATGCCCTGCTGCAGGCTCACCTCCTGCCACTCCGCCACGGGGTTCTCGTTGGGATCCTGCGCATGGGGACATGTGGCATCAGCTCATGGAGATGAAGACAGAGCATGTGGTGTGCAGGTGGGTTGACAAGCTCAAGGACTCAGGTGACCCCTGGTATCCTTGCAAGAAGCAGAGGTTTTGCCCTGACATCACGCTCAGGGCATCCCTGGGGACATCACCCCTCCAAAAGGAAAATTCCCCACCCTGGGTGCTGTATTATCTGAGCTCCAGCCTGGTTACAGCAGCCGGAGCTGGCAGGGGTCTGCTCCAGCCTGGACTGGTTGCTCAGGGGGTCAAAGTCTCTGTAGCAATAGCCACTGCCATCTTCATTTGGGCAACCTCCCAGAGGACACCCTGTCTCTGAGGGAGACAGAAACCTGACTCTTAGTGGGCTGGAAATCAGAATCACAGCATTGCTTGGGCTGGGAGGACCCTAAGGCTCCTCCAGCTCCAAACCCTGCCATGGACAGGGACACCTTCCACTAGAGCAGCTTGCTCCAAGCCCCTGCGTCCAACCTGGACTTGAACAGTGCCAGGGATGGGGCAGCCACAGCTTCTCTGGGCACCCTGTGCCAGCGCCTCAGCACCCTCACAGAGAAGAGCTTCTGCCTAAGATCTACCCAAGCCCTTGCGCCGCTCCCTGTAACTTCTCTCAGCACCCGCAGCAAGGATGTTCCTGTCCCTGGCTCCTTGTCCCCAGCATCACACACATGCTGGGGGCCCGTTGCTCCTCCCAGGGGAGCCGACAGGCTGCCACAGGGTGACAACTCACCTGCACGACCACCAAGGGAATCTGCAAAGAAGGAGAGAAGCATTTAGCATGGTCGAAGTACAGAGTTGAGCTCATGGCTAAACGGGGGCTGATCCCCTCTCCAGGTTTCCTGCAGCCCCTTTAGGCACTGGAGCTGCTCTAAGGTCTCCCCTTCAGGAGCCTTCTCTCCTCCAGGCTGACCCAGCCCAGCTCTCTCAGCCTGGCTCCAGAGCAGAGCTGCTCCAGCCCTCGCAGCATCCCCATGGCCTCCTCTGGACTCACCCAACAGCTCCATGTCCCTCTTGTGCTGCTGCCCTGGACCCAGGACTGTGGGGGTGGGGGGGCTCCCCAGAGCACAGCAGAGGGGGGGAATCCCCTCATTTGACCATATCCCACATTCCTTCAGTGTTTTGGGGATTCCATCCCTGCATCAATCTCCTCCATACTCGTGGAGACGCTGAAGATTTCCCCACTGCTGCCAAGACCGATGGTCTCAGGCACATGGGGACCCTCCTGTCTCCACACCCCCCATGCCCCAAGCCCGTCTCACCTCTCTGTTGATGGCAGTGAGGTTTTGATCCAAACAAACAATTCGAATCTTCACTGGAGAGAGCAAAGGCAGGAGCAGGAGTGAGCACCACAACCTGGGACCCAAACCTGGGGATCCCATCCCAAGAGCCTGGGAGCTCTTCCGGCTCCCCCTGCCCCTCACCAGTTTGTCCAGGCTCATAGACATCCTTGTCTGTCTGCACCAAGGCCCTCAACTCCAGAGCTTTCACCTCGACATTCCTCTTCTCAGAGACGTGCAGGGAACCTCCATGGATGGAGATGTGAAGATGCGCAACCTCGTACATCCTCGCAGGAGGAGTAGAACTCTGCCCCCAGGGAAACACCAGAAATGGTTTCAAAGCCTTTATTTTGGATGCCAGTGTGACACCATACCCGTCCCTCACCATCACCACCCCACTGACCCCTGAAGGCACCAGGGACCTGCTATGCATGGGAAGATGATGCTCACAAGATCTCCATACATGCTCCATGTCCCTCTACTCTTCAGTTCACTCTTGGCCACCCAGATGGACCTCAGTACCCTCCCCGTTCCCCCAGCTTGGCTGTGGCAGAGGGGCTGTGACTCACATTGGGGAAGTGGGGCCAGTTCAGCTGGAGGATCTCATTGCCCTGCTCCTCCAGGGTGATGTTGGGGACTCCAAGTCGGCTTTCCAGGTGCAGGGTCACCCGCACGGGCTCATCCAGGTCCATGAGGTGGATGTGCACTTTGCCCGGGTATGGGTAGTAAAGCGTGGAAGGGAAGAGCACCAGGTAGTGCCTGCAGAGGGGACACCTTGGCCGTGGAGGAGGCCAGGGACCTCCCACCAAATCCCAGTGCTCCCCTCACTCCAGACTCTCAAGGCAAAGGATGCTGGGGGTTTTCTAGCCCTGATGCTCTCTGCAGGGCTATGCCACCCAGCCTCCCACCCATGCACCAGGGAGGCTGGCCAGAGCACAGACCAGAGCAGAGCCCACCTTGGGAAAGTGCTGCGGGGTTGATCTGCAGGAGGACGAAAGGCTCTGCTCATCCTCCCGCTTGAGTGAGAGGTGGCATCTGCACCAGCGCGGCCCAGAGACACCAACCCCAGGGACAAAGTCTTCTTATGGGGACAACCACCACCCTGAGCATTTCCACCCCAACCAGCCTCCGCAGTCATGGCAAGGACTGTCACACCACCGAGACCACCCACCATCCCACAGACATGGACAGGCAGACACGGAGGGGGCTTACGGCTTTGCAGATGCTCCAGCTGTGAGATACAGGGTGCAAAGCAGCAGGCAGGGCAGGGCGGCTGCAGACCCCATGCTTGGAGGAACAAGGGGGTCCCAGGGGCCCCGTGCTGGGTTTTCTTCCTCTCCTCAAGCTTTTATCTCCCTGCTGGCAGCAAACAAAAGCCGAGCGAGGTCCGTGTCTAGGACCCAGCCATCCAGCCAGGACAATGTTTAACCACCAGAGCCAAGCTCTGATGGGTTCAAGGCCCTGGCCACCCAAACCCCACCTATAGCAGTGGGACTGCTGAGTCAGCTCGGAGCTGATGGACTGACTGCACACAGGGAGCCCTGGCAGGAGCGAAGGGATTAAAGGGTCTTTCTGGGAAGTGAGATCTTCACATGTACACTGCCCTTGACCGTGTCCATGGGACAACTCTTGATCCAGTGAGTTGCTGCTCATGGGAAGCCTCCATTGTGCTGCTCATGGTGTCTGTCTGGGTGGATGATGCCATGGCTTTGCAGAGGCTCCTCCATAATGAGCCAGGCACTCCAAGAGCAGGAATGATGCCAGGCTGCGGAACTGTGCCCTTGTTTGCTCATGGCTTGCACATCTTATCTGAAGATGGGAGGTGGAGGCTGCCCACCCTGCAACCAGCACTGGGGACAGCCATGCGCTGCCTTTCCCCCTGCCCTACTGTCACCATGGGGTGGCTGGGACAGGAGCTGCTCTGTTGGGAAGGAGCCAGTAGATACCCAGAGCCATCCCTGGCAGCAGGGAACAGGCCAGGGAGGTGGCAGATGATGGATGGGTCTGGTTGTGCCATGGTCTGGAGGCTATGGGGAGGTCCCTCCTGTTCACCCAGTTCCAACCCCTGCCACGGGCAGGGACACCTTCCACTAGAGCAGCTTGCTCCAAGCCCCTGTGTCCAACCTGGCCTTGAACACTGCCAGGGATGGGGCAGCCACAGCTGCTCTGGGCACCCTGTGCCAGCGCCTCAGCACCCTCACAGGGAAGAGCTTCTGCCTAAGAGCTCAGCTCAGTCTCTCCCCTCTGGCAGGTTAAAGCCATTCCCCTTGGCCTGTCCCTGCAGGCCCTTGTCCAAAGCCCCTCTCCAGGTTTCCTGCAGCCCCTTTAGGCACTGGAGCTGCTCTAAGGTCTCCCCTTCAGGAGCCTTCTCTTCTCCAGGCTGCCCCAGCCCAGCTCTCTCAGCCTGGCTCCAGAGCAGAGCTGCTCCAGCCCTCAGAGAAGCTGTGGTGTCCATAGAGATGCTCCATGTGTAGTGATACAGACACCTCACATGGCCATAAGGAGGTGGATTCCCCTCCCCACACTCCCCTCAGCACCCGAGGCGCAGGCAGGATGCGGTGCACACACAGCACCAGGTATGGACTGTTTAATCTCACACCCTCGTCTCATAGTTCAGCATCGTGACAGCATCCCCTGCGCCTCCTGCTCCTCCTCAGGCCACAGACTGTGCTCTGGACCCCTCCTCAGAGCTTGCAGCATCGGAGCAGCATCTCCAGCTTGCAGTAGCCTCTGGAAGAAGCAACCCAGAGAGTCCATGGGGAAACCCAATGAGAGTCACACCATCAGGGGTGGAAAACAGTGCAGGGAAGCCCCAGGCTTGCCTGGCACATCTCTGCCCTCCTCCTAGTGTGCGGGCAGGAGCCATCCAGGCAGACAGGGCTTGTTACACAGGACCAGACAGCACCAAGCTGGAGGGAGGCACGCAATGCCCTGGGTAGCAGATGCACAATCATAGCAAGGGGTTTTAGGGGCACCTTGCACTGGTTTTGGGGTGCTGCCCTGTCCCTGTGCTGCAGTGCTCTGCTTCCCCTTGCTCCAGGCTGCTGGGGCAGTGGCAGGTCTGGTGGACACATCCACAGGGGACAAGGGGACGGCGTGGCCCAGCCTCTGGCTCTGCCACCTCCCTTGTGGCCCCAAGGGAGCTGATCCGTGTGCCTAATTGCTGGTCCCAGCTGTGTTCTCCTCGCACTGGGGGCTGCCGGTCCCCCTGCCAGCCCCAGCGCCATCACAGTGTGGGTGCTGAGGATGCTCAGCACTCTGGTCCCCACAGCAACTTGCAGACATCTCAGCGAAAGCATCAGCCATGGCCTGGCGGACAGTCTCGGTCAATCTGGGGACATCTGTGGAGCTCAGGCCCTGGGTTTCCACCTTGGGGAGGATTTGGATGGTGCACGTCCCTGCATAGAGAAGGGGAAGACCAGGGATGCTGTTAGATGAACCTACCAGGAAGCAAGTCTCCTCACCAGCCCCAGTGTTCCACAGAGACCTCCAAGCCGCACATCCCTCATCCCTACAACCAGCCCTGACCACCTTCCAGCAATGGGGCTTCTTGTCCATCACTTACCAGAGGTGAATTTCTTTTCCTTGGAGTTGAAGAAGTCCCAGTACGGGGAGAATACGATGGGGAAAATGGGGACCTGCAGGACACAGAGTATTAGGGGTGTCCATCACACAGACCCCCTCCAGCTCCCGACATGGCCCAGGCTTCAGCGGCTCCCTGTGCCCTCACAGGGTGCCTGTCCCTGGGGACTGCAGAACCCAGAAGACCCTGATGACTCCATCCCGCTGCCCCAGGGTGCACGTTCCCCCACTCCATCGAGGGCAAGTGGAGGGGAAGGTTGGCCTCACCTGAGCCTGCACAGCCAAGTGGAAAGCCCCACGTTTGAAGGGCAGCATGGATTTGTCCTGGTTCCTGGTGCCTTCAGGGAAAATCCACACTCGGAGCTGCATAGGACAGGGGGGCACGTGAGCATGGACCCAACCCAGTCACCTTGGAAGCCCTCTTGCCCCATTGGTGCTTGCTCCCCAGCTCCCCTCTTGCTCCCTCACGTTTTCATGCCGCATGGTCCTGGCTGTCTGGGAGATGACATTGATGGCATCTTCTCTCTTATAGCGGTCGATGAAGATGATGCCACTGAGCCAGCAGGCCCACCCCACCATGCCCATGTATAGGAGTTCCTTCTTGGCGACAGGCACACAGCGGTCAGGGATGACCTCCACCATGCCTGGAGGATGGATGGGAGGGGAAAGGATCAGTCCACACCCAATGGCACCCAGCACCAACCAGCCCTGTGGCTGTAGTGACCTGGTATCATCATCCATTGACCCAACCCTCCCTCTGTAGCACACACATAGCCCTGAGCTCCTGTCCCACCACCTCTTCTGGCTTATGCCTACCACACTGCCCTGTACAAACCCTGGTCCTGGCCCCTCTGGGACCCCAGAGGGTGAGCCTGGTCCACTCCTGCAACACCCCAAAAGCTGCCTGTGCAAGTGCTGAGGGCCCCATCTCCTTTGCACGTACCCATGAGGTCAAGGGAAGCTTGGTGGTTGCAAACTATCACGTAGAGCTGCTCGGTGTTCAGGTGCTCTGAGCCCCACACCTGCATCTTGATGCCATACAGGTGTTTGAGGGGCAGGATTGCAGCACGCAGGAGCCTAGGGCAGAGGAACACACATCAAGAGCAGATCACACAGAGTGGGGCTGTGATGCTTTCCCACTCAGGGAGCAAAGCACAAGATGGGCCGGGGTAGATGTGGTCTGAATGAGCACAGTCTGTGTCAGGCTGTATTCAGCCTTTGCTTTTCTAAGCACATTTACAGCCTGCATAGCTCAGAGCTAACCTTGTAACCACCCCCAAGGTGAGACCAGCTGCTGTCAGTAGGAAAAAGTCTTCATTGGAGCTGCTGATAAGGAAAAGCAGCCAACACAAGGGAGAAGAGCAGACTTTCTGATGCCCAGGGATGATAGGAAAGCAAAATGAGAAGGGATGGGATTTCTGCCTGCAGCCAAGGTGCAAACCATCACATCCCAGTGAGGGACCACAGTCTTTGGCCAGATAAGCTTCACCCTGAGGTGTGCAGCTGGAAACCCAGACACCAGCACTGCAGACACATAGTGCCAGAGGAGCTGGATAGCAACCGAGGGGAGCTGAGCTGTAGGTGGATGAGCTCTGGACAGGACAAGAGGAAACGGCCTCAAGCTGCACCAGGGGAGGTTTAGATGGAGCTGAGGAACAATTCCTTCCCCAGAGGGTGCTCAGGCATTGGAACAGGCTGCCCAGGGCAGTGCTGCAGTCACCATCCCTGCAAGTGTTCACACACTGTGTAGAAAAGACCCTCAGTGCCATGGGTTAGTGGTGGCCTTGGCAGTGCTGGGGTAATGGTTGGACTGGATGAGCTTAAAGGTCTTTTCCAATTGAGTTGATTCCATGACTGTATGAAGGTGGACATGCAGAGGAAGTCTAGATGGTTTTACAGGGATGTGGATGTCTCCATGGATTGTCCCAGCAGAGCAGCCAAAGGGCAGCACCGTGGGCACCAAGCTTTGTGCTGCAGGTGGAGGGGGAAGAAAGCAGGGAAGCGGAAACCAACTCTGCTTCATTCTGCAGAGGAAATCACAAAGAACAGCTTCACTGGGCCTGCAGCGTCAGGAAGAGATGGACCTTTCATCTGTGCTGATGGAAGGAGGAACAAGGAAGAGCAGTGTCACCATCCAGAGAGGGTTGGACCAGATGGCAGAGCTGATGAGGGGTGACACTCAATATGAGAGTAACGAAAGGAACGGAAGGAGGATGAAGCAACGGGGATTGCGGCACCCAAGTGGAGATAAAGAGCTGGAACACTTTTGGCATTGAAATGGGGCACTCTCCAACCCATGGCATGAAGAGCATCCATGCCAGGACCCACACATCTGTCAGCAACTGGTCCCAAGGAGCCCACAGGGGCAGGGCACAGTGGTGTCAGCAGGAACTCAGCACCAGGGAGGGATGAGAAGAAGCTTGGGAGGAGAGAGTAGAGGTAGGCACAAAGGAAGAAGGAGACATGATGTTTAGAGGGTACACTGTATCAGCAGAACCCCTATCCCTTAGGAGATGTAGGCTCAGAGATCCCTGTGTCTGCAGAGAAGCAAAACACTTGTGGCAATGCCCCAAAGCCAGGAGTAATGACAGGAGTGTGCTCCAAGCCGGAGGCTTTGGGATTTGGAGCCTGAGGAGGAGGCGAAGCTGGGCGTGATGCTCCCATGGAGGATGGCTGCAAGGTGTTGGTGGGACAAGATAAGGCACAGTGAGTCACGCTGAGTCACCCGGGGATTTCCACTGAGCCGGAAGCATTTGCGCCAGAGCTCGGGGCACCTCTGGATGCATCCATGTGTGCACAGCATTTCTGCATCAAACTTCTGCCAAGGGCCCGGAATCCATTGGCATCAACACACGATGGCTCAAGCCCAGAGATGCCACAAGCGTGGGCATCTTTCACCCTGACATAATGGCGTCCCTCCTGGTGCGCTTATCATGCCCAGGAATCCAGTGTCAAGATTGCAACACCCTTGAAAGCAATTGGACCTTCCCCTCGCGTTGCACAGCAATGTTATCTGGGCTGCCACCACCCTGGAGCAGAGCTGAGAGCTGGGATAGGACTGTGCCATGCCCCACAGCTGATGGCACCCAGACATCCCCAAATCTCTCTGCCAAAGCACAGTTCCTGGGGCTCCCGCTGGGCAGGGAGATGGTGATGGGGGTGCATTTCCATCCTGCTAATGATGGTACCTCCAACCTTGGCCAACCCCTCCCCTATAATCCACTCAACTGATGACCCCAATATAGTGATGCTCAAGAATGATCTCTTTCATGCTATGCCATCCCCCACGTACCATTAATCCTGAGCCAGCTGGCCACCTCCATCATGGTGTATCTTTCCCTTGGGATGGCCAGCAACTCTTCACCACACCAGAAGATGCAGATGCACACTTCATTGCCACGTGGACACAACCACAGCCCTTGATGTGGCCCCAGGACTCAATAAGTATGGCTGGGGCAGGAGACAGCATGTGTCCACAAACCCGCACAAGCTCCTCCACCCAGCCATCTCCACAGCAGACACGCATCCCCGTGCCATACTCACTTCATGTTCTCCACAGAGCGTCCCCGAAGAGCTGCGAAGGGGGACAGCAGGGTGGCCATGGCCATGATCCAGCAGTTGAAGAAGGCCATCTTGCAGAAGTAGTGGAAGGTGGCATTGTACCGGTAGAGCAGCAGGGCTGCCAAGGGCAGGAGGAGCAGCAGCCCATGGAGCAGGACCACCTCCATCATGCTGCCCCAGCAGGAGGATGCTGAGGAGCTCATCCCGGGAGCAGGGCGAATGGCACAGGGGATGCCGAGGAGCATGAATGGTGGATGAATCAGGTCTATCAGCAGAGCAGCATGTGGGCGTTTGGGGCTGGTCCAGGGCAAGGTGCTGCGTGTATCTCACCCTGTGCAGAGGCTTGAGGATGCACTGAATTAGATGGGAGGCAGGCAACCCCACCAAGGGTGGAGAGTGGTGGTGAGTCAATGCCGGGGACCCTGGATCACCCGAGGAGTCACTGCTGGGAAATGCCTTCCTGGGCTGTTAAAAGCCATTGCAGAGGTGCTGGAGCGGGTCCAGAGAAGGGCAATGGAGCTGGTGCAGGGCCTGGAGCACAGTGTGATGGGGAACAGCTGAGGGACCTGGGGGGTTCAGATGGAGAAGAGAAGGCTCAGGGGGGACCTGATCGCTCCCTACAACTGCCTGAGAGGAGGATGCAGCCAGGAGGGGGCTGGGCTTTGCTCCTGAGGAACAAGGGATGGGACAAGAGGAAACGGCCTCAAGCTGCACCAGGGCAGGTTTAGATGGAGCTGGGGAACAATTCCTGCCCCAAAGGGTGCACAGGCATTGGAACAGGCTGCCAGGGCAGTGCTGCAGTCACCATCCCTGCAAGTGTTCACACACTGTGGAGATGAGGCCTCAGTGCCAGGGGTTAGCGGTGGCCTTGGCAGTGCTGCGGAACGAGTGGACTGGATGAGCTTAAAGGTCTTTTCCAACCAAGCTGCTTCTATGATTCTCTGACTTGATGCAATCAGATCTGTTGCCCACAAACACATCCATGCTTTGGGCACCTTTCCCAGCCACAGGAGCCCCAACCCTGGGAAAGGAGGATTGCAGCTCATAGGGACAGCAGGAGCTGGTTCTGGTCCATGCCCATCACCCCAAGGCTTGCCACAGATCCTTGTTAGCATCATGGCTAATCCCCAATCATTGGATTACTGGAAAACATCCCCCTGCTGCTCCCTGCCTGGGTCTGCAGCAGGCACGTGGTGCCAGCACTCTCCATCTCTCTGCTCCCCAACAAGCTGGGCTGCAGGAGCCCCTCACTGTTCCCTTCCCAAGGCCCAGTGTGTGCCACCAAGGTCTAAGCAATGCCACAGCGGTCTGAGCCCTGTCACCCCCTGCTCCTAACCTGGGCTGAAGGAGACACCAGAGGGTGCCCCAGTTGGCAGCCAGGGGCTGCATTGCATTAGGTGTTTACAGAGGTGTAATTAGCCTGAGCAGGCTGTAATCAGCCTCTCCTCTGCTCTGCTGCTCTCGCGCTGGGCACGCAGGATCCAGGCCAACGCTGGGTTGAGCTGCAGAAGCTCTGGTCTTGCTTTTGTGATTGCAGAGCTAACTCTGGCCTGCTCTCAGCAGCCAGCAGCACCTCCCAGCCCAGGTCTTCCATGTCCCAGCCCTGCCAGGATGTGCTTACACTGCTGCCCCAACCCATCGGTTTGCCTCTGAGTAGGAACCTGTGAGCAGAGTCCTTCGTTCATGCCTTCCCATCACAACCGCACCACAGCTCTGGGGCAAACAGTCCCATTATACCTCACTGGAAAGAAGTATCACATCCCCTGGGTCAAACCCAGCAGCCCTGCCCTCATCTGACACAACCTACCTTCAGCAAAACCACTGTGCATCACTCCTGCTCCATTCCGCCCCATGCTTGTGGCTGCCTTTTTCCATCCTCACCCTCTCCCTGTCCCCGCTGATGAGGGTACAAGAAGGTGCCTTTGTGCTCCTGGCTGTGTGATGCTCCCCCCTGCTGCCAGCTGAGGGGTGCCCTGGCTTATCCAGCATGACCCAGAGAAGGTTCCAGGGGTTACTTCCACCATGGGTGTTGCAATTCCTATTGCTTCATCCTCCCATTCCTCTCATTATTCCCATATTCAAGCGAAGATTGGGCCATATCTTCAGCCTACCCTTCCTGTCCACCCCATTCCCAGGTGACTCCTCTCCTCCTCCATACCTTTCTGTCTGTACGGATGTGGAAACATCTGTGCACCTCCTTCCCCATCAAACTCAGCTTTGCTTTAGGATGGCCTCCTTCCCGTCTGCTCTTCGTGCTCTGCCAGGGCAGTCTCACAGCCTGCAGATGTGCCCTCATGCCACAGCCCAGTGCTGACTTGTTTGCTCCATGTTAGGGAGCTTCTCCTCCAGCTTCAGCAGGAGCCAGGCTGGGGGGGAGCTCAGGGGGAAGATCTGCCTGTGCCAGAGCACAGCTTAGTCCTGGGCTGAGGGAGGATGAACCCTGCTTTCCATTGGGACACCAGGAGAGAAACAGGAAACCCCTGACATGGGATGAGGGCAGAAGGGAGGGATTTAAGCTTAGGCACCAGCTTTCTGCATGCTCAGAGCTCCATGTGACAACCAGCCCTGAAGTCCCCTCCTAGGAGCTCTCCTGTTAAGGCAAAGCCTACAGGCAACTGGCCCAGAACCCCACCGGGGTCAGGCTCCCGTCATCCCTAAGTCAGGCTAGGGAAATGGCAGAGGTACGGGACAGCTTCCAGCACCCAAACTGTATCTGTCCCCCCTTGTCCCTTCTTCCTGGTGAGCAGCAGAGACACTGAATCCTGGAGACTCCCAGGATCTCCCCTTTTCAGGCTGCTGTCCCTATGTGAGGGGGAGTTACAGCTCCCGGTGTAAGGTCCTGGGGCCGTGGAGCCCAGGGAGAAGCCACTCCTGAGAACCACAGCCGGGGGTCAAAAGGGAAGAGAGGGAAGAGAAGAGGAGGAAGAGAAGGGAAGAGAGAGAAAGGAAGAGAGAGAAGGGAAGAGAGAGAAGGGAAGAGAGAGAAGGGAAGAGAGAGAAGGGAAGAGAGAGAAGGCAGAGAAGAGAAGGAAGACCCCCACGGGGCCGGGGCCGGGGCCGGGGCCGGGGCCGGGCCCGGGGGATGAGCACGCGGGTGAGAAGCCCCGGGTCTGCCTCGACTGGCAGCGAAATTAGAGGGCGGGGCGAGGGTGGTGACGTTCAGCTATAAAAGGAGGGGAGGGCTGATATATCTATAAAAGGAGTGGGCGGGACCTGCAGGGCGGGGCAATGTCCACATAAGGAGTGGGCGGGACCTGCAGGGCGGGGCAATGTCCACATAAGGAGTGGGTGAGGGGCGGGGCGGTGTCCAACAAGGGGCTCCTCTCCGGAGCCAGTGGCGCCGGCGCCCGAGCCGGTCCCCGGCGCCGTCCAGGCCGCTTTGGGGCTCCAGCGGGCGCTGCGGCACCGCAGAGCCGTGCCTCAGAGCGGGGTCCGGCCCCGGTCCGTGCTGCGGTACCGGGGCGATCCCCGCGTTCCCAGACGTGGCTGCCGGGGTGGCGCCGCTCCCCGGGAGAGCCGAGCCCTGCGGGGCTGGGCACCGGCTCTGGGAACCGCCGGGGGCTCTCTGGGAGCTGGGGGCTCCGGGAGACGCGGCCGAGTCCTGCAAGCGGAGACCGAGGTATGAGCCTGGCCTGGAACTGGGCTCGGAGCTGAGCAATGAAGTCTGAGCCTTGGAGTCTGGAAGCCGGCTCCTGCGGCCGTTCCGGCTTTGGAAGCAGCGACTGAGTCCTGCGGTTTCGGGGCTCATAACTGGGGTCGCTAAAGCCAGATTTGGGGCTCATAAATGGAGACCATGACCCACATGCAGAGTCTGGATCTCGGCTCGTGTGGTCAGTTGAGCTGCTCAAAAGCCGGGATCAGAGCTGAGAAACGAAGCCCCATGTGTGAAAGTCGTGGCGTGAGGTGATTTCCTGGGGTGATGCTGGGGCTCAGAAACTCGGACCAAGTTCTGCCTTTGACTGCTCAGCACCAGGAACCAAGTCCTGTACTTTGGAGGCTCAAAACCACACTCCTTTGGCTAGTTCTGGGGCTCATAGAGACCAAGTCCTGAGTTTGGGGGGCTTGACACTAGACTTATTGGCTGGCTTTAGGGCTAACACAAAACACTGTTTGGGGGCTCAAAACAAGGCTCCTATGGCCAGATTTAGGTCTCAAAAATAGAGATGAACTCCTGTGATTTGGGAGCTGCATTCGGGGCTCAGAAGCAGAGACTGATTGCTGCTTGGAGTGTGAATCCGGGGTCTCTCAGCCAGTTTTAGGGCTCACAAAAACCCCAACACTAAGTGCTGTGTTTGAAGCGATCCAAATCAGGCTCATTTGGCCAAATTTTGGGCTCAGACATGGCGACGAAGTCCTGCATTTTGGGGCACAGAACGAGACTAAATGTTGTGTTCTGCGGGAGCTGAGAAGTGGGCTCATGGGGCTGCTGTTAGAGCTGAGAAACAGAGATAAGTGCTGTGTTTTGGAGCCTGGGGCAGGCCGATGTGACCCATCAAAGGGCTCAGAAATTGAGACCAAGTGCTGCGTTTTGGGTGCTTGGCACCAGGGTTCCTCAGCCAGTTTTGGGCTCCCAAGAAGAGCCAATGCTGCATTGGGGGGGTTGGAACAGAGACCAAGTGCCCTGTGTGTGTGCTGGGAGCCAGGCTCATGCGGCCAGCGCTGAAGCTATGGGGCTAAAAGCTGCGGTTCAGTGCCCAGAGCAGGGTCTGGGTCCTGCCGGGTGGAGCCTGACCCAGAGACCGGCCCTGTGCTCCGGGGGCTCACACCCGCACCATGCGGGAGGCCGAGACCGACGGCGCCGGCCGGAGCACGCGGAACCCCCGCCCGCTCCCGCGTCTTGGTTCGGGCTCTGCGCGAAGCCACCGCCCTCCTTCCGCGGCCGCAGCCCCCGCGGGACCGCGCACGGAGCGCTGGGGTGGCAGCCCCGGCCCGGTGCGGGCAGCGGCTACGGGCGGGAGCGCGCAGCGCGGAACTCTGTTCCCGCTCCCCGTTGCGGGCCCGGCCGCTGCAGCAGCTCCGCGGCGCCGGGGAGGAGGAGGCGCTGAGGCCGAGGCACAGCTCCGCAGCGGGGCCCGCACAAAGCCCGGGAAGCGGCGGACACCGGCAGGGACCCGATCCCGGCAGCCGCCCGCTGGCGCGGGCTCTGCGCATCCCCAGCCCCGACATAGCCTCAGAACGCGGGACCGGAGGAAGAGGCTGCGTTTGACCAAGCCTGCAGGTGTGGAAGATTCCCCCAATGGGGAATTGGCTGGTTACTAAGTGCTGCTTGGAGGCTGAGCCCATCCTGAGCACCCGTGCTAGAAAGGAAGTCTGCAGTGATGCGTCTTCTTGTGGTAGGAATCTCCTTCTCACGGACCACATCCCACTTCTGCTGATGGTGTTTTACTAGGTTGAGCTATCCACTAATGGAGATTTCCTCTCTCCAGGACAGGGCCACACGCACTGTAGGCTAAACAAGGCTATTTTAACTTGGCCTCACTGCAGGGTTCAAAGGGCTGAAAGAAATTGGTAAAGGTCCCTCCAGTCCTGGGTCAAAAGCTTTTTGATCTCTGCAGCGGATATTTTCCTACAACACGTAAAGAAGGATTTCTTCTCAGATAGAGCACTTATGCAGAGTAAAAGGGATCCTGGCATGCAGCCTCTGTGGGAAATGACCACCCAACCCACAAGACACAGAGTATTTCATGTCACGGGAAGGACTGCAAGGTGCAGAGACCAAGTTATCCTGATGCATTAAAGAAACACAGTGGTGCTCTCGTGCACTTTCCTCCCCTTGGCATCTTGGCAGAGCATCTGCAGTGGAAAGGATAACACAGAGTTACGGTCTGGGATGTAGCAGAACTTTAATGAGTCAAATGAGGAAAACAGGACAGTCTCAATGGAAGCCCCAGTGCAGGGAGCGCCAGGGGCAGGAAGGAGTCTGTGCCCCGTGGCTGTGGTAGATCCCACCAGCTGTCCATCTGCTCCCCACAGAGGGAGCAGGGCCAGCAGGTCCTCCCTAGGCTGGCTTTGTGGGGCTCCCAGCCCAGGTGAGCACAAGAGAACAAGGGCTTGGGAGGGAAAGGAGAGAGTGGCAGAGGTGAAAAGCTTCAAGGGGCATGCAAGGGGTGTTGGGGTTCCTCAGCTGCTCTGGAAGCAACAACCAAAAGCTCCTTCCCCAGAGCAGTGCCGTCTTCTGTGTCCCTGGGCCCTTCCCCAGGGCCATCGCCAGCAGCTTTAGCAGGGGAAGCACCTCCTGCCACAGTAGCGGCCGCCCAAGCCAGAGAGGCCCAAGCCGGAGAGGCTAAAGCCTCCGGAGTTGATGGGCACTCCCTCGGAGCTGAGGATGCTGCCAACGGCAGCGGAGGTGGAGGAGCCCACGGCGGTGTTCTGCGGGAAGGAGCTGAGGATGGGGCCGGGCAGAGTCACCACCACGGGGGAGGGCTGGATGGCGACGATGGAGTCCTGGCACTGCCTGACACAGGGCTCATTGCAGCTGTTGGCCAGCGGGGTCGGGCCACAGGGCTGGCAGGGCACGCACGGACTGTAGCAAGACATGTCTGGATGGTAGAGCTTCACCTGGAGAGAGGGCAAGGGCAAGCAGAGCAGACATGGGTCAGGAGCAGCCTCTTGTCCCACAACATGACAGACCCTTTCCCTTAGCCCAAAAGAGGTCCACCAAGAGCATCCAAGCTCAGGGAGATTCCCAGTCCCACAGCCCAGAGACACCTCACCCAAGCTCTAACATCAGTTCATGCTGCACATTCTTCACCCTTCCCTCTCCCATGGAAAGCAGCCTCAGATGCCATAAGACAAGAAAGCAGGTATGTGCTGAGATCACCCAGATGGGAAAGAGAGGGAGGAAATCAGTAAGAGGACAAGAGCTTCACACTCACCTTGTTCTCTAGGAGATGGAGGCGAGAGCAGTGGATGAGAGAGTGAGGAGAAGTTCCTACTTTTATACTGCTCCTGTACTGCCCCAGGCCCACAGTCACTGCACACAGGCAGTAATTTTCCAGCAGACTCACCTCCAAAGCAAAACACCCACCTGATGGCAGAGGTTGGGGCTTGGTTTCTGCCATTTAATTTCCTCATTTCTGACATGACCACCAGGCCATGGAGGATCCTTTCAAGTGCTATAATGAGAGGCCAAAGCATTTCCCAAACAGCAACATGTCAGCAGAGGCAGAAGATACACCCCCAAGTGCTGGTGGGATCTGTGCAGCTGGAGAACATGGATGTGGGGAAGTCTGGTGAGGTTGTGTGCAACCTCCTGTCCAGGAAGGTGATGTTCCCACCAAGGGCCATGGCCACCCAAACCTCCTGATTCCTCACCAAATGGTGTGGATTTGGGTCCCTTCTCACTACTGTAGACGTGTGTTTGTGCCTGGCACAGTGTCTCATTCCTCCTGCTTTCCTCACACCACCATGGACATTGGCTGCTCTCTTGGGACCCTGTCTAGCAGGAGACACTTTACCAAATGATGCTGATGTCCTGTGAGTCCCCCAAGCTGTGGCAAGGTCATGCTAAGGGCAGTGGCCACTGGGAGCTGTATTTCCTGGGTTATGGATGGAGCTGCCCTGTCTGCAGGGGAATTGAGCCCTGAGTGGACATGGGCTGCACTCCTGGCATGTCCTCACAGCAAAGGCTGACACACGCCAGGCCAGAATTAGAGTGTGACTCGCCACGGGTAGGGAGAGTCTACCCCAGGAAGCTTGCCTACGAAATGGAATGCATTCCCCTGCCCTCCTGGGATGCGTCCCATGTGCCTCCATGGCTGCAGGGCAGGGAAGTGCATCCCTCCTTGATGTGCTTTGAGAGCTGGTTTTGTACTCAGAGGTGTTCTGAGCACTTGTCCTCCTTGAGCATCCCCAGACACATTGCACTGCAGAGTCCTGCCAGCTCTCACTGCTTGGGCAGTCGGAAGAGATTTTCTTGCCTTCCCCATGGTGCTGGGCTGTGTTCCACACTGAGGGGGCCTTTGGGGCATGGGATGGGAGGAGTGATGGAGCCCTGATGGCCGGAGAAGACGTATCGCCCCAGATTGAGGGTTGAATCCCAGACACAGGGGAGATGTTTTCTGCAACCCTTTCTTTTCCTCTGTGGAGTAGGCAGGACTTTGCATTAAGGGGTTAAACACTATTTGCCCCGGTCTGGGCCCCTGCAGTGCACCAGGAGTCAGTGGCAACCAAGGGGTCTTTGTGGCACTCATCAAAACCTTTGGAGAGCAGCAGACGTGCCAGATTTCAATCCCATGTCCTGCCCTCTTCCCCAGCCTGCATTTCATCAGTTGGTCTGCAATGACTGTTACAGCATCAAAACCCTTGGTTAGATGAGATTAACAGCATTTGCTTATCCCTTGTCAGTAAATTCGTCCACTAAAGACCAAGGACAAGGACCCTCGGAGTACTTTCACCTTTCTTGTATCCCTTGTCCCCAATGGATCTGCTCCATTCAGCCTTTCCCCAAGCTCCCTTTTGCTACTGAGCTGCCTGAAGGAAGACCTCATTGCTGGTTCAATGCCAGGTGGGTTTTGGGTTCCTTAACCTCACACTCAGGTTTCCTAAACCTGCACATTCAGAAACCTGGCAGATGCTCTCCCCAAAGCAAAGGGCACCAAGAGGAAGACAGTTGAAACCTCTTCCTGCAAAGGCAGTAGGGAGCTCTATGTCACTGTCCCGAGCCAACATCCCCTTCTTGCCCGGAACCTCCACACTCCACCACTTGAGGGCACTTCACCCTACAAAACACGGTGTTCCCAGCGATATCCTTTGGAATGTCATGGCAGCACATGAAAGCGGAGCACATCGCAAAGAAGGTATGTGAGAAATGAGGACATGAAAAGGAAGCATTGATGGAAAACAAACCCCAAACTGTGCCATCAGGTGGGTGTTTTGCTTTGGAGGTGAGTCTGCTGGAAAATTACTGCCTATGTGCAGTGACTGTGGGCCTGGGGCGATAAAGGAGCAGTATAAAAGCAGGAACTTCTCCTCACTGTCTCATCCACTGCTCTCGCCTCCATCTCTTAGAGAACAAGGTATGAAACCATGTCTGCTTCTCCTTCTTGTATTCCTCCAGGGTATCTCAGCTCATACCTTCCCTATGTCCCCCATTTGGTCTTGGAACTGCTTGACATGGGAAAGGAAATGGGGCACCAAGTGTGTCATGTAGATAGGCTGGGGCTTGGTTATCTGTGTCCTGAGGTATGGGCTTAGAAGGACTCTCTGGGCTTGGTTGCTCATGTCAGGGTCTTTTGGCCTGAGGGGAAGGAGAAGTCCATGGGTCTCTGTACACCAACTCCAGCTCTTGTAGTGACTTGTGGCTTGTCTCTGTCATGGTGGTGCGAGAGGCTGCTCCTGACCCATGTCCCTGCTCTGCTTGCCCTTGCCCTCTCTCCAGGTGAAGCTCTACCATCCAGACATGTCCTGCTACAGTCCGTGTGTGCCCTGCCAGCCCTGTGGCCCGACCCCACTGGCCAACAGCTGCAATGAGCCCTGTGTCAGGCAGTGCCAGGACTCCATCGTCGCCATCCAGCCCTCCCCCGTGGTGGTGACCCTGCCCGGCCCCATCCTCAGCTCCTTCCCGCAGAACACCGCCGTGGGCTCCTCCACCTCCGCTGCCGTTGGCAGCATCCTCAGTTCCGAGGGAGTGCCCATCAACTCCGGGGGCTTTAGCCTCTCCGGCTTGGGCCTCTCTGGCTTGGGTGGCCGCTACTGCGGCAGGAGGTGCCCCCCCTGCTAAAGCTGCTGGCGATGGCCCTGGGGAAGGGCCCAGGGACCCAGAAGATGGCACCGCTCTGGGGATGCCGACTCCTTCCTGCCTTTGGTGCTCCCTGCACCAGGATCTCCTCTCACAGTGTCTTTGTTTCCCTATTTTCACTCATTAAAGTGCTAATGCATCCCAACCCATGACTTTGTGTTATCCTTTTTCAGGCAGATGCCAAGATCCCAAGAAATGCATTTCCTTTGCAGTTTTGACCTTGCTTGATTTCATGGCAAATATACATTGCAGAAGAATCAGAATTATTCTTTGGCCTTTCTCAATCACTTCTTTTGGTTTAGCCCACATGATGGGGTAACAAAACTGCAACTACACTGAGAAGGAGGAGAGGCATTGTCTTCAGAATTTCAGACAGGAAGATGCTCTCTTCACCACTGACGTATCCAAACCCATGTAATACCTTGCTGCCAAGCTGTTAGAATACAACACTGGTTCATTCTGGGCTATGTTTTTCACATGGCCCTTGTGCACAGAGCATTCTCCAGTCCTTAGGAGACCTCCTTGTCATCAGATGACTTCCATCACTGCCAGTCCTCTCAGGTACTTTATGCCTCTCTAAGCCTTGGTTCACCTTCCTTACTAAATCACAAGATCTTGAACAGGCGTCATGCCCTCACGCTAGACAGGACACACCTCCAGAGACTGCAATTCACAGCTTCTTTTCCAAGTCCACTGTCAATTCCTTGGTCCCTAGTGAGGGATCCCAGCTGTTTGGCTTCCTTACCTTCCAGTTCCTGACTGTTGGCTCCACTGTCCAAACATCGGAGTTGCCATGCAGCAACCTGCTCACCAGGCTGGTGACTGTAATGTTTCCACACGTCTTGAAATTCTCTTGAGGTCAAGGACTGGGTGCAACCAAGTCCAGGTTGGACGGGGCTTGGAGCAACCTGGTTTAGTGGAAGGTGTCCCTGCCCGTGGCAGGGATTTGGAACTGGACAAGCTTCTTCCCCAAACCTTTCTACTATTCGATTCTGTACTTTCTGTCTCTTCAGTTACTTGTCTCACTTCATCCTCCCACCCCTTTGCTGCAGGGCTCCCTTCCTGATCACACTCTTCCCTCCTTACTTCTTTACTAGTCAATGAGAAGGACCCATCCGCCTCATTGTCCACTGTTTCTTTTTCATGACCAGAACAATTACTGCAGGTAGCGTTTGGGTGCCTGTCCCAGCTGTGGTGCCCTCACCTGTGGTTTGGGTCTCTGTCTCAGCTACCCTGTTCTTAGATGTAGTTGGGATCCCCGGCTGAATCATGACATCTCCAGAGGTCATATGGGTCCCTGTTTTGATCATGGCCCTCTGATGCTAAGGAGCTGTGGCTCGATAGACACAGGTCAAGACCAATAGAGTGCTAAGACCAGCTGGTTTTCAAACATCTGCCAGCCAGGGACTGGCCACCTCAGGGCACATTTCACTGTCACCACACCCAGACATTGTCACCTCTTAAGCCAGCTTGACAGCAGTTTCCACAAACCCACACTAAGCCAACAGCTAATTAGCATTTGTAAAAACCTCACCAAAGAGTGGACAAGGACCTCGGGAACCTGCCCAACGGAATGAGCCACATCAGTCTTGGATGGGGAAGAGGGAGGTGTATTCCCTCGTGTTCTCCACTAGACAGCTCCCCCAGCACAGTTGGGGCATCAATGCCAGGGCAATTACTGCTTGGTTCAGTAGACAAAATCCTTAATAAGGAACTGAAGCACAGGTAGGAGATACAGATGAGGTGGGAAGCAGGGACAGGCCACTTCGAATGTTGTCCAAGTATGCAGAAATGTGATACGGAAAGCCAAGGCCCATTTGGAATTCTATCTAGCTGAGGATATTTAGAACAACAGGAAGGGCTTCTTCAAATAGATCAATAATGAGAGGAAAATGTGGGCCCACTACTAACTGGAGCACAGACCCTGGTAAAAGAGGACACGAAGACAGTGCCAAGCAAAACCCAAAACATTTATGTGTTGTCAGCATAATTCCAGGTACAACTACAAAGAACCAGTACGAGGGCTAACGTGGGGCCAACTCCATCCAGGTAGATCCTGCACAGTGCTATTACAAATCACTACACAATTTTCCCCTCCCAAGATGACTGCTGAGCAGCAGCTCCCTCACTGGGCATTTTGAGAGAGCAACTGTAGGGGAAAGGATGAGAGAGAGGCATGGGTTGGGATGCATTAGAACTTTAATGAGTCAAAACAGAGAAACAAAGACACTAAGTGGAGATCCTGGTGCAGGGAGCACCAAAGGCAGGAAGGAGTCGGCATCCCCAGAGCAGTGCCATCTTCTGGGTCCCTGGGCCCTTCCCCAGGGCCATCGCCAGCAGCTTTAGCAGGGGAAGCACCTCCTGCCGCAGTAGCGGCCGCCCAAGCCAGAGAGGCCCAAGCCGGAGAGGCTAAAGCCCCCGGAGTTGATGGGCACTCCCTCGGAGCTGAGGATGCTGCCAACGGCAGCGGAGGTGGAGGAGCCCACGGCAGTGTTCTGCGGGAAGGAGCTGAGGATGGGGCCAGGAAGGGTCACCACCACGGGGGAGGGCTGGATGACGACGTTGGAGTCCTGGCACTGTCTGACACAGGGCTCATTGCAGCTGTTGGCCAGCGGGGTTGGGCCGCAGGGCTGGCAGGGCACGCACGGGCTGTAGCAGGACATGTCTGGATGGTAGAGCTTCACCTGGAGAGAGGGCAAAGTCAAGCAGAGCAGGGACATGGGTCAGGAGCAGCCTCTTGCCCTTAGGCAAGCTAAACCTGAGACAAGAGCTGGAGGTGTTGTAGGGAGATCCATGGATTTCAGCTTCCCCTCAGCCAAAAAATGCTCCTTCAAGAACAGTGACATACAGGGAACTCTCTGTGTAGCCATCCCTCGCTTCAGGCAGCCCCAGCCTATCTGCATAATGCACCTTGTGCTCCCTTCCCTCTCTCATTATTAGTACCCCCTTGACCCAGCATAGGACAAAAGGCAAGTGTATGCTGAGAAAAGCTGAAGAGAAAAAGGAGGCAGAAGGAGAGGAAAAAGGCTTCAGACTCACCTTGTTCTCAAGGAGATGGAGGCGAGAGCAGTGGATGAGAGAGTGAGGAGAAGTTCCTGCTTTTATACTGCTCCTGCACTGCCCCAGGCCCACAGTCACTGCACACAGGCACTTATTTTCCAGGAGACTCACCTCCAAAGCAAAACGTGCACCTAATGGCACAGGTTGGGTTTGGTTTCCGTCAACGCAGCCATTTCACTTCCTCATTTCTGAAATGACCATTATGTCACAAAGGATCCTTTCAAGTATCAAGATGAGAGGCCCAAATATTTCCTGTCAGGAACACATCAATACTAGCAGAAGACATACTGCAAGTGGTGGAGGTGTTTGTGCAGGTAAGAGGCATGGCTCTGGAGAGAACTGGAGAGGTTGTTTTCAACCCTCTGGACAGAAATGTGCTGTCTCACCAATGCAGTCCTCCCTGGCTTGTGTCCATTTGTTTGGCCAAGCTATCCCCTCTTGTGAGAACATCTCGGGTCCCAACCAAGGCCATCTGCAGGCACATCAGTAGCACCCGCATGGCCATGCAACACGTCAGAAATGAGGAAATGAAATGACAGCATTGATGGAAACCAAGCCCCAACCTGTGCCATCAGGTGGGTGTTTTGCGTTGGAGGTGAGTCTGCTGGAAAATTACCACCCGTGTGCAGTGACTGTGGGCCTGGGGCGATGAAGGAGCAGTATAAAAGCAGGAACTTCTCCTCACTCTCTCATCCACTGCTCTCGCCTTCATCTCCTTGAGAACAAGGTGAGTATGAAATTCCTTCTCATCCTCCTTTTCATCCTGTTTCTCCTCATCCCCCTCTGGGATTTCTCAGCCTATACCTGCTCCTTCATCCCACACTGGGAGATGAAGCTGCTTGTCACAGGACAAGGAGAATGGTAGAAGTTGTGGCATGGAGTTAGGCTGGGTCTTGGCTGAGCAATGGTCTGGGTGGTGACCTTGCTGGGTTTGGTTGCTGTTGGCAGGGCTCTTTTGCACTGAGGGGAAGCTGAAGGCAGTGGAACTCCTTACACATCCACTAGCTCATGGCTCCATCTTGTTGCTTGGCTGATCTGTGGTGGGCAAGAGGCTGCTTCTGACCCATGTCCCTGCTCTGCTTGCCCTTGCCCTCTCTCCAGGTGAAGCTCTACCATCCAGACATGTCCTGCTACAGTCCGTGCGTGCCCTGCCAGCCCTGCGGCCCGACCCCGCTGGCCAACAGCTGCAATGAGCCCTGTGTCAGACAGTGCCAGGACTCCAACGTCGTCATCCAGCCCTCCCCCGTGGTGGTGACCCTTCCTGGCCCCATCCTCAGCTCCTTCCCGCAGAACACTGCCGTGGGCTCCTCCACCTCCGCTGCCGTTGGCAGCATCCTCAGCTCCGAGGGAGTGCCCATCAACTCCGGGGGCTTTAGCCTCTCCGGCTTGGGCCTCTCTGGCTTGGGTGGCCGCTACTGCGGCAGGAGGTGCCCCCCCTGCTAAAGCTGCTGGTGATGGCCCTGGGGAAGTGCCCAGGGACCCAGAAGATGGCACCGCTCTGGGGATGCCTACTCCTTCCTGCCTTTGATGCTCCCTGCACCCGGATCTCCACTCACAGTGTCTTTGTTTCCTTATTTTGACTCAGTAAAATTCAAATGCATCCCAATCTATGCCTCTCTCTCATCCTTTCCCCTACAGTTGCTCTCCCAAGATGCCCAAGGGCAGAGTTATTTCTCTGTCTGATTCTGGGATGGAGTTTTGGGGATGAAGGTGTAGTGGTTGTTAACACAATGATTGTGACCTGAATGACTCAGGGCAGTCTTTCCAGAGTGGCCGCTCTTTGGAGAATGGCTGGGCATCCTCTGCTGCTCTGAGGTGCAGGGTGTTCCCTTTGCACCACTTGCGATTTCTCTTTTTTCCCCTTCCCCTCATAGACTGTCACCCAAGCCCGCAGACAAGCAACATCCTCCTTGCCCTGCTCCTTCCCTGCCTGTGCCCAGGGTTTCCTGGCAATGTGCCTGGAGAGCGGGAGCAGGACAGGAAGAGGCAGCATATGCAGGCTGAGTCTCAAGCGTCTGTCCAGGAGCTCTCCACAGCAATGTGGTGACCAGAGGCAAAGGCTGCAGAGGCTTGTGGCTGACAAAGGGGAGCAGCTGAACTGCTGCAGCAGAGAACTGGGTAAGATCACACACGTCCAGCCAGATCGCTGCATAGCAGCTGGCTTGGCAGCAACGAGCCCCAGCTCTCCACGTGTGCTTCCACCCTGACAAGTAGCAGCCTAAGGCAGGGCCACTTTTGTGGGAACCCCATCAGAACTGTTTCTGGACAAAAAGGACAGACATCGGCATCATGGGCAATACCAATAAGATTCACCCCACTCTGCTCAGCACTCACCAGTTGGGGTCTAGAACAGTGCTCTAACACAAGAAAGATCTAATGTGAGAAAGACCTCGACCAAATGGAGTGAGTTCAGCAGAGGGTGTCCAGGATGGTAGGGAACTGCAGCACATGTTTAGGGAGGAGTGGCTGAGGTCATGGGCCTTGCTGATTGTGGAGAGAAGGCTTTGGTGGGAGACCTAAGAGCAGCTTCGGAGTAGCTGTGGTGAGGTCCCCCAGAGGACAGATCCGGGCTCAACAGTGCTCACTGTGGCAGTGTGTTTGGAGAACTGGAGACATTGGGCTCACCCTGAGAGATGAGAGGTTTGGACTGGATTTCTGGAAAATGGTTTTCACCAGGAAGAGAGTCAAGCAGTGGAAAAGGTTGCCTGGGGAGGTAGTGCAGTAAGAGGCCTTGGATGCTCATGGTTGATTGATATTGGAGCAAGGGGTGGGGCCCTATGACCTCTGGAGGTACTTTCTAACGAGTATGCTGTGATCCCATGGTGCCAGGATGGCCTTTGTGCCTCCGCCCACTGGTGGGCATAGGGCTGGCAATGAGGAGGAGGGACTCATCTCCTTGTCCAAGGGGAAAAGCAGTGTGCAGGAACTCTCCTGAAGAGTCTGTGGAAGGAAAGAGTAGATTGTCATAAGCATTGCTGCGCCAGATCAGAGACCGCAAGAGCTGTGGAGCCCAGCAGTGGAGACAATGGTTTTCCAAGGACGCTATGGCAGTATGTTCCTTTCCTGTTGTTAGGCTTGGATTTGCTTCCTGGTGTTCTCCTCACCCTGCAACTCAAAATCTCAATGCTGCAAAAGGGCAGGTTCTCCTACGCTTTCCTGGGAAGGTGTTGATGCTGCCTTGTTAGTAACACAATCATCCTTTCTCCTCCTGACTGCCTTCTTCACAGTGTTGAGTTTCCCAAGGAAAAGGAAGAGGTGTATGCACCAATCTGATGGTAGTGACTGTGTCATTTAGTCATTCAAACGTGCTTTTCCCCACATAGGCAGAGAAGTTTAGAAACAAGAGAGTCACAGACTTCATGACTGAGCAAACTCAGTGCAAACCCGTGTTGACAGTAACTGCACAATAATACCCAGCACCCCATCCCAGAACCCTTTCAGCAACATCTCTCTCCCTGGGCACCTTGGGAGAGCATCTGCAGGGCAAAGGACCAGACAAAGGCATGAACTGGGCTGCTACAGAGATTTAATGAGTTAAAAAAGGGGATAGAGGTCAATCAGAGTAGAGGTCACAGTGCAGGGAACATCAGAGGGAGAAAGGAGTCGGCATCCCCACTGCGGTGCCATCTTCCGTATCCCTGGGCACTTCCCGAGGCCATCGCCAGCAGCTTTAGCAGGGGAAGCACCTCCTGCCACAGTAGCGGCCGCCCAAGCCAGAGAGGCCCAAGCCAGAGAGGCTAAAGCCCCCGGAGTTGATGGGCACTCCCTCGGAGCTGAGGATGCTGCCAACGGCAGCGGAGGTGGAGGAGCCCACGGCGGTGTTCTGTGGGAAGGAGCTGAGGATGGGGCCGGGCAGGGTCACCACCACGGAGGAGGGCTGGATGGCGACGATGGAGTCCTGGCACTGCTGGACGCAGGGCTCATTGCAGCTGTTGGCCAGCGGGGTCGGGCCGCAGGGCTGGCAGGGCACGCACGGACTGTAGCAGGACATGTCTGGAAGATCGAGGTTCACCTAGAGAGAGGGAAGGGGCAAGCAGAGCAGAGACATGGGTCAGGAGCAGCCTCTCGCTCCACGGGTGAGGACGAAAGGCATGCTCCATAGACAAGAGCTGGAAGCTATGCAGGCAGGCACTTGTGCTTCTCCTTTCCCTTAGAAGATCCCTGCCAAGAGCAAACAAGCGCAGGATGATCCCCACCAACACCTGATCTCAGGGGACGCCCAATCTCATCCAAGCCCAAAGCTCTCTCCGCGTCATAGACAAGTCCATGTCCATGTCACACATTCAATTCCTTTCCTCCACCACAGCAAGAAGTTCCAAGGCCCAGCACAAGATAAAGGGGCAGGTATGTCCTCAGAAATCTCAGTGGAGAAGGAAGAAAAGAAAGAGCTTCACACTCACCTTGTCCTCAAGGAGATGAAGGCGAGAGCAGTGGATGAGAGAGTGAGGAGAAGTTCCTGCTTTTATACTGCTCCTGCACTGCCCCAGGCCCACAGTCACTGCACATAGGCAGTAATTTTCCAGCAGACTCACCTCCAAAGCAAAACACCCACCCGATGGCAGAGGTTGGGGTTTGGTTTCCATGAACAGTGCACGTCCTCATTTCTAACACACCCACCAGCCCACGGAAGATTCTTTCAAGTACCAGGATGAGAAGCTCAAGAATGTCCTGTGCAGGAGCAAATCAGTACGGGCAGAAGACAATTCCGAAGGGGATCCCCATGGATTTGGGTTCTTGCCCATTACCTGTGGGGTGTGTGGGGCTCAGGACAAGGTCTTGTTGTTCCCACTCTGCTCACACGGCCCTCCAGATTGGCTGGGGCTTTGCACCCTGACCAGCCAGAGACACAGTGGCCTCGCAAGATTCCAAACCTCCTGCAGCCCCGGAGCTATGAGAGCAGCAGCAGGAAAGTCCTGCTGAGGGCAATGGCCATGAGGTCATCCTGGAGCCATGGACTCAGGTGATGCCGTGTGCTCAGAACTCATTTTCACAGGGCAGGGATGGAGCTGCCCTGGCCGCAGGGGAATTGAGCCCTGAGTGGACATGGGCTGCACTCCTGGCATGTCCTCACAGCAAAGGCTGACACACGCCAGGCCAGAATTAGAGTGTGACTCGCCACGGGTAGGGAGAGTCTACCCCAGGAAGCTTGCCTACGAAATGGAATGCATTCCCCTGCCCTCCTGGGATGTGTCCCATGTGCCTCCATGGCTGCAGGGCGGGGAAGTGCATCCCTCCTTGATGTGCTTTGAGAGCTGGTTTTGTACTCAGAGGTGTTCTGAGCACTTGTCCTCCTTGAGCATCCCCAGACACATTGCACTGCAGAGTCCTGCCAGCTCTCACTGCTTGGGCAGTTGGAAGAGATTTTCTTGCCTTCCCCATGGTGCTGGGCTGTGTTCCACTCTGAAGAGACCTTTGGACATGGGATGGGAGGAGTCATGGAGCCCTAATGGCCAGAAAAGATGTATTGCCCCCGATTGTGGGATCAGTCCCAGACACAGGGGAGATGTTTTCTGCAACCCTTTCTTTCTTTCCATGTCATGTTCCAGAGAGGACGTGGCACGTTGTCAGTAAGGGAAGCCTTTAGGTATTCTGCTGACATGTGCAGTGTGGGGAAGAGATGGGCTTCTTCCTACAAAGGGAGTTACCAACAGTCTCTCTTCACTGCCCCAATCCAACATCGCACGTGCCTGTTTGGGACTCCTCGAGTACTTGGGGCTCCTCTTCTACCCCACTGACATGATTCTTCCTGGGATAGCCTTGGGCTTCTCATCCCGCGACATGAAAGGAGCTGCATAGCAGGTTCAGCACATCAGGAATGAGGAAATGAAATGGCAGCATTGATGGAAACCAAGCCCCAGCCTGTGCCATCAGGTGGGTGTTTTGCTTTGGAGGTGAGTCTGCTGGAAAATTACTGCCCGTGTGCAGTGACTGTGGGCCTGGGGCTGTGCAGGAGCAGTATAAAAGCAGGAACTTCTCCTCACTCTCTCATCCACTGCTCTTGCCTCCTTCTCCTTGAGAACAAGGTGAGTCTGGAATCCTTTCTCTACCCCCTTCTCCTCCTGCTCCTCCTTTCAGATTTCTCAGCACATATCTGCCCCTTTGACCCATGGAGGGGCTTGGACCATCTTGTCATGGGAGGGGGAATGGGGAGGAAGCTTTGCCCTGACTGGATCTTGGCTGAGGGGACTCCTGAGCTCTGGGGTTGGTGGGGATCTCCCTGGGCTTGGTCAGACTTGGAAGAGATCTTCTGAGGGAAAGCAGAAGCCCAAGTGCCTCCCTGCACAGCTTCCAGCTCTCGTCTATCGAGCACGCCTTTCGTTCTTGCTGGTGGGACGAGAGGCTGCTCCTGACCCATGTCCCTGCTCTGCTTGCCCCGGCCCTCTCTCTAGGTGAAGCTCTACCATCCAGACATGTCCTGCTACAGCCCGTGCGTGCCCTGCCAGCCCTGCGGCCCGACCCCACTGGCCAACAGCTGCAATGAGCCCTGTGTCAGGCAGTGCCAGGACTCCATCGTCGCCATCCAGCCCTCCCCCGTGGTGGTGACCCTGCCCGGCCCCATCCTCAGCTCCTTCCCGCAGAACACTGCCGTGGGCTCCTCCACCTCCGCTGCCGTTGGCAGCATCCTCAGCTCCGAGGGAGTGCCCATCAACTCCGGGGGCTTTAGCCTCTCCGGCTTGGGCCTCTCTGGCTTGGGCGGCCGCTACTGCGGCAGGAGGTGCTTCCCCTGCTAAAGCTGCTGCCTGCGCTGAGACCTCTGCTCAGGTCAACCTCTTTATCCCTCTTTTGACTCATTAAAGTTCTGCTGCATCCCAGCTTGTGCTTTTGACTCATCCTTTCCCCTCCAGATGCTCTCCCAAGGTGGCAAAGGAAGAGATGTTGCTAAGGGCTGCTTCTGGGAGGGTGCTGTTGAGGATAGTTTTGCAGTGACTGTCAGAACAGGCTGGCAGTGAGTATGTTCAATCATCCATCAAGCAACCCTCTACTTTCTAAAATATGTCTGCCTTTTTGGGCTGGGATACATTTACCCCCCATCGGTCAGCATCTTCTATCCACTTGGCTGTGCACACTTTTCCTGTTCCTCAGTATCTTCAGCATTTTCATGTAAGCATTCTGGAGGGAATGTGGTACTGACAGGACACAGCACTTGCTTCCCAAGCGAGGCCGGGAGAAACTCATCTTTACCACATCTTTCTCAGACGGAGAGGAAGATTTCAGTGGGGGCCCTTATTGTAGATCCATATAATTACAGAACCAGAGAATGAGTTTGATTGGAAGAGACCTTTAAAGATCATCGACATCAAACTCCCTACCATGGGCAAGGACATTTGTCATTGTGCCATGTTACTCCAAGTTCTGTCAAACCTGATGTTCAACTCTTCATTGATGGAGCATCCCATCTGCCTCCAGGCAACCTTTTCCAGAATCTCACCATCCTCATCATAATAAATTTCTTCCTTATATCCAACCTACATGACTCCTATTTCAGTTTAAAAGTGTTGCTCCTTGTCCTGTCAGGACAGCCCAAGCTCTGCTTTGGACTTCTTGCTAAGTTCCCTCCATACGTTGAAAGGCTGCAATAACATCTCCGCATGGACTTCTCCACAATGAAAACACCCAACTCCCTCAGCCTTTCCTCACCTGAAGGTGTTGCAGGCATCTGATAAATTTCGTAGCCCTTCTCTGGACCTACTCTAACAGGTCT
This sequence comes from Amazona ochrocephala, assembly GCA_039720435.1. NCBI lineage: Eukaryota > Metazoa > Chordata > Aves > Psittaciformes > Psittacidae > Amazona > Amazona ochrocephala. The sequence continues at coordinate 2,032,744 of CM077897.1, forward strand.
ATGTCTTGTTCCTACTGGGGACAGCGACTGGCCTCAGCGTTCCTCTAGCGAGTGAGGACTAGAAGCAGAGACTCACTGTCCCAGCATGCTGGCCACACTTCTTTTGATGCAGCCCAGGGCACGCTTGGTTTTCTGAGCTGCCAGCACACACTGCTGGCTTCTGTCTTGTTGATCAACCTCCAGCGTCCCCTAGTCCTCAAGTGTTCACCTTCCAGTCTGTATTAATATTGCCCAAGTGCAGGTGCGGGTCAGTGCCCTTGGTCTTGACAAATATCCTGTGTTTCACATGGGGCCATTCCTCAAGCTTGTCAGGGTTCCTCTGGACACCATCCCTCCCTTATGCGTGTCAGTTGCCCCTCAGCTTGCTCTCATGGAGCAGCTCTCTGAGGGTGCGCTCAACCCCACTACCTATGTCACTGATGAAGAGATGAAATAGTATTGCTCTGAGTACAGACCCCTGAAGGAAACCTCTTGTTTCCACTTGGAACTTGAGCTGTTCACTATAACTCTTTGCAGCCAAAGTGCCCTCAGAGCAATTTCCCTTGCAGCAGGCAGCCATTTTCGGACAGACTCACATCCAAAGACAAATATCTTACCTAATGCCAGAGGTTGTGTTTTGATCATTTTAGTGCTGACATTCAAATGTGTGGCTAAAGCATTGCCGATAACAAGCCTAAGCTTTGGATATCGGCGCATGGTGGGTGGAAGTGGTGTGCAAGTAGCTGGATGGGGCACTGCCAGGAGACCTGACTTGAGCTGACCAAAGGACTAGGCCATGCTGTATACCATCATGCTCAGCAATAAAATTACTAGCAGTCTTTCCAAAGAGGCCATTCCTTGGAGCATGGCTGGGCATCCTCTGCTGGTGCAAGGTGCTGGGTGTTACCTTTGCACCATTTGGGTTTTCTCTTTTTTCCCCTTCAGCTCATAGACCGTCACACAGGGCCAGGGGCAGAGAACACCCTCCTTACCCTGCTCCTTCCCTGTTGTGCCCATGGTTTCCTGGCAATGTACCTGCAGAGCAGGAGCCAGGAAGAGACTCAGGGCAGGAAGAGAGGTAGTGAGTAGATTGGAAGGTGGGGAGCTTGGTGCACCTGGCTGGCCAGGATAGGCTGAGGGTACAGATATTGCTGAGCATGGAGAAGAGAATGCTTTAGGGGAAGAACAAAACATATTATTGCAGGAGAAATGTTCACTGAACAGCATCTTGTCATTCGTCCCAGATTAGGAGAAGTAGAGAAGCTGAGAAAGCAGAGGGTCACCCAGTGTGTAACTAAAAAATATCAGAAGCGAGCCTGTGTTACCCCTCAGAGCACAAGTATCTCCAAAACCCCATCCCCGAACCACCCCTGAGACACATGGCATTTGGAGGAGTATCTCCAGTGAAAAGGACGAGGCGAAGGCATGGGCTGGGATGCAGAAGAAATTTAATGAGTCGAAAGAGAAAAATGGGAATGGAGGTCCCACTACAGAGAATAGCAGAGGCACGAATGGGAAGAGCTGTGCAAGAGGCCAGCCTGTCCCGGTCCTCGTTCAAGAGGTGCTTGGGTTGATCAGCTGCTCTGGAAGCAACAACCAAAAGCTCCTTCCACAGAGCGGAGCCATCTTCTGGGTCCCTGGGCCCTTCCCCAGGGCCATCGCCAGCAGCTTTAGCAGGGGAAGCACCTCCTGCCGCAGTAGCGGCCGCCCAAGCCAGAGAGGCCCAAGCCGGAGAGGCTAAAGCCCCCGGAGTTGATGGGCACTCCCTCGGAGCTGAGGATGCTGCCAACGGCAGCGGAGGTGGAGGAACCCACGGCGGTGTTCTGCGGGAAGGAGGTGAGGATGGGGCCGGGCAGAGTCACCACCACGGAGGAGGGCTGGATGGCGACGATGGAGTCCTGGCACTGCCTGACACAGGGCTCATTGCAGCTGTTGGCCAGCGGGGTCGGGCCGCAGGGCTGGCAGGGCACACACGGGCTGTAGCAGGACATGTCTGGATGGTAGAGCTTCACCTAGAGAGAGGGCAGGGGCAAGCAGAGCAGAGACATGGGTCAGGAGCAGCCTCCTGCCCTTAGGCAAGCCAAGGCTGAGACAAGAGCTGGAGGTGTTGTAGGGAGATCCATGGATTTCAGCTTCCCCTCAGCCAAAAAATGCTCCTTCAAGAACAGTGACATACAGGGAACTCTCTGTGTAGCCATCCCTCGCTTCAGGCAGCCCCAGCCTATCTGCATGATGCACCTTGTGCTCCCTTCCCTCTCTCATTATTAGTACCCCCTTGACCCAGCATAGGACAAAAGGCAAGTGTATGCTGAGAAAAGCTGAAGAGAAAAAGGAGGCAGAAGGAGAGGAAAAAGGCTTCGGACTCACCTTGTTCTCAAGGAGATGGAGGCGAGAGCAGTGGATGAGAGAGTGAGGAGAAGTTCCTGCTTTTATACGCTCCTGCACTGCCCCAGGCCCACAGTCACGGCACACAGGCACTTATTTTCCCAGAGACTCACCTCCAAAGCAAAATGTGCGCCTAATGGCACAGGTTGGGTTTGGTTTCCGTCAACGCAGCCATTTCACTTCCTCATTTCTGAAATGACCATTATGTCACAAAGGATCCTTTCAAGTATCAAGATGAGAGGCCCAAATATTTCCTGTCAGGAACACATCAATACTAGCAGAAGACATACTGCAAGTGGTGGAGGTGTTTGTGCAGGTAAGAGGCATGGCTCTGGAGAGAACTGGAGAGGTTGTTTTCAACCCTCTGGACAGAAATGTGCTGTCTCACCAATGCAGTCCTCCCTGGCTTGTGTCCATTTGTTTGGCCAAGCTATCCCCTCTTGTGAGAACATCTCGGGTCCCAACCAAGGCCATCTGCAGGCACATCAGTAGCACCCGCATGGCCATGCAACACGTCAGAAATGAGGAAATGAAATGACAGCATTGATGGAAACCAAGCCCCAACCTGTGCCATCAGGTGGGTGTTTTGCGTTGGAGGTGAGTCTGCTGGAAAATTACCACCCGTGTGCAGTGACTGTGGGCCTGGGGCGATGAAGGAGCAGTATAAAAGCAGGAACTTCTCCTCACTCTCTCATCCACTGCTCTCGCCTTCATCTCCTTGAGAACAAGGTGAGTATGAAATTCCTTCTCATCCTCCTTTTCATCCTGTTTCTCCTCGTCCCCCTTTGGGATTTCTCAGCCTATACCTGCTCCTTCATCCCACACTGGGAGATGAAGCAGCTTGTCACAGGAGAGGGAGAATGGTAGAAGTTGTGGCATGGAGTTAGGCTGGGTCTTGGCTGAGCAATGGTCTGGGTGGTGACCTTGCTGGGTTTGGTTGCTGTTGGCAGGGCTCTTTTGCTCTGAGGGGAAGCTGAAGGCAGTGGAACTCCTTACGCATCCACTAGCTCATGGCTCCATCTTGTTGCTTGGCTGATCTGTGGTGGGCAAGAGGCTGCTTCTGACCCATGTCCCTGCTCTGCTTGCCCTTGCCCTGTCTCCAGGTAAAGCTCTACCATCCAGACATGTCCTGCTACAGCCCGTGCGTGCCCTGCCAGCCCTGCGGCCCGACCCCGCTGGCCAACAGCTGCAATGAGCCCTGTGTCAGGCAGTGCCAGGACTCCAACGTCGTCATCCAGCCCTCCCCCGTGGTGGTGACCCTGCCCGGCCCCATCCTCAGCTCCTTCCCGCAGAACACCGCCGTGGGCTCCTCCACCTCCGCTGCCGTTGGCAGCATCCTCAGCTCCGAGGGAGTGCCCATCAACTCCGGGGGCTTTAGCCTCTCCGGCTTGGGCCTCTCTGGCTTGGGCGGCCGCTACTGTGGCAGGAGGTGCTTCCCCTGCTAAAGCTGCTGGCGATGGCCCTGGGGAAGTGCCCAGGGACCCAGAAGATGGCACTGCTCTGGGGATGCCGACTCCTTCCTGCCTTTGATGCTCCCTGCACCTGGATCTCCACTCACAGTGTCTTTGTTTCCCTATTTTGACTCAGTAAAATTCAAATGCATCCCAATCTATGCCTCTCTCTCATCCTTTCCCCTACAGTTGCTCTCCCAAGATGCCCAAGGGCAGAGTTATTTCTCTGTCTGATTCTGGGATGGAGTTTTGGGGATGAAGGTGTAGTGGTTGTTAACACAATGATTGTGACCTGAATGACTCAGGGCAGTCTTTCCAGAGTGGCCGCTCTTTGGAGAATGGCTGGGCATCCTCTGCTGCTCTGAGGTGCAGGGTGTTCCCTTTGCACCACTTGCGATTTCTCTTTTTTCCCCTTCCCCTCATAGACTGTCACCCAAGCCCGCAGACAAGCAACATCCTCCTTGCCCTGCTCCTTCCCTGCCTGTGCCCAGGGTTTCCTGGCAATGTGCCTGGAGAGCGGGAGCAGGACAGGAAGAGGCAGCATATGCAGGCTGAGTCTCAAGCGTCTGTCCAGGAGCTCTCCACAGCAATGTGGTGACCAGAGGCAAAGGCTGCAGAGGCTTGTGGCTGACAAAGGGGAGCAGCTGAACTGCTGCAGCAGAGAACTGGGTAAGATCACACATGTCCAGCCAGATCGCTGCATGGCAGCTGGCTTGGCAGCAACGAGCCCCAGCTCTCCACGTGTGCTTCCACCCTGACAAGTAGCAGCCTAAGGCAGGGCCACTTTTGTGGGAACCCCATCAGAACTGTTTCTGGACAAAAAGGACAGTCATCGGCATCATGGGCAATACCAGTAAGATTCATCCCACTCTGCTCAGCACTCACCAGTTGGGGTCTAGAACAGTGCTCTAACACAAGAAAGATCTAATGTGAGAAAGACCTTGACCAAATGGAGTGAGTTCAGCAGAGGGTGTCCAGGATGGTAGGGAACTGCAGCACATGTTTAGGGAGGAGTGGCTGAGGTCATGGGCCTTGCTGATTGTGGAGAGAAGGCTTTGGTGGGAGACCTAAGAGCAGCTTCGGAGTAGCTGTGGTGAGGTCCCCCAGAGGACAGATCTGGGCTCAACAGTGTTCACTGTGGCAGTGTGTTTGGAGAACTGGAGACATTGGGCTCACCCTGAGAGATGAGAGGTTTGGACTGGATTTCTGGAAAACGGTTTTCACCAGGAAGAGAGTCAAGCAGTGGAAAAGGTTGCCTGGGGAGGTAGTGCAGTAAGAGGCCTTGGATGCTCATGGTTGATTGGTGTTGGAGCAAGGGGTGGGGCCCTATGACCTCTGGAGGTACTTTCTAACTTGAGTATGCTGTGATCCCATGGTGCCAGGATGGCCTTTGTGCCTCCGCCCACTGGCGGGCATAGGGCTGGCAATGAGGAGGAGGGACTCATCTCCTTGTCCAAGGGGAAACGCAGTGTGCAGGAACTCTCCTGAAGAGTCTGTGGAAGGAAAGAGTAGTTTGTCATAAGCATTGCTGCGCCAGATCAGAGACCACAAGAGCTGTGGAGCCCAGCAGTGGAGACAATGGTTTTCCAAGGACACTGTGGCAGTATGTTCCTTTCCTGTTGTTAGGCTTGGATTTGCTTCCTGGTGTTCTCCTCACCCTGCAACTCAAAATCTCAATGCTGCAAAAGGGCAGGTTCTCCTACGCTTTCCTGGGAAGGTGTTGATGCTGCCTTGTTAGTAACACAATCATCCTTTCTCCTCCTGACTGCCTTCTTCTCAGTGTTGAGCTTCCCAAGGAAAAGGAAGAGGTGTATGCACCAATCTGATGGTAGTGACTGTGACATTTAGTCATTCAAACGTGCTTTTCCCCAAATAGGCAGAGAAGTTTAGAAACAAGAGAGTCACAGACTTCATGACTGAGCAAACTCAGTGCAAACCCGTGTTGACAGTAACTGCACAATTATACCCAGCACCCCATCCCAGAACCCTTTCAGCAACATCTCTCTCCCTGGGCACCTTGGGAGAGCATCTGCAGGGGAAAGGACAAGACAAAGGCATGTACTGGGCTGCTACAGAGATTTAATGAGTTAAAAAAGGGGATAGAGGTCAATCAGAGTAGAGGTCACAGTGCAGGGAACATCAGAGGGAGAAAGGAGTCGGCATCCCCACTGCGGTGCCATCTTCCATATCCCTGGGCACTTCCCGAGGCCATCGCCAGCAGCTTTAGCAGGGGAAGCACCTCCTGCCGCAGTAGCGGCCACCCAAGCCAGAGAGGCCCAAGCCGGAGAGGCTAAAGCCCCCGGAGTTGATGGGCACTCCCTCGGAGCTGAGGATGCTGCCAACGGCAGCGGAGGTGGAGGAGCCCACGGCGGTGTTCTGCGGGAAGGAGCTGAGGATGGGGCCGGGCAGGGTCACCACCACGGAGGAGGGCTGGATGGCGACGATGGAGTCCTGGCACTGCCTGACACAGGGCTCATTGCAGCTGTTGGCCAGCGGGGTCGGGCCGCAGGGCTGGCAGGGCACGCACGGACTGTAGCAGGACATGTCTGGAAGATCAAGGTTCACCTAGAGAGAGGGAAGGGGCAAGCAGAGCAGAGACATGGGTCAGGAGCAGCCTCTCGCTCCACGGGAGAGGACGAAAGGCATGCTCCATAGACAAGAGCTGGAAGCTATGCAGGCAGGCACTTGTGCTTCTCCTTTCCCTTAGAAGATCCCTGCCTAGAGCAAACAAGCACAGGAAGATCCCCACCAACACCTGATCTCAGGGGACGCCCAATCTCATCCAAGCCCAAAGCTCTCTCCGCGTCATAGACAAGTCCATGTCCATGTCACACATTCAATTCCTTTCCTCCACCGCAGCAAGAAGTTCCAAGGCCCAGCACAAGATAAAGGGGCAGGTATGTCCTCAGAAATCTCAGAGGAGGAGGAAGAATAGAAAGAGCTTCACACTCACCTTGTCCTCAAGGAGATGAAGGTGAGAGCAGTGGATGAGAGAGTGAGGAGAAGTTCCTGCTTTTATACTGCTCCTGCACTGCCCCAGGCCCACAGTCACTGCACATAGGCAGTAATTTTCCAGCAGACTCACCTCCAAAGCAAAACACCCACCTAAAGGCAGAGGTTGGGGTTTGGTTTCCATGAACAGTGCACGTCCTCATTTCTAACACACCCACCAGGCCACGGAAGATTCTTTCAAGTACCAGGATGAGAAGCTCAAGAATGTCCTGTGCAGGAGCAAATCAGTACGGGCAGAAGACAATTCCGAAAGGGATCCCCATGGATTTGGGTTCTTGCTCATTACCTGTGGGGTGTGTGGGGCTCAGGACAAGGTCTTGTTGTTCCCCCTCTGCTCACACGGCCCTCCAGATTGGCTGGGGCTTTGCACCCTGACCAGCCAGAGACACAGTGGCCTCGCAAGATTCCAAACCTCCTGCAGCCCCGGAGCTATGGGAGCAGCAGCAGGAAAGTCCTGCTGAGGGCAATGGCCATGAGGTCATCCTGGAGCCATGGACTCGGGTGATGCCCTTTGCTCCGAGCTCATTTTCACAGGGCAGGGATGGAGCTGCCCTGGCCACAGGGGAATTGAGCCCTGAGTGGACATGGGCTGCACTCCTGGCATGTCCTCACAGCAAAGGCTGACACACGCCAGGCCAGAATTAGAGTGTGACTCGCCACGGGTAGGGAGAGTCTACCCCAGGAAGCTTGCCTACGAAATGGAATGCATTCCCCTGCCCTCCTGGGATGCGTCCCATGTGCCTCCATGGCTGCAGGGCAGGGAAGTGCATCCCTCCTTGATGTGCTTTGAGAGCTGGTTTTGTACTCAGAGGTGTTCTGAGTACTTGTCCTCCTTGAGCATCCCCAGACACATTGCACTGCAGAGTCCTGCCAGCTCTCACTGCTTGGGCAGTTGGAAGAGATTTTCTTGCCTTCCCCATGGTGCTGGGCTGTGTTCCACTCTGAAGAGACCTTTGGACATGGGATGGGAGGAGTCATGGAGCCCTAATGGCCAGAAAAGATGTATTGCCCCCGATTGTGGGATCAGTCCCAGACACAGGGGAGATGTTTTCTGCAACCCTTTCTTTCTTTCCATGTCATGTTCCAGAGAGGACGTGGCACGTTGTCAGTAAGGGAAGCCTTTAGGTATTCTGCTGACATGTGCAGTGTGGGGAAGAGCTGGGCTTCTTCCTACAAAGGGAGTTACCAACAATCTCTCTTCACTGCCCCAATCCAACATCGCACGTGCCTGTTTGGGACTCCTCGAGTACTTGGGGCTCCTCTTCTACACCACTGACATGATTCTTCCTGGGATAGCCTTGGGCTTCTCATCCCGCGACATGAAAGGAGCTGCATGGCAGGTTCAGCACATCAGGAATGAGGAAATGAAATGGCAGCATTGATGGAAACCAAGCCCCAGCCTGTGCCATCAGGTGGGTGTTTTGCTTTGGAGGTGAGTCTGCTGGAAAATTACTGCCCGTGTGCAGTGACTGTGGGCCTGGGGCTGTGCAGGAGCAGTATAAAAGCAGGAACTTCTCCTCACTCTCTCATCCACTGCTCTTGCCTCCTTCCCCTTGAGAACAAGGTGAGTCTGGAGCCCTTTCTCTACCCCCTTCTCCTCCTGCTCCTCCTTTCAGATTTCTCAGCACATATCTGCCCCTTTGACCCATGGAGGGGCTTGGACCATCTTGTCATGGGAGGGGGAATGGGGAGGAAGCTTTGCCCTGACTGGATCTTGGCTGAGGGGACTCCTGAGCTCTGGGGTTGGTGGGGATCTCCCTGGGCTTGGTCAGACTTGGAAGAGATCTTCTGAGGGAAAGCAGAAGCCCAAGTGCCTCCCTGCACAGCTTCCAGCTCTCGTCTATCGAGCACGCCTTTCGTTCTTGCTGGTGGGACGAGAGGCTGCTCCTGACCCATGTCCCTGCTCTGCTTGCCCCGGCCCTCTCTCCAGGTGAAGCTCTACCATCCAGACATGTCCTGCTACAGCCCGTGCGTGCCCTGCCAGCCCTGTGGCCCGACCCCACTGGCCAACAGCTGCAATGAGCCCTGTGTCAGGCAGTGCCAGGACTCCATCGTCGCCATCCAGCCCTCCCCCGTGGTGGTGACCCTGCCCGGCCCCATCCTCACCTCCTTCCCGCAGAACACCGCCGTGGGTTCCTCCACCTCCGCTGCCGTTGGCAGCATCCTCAGCTCCGAGGGAGTGCCCATCAACTCCGGGGGCTTTAGCCTCTCCGGCTTGGGCCTCTCTGGCTTGGGCAGCCGCTACTGCGGCAGAAGGTGCTTCCCCTGCTAAAGCTGCTGCCTGCCCTGAGACCTCTGCTCAGGTCAACCTCTTTATCCCTCTTTTGACTCATTAAAGTTCTGCTGCATCCCAGCTTGTGCTTTTGTCTCATCCTTTCCCCTCCAGATGCTCTCCCAAGGTGGCAAAGGAAGAGATGTTGCTAAGGGCTGCTTCTGGGAGGGTGCTGTTGAGGACAGTTTTGCAGTGACTGTCAGAACAGGCTGGCAGTGAGTATGTTCAGTCATCTATCAAGCGACCCTCTACTTTCTAAAATATGTCTGCCTTTTTGGGCTGGGATACATTTACCCCCCATCGGTCAGCATCTTCTATCCACTTGGCTGTGCACACTTTTCCTGTTCCTCAGTATCTTCAGCATTTTCATGTAAGCATTCTGGAGGGAATGTGGTACTGACAGGACACAGCACTTGCTTCCCAGGCGAGGCCGGGAGAAACTCATCTTTACCACATCTTTCTCAGACAGAGAGGAAGATTTCAGTGGGGGCCCTTATTGTAGATCCATATAATTACAGAACCAGAGAATGAGTTTGATTGGAAGAGACCTTTAAAGATCATCGACATCAAACTCCCTACCATGGGCAGGGACATCTGTCATTGTGCCATGTTACTCCAAGTTCTGTCAAACCTGATGTTCAACTCTTCATTGATGGAGCATCCCATCTGCCTCCAGGCAACCTTTTCCAGAATCTCACCATCCTCATCATAATAAATTTCTTCCTTATGTCCAACCTACATGACTCCTATTTCAGTTTAAATGTGTTGCTCCTTGTCCTGTCAGGACAGCCCAAGCTCTGCTTTGGACTTCTTGCTAAGTTCCCTCCATACGTTGAAAGGCTGCAATAACATCTCCGCATGGACTTCTCCACAATGAAAACACCCAACTCCCTCAGCCTTTCCTCACCTGAAGGTGTTGCAGGCATCTGATAAATTTCGTAGCCCTTCTCTGGACCTACTCTAACAGGTCTATGTCTTGTTCCTACTGGGGACAGCGACTGGCCTCAGCGTTCCTCTAGCGAGTGAGGACTAGAAGCAGAGACTCACTGTCCCAGCATGCTGGCCACACTTCTTTTGATGCAGCCCAGGGCACGCTTGGTTTTCTGAGCTGCCAGCACACACTGCTGGCTTCTGTCTTGTTGATCAACCTCCAGCGTCCCCTAGTCCTCAAGTGTTCACCTTCCAGTCTGTATTAATATTGCCCAAGTGCAGGTGCGGGTCAGTGCCCTTGGTCTTGACAAATATCCTGTGTTTCACATGGGGCCATTCCTCAAGCTTGTCAGGGTTCCTCTGGACACCATCCCTCCCTTATGCGTGTCAGTTGCCCCTCAGCTTGCTCTCATGGAGCAGCTCTCTGAGGGTGCGCTCAACCCCACTACCTATGTCACTGATGAAGAGATGAAATAGTATTGCTCTGAGTACAGACCCCTGAAGGAAACCTCTTGTTTCCACTTGGAACTTGAGCTGTTCACTATAACTCTTTGCAGCCAAAGTGCCCTCAGAGCAATTTCCCTTGCAGCAGGCAGCCATTTTCGGACAGACTCACATCCAAAGACAAATATCTTACCTAATGCCAGAGGTTGTGTTTTGATCATTTTAGTGCTGACATTCAAATGTGTGGCTAAAGCATTGCCGATAACAAGCCTAAGCTTTGGATATCGGCGCATGGTGGGTGGAAGTAGTGTGCAAGTAGCTGGATGGGGCACTGCCAGGAGACCTGACTTGAGCTGACCAAAGGACTAGGCCATGCTGTATACCATCATGCTCAGCAATAAAATTACTAGCAGTCTTTCCAAAGAGGCCATTCCTTGGAGCATGGCTGGGCATCCTCTGCTGGTGCAAGGTGCTGGGTGTTACCTTTGCACCATTTGGGTTTTCTCTTTTTTCCCCTTCTGCTCATAGACCGTCACACAGGGCCAGGGGCAGAGAACACCCTCCTTACCCTGCTCCTTCCCTGTTGTGCCCATGGTTTCCTGGCAATGTACCTGCAGAGCAGGAGCCAGGAAGAGACTCAGGGCAGGAAGAGAGGTAGTGAGTAGATTGGAAGGTGGGGAGCTTGGTGCACCTGGCTGGCCAGGATAGGCTGTGGGTACAGATATTGCGGAGCATGGAGAAGAGAATGCTTTAGGGGAAGAACAAAACATATTATTGTAGGAGAAATGTTCACTGAACAGCATCTTGTCATTCGTCCCAGATTAGGAGAAGTAGAGAAGCTGAGAAAGCAGAGGGTCACCCAGTGTGTAACTAAAAAATATCAGAAGCGAGCCTGTGTTACCCCTCAGAGCACAAGTATCTCCAAAACCCCATCCCCGAACCACCGCTGAGACACATGGCATTTGGAGGAGTATCTCCAGTGAAAAGGACGAGGCGAAGGCATGGGCTGGGATGCAGAAGAAATTTAATGAGTCGAAAGAGAAAAATGGGAATGGAGGTCCCACTACAGAGAATAGCAGAGGCACGAATGGGAAGAGCTGTGCAAGAGGCCAGCCTGTCCCGGTCCTCGTTCAAGAGGTGCTTGGGTTGATCAGCTGCTCTGGAAGCAACAACCAAAAGCTCCTTCCACAGAGCGGAGCCATCTTCTGGGTCCCTGGGCCCTTCCCCAGGGCCATTGCCAGCAGCTTTAGCAGGGGAAGCACCTCCTGCCGCAGTAGCGGCCGCCCAAGCCAGAGAGGCCCAAGCCGGAGAGGCTAAAGCCCCCGGAGTTGATGGGCACTCCCTCGGAGCTGAGGATGCTGCCAATGGCAGCGGAGGTGGAGGAGCCCACGGCAGTGTTCTGCGGGAAGGAGGTGAGGATGGGGCCGGGCAGAGTCACCACCACGGAGGAGGGCTGGATGGCGACGATGGAGTCCTGGCACTGCTGGACACAGGGCTCATTGCAGCTGTTGGCCAGCGGGGTCGGGCCGCAGGGCTGGCAGGGCACGCACGGGCTGTAGCAGGACATGTCTGAATGGTAGAGCTTCACCTAGAGAGAGGGCAGGGGCAAGCAGAGCAGGGACATGGGTCAGGAGCAGCCTCCTGCCCTTAGGCAAGCCAAGGCTGAGACAAGAGCTGGAGGTGTTGTAGGGAGATCCATGGATTTCAGCTTCCCCTCAGCCAAAAAATGCTCCTTCAAGAACAGTGACATACAGGGAACTCCCTGTGCGGCCATCCCTCGCTTCAGGCAGCCCCAGCCTATCTGCATGATGCACCTTGTGCTCCCTTCCCTCTCTCATTCTTAGTACCCCCTTGACCCAGCATAGGACAAAAGGCAAGTGTATGCTGAGAAAAGCTGAAGAGAAAAAGGAGGCAGAAGGAGAGGAAAAAGGCTTCAGACTCACCTTGTTCTCAAGGAGATGGAGGCGAGAGCAGTGGATGAGAGAGTGAGGAGAAGTTCCTGCTTTTATACTGCTCCTGCACTGCCCCAGGCCCACAGTCACTGCACACAGGCACTTATTTTCCAGGAGACTCACCTCCAAAGCAAAACGTGCACCTAATGGCACAGGTTGGGTTTGGTTTCCGTCAACGCAGCCATTTCACTTCCTCATTTCTGAAATGACCATTATGTCACAAAGGATCCTTTCAAGTATCAAGATGAGAGGCCCAAATATTTCCTGTCAGGAACACATCAATACTAGCAGAAGACATACTGCAAGTGGTGGAGGTGTTTGTGCAGGTAAGAGGCATGGCTCTGGAGAGAACTGGAGAGGTTGTTTTCAACCCTCTGGACAGAAATGTGCTGTCTCACCAATGCAGTCCTCCCTGGCTTGTGTCCATTTGTTTGGCCAAGCTATCCCCTCTTGTGAGAACATCTCGGGTCCCAACCAAGGCCATCTGCAGGCACATCAGTAGCACCCGCATGGCCATGCAACACGTCAGAAATGAGGAAATGAAATGACAGCATTGGTGGAAACCAAGCCCCAACCTGTGCCATCAGGTGGGTGTTTTGCGTTGGAGGTGAGTCTAGTGGAAAATTACCGCCCGTGTGCAGTGACTGTGGGCCTGGGGCGATGAAAGAGCAGTATAAAAGCAGGAACTTCTCCTCACTCTCTCATCCACTGCTCTCACCTTCATCTCCTTGAGAACAAGGTGAGTATGAAATTCCTTCTCATCCTCCTTTTCATCCTGTTTCTCCTCGTCCCCCTTTGGGATTTCTCAGCCTATACCTGCTCCTTCATCCCACACTGGGAGATGAAGCAGCTTGTCACAGGAGAGGGAGAATGGTAGAAGTTGTGGCATGGAGTTAGGCTGGGTCTTGGCTGAGCAATGGTCTGGGTGGTGACCTTGCTGGGTTTGGTTGCTGTTGGCAGGGCTCTTTTGCTCTGAGGGGAAGCTGAAGGCAGTGGAATTCCTTACACATCCACTAGCTCATGGCTCCATCTTGTTGCTTGGCTGATCTGTGGTGGGCAAGAGGCTGCTTCTGACCCATGTCCCTGCTCTGCTTGCCCTTGCCCTGTCTCCAGGTGAAGCTCTACCATCCAGACATGTCCTGCTACAGCCCGTGCGTGCCCTGCCAGCCCTGCGGCCCGACCCCGCTGGCCAACAGCTGCAATGAGCCCTGTGTCAGGCAGTGCCAGGACTCCAACGTCGTCATCCAGCCCTCCCCCGTGGTGGTGACCCTGCCCGGCCCCATCCTCACCTCCTTCCCGCAGAACACCGCCGTGGGCTCTTCCACCTCCGCTGCCGTTGGCAGCATCCTCAGCTCCGAGGGAGTGCCCATCAACTCCGGGGGCTTTAGCCTCTCCGGCTTGGGCCTCTCTGGCTTGGGTGGCCGCTACTGCGGCAGGAGGTGCTTCCCCTGCTAAAGCTGCTGGCGATGGCCCTGGGGAAGTGCCCAGGGACCCAGAAGATGGCACTGCTCTGGGGATGCCGACTCCTTCCTGCCTTTGATGCTCCCTGCACCTGGATCTCCACTCACAGTGTCTTTGTTTCCCTATTTTGACTCAGTAAAATTCAAATGCATCCCAATCTATGCCTCTCTCTCATCCTTTCCCCTACAGTTCCTCTCCTGAGATGCCCAAGGGCAGAGTTATTTCTCTGTCTGATTCTGGGATGGAGTTTTGGGGATGAAGGTGTAGTGGTTGTTAACACAATGATTGTGACCTGAATGACTCAGGGCAGTCTTTCCAGAGTGGCCGCTCTTTGGAGAATGGCTGGGCGTCCTCTGCTGCTCTGAGGTGCAGGGTGTTCCCTTTGCACCACTTGCGATTTCTCTTTTTTCCCCTTCCCCTCATAGACTGTCACCCAAGCCCGCAGACAAGCAACATCCTCCTTGCCCTGCTCCTTCCCTGCCTGTGCCCAGGGTTTCCTGGCAATGTGCCTGGAGAGCGGGAGCAGGACAGGAAGAGGCAGCATATGCAGGCTGAGTCTCAAGCGTCTGTCCAGGAGCTCTCCACAGCAATGTGGTGACCAGAGGCAAAGGCTGCAGAGGCTTGTGGCTGACAAAGGGGAGCAGCTGAACTGCTGCAGCAGAGAACTGGGTAAGATCACACATGTCCAGCCAGATCGCTGCATAGCAGCTGGCTTGGCAGCAACGAGCCCCAGCTCTCCACATGTGCTTCCACCCTGACAAGTAGCAGCCTAAGGCAGGGCCACTTTTGTGGGAACCCCATCAGAACTGTTTCTGGACAAAAAGGACAGTCATCGGCATCATGGGCAATACCAGTAAGATTCATCCCACTCTGCTCAGCACTCACCAGTTGGGGTCTAGAACAGTGCTCTAACACAAGAAAGATCTAATGTGAGAAAGACCTCGACCAAATGGAGTGAGTTCAGCAGAGGGTGTCCAGGATGGTAGGGAACTGCAGCACATGTTTAGGGAGGAGTGGCTGAGGTCATGGGCCTTGCTGATTGTGGAGAGAAGGCTTTGGTGGGAGACCTAAGAGCAGCTTAGGAGTAGCCGTGGTGAGGTCCCCCAGAGGACTGATCCGGGCTCAACAGTGCTCACTGTGGCAGTGTGTTTGGAGAACTGGAGACATTGGGCTCACTCTGAGAGATGAGAAGTTTGAACTGGATTTCTGGAAAATGGTTTTCACCAGGAAGAGAGTCAAGCAGTGGAAAAGGTTGCCTGGGGAGGTAGTGCAGTAAGAGGCCTTGGATGCTCATGGTTGATTGGTGTTGGAGCAAGGGGTGGGGCCCTATGACCTCTGGAGGTACTTTCTAACTTGAGTATGCTGTGATCCCATGGTGCCAGGATGGCCTTTGTGCCTCCGCCCACTGGCGGGCATAGGGCTGGCAATGAGGAGGAGGGACTCATCTCCCTGTCCAAGGGGAAACGCAGTGTGCAGGAACTCTCCTGAAGAGTCTGTGGAAGGAAAGATTAGATTTCCACAAGCATTGCTGCACGAGATCAGAGACCACAAGAGCTGTGGAGCCCAGCAGTGGAGACAATGGTTTCCCAAGGACACTGTGGCAGTATGTTCCTTTCCTGTTGTTAGGCTTGGATTTGCTTCCTGGTGTTCTCCTCACCCTGCAACTCAAAATCTCAATGCTGCAAAAGGGCAGGTTCTCCTACGCTTTCCTGGGAAGGTGTTGATGCTGCCTTGTTAATAACACAATCATCCTTTCTCCTCCTGACTGCCTTCTTCACAGTGTTGAGTTTCCCAAGGAAAAGGAAGAGGTGTATGCACCAATCTGATGGTAGTGACTGTGTCATTTAGTCATTCAAACGTGCTATTCCCCACATAGGCAGAGAAGTTTAGAAACAAGAGAGTCACAGACTTCATGACTGAGCAAACTCAGTGCAAACCCGTGTTGACAGTAACTGCACAATAATACCCAGCACCCCATCCCAGAACCCTTTCAGCAACTTCTCTCTCCCTGGGCACCTTGGGAGAGCATCTGCAGGGGAAAGGACAAGACAAAGGCATGTACTGGGCTGCTACAGAGATTTAATGAGTTAAAAAAGGGGATAGAGGTCAATCAGAGTAGAGGTCACAGTGCAGGGAACATCAGAGGGAGAAAGGAGTCGGCATCCCCACTGCGGTGCCATCTTCCGTATCCCTGGGCACTTCCCAGGGCCATCGCCAGCAGCTTTAGCAGGGGAAGCACCTCCTGCCGCAGTAGCGGCCGCCCAAGCCAGAGAAGCCCAAGCCAGAGAGGCTAAAGCCCCCAGAGTTGATGGGCACTCCCTCGGAGCTGAGGATGCTGCCAACGGCAGCGGAGGTGGAGGAGCCCACGGCGGTGTTCTGTGGGAAGGAGCTGAGGATGGGGCCGGGCAGGGTCACCACCACGGGGGAGGGCTGGATGGCGACGATGGAGTCCTGGCACTGCTGGACGCAGGGCTCATTGCAGCTGTTGGCCAGCGGGGTCGGGCCGCAGGGCTGGCAGGGCACGCACGGACTGTAGCAGGACATGTCTGGAAGATCAAGGTTCACCTGGAGAGAGGGCCGGGGCAAGCAGAGCAGGGACATGGGTCAGGAGCAGCCTCTCGCTCCACGGGAGAGGACGAAAGGCATGCTCCATAGACAAGAGCTGGAAACTATGCAGGCAGGCACTTGTGCTTCTCCTTTCCCTCAGAAGATCCCTGCCAAGGGCAAACAAGCACAGGAAGATCCCCACCAACACCTGATCTCAGGGGATGCCCAATCTCATCCAAGCCCAAAGCTCTCTCCACGTCATAGACAAGTCCATGTCACACATTCAATTCCTTTCCTCCACCACAGCAAGAAGTTCCAAGGCCCAGCACAAGATAAAGGGGCAGGTATGTCCTCAGAAATCTCAGAGGAGGAGGAAGAAAAGAAAGAGCTTCACACTCACCTTGTCCTCAAGGAGATGAAGGCGAGAGCAGTGGATGAGAGAGTGAGGAGAAGTTCCTGCTTTTATACTGCTCCTGCACTGCCCCAGGCCCACAGTCACTGCACATAGGCAGTAATTTTCCAGCAGACTCACCTCCAAAGCAAAACACCCACCTGAAGGCAGAGGTTGGGGTTTGGTTTCCATGAACAGTGCACGTCCTCATTTCTAACACACCCACCAGGCCACGGAAGATTCTTTCAAGTACCAGGATGAGAAGCTCAAGAATGTCCTGTGCAGGAGCAAATCAGTACGGGCAGAAGACAATTCCGAAGGGGATCCCCATGGATTTGGGTTCTTGCTCATTGACTGTGGGGTGTGTGGGGCTCAGGACAAGGTCTTGTTGTTCCCACTCTGCTCACACGGCCCTCCAGATTGGCTGGGGCTTTGCACCCTGACCAGCCAGAGACACAGTGGCCTCGCAGGATTCCAAACCTCCTGCAGCCCCGGAGCTATGAGAGCAGCAGCAGGAAAGTCCTGCTGAGGGCAATGGCCATGAGGTCATCCTGGAGCCATGGACTCGGGTAATGCCCTGTGCTCAGAGCTCATATTCACAGGGCAGGGATGGAGCTGCCCTGGCCGCAGGGGAATTGAGCCCTGAGTGGACATGGGCTGCACTCCTGGCATGTCCTCACAGCAAAGGCTGACACACGCCAGGCCAGAATTAGAGTGTGACTCGCCACGGGTAGGGAGAGTCTACCCCAGGAAGCTTGCCTACGAAATGGAATGCATTCCCCTGCCCTCCTGGGATGCGTCCCATGTGCCTCCATGGCTGCAGGGCGGGGAAGTGCATCCCTCCTTGATGTGCTTTGAGAGCTGGTTTGGTACTCAGAGGTGTTCTGAGCACTTGTCCTCCTTGAGCATCCCCAGACACATTGCACTGCAGAGTCCTGCCAGCTCTCACTGCTTGGGCAGTTGGAAGAGATTTTCTTGCCTTCCCCATGGTGCTGGGCTGTGCTCTACACTGAGGGGGCCTTTGAGACATGGGATGGGAGGTGTCATGGAGCCCTAATGGCCAGAAAAGATGTATCGCCCCCGATTGTGGGATCAGTCCCAGACACAGGGGAGATGTTTTCTGCAACCCTTTCTTTCTTTCCATATCATGTTCCAGGGAGGACGTGGTATGTTGTCAGTAAGAGAAGCCTTTAGGTATTCTGCTGACATGTGCAGTGTGGGGAAGAGCTGGGCTTCTTCCTACAAAGGGAGTTACCAACAATCTCTCTTCACTGCCCCAAGCCAACATCACACGTGTTTGCTTGGGACTCCTCAAGTAATTGGGGCTCCTCTTCTACACCACTGACATGATTCTTCCTGGGATAGCCTTGGGCTTCTCATCCCGCGACATGAAAGGAGCTGCATGGCAGGTTCAGCACATCAGGAATGAGGAAATGAAATGGCAGCATTGATGGAAACCAAGCCCCTACCTGTGCCGTCAGGTGGGTGTTTTGCTTTGGAGGTGAGTCTGCTGGAAAATTACTGCCCGTGTGCAGTGACTGTGGGCCTGGGGCTGTGCAGGAGCAGTATAAAAGCAGGAACTTCTCCTCACTCTCTCATCCACCGCTCTTGCCTCCTTCTCCTTGAGAACAAGGTGAGTCTGGAATCCTTTCTCTACCCCTTCTCCTCCTGCTCCTCCTTTCAGATTTCTCAGTACATATCTGCCCCTTTGACTCATGGAGGGGCTTGGACCATCTTGTCATGGGAGGGGGAATGGGGAGGAAGCTTTGCGATGGCTGGATCTTGGCTGAGAAGACTCCTGAGCTTTGTGGTTGGTAGGGATCTCCCTGGGCTTGGTCAGACTTGGAAGAGATCTTCTGAGGGAGAGCAGAAGCCCAAGTGCCTCCCTGCACAGCTTCCAGCTCTCGTTTTTCAAGCATGCCTTTTGTTCTTGCTGGTGGGACGAGAGGCTGCTCCTGACCCATGTCCCTTCTCTGCTTGCCCCGGCCCTCTCTCCAGGTGAAGCTCTACCATCCAGACATGTCTTGCTACAGCCCGTGCGTGCCCTGCCAGCCCTGCGGCCCGACCCCGCTGGCCAACAGCTGCAATGAGCCCTGTGTCAGGCAGTGCCAGGACTCCATCGTCGCCATCCAGCCCTCCCCCGTGGTGGTGACCCTGCCCGGCCCCATCCTCACCTCCTTCCCGCAGAACACCGCTGTGGGCTCCTCCACCTCCGCTGCCGTTGGCAGCATCCTCAGCTCCGAGGGAGTGCCCATCAACTCCGGGGGCTTTAGCCTCTCCGGCTTGGGCCTCTCTGGCTTGGGCGGCCGCTACTGCGGCAGGAGGTGCTTCCCCTGCTAAAGCTGCTGGCGATGGCCCTGGGGAAGGGCCCAGGGACCCAGAAGATGGCTCCGCTCTGTGGAAGGAGCTTTTTGTTGTGCTTCCAGAGCAGCTGACCAACCCAAGCACCTCTTGAACGAGGACCGGGACTGGCTGGCCTCTTGCACAGCTCTTCCCATTCGTGCCTCTGCTATTCTCTGTAGTGGGGCCTCCATTCCCATTTTTCCCTTTCGACTCATTAAATTTCTTCTGCATCCCAGCCCATGCCTTCGCCTCGTCCTTTTCACTGGAGATACTCCCCGAAATGCCATGTGACTCAGGGGTGGTTCGGGGATGGGGTTTTGGAGATACTTGTGCTCTGAGGGGTAACACAGGCTCGCTTCTGATATTTTTCAGTTACACACAGAGTGACCCTCTGCTTTCTCAGCTTCTCTACTTCTCCTAATCTGGGACGAATGACAAGATGCTGTTCAGTGAACATTTCTCCTACAATAATATGTTTCGTTCTCCCACTAGAGCATTCTCTTCTCCATGCTCAGCAAAATCTGTACCCTCAGCCTATCCTGGCCAGCCAGGTGCACCAAGCTCCCCACCTTCCAATCTACTCACTACCTCTCTTCCTGCCCTGAGTCTCTTCCTGGCTCCTGCTCTGCAGGTACATTGCCAGGAAACTGTGGACACAACAGGGAAGGAGCAGGGTAAGGAGGGTGTTCTCTGCCCCTGGCCCTGTGTGACGGTCTATGAGCTGAAGGGGAAAAAAGAGAAAACCCAAGTGGTGCAAAGGCAACACCCAGCACCTTGCACCAGCAGAGGATGCCCAGCCATGCTCCAAGGAATGGCCTCTTTGGAAAGACTGCTAGTAATTTTATTGCTGAGCATGATGGTATACAGCATGGCCTAGTCCTTTGGTCAGCTCAAGTCAGGTCTCCTGGCAGTGCCCCATCCAGCTACTTGCACACCACTTCCACCCACCATGCGCCGATATCCAAAGCTTAGGCTTGTTATCGGCAATGCTTTAGCCACACATTTGAATGTCAGCACTAAAATGATCAAAACACAACCTCTGGCATTAGGTAAGATATTTGTCTTTGGATGTGAGTCTGTCCGAAAATGGCTGCCTGCTGCAAGGGAAATTGCTCTGAGGGCACTTTGGCTGCAAAGAGTTATAGTGAACAGCTCAAGTTCCAAGTGGAAACAAGAGGTTTCCTTCAGGGGTCTGTACTCAGAGCAATACTATTTCATCTCTTCATCAGTGACATAGGTAGTGGGGTTGAGCGCACCCTCAGAGAGCTGCTCCATGGGAGCAAGCTGAGGGACAACTGACACACGTAAGGGAGGGATGGTGTCCAGAGGAACCCTGACAAGCTTGAGGAATGGCCCCATGTGAAACACAGGATATTTGTCAAGACCAAGGGCACGGCCCCGCACCTGCACTTGGGCAATATTAATATAGACTGGAAGGTGAACACTTGAGGACTAGGGGACGCTGGAGGTTGATCAACAAGACAGAAGCCAGCAGTGTGTGCTGGCAGCTCAGAAAACCAAGCGTGCCCTGGGCTGCATCAAAAGAAGTGTGGCCAGCATGCTGGGACAGTGAGTCTCTGCTTCTAGTCCTCACTCGCTAGAGGAACACTGAGGCCAGTCGCTGTCCCCAGTAGGAACAAGACATAGACCTGTTAGAGTAGGTCCAGAGAAGGGCTACGAAATTTATCAGATGCCTGCAACACCTTCAGGTGAGGAAAGGCTGAGGGAGTTGGGTGTTTTCATTGTGGAGAAGTCCATGCGGAGATGTTATTGCAGCCTTTCAACGTATGGAGGGAACTCAGCAAGAAGTCCAAAGCAGAGCTTGGGCTGTCCTGACAGGACAAGGAGCAACACATTTAAACTGAAATAGGAGTCATGTAGGTTGGACATAAGGAAGAAATTTATTATGATGAGGATGGTGAGATTCTGGAAAAGGTTGCCTGGAGGCAGATGGGATGCTCCATCAATGAAGAGTTGAACATCAGGTTTGACAGAACTTGGAGTAACATGGCACAATGACAGATGTCCCTGCCCATGGTAGGGAGTTTGATGTCGATGATCTTTAAAGGTCTCTTCCAATCAAACTCATTCTCTGGTTCTGTAATTATATGGATCTACAATAAGGGCCCCCACTGAAATCTTCCTCTCCGTCTGAGAAAGATGTGGTAAAGATGAGTTTCTCCCGGCCTCGCCTGGGAAGCAAGTGCTGTGTCCTGTCAGTACCACATTCCCTCCAGAATGCTTACATGAAAATGCTGAAGATACTGAGGAACAGGAAAAGTGTGCACAGCCAAGTGGATAGAAGATGCTGACCGATGGGGGGTAAATGTATCCCAGCCCAAAAAGGCAGACATATTTTAGAAAGTAGAGGGTCGCTTGATAGATGACTGAACATACTCACTGCCAGCCTGTTCTGACAGTCACTGCAAAACTATCCACAACAGAACCCTCCCAGAAGCAGCCCTGAGCAACATCTCTTCCTTTGCCACCATGGGAGAGCATCTGGAGGGGAAAGGATGAGACAAAAGCACAAGCTGGGATGCAGCAGAACTTTAATGAGTCAAAAGAGGGATAAAGAGGTTGACCTGAGCAGAGGTCTCAGCGCAGGCAGCAGCTTTAGCAGGGGAAGCACCTCCTGCCGCAGTAGCGGCCACCCAAGCCAGAGAGGCCCAAGCTGGAGAGGCTAAAGCCCCCGGAGTTGATGGGCACTCCCTCGGAACTGAGGATGCTGCCAACGGCAGCGGAGGTGGAGGAGCCCACGGCGGTGTTCTGCGGGAAGGAGGTGAGGATGGGGCCGGGCAGGGTCACCACCACGGGGGAGGGCTGGATGGCGACGATGGAGTCCTGGCACTGCCTGACACAGGGCTCATTGCAGCTGTTGGCCAGTGGGGTCGGGCCGCAGGGCTGGCAGGGCACGCACGGGCTGTAGCAGGACATGTCTGGATGGTAGAGCTTCACCTAGAGAGAGGGCCGGGGCAAGCAGAGAAGGGACATGGGTCAGGAGCAGCCTCTCGTCCCACCAGCAAGAACGAAAGGCATGCTCGATAGACGAGAGCTGGAAGCTGTGCAGGGAGGCACTTGGGCTTCTGCTTTCCCTCAGAAGATCTCTTCCAAGTCTGACCAAGCCCAGGGAGATCCCCACCAACCCCAGAGCTCAGGAGTCCCCTCAGCCAAGATCCAGTCAGGGCAAAGCTTCCTCCCCATTCCCCCTCCCATGACAAGATGGTCCAAGCCCCTCCATGGGTCAAAGGGGCAGATATGTGCTGAGAAATCTGAAAGGAGGAGCAGAAGGAGAAGGGGGTAGAGAAAGGGCTCCAGACTCACCTTGTTCTCAAGGGGAAGGAGGCAAGAGCAGTGGATGAGAGAGTGAGGAGAAGTTCCTGCTTTTATACTGCTCCTGCACAGCCCCAGGCCCACAGTCACTGCACACGGGCAGTAATTTTCCAGCAGACTCACCTCCAAAGCAAAACACCCACCTGATGGCACAGGCTGGGGCTTGGTTTCCATCAATGCTGCCATTTCATTTCCTCATTCCTGATGTGCTGAACCTGCCATGCAGCTCCTTTCATGTCCCGGGATGAGAAGCCCAAGGCTATCCCAGGAAGAATCATGTCAGTGGGGTAGAAGAGGAGCCCCAAGTACTCGAGGAGTCCCAAACAGGCACGTGCGATGCTGGCTTGGGGCAGTGAAGAGAGATTGTTGGTAACTCCCTTTGTAGGAAGAAGCCCAGCTCTTCCCCACACTGCACATGTCAGCAGAATACCTAAAGGCTTCTCTTACTGACAACGTACCACATCCTCCCTGGAACATGACATGGAAAGAAAGAAAGGGTTGCAGAAAACATCTCCCCTGTGTCTGGGACTGACCCCTCAATCTGGGGCAATACATATTCTCCGGCCATTACGGCTCCATGACTCCTCCCATCTCATGCCCCAAAGGCCCCCTCAGTGTAGAGCACAGCCCAGCACCATGGGGAAGGCAAGAAAATCTCTTCCAACTGCCCAAGCAGTGAGAGCTGGCAGGACTCTGCAGTGCAATGTGTCTGGGGATGCTCAAGGAGGACAAGTACTCAGAACACCTCTGAGTACCAAACCAGCTCTCAAAGCACATCAAGGAGGGATGCACTTCCCCGCCCTGCAGCCATGGAGGCACATGGGACGCATCCCAGGAGGGCAGGGGAATGCATTCCATTTCGTAGGCAAGCTTCCTGGGGTAGACTCTCCCTACCCGTGGCGAGTCACACTCTAATTCTGGCCTGGCGTGTGTCAGCCTTTGTTGTGAGGACATGCCAGGAGTGCAGCCCATGTCCACTCAGGGCTCAATTCCCCTGCAGCCAGGGCAGCTCCATCCCTGCCCTGTGAAAATGAGCTCGGAGCAAAGGGCATCACCCGAGTCCATGGCTCCAGGATGACCTCATGGCCATTGCCCTCAGCAGGACTTTCCTGCTGCTGCTCTCATAGCTCCGGGGCTGCAGGAGGTTTGGAATCTTGCGAGGCCACTGTGTCTCTGGCTGGTCAGGGTGCAAAGCCCCAGCCAATCTGGAGGGCCGTGTGAGCAGAGTGGGAACAACAAGACCTTGTCCTGAGCCCCACACACCCCACAGGTAATGAGCAAGAACCCAAATCCATGGGGATCCCCTTCGGAATTGTCTTCTGCCCGTACTGATTTGCTCCTGCACAGGACATTCTTGGGCTTCTCATCCTGGTACTTGAAAGAATCTTCCATGGGCTGGTGGGTGTGTTAGAAATGAGGACGTGTACTGTTCATGGAAACCAAACCCCAACCTCTGCCTTCAGGTGGGTGTTTTGCTTTGGAGGTGAGTCTGCTGGAAAATTACTGCCTATGTGCAGTGACTGTGGGCCTGGGGCAGTGCAGGAGCAGTATAAAAGCAGGAACTTCTCCTCACTCTCTCATCCACTGCTCTCGCCTCCATCTCCTTGAGGACAAGGTGAGTGTGAAGCTCTTTCTCTTCTTTCTCCTCCACTGAGATTTCTCAGGACATACTTACCCCTTTATCTTGTGCTGGGCCTTGGAACTTCTTGCTGTGGTGGAGGAAAGGAACTGAATGTGTGACATGGACATGGACTTGTCTATGACGCGGAGAGAGCTTTGGGCTTGGATGAGATTGGGCGCCCCCTGAGATCAGGGTTTGGTGGGGATCATCCTGTGCTTGTTTGCCCTTGGCAGGGAACTTCTGAGGGAAAGGTGAAGCACAAGTGCCTCCCTGCACAGCTTCCATCGCTTCTCTATGGGACATGCCTTTCGTCTTCTCCCATGGAGCGAGAGGCTGCTCCTGACCCATGTGCCTGCTCTGTTTGCCCCTGCTCTCTCTCCAGGTGAAGCTCTACCATCCAGACATGTCCTGCTACAGTCCGTGCGTGCCCTGCCAGCCCTGCGGCCCGACCCCGCTGGCCAACAGCTGCAATGAGCCCTGTGTCAGGCAGTGCCAGGACTCCATCGTCGCCATCCAGCCCTCCCCCGTGGTGGTGACCCTGCCCGGCCCCATCCTCACCTCCTTCCCACAGAACACCGCCGTGGGCTCCTCCACCTCTGCTGCCGTTGGCAGCATCCTCAGCTCCGAGGGAGTGCCCATCAACTCCGGGGGCTTTAGCCTCTCTGGCTTGGGCCTCTCTGGCTTGGGCGGCCGCTACTGCGGCAGGAGGTGCTTCCCCTGCTAAAGCTGCTGGCGATGGCCCTGGGGAAGGGCCAAGGGATACGGAAGATGGCACCGCAGTGGGGATGCCGACTCCTTTCTCCCTCTGATGTTCCCTGCACTGTGACCTCTACTCTGATTGACCTCTATCCCCTTTTTTAACTCATTAAATCTCTGTAGCAGCCCAGTTCATGCCTTTGTCTTGTCCTTTCCCCTGCAGATGCTCTCCCAAGGTGCCCAGGGAGAGAGAAGTTGCTGAAAGGGTTCTGGGATGGGGTGCTGGGTATTATCATGCAGTTACTGTCAACACAGTTTTGCACTGAGTTTGCTCAGTCATGAAGTCTGTGACTCTCTTGTTTCTAAACTTCTCTGCCTATGTGGGGAATAGCACGATTGAATGACTAAATGACACAGTCACTACTGTCAGATTGGTGCATACGCCTCTTCCTTTTCCTTGGGAAACTCAACACTGTGAAGAAGGCAGTCAGGAGGAGAAAGGATGATTGTGTTATTGACAAGGCAGCATCAACACCTTCCCAGGAAAGCGTAGGAGAACCTGCCCTTTTGCAGCATTGAGATTTTGAGTTGCAGGGTGAGGAGAACACCAGGAAGCAAATCCAAGCCTAACAACAGGAAAGGAACATACTGCCACAGTGTCCTTGGGAAACCATTGTCTCCACTGCTGGGCTCCACAGCTCTTGTGGTCTCTGATCTCGTGCAGCAATGCTTGTGGAAATCTAATCTTTCCTTCCACAGACTCTTCAGGAGAGTTCCTGCACACTGCGTTTCCCCTTGGACAGGGAGATGAGTCCCTCCTCCTCATTGCCAGCCCTATGCCCGCCAGTGGGCGGAGGCACAAAGGCCATCCTGGCACCATGGGATCACAGCATACTCAAGTTAGAAAGTACCTCCAGAGGTCATAGGGCCCCACCCCTTGCTCCAACACCAATCAACCATGAGCATCCAAGGCCTCTTACTGCACTACCTCCCCAGGCAACCTTTTCCACTGCTTGACCCTCTTCCTGGTGAAAACGATTTCCCAGAAATCCAGTCCAAACCTCTCATCTCTCAGGGTGAGCCCAATGTCTCCAGTTCTCCAAACACACTGCCACAGTGAGCACTGTTGAGCCCGGATCAGTCCTCTGGGGGACCTCACCACGGCTACTCCTAAGCTGCTCTTAAGTCTCAACACCAAAGCCTTCTCTCCACAATCAGCAAGGCCCATGACCTCAGCCACTCCTCCCTAAACATGTGCTGCAGTTCCCTACCATCCTGGACACCCTCTGCTGAACTCACTCCATTTGGTCGAGGTCTTTCTCACATTAGATCTTTCTTGTGTTAGAGCACTGTTCTAGACCCCAACTGGTGAGTGCTGAGCAGAGTGGGATGAATCTTATTGGTATTGCCCATGATGCCGATGACTGTTCTTTATGTCCAGAAACAGTTCTGATGGGGTTCCCACAAAAGTGGCCCTGCCTTAGGCTGCTACTTGTCAGGGTGGAAGCACACGTGGAGAGCTGGGGCTCGTTGCTGCCAAGCCAGCTGCTATGCAGCGATCTGGCTGGACATGTGTGATCTTACCCAGTTCTCTGCTGCAGCAGTTCAGCTGCTCCCCTTTGTCAGCCACAAGCCTCTGCAGCCTTTGCCTCTGGTCACCACATTGCTGTGGAGAGCTCCTGGACAGACGCTTGAGACTCAGCCTGCATATGCTGCCTCTTCCTGTCCTGCTCCCGCTCTCCAGGCACATTGCCAGGAAACCCTGGGCACAGGCAGGGAAGGAGCAGGGCAAGGAGGATGTTGCTTGTCTGCGGGCTTGGGTGACAGTCTATGAGGGGAAGGGGAAAAAAGAGAAATCGCAAGTGGTGCAAAGGGAACACCCTGCACCTCAGAGCAGCAGAGGATGCCCAGCGATGCTCCAAAAAACGGCCACTCTGGAAAGACTGCCCTGAGTCATTCAGGTCACAATCATTGTGTTAACAACCACTACACCTTCATCCCCAAAACTCCATCCCAGAATCAGACAGAGAAATAACTCTGCCCTTGGGCATCTCAGGAGAGGAACTGTAGGGGAAAGGATGAGAGAGAGGCATAGATTGGGATGCATTTGAATTTTACTGAGTCAAAACAGGGAAACAAAGACACTGTGAGTGGAGATCCGGGTGCAGGGAGCACCAAAGGCAGGAAGGAGTTGGCACCCCCAGAGCAGTGCCATCTTCTGGGTCCCTAGGCCCTTCCCCAGGGCCATCGTCAGCAGCTTTAGCAGGGGAGGCACCTCCTGCCGCAGTAGCGGCCACCCAAGCCAGAGAGGCCCAACCCGGAGAGGCTAAAGCCCCCGGAGTTGATGGGCACTCCCTCGGAGCTGAGGATGCTGCCAACGGCAGCGGAGGTGGAGGAGCCCACGGCGGTGTTCTGCGGGAAGGAGCTGAGGATGGGGCCGGGCAGGGTCACCACCACGGGGGAGGGCTGGATGACGACGTTGGAGTCCTGGCACTGCCTGACACAGGGCTCATTGCAGCTGTTGGCCAGCGGGGTCGGGCCGCAGGGCTGGCAGGGCACGCACGGACTGTAGCAGGACATGTCTGGATGGTAGAGCTTTACCTGGAGACAGGGCAAGGGCAAGCAGAGCAGGGACATGGGTCAGGAGCAGTCTGAAGCCCACCACAGATCAGCCAAGCAACAAGATGGAGCCATGAGCTAGTGGATGCGTAAGGAGTTCCACTGCCTTCAGCTTCCCCTCAGAGCAAAAGAGCCCTGCCAACAGCAACCAAACCCAGCAAGGTCACCACCCAGACCATTGCTCAGGCAAAACCCAGCCTAACTCCATGCAGAACTTCTACCATTTTCCCTCTCCTGTGACAAGCTGCTTCATCTCCCAGTGTGGGATGAAGGAGCAGGTATAGGCTGAGAAATCCCAGAGGGGGACGAGGAGAAACAGGATGAAAAGGAGAATAAGAAAGAATTTCATACTCACCTTGTTCTCAAGGAGATGAAGGCGAGAGCAGTGGATGAGAGAGTGAGGAGAAGTTCCTGCTTTTATACTGCTCCTGCATCGCCCCAGGCCCACAGTCACTGCACACGGGCAGTAATTTTCCAGCAGACTCACCTCCAACGCAAAACACCCACCTGATGGCACAGGTTGGGGCTTGGTTTCCACCAATGCTGCCATTT
The DNA here is from genome assembly GCA_039720435.1 of Amazona ochrocephala. NCBI lineage: Eukaryota > Metazoa > Chordata > Aves > Psittaciformes > Psittacidae > Amazona > Amazona ochrocephala. Next base: position 2,060,732 of record CM077897.1, read on the forward strand.
CATTTCCTCATTTCTGACGTGTTGCATGGCCATGCGGGTGCTACTGATGTGCCTGCAGATGGCCTTGGTTGGGACCCGAGATGTTATCACAAGAGGGGATAGCTTGGCCAAACAAATGGACACAAGCCAGGGAGGACTGCATTGGTGAGACAGCACATTTCTGTCCAGAGGGTTGAAAACAACCTCTCCAGTTCTCTCCAGAGCCATGCCTCTTACCTGCACAAACACCTCCACCACTTGCAGTATGTCTTCTGCTAGTGTTGATGTGCTTCTGACAGGAAATATTTGGGCCTCTCGTCTTGATACTTGAAAGGATCCTTTGTGACATAATGGTCATTTCAGAAATGAGGAAGTGAAATGGCTGCGTTGACGGAAACCAAACCCAACCTGTGCCATTAGGCGCACGTTTTGCTTTGGAGGTGAGTCTCTGGGAAAATAAGTGCCTGTGTGCAGTGACTGTGGGCCAGGGGCAATGCAGGAGCAGTATAAAAGCAGGAACTTCTCCTCACTCTCTCATCCACTGCTCTCGCCTCCATCTCCTTGAGAACAAGGTGAGTCTGAAGCCTTTTTCCTCTCCTTCTGCCTCCTTTTTCTCTTCAGCTTTTCTCAGTATACACTTGCCTTTTGTCCTATGCTGGGTCAAGGGGGTACTAATAATGAGAGAGGGAAGGGAGCACAAGGTGCATCATGCAGATAGGCTGGGGCTGTCTGAAGCGAGGGATGGCTACACTGGGAGTTCCCTGTATGTCACTGTTCTTGAAGGAGCATTTTTTGGCTGAGGAGAAGCTGAAATCCATGGATCTCCCTACAACACCTCCAGCTCTTGTCTCAGCCTTGGCTTGCCTAAGGGCAAGAGGCTGCTCCTGACCCATGTCTCTGCTCTGCTTGCCCCTTCCCTCTCACCAGGTGAAGCTCTACCATCCAAACATGTCCTGCTACAGCCCGTGCGTGCCCTGCCAGCCCTGCGGCCCGACCCCGCTGGCCAACAGCTGCAATGAGCCCTGTGTCAGGCAGTGCCAGGACTCCAACGTCGTCATCCAGCCCTCCCCCGTGGTGGTGACCCTGCCCGGCCCCATCCTCAGCTCCTTCCCGCAGAACACCGCCGTGGGCTCCTCCACCTCCGCTGCCGTTGGCAGCATCCTCAGCTCTGAGGGAGTGCCCATCAACTCCGGGGGCTTTAGCCTCTCCGGGTTGGGCCTCTCTGGCTTGGGCGGCCGCTACTGTGGCAGGAGGTGCCTCCCCTGCTAAAGCTGCTGGCGATGGCCCTGGGGAAGGCCAAGGGACCCAGAAGATGGCACCGCTCTGGGGATGCTGACTCCTTTCTGCCTTTCGTGCTCCCTGCACCAGGATCTCCACTTAGTGTCTTTGTTTCCCTGTTTTGACTCATTAAAGTTCTAATGCATCCCAACCCATGCCTCTATCTCATGCTTTCCCCTACAGTTGCTCTCTCAAAATGCCCAGCGAGAGAGCTGCTGCTCAGCAGTGGTCTTGGGAGGGGAAAATTGTGTAGTGATTTGTAATAGCATTGTGCAGGATCTACCTGGATGGAGTTGGCCCCACGTTAGCCCTCGTACTGGTTCTTTGTAGTTGTATCTGGAATGATGCTGATAACACATAAACGTTTTGGGTTTCGCTGGGCAGCGCTTTCACAGCATCAGTGCTGTCTCTCTGACTCCCTCTCCAAAATGCGTGTAGGCTGGGGTGGGCAAGAGGTTGAGAGGGGACAAACCCAGAATTGACCAAAGGTATTTTCCATGCCATATGACATCATGGCTAGCAATAAAAGGTAAGAGAAAGGAGGCGGTTTGGGGCAGTGAGCATTCACAGAATGGTTTTGTCTTCTGAACCAAGCTGTAATTGCCCTGGTATTGATGCCCCAACTGTGCTGGGGGAGCTGTTTAGTGGAGAACACGAGGGAATACACCTCCCTCTTCCCCATCCAAGACTGATGTGGCTCATTCCGTTGGGCAGGTTCCCGAGGTCCTTGTCCACTCTTTGGTGAGGTTTTTACAAATGCTAATTAGCTGTTGGCTTAGTGTGGGTTTGTGGAAACTGCTGTCAAGCTGGCTTAAGAGGTGACAATGTCTGGGTGTGGTGACAGTGAAATGTGCCCTGAGGTGGCCAGTCCCTGGCTGGCAGATGCTTGAAAACCAGCTGGTCTTAGCACTCTATTGGTCTTGACCTGTGTCTATCGAGCCACAGCTCCTTAGCATCAGAGGGCCATGATCAAAACAGGGACCCATATGACCTCTGGAGATGTCATGATTCAGCCAGGGATCCCAACTACATCTAAGAACAGGGTAGCTGAGACAGAGACCCAAACCACAGGTGAGGGCACCACAGCTGGGACAGGCACCCAAACGCTACCTGCAGTAATTGTTCTGGTCATGAAAAAGAAAGTGTGGACAATGAGGCGGATGGGTCCTTCTCATTGACTAGTAAAGAAGTAAGGAGGGAAGAGTGTGATCAGGAAGGGAGCCCTGCAGCAAAGGGGTGGGAGGATGAAGTGAGACAAGTAACTGAAGAGACAGAAAGTACAGAATCGAATAGTAGAAAGGTTTGGGGAAGAAGCTTGTCCAGTTCCAAATCCCTGCCACGGGCAGGGACACCTTCCACTAAACCAGGTTGCTCCAAGCCCCGTCCAACCTGGACTTGGTTGCACCCAGTCCTTGACCTCAAGAGAATTTCAAGACGTGTGGAAACATTACAGTCACCAGCCTGGTGAGCAGGTTGCTGCATGGCAACTCTGATGTTTGGACAGTGGAGCCAACAGTCAGGAACTGGAAGGTAAGGAAGCCAAACAGCTGGGATCCCTCACTAGGGACCAAGGAATTGACAGTGGACTTGGAAAAGAAGCTGTGAATTGCAGTCTCTGGAGGTGTGTCCTGTCTAGCGTGAGGGCATGACGCCTGTTCAAGATCTTGTGATTTAGTAAGAAAGGTGAACCAAGGCTTAGAGAGGCATAAAGTACCTGAGAGGACTGGCAGTGATGGAAGTCATCTGATGACAAGGAGGTCTCCTAAGGACTGGAGAATGCTCTGTGTACAAGGGCCATGTGAAAAACATAGCCCAGAATGAACCAGTGTTGTATTCTAACAGCTTGGCAGCAAGGTATTACATGGGTTTGGATACATCAGTGGTGAAGAGAGCATCTTCCTGTCTGAAATTCTGAAGACAATGCCTCTCCTCTCTCTCAGTGTAGTTGCAGTTTTGTTACCCCATCATGTGGGCCAAACCAAAAGAAGTGATTGAGAAAGGCCAAAGAATAATTCTGATTCTTCTGCAATGTATATTTGCCATGAAATCAAGCAAGGTCAAAACTGCAAAGGAAATGCATTTCTTGGGATCTTGGCATCTGCCTGAAAAAGGATAACACAGAGTCATGGGTTGGGATGCATTAGCACTTTAATGAGTCAAAATAGGGAAACAAAGACACTGTGAGAGGAGATCCTGGTGCAGGGAGCACCAAAAGCAGAAAGGAGTCGGCATCCCCAGAGCGGTGCTATCTTCTGGGTCCCTGGGCCCTTCCCCATGGCCATCTCCTCAGGGCCATCGCCAGCAGCTTTAGCAGGGGAGGCACCTCCTGCCACAGTAGCGGCCGCCCAAGCCAGAGAGGCCCAACCCGGAGAGGCTAAAGCCCCCGGAGTTGATGGGCACTCCCTCAGAGCTGAGGATGCTGCCAACGGCAGCGGAGGTGGAAGAGCCCACGGCGGTGTTCTGCGGGAAGGAGCTGAGGATGGGGCCGGGCAGGGTCACCACCACGGGGGAGGGCTGGATGACGACGTTGGAGTCCTGGCACTGCCTGACACAGGGCTCATTGCAGCTGTTGGCCAGCGGGGTCGGGCCGCAGGGCTGGCAGGGCACGCACGGGCTGTAGCAGGACATGTCTGGATGGTAGAGCTTCACCTGGAGACAGGGCAGGGGCAAGAAGAGCAGGTACATGGGTCAGGGGCAGCCTCTCACACCACTATGAAGGATCCCAGGCATGATGCTGGGTTACAGCATTAATCATGCTCATAGGAGGAGGGAAAGGAAGATAAAGAACTTCAGACTCACCTGATCCTTCAGGATAGAGATGTGAGAGAAGTGGATGTAAGGCCGGGTATTTGCGCTGGCTTTTATAGTGCTCCAGCATCGCCCCAGGCATGTAGTCACGCTCTATGCAGGCAGTAATTTTCCAGCAGTCTTTAATTGAAGGCTTCCAAGTCTAGGATCATCCAAGCCCAGGATCTTTAGCTCTCCAGAGTTCAGTGCTTTCATAATGTGATTTATTCCATGGCCATTTGCCTTTGAGTGTTCTTTCAAGTTATGAGATGAGAAACACAAGGATTTTCAGGTCAGGAATGCATCATTATGGGCTGAAGACCTGACCCATTTTCTGGATGTAGATACAGTGGAGTCGTTCATCACCCTGTTCAAAATAAGGGGTCTGGCATTTCTCAATGATCACTGGTGAGTGGGCTCCACTGCTCATTTTGAACCTCCTCCTCCTGATGATCTCACTTTTGGGATAAATCTGCCATCTGTTTTGCCCTTTCCACTCTCTAACCAATTTCTTGGTGTCTCCAATCAATTTCTTCAGCATATTAGGGTTATTTCTCTGTCCAATCCATGTACAAACAACATCTGTGCAGCTTCACTTATATGTACACACACTTGTATGTCTTCTCGTCTGTATTCATTTTTGTATCAAAAGAATTGGTTTTCCCTAAAATCTGTGTATATATGCATGTTTAAGTGTGCACAAGCACACAGGTGTGCATGAGCACATGCCTGTGTCTCCCTGCGTACATGTCTTCTTCATGAGGAGATATCCTGGTCCTGCCAGGGGCACTCTCCATTCTTCTGTACATGCACACCACAGAGCAGTAGGTTCCACAGGCCAAAAGGAGGCAAGTGACAGCTGAAGAGCAATGGCATGGACATGGTGGAGACTTGGACTGGGTGCTAGTACTGAAACCCTGCCTCCTGAGCACTTCTTTTCATGCTTCAAAACTCTCACTCTGCTACTGCAGATTTCAGTGCCTCACAAGGACAGTTTCACACCAATTTGGAAATACAATTTAAATAAGTGTACCAGCATTCAAAGTGTCTTAGCATGACTGTCTATCACCACTCCCTGCCTCTCCAGGTCAGGATACATCTTCTCCTCCTGGTGTTAAGGAGTTCAAAGCAATAGGGTTAGCTTTCTGTACAGGGAGAAAAGCTAGAAAATCCTGCCCACCTCATGAAGGGCACTCCTGAGTGAACCTGCTTCTGTTGCAGTATTAACAGTGTTTGGGAAGGGACACAGGCTCCTCATGTTAAAGTCAAAGCCACGGCCACCGCTGCAGCTAATTGACCTGACATCTGTTGGGCAGAGACCTTGAGTCACCATCAAACACAAGGACAGATGACCTGGTGTCCCTGTGCTTTAGAGGAAGGACAGTTGGTCTAGGCTGCAAAGGGAGAGACAAACAGCTGACAACTCATTTGGTCTTTAATCACACAGAGCTTCTGTGTCCCACACTGAGGTCCTGTTTTGCCAGGAACTGTCTGAAAGGGAGGGATTGTCTGATTTGTGACCGCTCTCTCCAAACACTGCTGCTACCCCTATGAGGAGTGCCAGGACAAAAACTTTTTCCCTCAGATACTTGTCAGAGAAAGGAAAGGCACTGCAGAAGAGGAGAAAGGTTCTCTCTATTGAAAACTGCTTCTGCAAGAAATTTCTTTGCATTTCACTTTGGGTTGCTCCTCTCTAACTTCCTTTCTCTCTTCCAGCCAGGCTTTTCCACCTCTCTAATCACTGCACAGTGGTGCTTCCTAATAGGAATGGAGTGTGCAAAAGCAAAGACAAATTCTCTGCCTGTGACTGCATCCTCTCTTACCCTATTCCTCCATGGCCCCTCAACACCCCTGGCCACATTTCTGCACACACCTGGACACAGCTAAGAAGAATCGGCTCTGGGATGCTGAGAGGATCCAAGTGACAGGCTCTCCCTCTGCTGATTCTATTCCCAAGACATTTTAGCCAGTCCCTGAGTTATGGAAGTGGGAATTCTGTGACTTCTGGGTGCTACAGCCACTTAGATATGCCAGGCTGGGTTGCACACCTGCAGGAGAGAAGGTCAAGAAAGGGGGAAAATTTCTCCTCAAACTAAGCAATATAAGGTGAAAGAGGGCTGAAACCAGAAGCATGGCCCACCAGCCTGAGGAATGAGCTGTCAGTCTGAACTGACAGAGTCAGCTGGGGTAGAGGGAGAGAGAAGGACAGAGCAAGTCCTTCTGCATGGGAACCTGTGTGTACACAACTGGGGACTGCAACACTTGGAGTACCTGTGACCCTTCCTGAAAAAAGAGTTACAAGACAGCCCACCAATGAACCCCAAGCTGGGGTCCCCTGGCTGCATGGGATGTCTTCAGCACTTGAGTGCTGTCCCCAGCACTGCTGCATTCCTGCCCTGGAAGTGCCTGACCCTCTCGTTCCAGCATTTGGTAGGAGTGTCTCTGGCACAAAGGGCATGCCATAAATGAGGAAATAAAGAAGAATCAAAGAAGGAAACCAAATTACAAGCTGTGTGATTAGGAAGAATACTTCCCATTAAAGATGAGTCTGTTGGAAAATTACTGCCTGCACCGAGGCAGCCTCAGGGCCAGGGGAGGTGCAAGAGCAGTATAAAAGTAACCCCGAAGCCTTGTTCTCTCATCCACTTCTCTGGCCCTGCTCTCCTTGGGACCCAGGTGAGTCTACAGCCCTTTCTGCTTCTCATCCTTCCCCAGGTAGAGGTCTCAGACCAACAGATATGTCAGCAGATGCCTGCTCCATCATGCCACAACAGGACTTGGAGGTCCTTGCCGTAGAAGAAGGGAGGAAGAAGAAGACCTAGCACAGAGAAGCCTGGGTCTTGGCTGATGTGCCTTCTGAGCTATGGGCTAGGTGGGACCCCTCTGGGCTTGGCCACTCTTGATGGGGTACTTTTGGTCTGAGGGGAAGTGGAAGTCCATGGGTCTCCCTACAATACCTTCAGCTCTTGTCTCAAAATTGGCTTGCCTTGAATTCCTTGTGGTGGTGTGAGAGGCTGCTCCTGACCCATGTCTCTGCTCTGCTTGCCCTTGCCCTCTCTCCAGGTGAAGCTCTACCATCCAGACATGTCCTGCTACAGCCCATGCGTGCCCTGCCAGCCCTGCGGCCCGACCCCACTGGCCAACAGCTGCAATGAGCCCTGTGTCAGGCAGTGCCAGGACTCCAACGTCGTCATCCAGCCCTCCCCCGTGGTGGTGACCCTTCCTGGCCCCATCCTCAGCTCCTTCCCGCAGAACACCGCTGTGGGCTCTTCCACCTCTGCTGCCGTTGGCAGCATCCTCAGCTCCGAGGGAGTGCCCATCAACTCCGGGGGCTTTAGCCTCTCCGGGTTGGGCCTCTCTGGCTTGGGCGGCCGCTACTGTGGCAGGAGGTGCCTCCCCTGCTAAAGCTGCTGGCGATGGCCCTGGGGAAGTGCCCCAGGACCCAGAAGATGGCTCCGCTGTGTGGGTGGGGCCTTGGGTTGTTGCTTCCAGAGCAGCTGAGCAACCCCAGCAACACTTGCACAAGGACAGGACCAGCCTTGTGCTCTCACACAGCATGGCCCATGCTGCTTTTTCCCTCTGCCACTCTTTCTCCCCAGAGCTGTGGAGCACAGACTTCTCTCTGCCCCTGATGCTCCCTGCATCAGGATCTCCACTCACAGAGTCCTTGTTTCCCATTTTTGCCTCATTAAAGATCTGCTGCATTCCAACCCATGCCTCTCTGTCATCCTTTGCCCTACAGACCATCTCCCAAGATGCCCATGGAGTGCCTTCACTCTCCCTAAAGGAGGAGATGGCTGGATGTTGTATAGTGGGGCCTTTTCAGGTACTGTCACTTGCAGGTGAGGAAGGCATCCATGACTCCTCCAGAGTCCCTGGCAGTCAGGCCTAGCTTTGTTGAGCCTTTGCCCAAAAATAGCCTCTGGGCTTGGTGCACATGTTGCAGAAGGGGTGTGTGGCAAATCCCAAGCTTGGTTGAGCAGCCTGGGCTGTAGCCCAACAGGGACTTGAGGAGTGGATGTTGCTTTACTGGATGGGGAGCAAAGGCTCAGGTAGAAAATGCTCCCAGAGAACAGCAGGAGTAAGAATAAGGTGATTCGGCTCACATTGCACATCAACATCCTACAGCCATCTCTGCCGTCGGTTTCCTCCTGAAAGTCTCTGGAGAGACACTGAGGGCAAGGAGAGAGGCAGGCAGATGTGGGCAATCATTCTTCAAGAGAAGTCAGGAAGATCTCTAAAGCAGTGCTGTCACTATCACAAAAAACCACACAGAAGGTGGCAGCTGAGGAAGGGGGGGTGCTGAACTGCTTCAGGACATTCCTGAACATGATGCAGGAACCTCCCAGAGCCCTAATCAGTAGCGGAGACAATGGCAGCTTTCTCTACACACATCATCAAGCACCTTGCTAGCAAAAGCTCAAATGCAAGCCAGGAAAATGAGTTCTGCTGGAGAACTACAACAATATAAACATGTCCACCACTGGGGAGATCTGCTCGCTGGAAGATGAGTTTGCTGTTGAGCAGGTGCTAATCAGTCTAAAGAGGGAACAGACACACATGGCTTAGCCTCCTTGCCAAAGAAGATGGCCATGGCCATGACATCTTTTGAATTCACAACATGTATCCCTGAATTTGGCCGAGTCTTTTCTCTATCACCATGGTTGGAGCAGCACACAGTATTCAGCTCTTCAAGGGACAGACTGTCAGCAAGAGAGGAGCTGCTTTCCTTCTGCTTGCCTTTCCTTCAAGAAAAACGAGGTAAAGATCATACGTGGAAACAAGAAAGCAGAAGGCAAGGCAAGATGCACTGCTGCTCAGGGTGAGTTCTGCAGAAGTCATGTGTGCTCTATCACCATTGCCCACCCTTGTATCAGCAATGTCCACTTTAGATCCTGCAGCCCAACAGACAGCTCAGGACAGCCATCCAAGACACATGTCAATCACTCCCTAACTGGGGAACACTCAGGAAATGGGGATTAAAAGGGTCATTCCCATGTATAAAAGCTTGGGTTTACATAAATGATCAGAGTTGGGTTATGATCTGCATTAGTGCAGATGAGAAATACTTCACTACAAGATCATGTATGCAGGGAGACATCTCAGTCCTTTGACAGATTCAGCCCATCTCAGGCTCCTGGAAACAGTTTAAGCTTTTACATAGTTTTGCATACAAAAGGACATGCAGAGGCAAGCCTCTGTCTGTGGTTGAGGATGTCTGTCATTAATATCTCCATTCAAGAGAAGCCTACACTGTTCCTCTGCTGTCCTGCTATGACTCTATAAACATACTACCTCTTGTATCTGAAGATGATTCTGCTGTTGTTACTCCCAGAGAAGATAGGTATGTCTTCAGTTACCTCCTGAAATGAAATTAGGCAGGGCAGGATCTCCTGCCAGCAAACCATGCACTGACAGCTTCCAGCATCTGAAGGCGGGTACAAGGATGCTGGAGATGGATTTTTCGTCAGGGACTGGAGTGACAGGACAAGGGGGGATGGGTTCAAACTGAAACAGGGGAGATTGAGATGAGCTCTTAGGCAGAAGCTCTTCCCTGTGAGGCACTGGCACAGGGTGCCCAGAGAAGCTGTGGCTGCCCCATCCCTGGCAGTGTTCAAGGCCAGGCTGGACACAGGGGCTTGGAGCAAGCTGCTCTAGTGGAAGGTGTCCCTGCCTGTGGCAACGGTTGGAGCTGGAGGAGCTTTAAGGTCCCTTCCAACCCAAACCATTCCATGATATGATTCTAAACTGAAGGGATGTGGGTGCTGGTTTGCAGATCCAGATCCCTGCATCACCAACCTTCTGCTTCAAAACAAAAACATCCATTTCTACATCCACTGAACATTTATTTTTTGGCTGCAAAATGAGGCAATCATGAGGCAAAAGCGAGTGGTTTTGAACCTGGCAGTGTGGGGAGGGGAAGGAGCAGGGATCTCTGCTTTCATTTGACAGAAAAACCTCTGGTTTTTTACCTCCTGCACCACACGTGCCTGTGAAGAGGGCATAAAAACGTGGCCTTTGTTTAAAGCTGTCTCTTTGCTCAGAGCCTTTGAGGCAGGAGACCTGTGGGAGCAGAAACCATTGCTCCAAAGCAATGGAGCTCAGCAGGGCTGCAGGAGGCACGGCTCCACCCTGCCCTCGGCCACCTTCCCGCTCACCCTCAGCTGCAGGGACACGCTCCCCTTACCCTGGGAAGGACTTTCGAGTTTTCAGTCCCCATCCGGGGCTCCGGTGGCGCGGCTGGGTCGAGAGGCACCGCCTCTCCCCTCACGGCCCGGCCTGGCCTGGCTAAGATGGCGCCGACCGCACAGCCAAGCCACTGCGTTGCGATGGCAACCGCTGCAAGGCGGGAGGGGCCTGGCGCGGTTGCTGGGAAACAGGCGCGCAGGTGCAAAGGCAGCGAAAGGCGCGAGGCTGCGGTGCTTGGGGGGCAGTCTTGGCCTGGTCCTTTGTGTTCCGCGTTCCCTGCATTCTTTCGCCTCTTCGCCATGGAGCTGGAGGATGACTTTGGTGAGGCTCGGGAATGGGATCTTGCAGGAGGAAAGGGAAGGAGAAGGAAGGGAAAAGAAGGAGAAGGAAGGGGAAAGAAGGAGAAGGTGGCTGCCATCCACTGCGTGCAGGCCCCAGCCCAACCCGGCCCTGTGCAAGTAGCTCTGGGTTTGTCTCTCAGCTTTGTGTGGAGCCAAGTAGGCTCCAGTGGGTTGTTGATTATGTTAACTAGGCCAATCTTATATGTAGTTACCACTCTGGTAACCATATAATATTGGTAATCCGTGCTTCAGGTGTGGGCTTTAGGAAGTATCTGGATAAAGTGACTTAATTTGGTTAAAGCGTTGCTGCTGCCTGTACTGTGGTCTCAGCTGACTCCGGACACGTTTTTAGGATTGTTGTGGATTTGGGTGTGCAGGCAATACGGTTAGGGACAGGTATCTGCTTCGAGCATGGCATTACTGTGGTGCTGGAGCGGCTGTGCTCATTACAGCCTTGTGTTAATTGCATCTCTTTACCTGATCAGGCCAGCCCCTGTGATTGTTTTTGTGTTTGTTGTTTTACATAATATGGTGAGAGCTTTCCTTTTCCTCTTACACGTCTATCTCCTTCCTTTTAATGGTAGCGCACTTGATCTGATTTGCATTGAGCTGCTTCAAGACAGAAACCACTTCTGATTGCTCTTCCAGGGACAGTGGAATCAGTACCAAGCTTGTCAGGCCTTCTGAATGAAGTCTTTAGTTTGCAGCTGTTCTCAATGGCATAAACTGGCTAATAGAGATGAGAGGTGCTCACAGGTAGCAGAACTGACTGCAGCAGCATTGCACAGCTGCGGTGGAAAGAAGGGTTAGGTCTGGCCTTCCTTCCTTCCTACTGGCTCAGGCTCCCAACTTTTATCTTGTGGCTCACAACAGAAAGTCTGCTCATTGTGAGTGGTGAAACAACGTCTTCCCTGCACATGGGAGAAGGGTTGGAACTAGTTGATCTTTAAGATCTCTTCCAACACAAACCATTCTATGATCTTAACCAGTTGTCTGTCAGCCTGTGGGCTGATGCAGCTGCCTGACCTGGCTGTTGAGACAACTGAGCATGTGTAAGAGAAGGGGATGTGATGGCAGGAAGAGGCTAAACAGCAGCAGGCCATACTTAAGTCTATTTAAGATACCAGGTAAGCAAATCCTAAGTGTGCTGAAAGCCTGTGCGAAAAGAGTGGCAGAGTAGAAATGACAGAAGCAGCCAGGTCTGTTTCCCTGGTGTGTACCCCACAGGCAGACCCACAGGCAGCACAGGGCACCTGTGTTTCCTTCTGGTTGCCCCTCTTCCTCACTAAGACCATAGAAATGTGTTCTTTCCCTAGATATAGTAATATATTTTAACATAAGTATTCAAGGCCAGGCTGGACAGGGCTTGGAGCAACCTGATCTAGTGGAAGGTGCCCCTGCCTATGACAGGGATGAACTTTATGAACTAGATGAACTTTAAGGTCTCAAATCATTCTAGGGTTCTGTGAGTATATTTTATCTAGAGATAGATAAAAATCTGTATCATGTATTCCTGCACTCATGCTGCTTCACTGTTCAGTGTCTATGTTCTTCGGTATTTTAGCTGCTTTAGTAGCATTTCGGCTCCTAAATAATTGCATGACTTCTGAAAAAATTCCTTTACAAGGCCCATGCACCGCATTAGGCACCCTGCTTCCTTGGAAATGAAACAAAATTTCCAGGCGTTCTTCATCCAGCAGAACTAGTTGTTCAGAAAGATTTGTTTCAGGCTGACAATGCTGGAGGCACTGGTGGGCATGTCGTCATCCTACTGATTCTCCTAAGATAGCTGGAAAAGTAGTGCTGTTTTCAGTCGCTTTGAGTGAGTGTGGCTACCTGCCTAATATGGTAACTTAAAGAGTTGTTATACTCAGGGCTCAGTGACAGACTGTTCTCTGTTTTGACTAACATCCCAGTCACAGAAACTTCAAAACGAATTTGGTTATGCAAAACAGGTGCCTGCCTTAATGAATGATTTCAAACTAAGAACAACCGGTTTGGCTCCTTAAGATCACAGCCCTGAGGTGATGGTATGTTTTTTCCCCACTTTGCTGTGTTGGTGACCCTAAATCTTTTCTTCCTAGCCAGTTGGTTTTTTTTCCTCTTCCATTCTACTAGATGTTTTGGATCCAGAGAGATTAATACAATGTCCATATAATAAACATCATCGAATCAGAGCCTGTCGGTTTCCCTATCACCTTGTAAAGTGTAGGAAGGTAAGCTGGACTGCCAGACCTGTAATTCTGTGCCTGTAAATATGACGTGCATGTTCTCATTCTTATTGCATTTTCTTGCTGGCTGCTGTAAGTTCCTGACAAATAGCCTTGTTTAGCTTTTATTTCATAACTTTATTATTTTATTAGTAATAGCTTCAAGCGCATGTTAATTCACCCATGACCAGTGTGGCTCTGTTGAAAGGAGGTAGAGATTCTTCATGGTCAGGTCAAGGAGGAAACTCTAGTCTATTCCAGCAGCTCACATGGAGGTCAGATACATTTTTCCTCTTCAAGTTGAAGAGAGAACTCAGTCTGACTTATGTGACCTGCTTCTGGCTCATCAGGGTGGAAGTGTTGTGATGTTGAAATTCACTCTTGAAGTGCTGGGAATGCAGCTGCAAACAGGGTTAGGATTTTTTTTGTCTTGCTAGTAACTATTTAAGTGCATCTGTCAGAAACTGTGTTTCCTAAGCTTAGCACGTATGGGAGAGGGCTTTTTCCTTTCCCTATCTTTTATCCAGAATTTAAATACAAATCATTTCATAGGAAGCATTCCTTCCTTTCTTCTCCTGTTGTCCTCATGGTTTATTTACTTTAAACCTGCAAGTACTGGTGTCTGACTGAGCATGAGCTTTTGCTGATACCTTTTAAAACCCAATTGTTCCTCTTTAAGTTTGCCAATGTAAACTTGACAGTGTGTTTTTAAAGTAGTGTAACAGTGCTTTGTCTTCCAGTTAAGGTGCAGTTGTTGGGGAGGTGTCCTGGTATCAGTACTTATAAACAATTCATCTTTGTGAAACTAGAGCCTTGAAAAATATGAAGTAACTAGTGAAAGCGGGGGACTGAACTAAGTGGCAAGTACCTCCATCATTCCAACATTACAGGGGGCTGAAATTTTCCTTGTTGGCCCCCTGAAGATTTTGGCAGGAATGTGCATGTGAGTTAGGTGAACAGTGTTGGCAAAGGAACTTTGAACCATGTTAGGTTTGTCCTTGTGTTGCATAACTGCTGAGCAGGCAGTTTTGGCAAGCTTTCCTATTTAGGAGGATGAGGTGAGATAGTGGTCACCAGTCAGACACAGTTGGTGTCTAAGTAATTAGCAGAAGAAGGGCTCAGGGATTATCATCTGATCCATCTGAAGATGCTACTGTTTCCTTTGTAGTGGCAAGCGTCTGGGTGGAGATTGGCCTTCTTACTTGGTAGTTTGCTGAGTTTCCTTTGCATGCTCTATGCATAAAATCTAATTAGATGCTTCCAACTGCCTCAGCTTCCCATTGCTTGTGCAGAATGTAGCCCTGCCACACAAATGGGGACACTCCAAGGAGAGCAAGTTGAATCCTTTCAGCTCGAACTTCATTAGCATTGAAAAGCTTCTGCTACATGGCAAGAATAGCTTGCTCAAGCTCATTGAAGTAAACGATGGACCCATGAAGACGCAGCAACCCTAGCCGTGTAGGCTGGGTAATGGCAAACACCTTGGATATGCCTGCAGCTTCTGCTGCAGTCATGTATCGGTGGTAGTGAGGAGACAGTGCCTGGAGCAGCATCAGTACAAGGCATTTCTGCCCCTTCATCTGCCTCAGGTGAAAGCCTGTTCCTGACCAACAGAGCATCTCTTCCCTACTGTTATTAAAATAGTTTCATCTGTGCTTTAAACCATGCAGACATATTGCCAGCATTGCAGCACACTGTAGGAAGCTTAGCTGGGGGTATGTTTCATTTCAGTTACCTCCATGGTGGCTCAGTTTCTCAGTGAATTGTGTTTTAAAGAACAGTCATGTTAGTTCCCCCTTCCTTGTTTAGTCTTTATTTTATTTTTTTTTTTAAAGCAACATCACAAATGTCCTTGAGGGTTTTTTCTATGGATTAGCAAGAGATGAATGAACTTGAGAGATATGGCACATGATTTTGGTTTTCCCTTGTCTAGAGCTACCCTAACGTTGCAAAGGAATTGGCCACGTGCCCCTTCAACGCTCGCCATCTAGTTCCTCGAGCTGACCTCAGCGATCATATAACGAAGTGCAGTGACAAAGGGTTCATTGAGCAAGATGTAGGTAAGAGAACCACTCGAGCTTAGAGAAGTTTGGTCATCCTGGGGACATGCAAGTCTCTTGTTTGTAAGGACAGCTCATAGAATGACTAAAAAGGGGAAGTCAAATTATTGTCTGTAGTTTTGTGTGGCACAGCACCTTTGGGAAAACTCGAGTCTAAAGCCAAGAGATGTTTTACAACTTGATCCAAAGCATTTAATGCCTCTAAAGCAGCACTGACTGCTAGTTACTGAGTTTTCTCTCTTCCTGAAGGGAATCAGTCCTCTGGCTTCCAGAGAGATCAGCTGAATGCTGTGAGCACGTGGCAGGCACCTCCATGTGACGAAGACTGGGAAGCAGGTGAGGAACGTCCCCATCTGACACACGTCTGCCTTCTCCTTGGTTCTGTCCTTCAACTCTGCTTGTGACAGTGTGAAACCAGAGATGCTGTTCACTTAGGTCTCACTTGTATGACACCTTGTTTATGCTCATTCCTAAAAGCATGCATTTCTTCACACAGCAGGCTTTTCTTGGTGTAGAGAGCTATTCAACATGCCTGCCGCAACTGGCATGGAGATATATTTCCAGACCTCTGCTCCTTCTCACATAAGCTTTTGTACCTTATGTGCAGTGATGATAATGGAAACATGATAACTCTTATGTTCCTCAATTGAATGACAATGAAGCAGACGAATTCATCATTAGATTAACCTTTACTCCCTCTTGAACATGTAGAAATGTGACAGATATTCCTGATCTGATGGTGGTTGCTGGAGTTTTAGTTCTGAGCCATGACATCTGTTCCCTTTTGCAGAGTTGCTGGAGCAGTCAGATTCTCCTTTTATTTGGGGCATGAGCAACTCTGGCATAAACAGGTAGGGAGTATGAGTTTGATTCCTTACAATAATGTTTCCTATAGAGGGATATTGCAGCCTGCTCCCAGTCCAGCTTCGATGATGTGACATGGGCTGACTTTGCTTAGTGTTTGTCTAAGCTACTGTGCAGCAACAGTCCTGCACTTGACAGCTCTGCAGGTCTGTACAAGCTCAACCGTGATCTATCTCTCCTTCCATAAAGGGTGACAACAGTTCTATCTGATTTCACTTGTTACACTTCTTGGAAAACTTCCTAGTGTTCAGAGCATATATATATATATATTATATAAGCATATATTCTTATATATTCTTATATATATTGATATAAGCATATATTCTTCTAAGCACCATCACCTCCAAGTGACAATGTACCGTCCCCTTATGTCCCTCCTCTCCTCTGCGCTGTTGTAAAATGTATTAATTTGATCATCTGTCAGGAGAACTAACTAGTGTTTCAGTTCCAGCACCACCTTTGAGCAAAAGAATTGCTTGCCTTCAAGAGTACGTGCCCCTGAGTACTTCCCATACACTGTGTCATGGAAAGGCTGTAAGTATTATCCATGTTTTGGCATTGTGAATTCTGTAGATGGTGACTGTTGCTGTAACCTCTGGCTGCAGTTGTGCTCTATGGCCACTGCTGCTTGGGCAGGAGGGGTTTTATATAACACGTGCCTTCTAGAGAGCAGATTCTGAAGGAATCTGGTGTTCTTGGTTTAAGCCCAGCCAGTAACTCAAAACTGGGTAAAACTAAGACTGCTTAAACCAGGACTGCTGGAGGAGGAGGGTATGGGAACAAATTGCATGTGGAAGTGGGAAGGAGCTTCCCCTGTTTTAGTGTCTGATGCTGAAGTCACAGACCATTATTTGCTATTAACTACAAAGCAAAAACTTAAAGATGCTTTGGGGAATGACTGTCTTGTTTCCTACTTAGAGCAGCTAACTAAACCTAGTACTTGGGGGGCTTTGCAGGCATGGCTTCTGCGCAAGTCAGTGACTCCAATTGCTGTAGTGTCAGGCTGAATCTGCCAAATCAAACTGGAATGTCACCTGTAGATAACTGTCCTTGGTTGCCAGCTCTTCCTCCAAGCATTTGTTTCATAAGTTACCCTCATCTTCATTTGGTGACTGTTTTTAGAATCATAGAATAGTTAGGGTTGGAAAAGACCTTAAGATCATCCAGTTCCAACCCCCCTGCCATGGGCAGGGACACCTCCCACTAAACTGTGGCACCCAAGGCTCTGTCCAACCCCACCTTTGACACCACCAGCGATGGAGCATTCACAGCTTCCCTGGGCAACCCATTCCACTGCCTCACCACCCTCACAGTAAAGCATTTCTTCCTCATATCCAATCTAAACTTCCCCTGTTTCCGTTTGAACCCGTTACCCCTTGTCCTATCACTACAGTCCCTAATGAAGAGTCCCTCCCCTGCATCCCTATAGGCCCCCTTCAGATACTGGAAGGCTGCTATGAGGTCTCCATGCAGCCTTCTCTTCTCCAGGCTGAACAGCCCCAACTTTCTCATCCTGTCTCCGTACAGGAGGTGCTCCAGTCCCCTGATCATCCTCGTGGCCTCCTCTGGACTTGTTCCAACAGTTTCATGTCCTTTTTATGTTGAGGACACCAGAACTGCACACAATACTCCAAGTGAGGTCTCACGAGAGCAGAGTAGAGGGGCAGGATCACCTCCCTCGACCTGCTGGTCACGCTCCTTTTGATGCAGCCCAGGATACGGTTGGTTTCTGGGCTGCAAGCGCACACTGCAGCCGGCTCATGTTCATTTTCTCATTGACCAACACCCCCAAGTCCTTCTCCACAGGGCTGCTCTGAATCTTTTCTCTGCCCAGCCTGTAGCTGTGCCTGGGATTGCTCTGACCCAGGTGTAGGACCTTGCACTTGGCATGGTTAAACTTCATCACGTTGGCATCAGCCAACTCCAGTTGAGTAAATGGACTAATAAATTTACCCATCACCAGCTCAGAACCCTTCCCTCCTCTGACTGCAGTGAGTAAACAGTAGTTAACTGTTTAGTTATTCCAGTGATTTGGAAAAGGCAGGGCTTTTGTGAAGTGGTGATGGATTTCAAGGAGTGGGAGTTTAAGTAGAGGATGTAGGGTCTTATTAAGTTCCTAATCAAAGAATTGACAGTGGGAAACAGAACAGTACAGAGGGGTTGCGCATATCTCTAAAATCTTGCCCCTTAGCTTGATATTTTAAAACAAGTGTGGGTTTGAAGAGGCCCTTTCAGAGTTGTTTTGTGCTAGTTATAAAAGAGAGGCTGTAGTTATGCTGGGCAAAAGGGGAGAGACGAAATGCCCTGCAAAAGTGGCAGGTATGTGTGAGTTCAGGCCTTGGCATAGCAGGGACTATTGTCCTATTTTAGTGGAAGTCATGAACCACACAGAGTGATTTCCAGGAATTTCCACCCTGAACCATAAGCACGTCTTGCATGTGCAAAGCAACGCTCCCTGCTGCTGTTTTCAGGAGTGTATGGTGCCCAGCGTGGGTTCTTTGGGACTTCTGCTGGACATTCCTGAGAACATTTGGTTGTTTGCTGGGGAGGTGCAGAAAGGTTTCTCTGCAGGAGGCTTTCTGATGTCATGAGGTCTGTAGTCATCTGAGGGCCTGTTACAACCTGAAGAGCATACAGTTCTGAGAGTTTCTTCAGCCTGTAAGGAGGCCAAGACTTCCTACTGTGTAATGTTGAATTAAAATCATCTGGATCTGCCAAAGCTGGGAGAGTTTTTCTCTGTGCATGCACTTCTTGTTATTTTGTCAGCATCTGAGTTTGTCCACATAGGGTATGGGAAGTGGGTAGTTTGGGTTTTAAACTACGTTGTCTTTTACAGAGACTTCTGCCTTCGTTGAAAACATCCTGATCGCGCCTTTGAAGCTTCAAGCCTTGACTTTCTCACGTGAGCACGTGGTGCTTCAGGTCATACGTTAATGGGGAATCCTCTGTGAATTCTTTACAATATGAGTAATACCAAGCAGGGGAAGTTTAAAGAGTACACTTAAGTACTCGTCTAGTTTCCATTAGTTTTTAGGTTTTTTAACACATAAAACATGTTTGAGGTTCTAACATACCGGTCTCTGTTGGGGAGGGTGGAGGCAGGAATAGTTTTAAGTCACTCGGAATGCATATTTGGGTCTGTGTAAATGCTTGGCTTTAGCAGTGTATTTCTAAAAACAGATGCCAAGTTAAAAACGGGATCTGAATATACAAAGAATTAAGAAACCACATCCGGTATTTGTTGAGACAGAAAGAAATGCTTTTCACCTTTTGAAAAGTGTGTTCCTCAAAAGTCCTGGATTTTCCCCATTTGTATTCCTACCAGTGTAAAACAAAACGTGTTGAATAGAATGTACAAAATCAGGCTTACTTTAAAGTTCAGGTCTGTTAAGGTTCTTGTTGGTAATTTAGAGTAAAAAGGTTATGAATACTCTTGGACTCATTTTATATTTCTAAAATTCATCTGCAGTGATTTGTTAGACTCTTCTTCTGTTGAATAAGGAGATGCCTCCACAGTAAACCCTCCACTCAGCCTTTATTTGATTTTCCTTTTGTCACTTCAAATGAAAGTGGTGACAAATGTCAGCTTCTGGATTGGCTGCAGTAGCTTATTTGCAGGATTTGTGGGCCAGAGGATTGTAATTTTAGATAAATGCCATAATTGGGCTCCATTATCCTAATCTCATTTAATTGCCAGTTGGTGAAAGGCTTAAGTGCAGTAACTACCTGCTTTTTGTTGGGTCTGCATTGCAGAGGTGCAGAGGAGGGCTTGGGAGGTCATGGTTCTGACTGCAAAACATCCCCTGGCCATAGTAATTGGGGGGTAGGGACCACAAGAAGTGGGTTTGTCTTGTAAGGTGGGTGCGGCCAACACGTGATAGAGCTCTGAGATCTGAAATCCCATATCCTCAATATCCTCAAGCATGTCCTGCATATGCTGCTGCCTTTGAAGAGCAGCAAACCTATCATTTTACTGTTCCCTGCAGTTATTTGGGAGGATTGGGGAAAGTGATTAACAGGCTGCACAAGTGTAAAACACAAAGATGACCCTCCTCCAGCGTTATGACTATGTAAAACCCCAATATTGTCTATCACTGGGCTGTCAGCTCCTTCTGATTGTTCTTCATTTACCACAGGACAAGGAGTATTTTCAGCAGTACACCACACGGCAGCGACTCCAAGGTGGCAGAGTGAGGACTTTCACATGACTATCACTATGGTCACAGCCACAATGTCCCAGTCTCTAGTGATGGGTAGGCTGGGCAGTGCTGGAGCCTCTACCCCCTTCCCTAGAGGCTGGATGTGGCCCCTGCCAGGAGAAGTTGATGGGATATAGGGAACTATCGGCCCCTTCTGGTCTGCCAGGGAGGGGCTTGGAGCATGTACTTCAACCTCAGTTTCTTGGAAGCTCAGCAGTGCCTGTGTTTGCTCTGAGCACTCCAGTGGGTGCATCCTGCCTGCTGGTCCTGCCTTGTCTGAGCTACCAGCACTGTGGCAATAGGACTGGTCTGACTAGAAATGCCTGTGGATATCTGGGATAGAAATGATTGTCTGCAGTTGTCACTTGTGACTCAGAGAAGAGGCATTTTTTTCCTTTAGGCACAGATTCCTGGACACACACTGGAATTCCTTGTTGTTGCTCCTGATGCCCTCTTAGGTCCGTTCAAACTACTGTGTAACCAAATCCTAAATGTGCTAAAAGCCAGTGCAGAAAGATGAAAGAAGCCAGGTCTGGCTCCATGTATATCCCACAAGCAGACCCACAGGCAGCATAGGGCACTTCATCTGGCTGCCTCTCTGAGAATATGGAAATGTGGGCTTTCCATAAAGATAGTAATTTTTATATTTTAATACTAATAATATATACATTATATATATTATATAAAATACATTCTAATATATTATAAATAATATTTTAATGTGAATGTTGAAGGTCAGGTTGGACATGGCTTTGGAGCAACCAGATCTAGTGGAAGGTATCCCTGCCTGTGGCAGAGGGTTGGAACTGGATGAGCTTTGACATTCCTTCCGACACAAGCCATTCAGTGATTCCATGATAAAATTCTTACACAGTATTACTGTAAAGGCATGACACCATCACATTTGCATTACATTACAGCTCACAAAGAGGTATTTTTCTTCTACTGTTGAGACATTTGATATTGTAACTACAGTCGCAGGCAGTGTTATTATTGGTTTTGTCTCATGCTACAGGAGACGTTGCTTTTTGCATTCTTTGCAGGATACTTTGTCATTTAATAAGTGGTCTGTAGCTGTGGGGAACTTGAATGACTGCAACCCAAAACATAAATCACAAGAGAAGGATGATCCTCCACACCTTCCATACTAAAAGATGCAAACTGGGCTATTCCACATGAGCCCTTTCCCTGCTGGTGCCTTCTCCTCTGCAGAGCCACCTCTTCTCTCCATCCATTCTCAGTGAACTGGGAAGAAAATCCACCCTGCATTTCCCATCTCCATTCTCCTCATTGCACACTTTCTCCCTCCATATGCAGGACATTCCCAGTTTATGCCTCCCTGCATGTTTCCATCTGGCTCCACACTCCCCCTCCTCATGGTAGCTGAAACAGCCACCTCTCCCCTTGGTGGAGACTTCAGTTCCCTCAGGTGGAGTGTCTGCCACTACACACCTTCCTGGGCAGGCAGACAGTGGGGGAGATTGCAGGAGGAAAGGCTTGGGTCACTCAGCTGCATCCTCTAGTGTCCCCTTTGGCTGGAGGCTTCCATTCCTTTTGCTGCCAATGCATTTATACAAGCGCTTCTTATCCCTCACTAGTTTCAATGCCAGCTGAGCTTTGTCCTTGATTATCCATTCCTACAAGGGGAGCTGAGCCCCACTTCCACTTCCTTGTAAAACTTTCTCTTTACATCTGAGCTCAAGCAGGGGTTCCCCATTTGGCCAAGCCAGCTTGTGCCTACCTGTCTCAATACTGAGAATACTGGAGTGTGTCCAGCTTGTTGAAGTACCTGAGCACGTTCCATGTTAGCCAAGGTAAAAACCTTCATTTGGTTGACAAAAAGTCATCTTTATTCCCATCACATGAATCACATCATGTCCCACCCTTGCCCCTTCATGTATAAAATACTGGTAAAAAGGGTTTTTTTTTCCAGAGGCAAGTTAATTTCCACAGGGTCCTCTCATGAGAACAGTTCATCCAACAGCTGGGATACTTGCCATGCCACATGAGTTCAGAAACAAAACCACTCTGTTGAGGGTAATGTAGTCTTTAGGAAGAAAGAAAACTACAGAGAGCTGCAGCAGCAACATCTGTAGAGATGTTCATGTTAGCAGGAATCCTGAGCCTACCTGTGCTCCTGCTGTACTGACAGAAGCTGTGAGGGTTTTACATGTCTGACACAGCACAGATGCACTTGTACATCATTTTGGACTTAACATGTAGTACAGATCTGTTGAAGTCATCAAATCCAGTTACCCAGGTAGTTCCTTCAAGCCCCACAATGCACCTCTAGACAGTGAATAGCAAGGACACTGCTTACAAAGGGGAAATCAGCCTACACGAGAACATGGAGACTCTAAAAGTGCAAAATAAACAGAGAAATGTATTAAAATGCCAACATAGTTTCAAAACCAGGAGACAAAAAATCCAGTTCCAATTATTTTATCCTACCACAAGCCAAAAATAGGAAGCAAATTGGCTGAAGTCCCACCTTGGCAGAAGACACATCCTGCTATGCCAGGTCACAACTACATGAACTTGAAACACCATCTCTGAAAGCCAAACCATGAAGCTGTAAAATCAAGGTGGAATTGGAGCAGTTTATCAGAACAAAAAGGTTTGCCAGGGATCCCTTAAGAGGTGCCCAACTGATCTCAGAGAAGAGGATCTCTCAAGTGCACAGTATCTGAATCTGTAAGATTTCAGATTTGAAGTAAATGTAAGGTTAATTTAGATACAGGATTTAGATTAAAGATACATCAAGATAGGTGAGGTATCACTGCAGACTTCCTCTCCTTTTAATTCCCTCGTCCCTCAAATAACTGTACTTGCTCTGCTAACGTGTTTCCTTGGGAAGGCCTGGTGGACTGAGGAACACAGAGCGCAGAACACTTCAGAAGCACCAGGCACACTGAGAAGCAGAAAATGGACAAGCAGAAGGTGCGCTGCACGCTGGATCTTTAACAAGCATCGAGGCTTTCTTCTGCTGAACCATGAGAGGGTTATCTAGGCACTGACAGCAGCCTGGCCTTCACTTCTGCATCTGCAGGAGCCAGCCAGTGCTCTGAGCCCTGGCTCTTCTCCTGCCCCGTGTTCCAAGTATGAAGCTGACTCGCCTATAACAGCAGATCGAACTGGGTTCTCTCATCTGGGCATAAAGCTATACCACAGCACATAGGTCAGGCAGTACTTCAGTTATGCAGCTGTAAAAAAGCTGCATAAACAACTGCTAAACCCTGCTTCACTTGCGCATATTAACCCAAATTCACTTTGTACATTAATACCATTTCTCCAGACTGCATAATAAAAGCAAAGCTCACTGCAGCAAAGACAGAATGCAGAACTCGTAATCTGTTACTAAGTAGGAGACTCACAACCATTTCAGGGAGAAAGAAACCAAGGAACTGTCATCACTATGCCACATCATCTGAATATGACCCTTCTGTGCCACTGCTGGACATCTGGAAATGCTCCAAACTTGTATACATATTGGGATGGGAATGTATCTTAAGGCTGATTGAAATGGATGATGCCCAAAACCTCAGGAAGGCCGGTCCAATGGAGCCCCCCCAGTCCACAGGGAAAGTGCCATATTTAATCCATGAGGCATTTCATAACTGTGACTGTTAAAATGTCCGAGGAGATACATCTAAGGTGGCTGTCCTCACCTCTGTGAGATGATGTGTGTGGGAATCTTTCACAGTAATTCTGCAGGTACAAAGGGTAACACAAAGAACACCCTTCCCAAGTGTGAGGGACGTTTTTACCATCCCAAGGCACTTAACTCCAGGAAACTCTTTTGACACAACTCATTTTGAGTGAATGGTCTGTTGCCCTGATCCCACTGTTATTCTGAACAGCACAGAGCCCATTCCAGCTCTATGAACATAAAAATCAGAAACCTCAATCAAAGCACAGTGAGGACTTGCCTGCTTCATAGACTCAAAAAATACCAGCCACAGAGCACAAAACCCCAACCAACCACCTCAGAAAGTGAATACAACTTGCCAAAACGTGATGTGCACTAGCATTAAAAATGTTGTAGAAGCTATATTTGGTACTAGGCACAGTGGAATGACACAGGCTTGATGTGCATCTAGCTGAAAGCAGGCAGTACAGCATTCGGCTTCCACTGGGAAGCTGCAGGGCATAAAAAGGTACCAAAACATACCTCAGATGAGGAGCGTTTCAGCCTAAAACAGCAATACTTGTGCTGGTTAATACTGTATGTGTAAACAAAAAAGTTAGCTGAGGTTATAACCATGCTTTTAAAACCCTTTCCCACAAATCCATCTCCTTCCAAGCAAAATAGTGAGTTTCCAGAGGGGAATCCTTTACTTCCCACCTTTCTGCACACTGGCTTCCCAGGAGTGTGCTACAAATGATGCAGATTCTCCTCAGAGGCATTCTTTCATGGCAAAATACAGTGATCAGGGTCACTTCTAGCTAGCACAGGAAAGGCTCATTACATCTTATGCTCTGCCTTTGAATCCTCTTATCCCTACCTATCCCTATCCAAAAGGACACTCCTACCTTGCAATACAACTGGGTAAAATTTTCACTGCTGCTTCCTACTTAACAGATTCTTAAACTTGCAGACAATGAGGTGAGAGCAGGAAGGGCGGGGGTTACTTTTTATAGGGCCATTCTCAACTACAGTGTCCCCAGAGAAATTTGTTTCCCTGCGTGCTTCCCACATGAATGTGATTTGTGAACACTGGAGTTCACAGGAGGGGCTTATCCAAAGCAGCACTCAAAGGAAAGTACATTTTGAAGAACAGTCCATCTTGCTCCAAAAGACCATCTCCTCTGATAATATAGTTCAGTAGCTCATGTCAGATACTGCACGATGAGAAGCATAATGACACAAGTCAGAATCATTCCCCCAATCATGAAGTATTTATCTTGAAAGGCTCGCTTCTCGATCAGCCGCATCACTGTGTTGGATAAGCCCAACATGTTGGCCACATCCAGGATCTTCTTATGAGTACCCTAAGAATAAAAAGACAGCAAAGAGAAACAATTAGCCTCATGGTCCAACACTTGTTATTCCACACAGTCCGAGAATATTCCATCATGGGTGGCAAGTGATGAATTCTGATCAGTGGAACTTGCTTTTAGCAAACAGTTCCTACAATATAAGACCAAGACCCTGGAAACAGCTGAATGATGAGACAAATTAATTCACACACACGAACAGAAATGTGGTTAAAGATACAGAACACTCTGTCCAGATGGAGACATCATGAAGAGTGTCTCAGAGAACATGCACTCCGTACAGTGGCATTAGGAGTTTTCCTGGGCCTTTTTCAGACACAGTCCAATAAGAGCTTGAAGTTTCTTCATCAGACAACCTTTCTTGTACAACTTCCCTCCTGCTGAAGTACAGCTCATACCAACAAGAGACTGAAAAGTGGGTCTAGAAACTTGTAAGGCTACTGGTAGAGTGCAATGAAAAGGCATACAAAAGTGTAGTTAATGTGATTTCAGATGTGATCTTTCCAGAGAAAAGCACTGAACAAAGGGTGCAGATAGGCCCACACCTCAGTTCTGTTTCACTGCTGAAGCAGTTGGTATTATTCAGAATGGGAATGCCACCAGTTTCCACATGAGCAGTAAGCACATGACAGGTAAACACAGTGAGCTGCAGGACAGGAGGCAGCAAACACCCTTGTCACACCATGGTGACGATAATGGACCTAGTGTCTCAAAATGCCTTCTGGGACCAAGTCTTTAACAGCACACCCTGCTTCAGAAAGCCTTAAGACTTTGTTATTTCTTCTCTGAGCAGGGGCAATAGCACAGATTGCCATCACAGTGCTCTACTACCTTCAGATGAAACCTCTAACTTCCGTTCTCCCAGTCCACTGAATCTGTGCTTGCAGAAGACTAAAAAGGTGAAATTTGGCAATGGCTTTCAATATAAACCTGACTTAAGATCAGAAAAGCTCTTTGAGGACAGAACCTGTATCAACTATATTGGACATACATGCGCTAACAGTTTCTCAATCCATAAAATACACAGAATTGCAGTACCAAGTTAGATAACCAGTTTCTTCTGTGGAAGGCCCTTTGCTGCAATCAGGTTATGTCTTTGCTTGTTATACATAATCACATTTTTCACCTCATGTCATACCCCTCACACCAAACCCTGGATACTCTGCTTTCAAGTTGAGCACTTCTGTCTCTGCAGCAATGTTTCCACGCTAGTTCACAACAGAAGAAAAACTTGCTCGGAGAAGAGAAACCAAATAGGAAGCTTTAAAACCAAAGCAAACAATAGGGAAGTGAAGACTCTTCAAGTCTTGCAGTCGGTGGAACAGTGCAATTGTACAGCCAGAACAGTTAAAGCCTTGCAATAATTTGGGATACTTGGTTCATACACATTTATATCCAATACCCAAGAAGTTACATGGAATGACAAGCTTCCAAATTAACCCACTGATCTTTGTGAGCTGTCTCCAGGCTAGCTGCTTCTGCCAGATTTGTAAATGGGCAACAAAGTCTTTGGTATGTAAAAAAAGCTAAGCTAAAAGGGGAAAAGGAATATGAACAGCTATTTCCTTATCTGTGAGCGAGAAGATAAATCCCCCTGAAAACATAAGGACCTGATGCTCCCAAAAGAATAGAATTCACAGCTTCCCATTCTTAAACACAAACAAAACAAAAAACAAAACATAAGGGAACAGAACATAACGTTAATCACTCCAGATACTAAGTACCATGCAGGTGAAGATTGCTAGGCCATCCAGCCATCAAAAGAGCTTAAAGATGTTCCTGATAGGATTATAAAATGTAAAGATTTCAGGTTTAGTTTAAATGGATTTTGGGTCTTCAAGCATTCTCAGCTTGAAGCAGTGTAGTGGAAGAAACTCATGTATTTATTTTACTTAAGTCATCATAAACACAGAAAAATGTGGGGTCTTTTTGGTAAAACATGATGCCCCCACCTTTAATGTCACTCTCTGGTCCCTCAGGCCCTGAAGGATGTTGGTCCCACTGCCAATAAGATCATCCATGCCACGATGGGCATTCTGGAGGGATTCATTAAACTGTAATGTTTCGTCGATCGGTATGGTGGTGTCAGAGTCCTGTGGGGGAAATGCAGGGTCTTGGTTACCTTGCCTGCTCACTCACACAGTCCACACACAGTTAGAGCCACAAAAAGAACATGCAGAAACAAACGTGGCAAGAAAACCTTGACAGGACTTGAAGGATTATGTTTTAAACATGTTTGCATACAGATATTAAATACATTAATATTCAAGTGAAAAAAAGTAAGAGAAGCCTCTGGGAAGCAAGCCAAAAGGCAAAGTTGATCAGGTGTGTTCAACGGCAGTTAGATCTCAAGGGCTAAAAAGTCAGATTAAAAGTGGAGAATTCCTTATAAACTGATCTATGTAGGAAAGGGTATTACAAGAGAGAACATCAGAAGTAGCAGAAGGTGCTTAACAAGGAGTCATGCGATCACTGCAAGTGAGAGACTTTGATTTAGTATCACATTTCTAAGTGACAAAAGGCCTCCAAAACACTCTAAGTTTACAACATGGTGCATATTTCTGATGAGGGCAAAAACACATTGATCTTGTTCCCTGAAGGTCTGACTCGCCCAACACCCAAGGCCTAGTCTTAAAAAACCCCTGAAACCATTAAAAAATAACATTTTTTTCCAGAAAAGATGCATTAGCTCAAATACGCATCTTGAAATGGAAATAACTGGATAAAACTCTGTAATCTGGACTGCACAAGAGATTGGTGGATGTGATCACTTTTGTCTTTCAAAGGCCTCCAGTTTAATCTTCTCTGGACACCTTTCCATCCAGAGAGTCAAGATAACAGCTCATCACTCCCACCCTGGTTTATGAACAGGAATCATGATACTGGTAAGAGGTAAGCGTGGAATCACTGGCCTACCTGCTCCCATGTACACAAGGACTATCAACATGCAGAATTCATATTTAGGCAAAAGATGGTTTATACCCTACATCTGACTGCTGGCTGTAGGTTACACACACATAACATCATCAAACTTGCTCCGAGGAGACTTATAGAAGTTAATATGGGAATGACATGTGTGATCCAGTGTTAGATGTTGTACAGCCTCAAGGGGTGTGCTGCTTACTGTAGAAGAATGAATAAAGGACAAGAGTTGTTAGCAGCCACAGGGTCAAAGTCAGTGGATGAAGAATCTGTGTCAGCACACACACCTCTGATCAAACATCAATGAAGCACTAAGGTTGAAATAAGTGTCTTTGTCTTACATGAGCCTGCAGAGCAGGAGCACTTGGATTTGCAGCTGAACAGCTGTGATTTCAGGTATGTATAAGACTTCAAATCAGCAAGGGCTCGATTTCCTAAATGAGGAGCTTGTAGGGTTTTATTGTACACCCCAAGGCAGCAAGAAAACTACCAACGATTTGACCCTCCTCACAGGGAGACTCAATGGCATCATCTCTTTCATTTGCTGTTAGAAGTTTTCTCCAGAGCGGTACAAGGGAAGGCCCTAAACATAAAAACCATATTTCTCTTTGAATTAGGCAAATTGTTCAGAACACTGCTACAGCTTTCAAAAGCTGTTCTGTATGTTACAGTGATTTATTCAGGATGCTTACACGCTCAGCTGTCATTTCTGTTTAATAGGGTAGTGTATAAATAGAAACATGTGAACTCCTAACCACAATAGATAGGCCAATAGCTGACAAATCAATCATCATTTTCCTATTAAAGGGTCATTCTACTTTAAAAGTCACAATTTTATTATGAGTTGAAAGAAATACAAAATAACAATGGTTTGGTTTTTTTTCCTTTCATTCTGAGGCTCCTTTCAACATCTAAAGGAGAAAAAAAAACCCAATTTGCTATTTATTTTGTATTTGCAGAGCTGCTGCTCTTCAAAACTGTTCCACGTACATGTGTTTTATTTCTGGACAAATTTTCCTACAGGAAAATGTCTCCATATTTGCAGGGAAACACCAGAGGGCTTTAAAAACAAATCAAGTTTCAGTGTTCCTTTCAAATCCTGTTTATAATTTCAAAATAGCCAACCTAAAGCTCAGGGTCATCTTTATGTCAGGCTTTGAGAAGTGCACTGAACTTCCCAAATCTCAAGAACATAAGACTGCTCGCGCTCATTCTTCCTTGCCCTAACAACACAGATAAGGAATGGTAAGATAATGACAACACAGATAAGGAATGTTGGGTTTTATGCAATTAACAAGAAAGAAAAAAGAAAGAGAAAGAAAAGCACAAAACCCAAACCAAAGACTAGCTTTTGAGTCACGGCAAAATGAAAGCTGAAAGCAAACCTACATTATTTAAGCAAAACTCCTCTAGGAGTCTGCACTGGGGAACTTCGCAGTGGAGGAAGTAAGAATGAACAAGAACAGGTGGAAACACATCCCTGTTATTAAAAGCTTTTAAATCATTTGTAGATGAAAAACAAGGGTTTGGTTTTTTTCCAGCTGTGTGATTCATATTTGGACAAATTAAAGCTTGCTGACACCGAGAGCAGGGTGTATAACTCAGGCAGTTTACAGATGTCAGGATTCGACAAAGACATTGGACACAAATGCAAGTCAAATGTGGAAGTACATTTGGTACCTTTGCAACTACCAGATAAAGTCAGGCACTGGACAGAACAGGAGCAGCAGCTTCTGGAGCCTTTTACTACTGCCTCTTAATGGCTCAAGTGTCCCTCGTGAGAGCTGCACTTTTTCAGCACGTGTTGTTACTCTTTTCTATCTTTATTCCATTTACATCTCACAGCAGCATAGTAATAGTCATGCCTTTGTCTTGCCTGAAACTCTCTGAAAGCCTAGAGCTTCTAGAACCCAGAGGGCTAAAGCAAGGAATATTTACATTAGTAGTGAATGTACGTGCAAGCAGCTCCTCTCGCTGGCGCTCCTGCTGCTCCCGGATGTAACGGCGATGTTGGAAGTTCCTCAGAGCTGTCTGCAGGTGCTGAACATCATACTTGAGCTGGTCAACTCGGCTAGAAAGGATCAACAGCAGCAAGACATTTCCAGGGATAAAAATACCATTCTTTTCCAGTGTTCTTAATAGGGATAATGGAACACTATAAATTAACAGTGACAAATAATAATAATGGGTTCTAATTACCTATTAGATAAAAGTCATTCGAGCTTAGGCCTGTATTCCAGGCTTAGATCTTCCATGCCTCATTTTTCTACTAAACAGGTGATTACTTAACTGGAGGCTAAAGGACAGACTTGGACATCCTATCCCATGACTAGTCTCTTCAGGACTTATAGATTAACACCTCATTTAACACCGCTCTGGAAAGACAGTAGAATTTGTAGGGTTTCTATTTCACAACCCCCATTCTATAAAAGATGAAGCATTCAGGTTTCATTAATTAGCTTCAAAGACAGCAGGCAATACAAGAGACCTCTCCATTAGGCTAAAACAAATGACATCCAGAACTCTCTGGTCTCTACTTCAATTTTTTATTACCATAAAGAAAGCCTACATGACTATTTCAGATACTGACCTCTATAATACAGCTGACGTGAAATCCTCCCCTAGTATCAACAAAGACATTTTAGGACCAAACGTTAATAGCAGTCACAGAATAAAGTAGAGCTGAAAGTCCTGAGGTCTTTGGTTCACCCTCCTGCTCAAACCAGTGCTCGCTTTAGAAACTTCCTTGTTTTAGTCACCAACAGGTAGGAAAATGGTCCAGAGAAAACCATACCAACTGCAGGAATTCTACTCCTTACCTCCACAAATGCCATTAAAAGCAAATGCCATGTAAAGAAGAAATTTAAGCATCCAAGTGGTACATTCTGGTCATCTCAGAACAGAGCCACAAATCCAGCTCCATCACCAGTTTATGGTTGAATGCAGGAAAGCGATTTTGCCCTCTGTGCCTCAACTTTGCAAGTATAGAGCACAGAAATAAGTTATACAAAGTATAAAGTTTTCACTCAAATCAAAAGGTAAAGTTCTTCCATAAATGTAGTCAAAATAATACCAAAGACTATGCTATCATAGCAAAGAAGGTGAACTTACAGTTTAGCATTCTGTCGCTTATTGGGAGGTTCTTTGCTAGACAGGATTTCCAGACGTTCCAAGTTGCTGAATATATTGTCTATTCTTGCCTGAATTTCATTCTCTACCACTGCAAGGGAATAAGAAAAGCACTCAAACCAGGGTTTAAAACCTGAGAGATGCAAATGCTTACCGGACAGGAAGAAAATAATCAGTAACCAAGAACTCCAGATACCATGAGGAGCAACTTCTTAACCACAATAATTTGAGACTCTTGCCTTTCCCTCCACCTTCTCTGAGCAAGGAGCTAGGAAACCCCCTGCTCTTTCAAGATATCTGAGCCTCTTTCCCTATCAGCTCCATGTATTAGGATTTGAAGATCCCACATTTGCCCCTTCATCCTCTCCCTGTTCCCTTGGACTGATTTGCTCACAGGAGCCAATAGCCAAAATGATTCTCACAACAATGGCAGTTTAATGGCAAACTGCTAACAGAGAGTTAATACACATCATCCATACCTATAGCAGGGGAGACTGACAGAGCATGGGACGGATTCACAAACTGTTAGACTAGACAAATAGCTCAGAAAGACCTGGCCAAAGCCCTTTCAAGGGAGAAAACAAGGCCACCGTAATTGCCTCTGTAATCATCTACATTGCAATTGCTTCTGTTCACCTGTGTAGAAATAGCAAAGGGACAATAGTACACAGTGCAAACTCACGTACTTTAATGAGGTGGGAAATGGGTACAACTGGGGTAAGAGTCATGCTTTCAGTTACACTGTACAGCAAAACTCGGTACAAGCCGCAACCCCCTTCCTCATTTGACAACTGCTTTTAACCATGTCACAATCCAGCATTTCACAACTCAAGGGAATTGCACAGAAGGGCAAAAGACAGCAGCACCATTAATCACCCGACAGGTGGTTTTGAAGGGGAGTTGTAGGGCTGCAGGTACACACCCTCCAGAGCACGTTCAGACTATCAAGAGGACAGAGGCACTGTCATGCCTGTGCAGCCACAAGGACAGTCCTGCAGGCTCAGACCTGCTGTACATCACCACCGAATCCTACAGACACCATTTGTTCTTGGTTTGCATTTAGACTCAAGAGGTACACAGAAAAGCATCATTAACTGCCAGCTACCCCACAGTATCTCAGGACTTCGCAGAGAATCCCATTCAGCAGAACCCAGAAAAGCAAACAGCACCTACAACCCCTTTTCTTTGCCCTTTGATCTCACACAAACAGTAACTAACTTATACAGCCACAAATCAATCAAAGTGTCCTAATTCACCTCTCCATCATTTAGTACAGCTAAAGTTAACAGAAAAGCAGCCAGGAGAGCAGACAGACTACGTTAGCTGTTGCTAGTCCAAACACTTGTATTATTATCTTGGTCATCTCATGCTTTTCTGAGCAAGAAGGGATTATTCGCCCACAGTTGGAAAAGGAAAGCTGCAACAGAAAGTTTGATTTCCCGGCTTCTATTCCTGCTCTCTGGCCAAAAGATAATCCTTTTTCCTACAAATTCCAAAATTTCCTATGAATTCCTATAAATTCCTAATTTTCCTATAAATTCCTTTTTCCTATAAATTCCAAATATCTAGAGCACATATCTGTCCTTAAACATACATCTAGAGAAACAGCATGTTCATTTATTGTCTGTGTAAAACGCTACACAGTCCTAGCAGTGTCCTTCCCCTTCAGAACTTCCTGATGAGGCCCATTAGCAATTCGTCCTACAGAAACTGAAGTTTCAAACACAGGTCCAAAATACACTTGGCAAAAGTCCTGCCAGAAAATATCACAGCATTTTATTACAGTCATTTTATTAACACAGGCTTATAGTCCAAATTCACTGAAGCAATTTCAGACCTACTTGTTCTAGGTATTTCTCATCCTCAGATGGATATATAGGTTCTGATTCTGATGGAAAAAGGATCATCCTGCTTAAATGCCTGCACTCCAAATCATGGCATTTTCCCCAGAAACTAGACCAAGCATCTTTTGGGAAAGACTGCCAATTAGTGGATACTTAAGGAACAGTAAAATGACAAAACTGATACACAATCACATTTCTCAGCATTCTGAGCTTCTACCAAACTGGCCTGGTGATGTTCTGAATTTGCAGCTCTGTCCACATCCGTGACTGCATCACTGTGGGGTTTTATAACCTGTTTATGTTGCAGGCCTCCACAGCAGACTCTGACAAGGAGTTCCAGCATCTAACAGCACCAAAAAGCATCTGGCATTCCCATCTCAAGGCATTGCAGAAGCAGCCACAGTAAGCACTATCTGTCAATGAAGGACTTAAAAGAGGAAGATGAAGTAAATTCTTGTTCTGTCTTTTCTGCTCTGCCCTTCATATAAAGCATCACCTTCTTGAAGTGAAATAGCGAAGTAATTCTAATGCATTTCCAGTTGGTGATGTGTCTCACCAGCTGATCACCACGACTGGAAAGCCCAATTTGTACATCCCATGATATAGCACACAGGTTAATGATGCAAGCTAAACCAACTCAGTGCTGGAATGGGACTTGTCTCACCAATTAACTACTTACAGTGTACTGACTCCTTGTCTGAAGTCTCCAGGCGCCCCATGTAAGACTGGACCTCATGGACTTGCCTTTCAAAAGACAAGGAGTAAATGAACAGAAGTCAGTTGACAGCCATGAAATCAAATCATTTTTCAAAGCCTCAATATTCAGCTTTTTTCACTTAAAAGTACTTTTTCAAACAGAAAAGGAATGAGCTACATTCAGTGCGTCCCTGAACATAAAAACCCCAATTCTTCAGTATGGAGGAAGCTGTGTTCTCAATGTGCACCTACAAAATAAGCTTAAAATCCAAAACTGAGCTGAAAAGGCTTCACATTCCCAACCCATTTGTAGCTCCCTTTTTGTATTTATGACCTGAAGTGGGGCTCCCACAGCTGCCACGCTAAAAGCCATCAATTCAATCTACTCCACAACACCCATGAAGCCAAGGCCTCAGGTTCACCGCAGGACCTGGTGAGTGCTGAGCACAGCAGAGGGAAGATTTGACACCGCTTCTCCCTCCCCAGCTCAGCTTCATCTATGAAACAGCATGGATTTTACCTGCAAGGGTCACATGCTTCCAAAAGCGGTTTAATCTTCGTCCATCAGACATCTCAAACCCCTGCTGCCATAAACCCCCCACTGAATCGGCATGCCTTAACACACGTATAGCTACTAACACAGAAACACTTGTTTCTAGGGAACCACAGTGGTTTGGGTTGGAAGGGACCTTAAAGCCCACCCAGCTCCAACCCCTGCCATGGGCAGGGACACCTTCCACTACAGCAGCTTGCTCCAACCTGGCCTTGAGCACTGCCAGGGATGGGGCAGCCACAGCTTCTCTGGGCACCCTGTGCCAGCGCCTCAGCACCCTCACAGGGAAGAGCTTCTGCCTAAGAGCTCCCCAAGAGGCGCAGTGAGCGCAGGGGGCCGCACC
Source organism: Amazona ochrocephala (assembly GCA_039720435.1). Taxonomy (NCBI): domain Eukaryota; kingdom Metazoa; phylum Chordata; class Aves; order Psittaciformes; family Psittacidae; genus Amazona; species Amazona ochrocephala. Next base: position 2,095,124 of record CM077897.1, read on the forward strand.
CCATCCCTGCCCGCGGGCTCACGCACTTGTTGGTGTGTTGGTACAGCCCCTCCATGCCGCCTCCCAGCGCTCCGCCACCGCCCACGTCGCCGCCGGCCGCTTCCGCCCCTCCCGACCCTTCCGCTTCCGCCGCCCGCCCGCCTCTTCCTCTTTCCCACCTCCCTGCAGGGCGCCCGCGCCGCCGCCCGGGGGCGCCGCAGCACCGCGGTGGCGCCGCCGCCGCCACCCGCCTGCGGGAGCGGTTTGGGAGCGCCCGGGGCTGCGGGCGGCGCCGCCCGGGCTCTGTCCCGGCCTTTGCCGTCAGCCTGGAGCCAGCGGGGGAGCCCGGGGGGAGCGGGCGGCGGTCCCCTGCGCGCGTGTCCCGCGCGCGTGTCCCGCACCCGTGTCCTCCCCCGCCTGCGCGTCCCCGCGTCGCGCCGGGCTCAGGGTGCCGGGGATCTGCCCCGTGTGGGTGTCTGGAGCGCATCCAAACCACTCAAGGACCATAAGAGAAGCTGTGGCTGCCCCATCCCTGGCAGCGTTCAGGGCCAGGCTGAACACAGGGGCTTGGAGCAAGCTGCTCCAGTGGAAGGTGTCCGTGCCCGTGGGTTGGAGCTGGAGGAGCTTTAAGGTCCCTTCCACCCCAACCCAGTCTGGGATGCTATGAGAAAGTCCTTTGAGATGTGGGGAAGCTTAAGGCAGACAGTTCGTGTCACACTGATCATCATCTGACACCTTGAGACGGGAACAGTCTCCAAAGCGTTGATTTCTTCTGCTGCTGCTCCGTTACCGTTAAGGCTGTGTACCTGAAGGATACAGGCTAGTCACATAAGAACAAGTCCCTGAGCATCATACGGATGTAAGCGAGTGAAATAAATACGTATCTTTAATCAGTGAGAGATTCTTGTTCTCATGTACCTATCCTTTGATGGATTACACTTTATCTGCCCTGCCCCGCCATGCAGCAAGCCGGGTCTCCGGCAAAGATCACCCTCCGATGTCTAATAACTGAAGCCACAGAAATCACATCAGGCTAAGAATAAACAGCATATCAGCAAGAAGCATTGCTGCAGCTAGCAGCAGGAACGAATCCATTCACTCCTTGCTCTCTGCTCTCCCTTATCTGAGTCATTACACCCCATTTTCAAGTGCTTTCTGGAAATAGAGATGTTGAATGAAAATAGATGCCAGGATTTCCCTCCTGGCCGAGGCTTTAGGAAGCATCAGAACAAGTTTGATGGAGCCGCAAGCACTGAGGTACAAGAATGGAGTCTGTCCCTTTCTAAAGAAATGGGGTTTTGCCAGAAACAAGAGGCTGCAATGGAGCAGCTGCTCCTGTTAGACTTCAAGTCCTTCCAGGAGTCCTTCAGCAAATTGGCTCATTTAGACACAACAGCCAGGAGCATGGAGGGGGAAAAAAGGGTTTTGTTCAAGGAAAGCCTCTGTATTGTAAACAGGATAAAAGGGGATGGAGAGAGTCACTTATCACTGTCTGCTGTGTCCCCAGGTCATTCCTGTGTAGCACCTACTGGAGAAAAAGGATTTCACATTCCCTGCTCTCAGAAACCCCAAGCCAACTGTGGGGATTTTCTCTATCAAACAATCTACAGACACCGTGTGCATCCAAACCCCCATGGGTGCATTCCCCATTGCTCTCCTCTGGCTTGTAGTTTAAAGCCTTGCAGCACCAAAGGGAAACTGGGTCCTTGTAGGGTCTCCTTTGTTCTGCCTACACCTCCCTGCTTTCCCCTCACAGCCACGGGACTTTGTTCTCCCTCTTTAAAAACAGACCCCGATGCTCTATTTAAAACCAGACCCTAATAATGTGTCTCTCCCTATTTCTCTAAGCATGATCCCAACAGGTATAGAAACTCCTTCCCCCTCCTCTCTCCCTCCTTCCCTCCCTCCCTCCTTTATCATCAGCACACAAAGTATTCCCCAGCTCTTTGCATGCTTTCTTGATTCTAATAACTCTGGCTTTAAAAACAAAGGAGTGCCGAACCTGAGGGCATGCCGCGGAGGCAAGACATTTAGATGGATGCTTGATGGAGACTCCTCACTTAGTCCAGCTGCAGGCCATGGGGCTGCATGTCCCAGCTCTGACAGACTCCCTTTACACAAGCCAGACCTCACAGCACGCCTCTCAGCATTTTGAGGCTGTGGAAGTGGAGGCAAAGGGAAGGAGAGACATGACAAGAATGCTGAAGACTCATCGATCACGTATTTCGGACTGCTGGGTGAGGTGCTGGACCAGGTCTTCCTGCAGTAACCTTTTAAAGACACATTGCACCTTCCTTCTCACCTTCCCCAATGTAGAACATTTCTGCACTACTGTCATGGTTTGGTCAGGTTTGAGACTGATCTCTGGTCAGAAGAGTCACAGATGCTTGGAGCATCATTCCCTTCTTAATAAATGTGCCAGGTAAAGGGATACAGCAAGGGTGGTAAGGTCAGGCCAATGGGAAAAGAAGTCTGGCAACACTTCACTAACTCCCCTCCCTCCTAGGAAAATGATAGGAATAGGAATAGAAAGGAAACAGAAATCACCCAGTGAGGAGATACACTGCAGCATCCCCCAGCCTGAGGGAACTTTGGGGCAGAAATGGCTGGAGGTTTGGAGCATAGCCTGGGCACATTTGCATCATGCTTTTATTATTCCCTGGGTGACAGCCACAGATGACTGCGGGAGATGAGATACTGACCTCAATGGGCTTTTGGTACATGCACTACACTGGGTGTGTTTGGTACCTCCATGCCTCCACTGCAGTATAATGTGTTATATTATCATAATAATGATGAAATCTAACTCAGTTCTCCATGCAGGACTGAGTTCCTGATGCCTTTGCCCTGCAAATCATGTCTCAGTTTGACCTCATCAATGACATTCAGAAATCAGAAACAGAAGAGACTCCTCCAACAAAGCCAATGAGGCAGAAGGGGCAAGAAATGGCATTGCCTTCCCCAGTCAGTGAACAGATGAAATTACAATATCCCCAAAGGAAATGTAGCACCTTGCTTCCATTTGCCCAGCATCAGGGCAACTTGTTAAGAGCCTTCTACCGAGATGGCATCCCCCCTTCATCCCAAATCCCATTTCAATCTCTGCCTTAAAAGCTCTCACTTTGAAAACCTGAATTTGCCTACTTGGCACCCCTCTGATACATGGATGTATCAGTAAATAAATTCAGGTTTATTTAGCCGTAAGGTGTATGCATAATTTAACACTTACATAGGCAAATCTTAAAATATCTGGGCAAACCCGTGTGCTATTATCCTGATTTTCCCAGGGTCAGTTCCCTGACAGTCTCTCTGAAAGGTGTCGCGTTCAGAATTCCATCAGAATTAGACAAAATCATCATCTGCTTTGGGAAACTGGAGGCGTAGCTCTTTTGTGTGCTCCTCATTTCCACTGAACACCCATTCACTAGGTTGGATTTTGGCAAACCAGTGAAGATGAGGACTTCCGGACTTCCATAGGTCAATCCTGAGATGCTTTTCCAAGTCAAATCCAGATGTCAACCTACCTCACGCTCACATTTTGTCAATATGGGGGATCTTAAAATTAAGACACAAAAACCCTCCACCAAAACCAAAACTCAGGTTAAAATCACTGTAATCCATGTTTCATCAACTGATTAATCCAGGCATAAAGAGATGGACGTGCTGGGCTTCTCACACGCTGGACTGCCTGCTCCAGGGGCTGTGCTATGCTTGTTGTTAAAACAGCCTGACACAAAGAGGCCCCAGGAGCTGCATGCATCCACAGGATAGATGTCTTCTTCTGTCAATCCAGCTGGAGTCCCCCAAGAGGGAAAACTGGATTTGTCCGTATGGGTGAGGGGAGGAATGTGATAGAGGAATGTTTCTAAAACCTTCTCCAGTAACCTGAGCAAAACCTTGCCAAGTCTTTTGCCATTAACAGAGGCTGGGAGAAAGCCTGAGGACTGAACACAGACTGAAGAGGTACAATTTGCTGTTCAGTCCAGCCTGGTGCCAGAAAGCCAGAGCAGACAACTTGCTTGGGCATTGCTCAAAATGAACGTAATTACAACAGTGTGGTGCTTTTCAGGCCATTTTCCATTGCCCATTTTCTGGGGGGCAATTGCCCATTGCCGTTTCCATCAGCACCAGGCACTGATGCAGGCAACTGGGGCTGCAGATGTCCCCTTGGAAGTCAGGTCATCCCACTCTGCATGGTGGTATGTACCCACTTGCCAGGATGTCTGCAGGGAGAGGGAAGGTGCCCCAGCAGGAGCTGTTAGACTGCTTGTCGCATCACTGTGTTGGAGATCTTATCTCCAGTGATTAGCTTGGTCCTGCTGTACTGCTCTGTTCACTATCCTGAGCTTGCTGTCAATTTGCTGCTTCTATTTCACATTCAAAGAAGGGCTTGTTTTCCCTAAAGCTTATCAGCTTCTTTGGACCAGGCTGGATGGTCTCGTTGCAAGCAATCTACCTCCAGCAGCCAGCCTCGCACCTCTATGTTACCATTCAGTCTTCCAGGTTCAGCTGCATTTGCCCATCGGTGCACCGGCAGCAGGGTTTTGTTTGCCCCGGTACAAAATTACATCTGCCAGTCCTCCCTGTCTTAATGCAATGGGTTCACTTTATTGCTCCTTCAAGCTTTCCAGCACTGTTCTGGTGACCAAAGCATCATCAGGTGCAGCAGCTGGGGCTATGAGGGGTGGCACAAGAGCTCCAGGACTTGTCGCACTCAAGTGATTTTGGATTGCCCACATTGGGAGGAATCCATAATCACTTTAGTCCCTGCTAAGCCAATGTCTCATGAGTCTAGCCAGGGTGCTCACCTCCCTGGCCATGCTGCCCAGTAGCTTATTATCCTTGTGGATCTGAATTTCCAAAGATGCAGTTTTAACTGGATGAATCATGAAATTATTTAATATTATAAAATTATGTACTATAATTGTAGACTATCATAAATTTGTGTTGATAACAGGCACTCGCAGCTTATCTCTACCTGTCCAGGCACAGATCTTTCTGCATCACTTCCCTGCAGACTCCAAACCAGGTGAGTTCTTTGTTCATGGCAAGTGATGTAAAATCAGCCCATACTGATGGCAAAAGACTTTCCATCTGCCAAGACTCTTCTCCTCAGTGTCCATACCACAAGCTGCTTGGGAGAATCACTTTTTCTTCCCCAAATCTGCTTCACTTTTCTGCTATAGCTGTTGTAAACCAGCCTACCTCACCTTGGAGCCCCACACTGCCCGTTGACAAGGCTCACTGAGAGTCAGCAGGACACCACCATGGCAACACAACTGACTTGGCATCAGGAGGTCACATTTGCCTGCAGAACTACTAGGTATGTCTTCCCTCAAGATGGTCATGAGTGTAGCCAATGACAGCATGACTTCTCTCCATCACCCTCTTGGGAAATGGGGATGCTCTTCTTGCCACGCTGCCCCAGAGTGGGAAGATGCTGGCTGGATCTAGAATGTGGTCAGCAGCATCCTTACCTGGGTGACACAGTCACCTTCTCCTGCCACTCGGCAGGGTCTCAGCCCTATGGGTGCTATTGTATATAAGAGTTGGAGGGAGAAACAGAGCAAGCACAATGGCAAGAGAAGTCCTTTGAGAGGGGAAGCCAGGACCATGAGCTCTGCAAGCAGCTGAAGACCAGTAGTGGACTTAGAGACTGAGGGGCTCAATATAGGCCTCCAGCTCTTCTTCAGCTCCTGACAGCTCCTTCATGTCCCCAGTGAAAGATGGGATGGGTTTAGTTTCAGACCACTGATTGAGGTCTGTCTACATTGAGTGGGAATAACTCAGCAAAAGGAGGGAGATGGTGACTGCACAAGTTGGCCACAACATGGGAACACAGAGCACACTTCTGCAGCATGGGAGCCTATTCCCTGCTGTGGTTTTGCTGCCAGTGTCCATGTATGGTCCTGCATAGCAACACTTCACCTGCTTTGATCATTATACTGCCCACAGATATCAAAGCGCTATCAGTTTCTTTGTGTGAGAATTTGAGCAAGAAGGAGACCCAGGTTGTCTAATGATAGACGTCAGGAAGGACTAGAGCACGACTGCTTTTCCCTGCACCTCTGACCGCTGGTCCCCACTGGTATCATCTCCTCTCAGAGTACCTGCAGCCCTGAACTGGGTTGTTTTGCCCATGTGGGGAGAAGCAGCACTGCAGCTCCTCCCAGAGACCTCAAGGAGCGGCAGTGCCTCAGGGCACTCAGTAAATGAATAGAAACACGGAGTCAGAACTGATTAGGGAGCTCAGGTTTTGGCTCGGACTCTCTAGAGCCTCCAAGGCATTGCAGAGGCTCAGAACCTCATTACTTCTATAAAGTGAATTCGGTAATTAGCTCAGGTCAAAAGTTTACAGCTTGGAGTCTGCAGTTGGGGAAATGGTTCCTCCTGGGCATTAGAAACCAAACTGCAGAAAGCAGCAGAAGTTGGCATCGAGAAAACGCTCAATCTAAGATCCTTTTGATGGGACTGTCTTGCTGCGTAGCCTTACTGGGCAGTGAGTATTGCAATGATGCCTCCTCACAAGGAAATACATTGCACTGAGGAAGTAGACATTGCCATAAACACTTGTGAAGGGAGGACTTGCCTCACTGGTGGGTCCTGGTCCAGCGAAGCCAAAATCCTGCCGTGACCACAGCAAAGGTTTTCACATGGGGGTACAAGTGTCTGCTCCAGGCTGTATCCCTCCCCTGTTGCCTACAAAGAGTCTGGCGGAAAAGCAGCCGAGACCTAAAGCAGTAATTCATTCCAGGGGATAGTGTTGCCATCCGTTAAATAGCTGACCTCTACTTACACGTTTCTGTGCTCCTCATTTCAAAGATAACCCAAAGAAGCAATTTTACGTCCTCGAGTCACCCTAATTCAGTAGCTGAAATGATTTTATTTTCCAGTTTCATGTAATATCCCCCAGTAATATGTTATGAGACAGGAAAGCCCAGTATCGTTTGCTGTTTCATCATTTTAGTTGTGGTTTAAACTATTTACTGACTCACAATTAATTTACCTTATAATGATGAGACCTCTGGGTCTCATCCCACTCTGAGAGACCTCTGCAATTCTGCTGCACCCCATGGGGTGCAAAGTACTGCTGAGCTCTGATGTGGCACTGAAAGGTTTTCCATCCAAGCCTTTACCTGGGATTATTCACCCTCGCATCCTGCCCATTTCAAGACCACAGTGCATAGACTGTGCTACGCTGCCCAGCATTACACCGTGCCTCTTTTCCCATTGCCTGACTATGCCAGAGAGAAAGTGGGACATGAAGGAGGGGAGGGAGGGGCTGAAGGATTAAACAAGACAGACCAGAAAGCCCTGAATTTTTCCCCTAATACTCAGCCATTTAATGACTAGTTTGATGATAAGCATGAAATTAAATAGACAAAGAAAATTCTCTCCTGTTTAAGTCCTCAGTGGATAATTAGGCTTTGATGGGATATTCTGAGGTACTTTCTACTTGTTTGGTGAGTGGGATTTAATACTGTGGCTGTCTTGGTTGAAGCAGTTGAACTCTGCTGATCCCTCCTGGCCAGAGTGAGGCCCTGGAATGGGTTGCCCAGGGAGGTTGTGGATGCTTCATCCCTGGCGGCGTTCAAGGTGGGGTTGGACATAGCCTTGGATGGCATGGTTTAGTGGGAGGTGTCCCTGCCCATGGCAGGGGGGTTGGAACTCGATGATCTTGAGGTCCTTTCCAACCCTTACTATTCTATTATTCTATGATTCTGTGACCTTGGATAGATGCTAGTGCTGTCCGATGCCTCCTTAGTCAAGGTGCAAGTCCTTTGGAAGAACCTTCCTCCATAGGGAAAAGCTTTCTGTTCCTCTCAGTTTCCATTGCCCGTGTTTGTCCTCTTTTAAACTCTTAAACTTCACTTCATCCAGTGCGATATTAGCATAAAACTGAAGAATTTGGTGTGCAAGTCTTCTCCCCTTATAACGGTAAAACCAGTAGCAGCGTTGTGAGGAGCACTTCAGCAGCTTTGAAACTCAAATGCATTGTTCCTGTAGCTGTTCATTGATGTAAGTTCTTTATTTTAAGTAAAACAGTTTATGAAATCCAGGAAAAACATAACTCAGACCCAAACCCATTCCTCAAGGGTCTGAGGAATATCCAGATAAGAAAATCACTGCGCACCAGATAGAGTGTTTATTCATGGTATCCTAATCCCTCCCAAGGTAGCCATAATTTAAGCGCTGGGAAATGCTGGGGAAAATCTCCCTTTTCTCACATGTAAGCACTCCTAAAGATATATTACACCTTATTTTCAGACAAATGCCAGCTCCTTATGCCAACACTTAAAGCCAGAATCACCAAATGCAAGTTATCTCCAAGTTAGAAGCCAGAAATCCCAGGTGATGCAAGTCTGCTGCAAAGTCAGGCACATGAATGATGCCATGACCATCTCTAAAACCTTAAGGTAGGAAAGAGATGATTAAATGGGGAAGAGCTAGGAAACGGGAAAGGGAAAGACTTAAAAAATCGTCTTTGTGAAGCAGAAGTAGATGCAGGATTTAAACCAATGCAAAGCTGAGTGCAGAGCGCATGAATGGGGAGGGCTGAATCTGCGGCTGCTGGGTTTTCCACAGTAAACTTTGGAAAGGGAGGAGAATTGCCTGGCTCTGGCACACAGCATCGATGGCCAAGTGTCATGTGAGGGCCTGGAAGCTTTGTTAAAGTCACTGTCCCTAAACCAGCATGTATCGAGGTTTGGAAAAGAAGTTCTCATAATTCCATTTTAAATGTTCCCAAAATGAGAATCCTGATTAACCCCACTGAAAAATGAGGCTGTCAGCTTGCCCCGAGACTCCAGTTTTCACTTTGATCACAATACATGATGGGAAAAATTCCAAATCCTTGAAAACGCCCTGGGAAGGAAAGAAACCCATTTCCTCCTAAGCTCTGATCCCAAAGAGGTTTTGCTGTTTATTTTCGGAGGGAGAAGACCAGCAAACTTGACAGTGCCCATAAGGAATGTCCAGCTGCCAGCAGGCTGTTCACAGCTTTCAGCCTCCTGGAGGAGTGATGGGAGGTGGGGAGGGAAAATCCACTTCAGGAATGCTGCTGGGGTGTTTCGGAAGGCTGAGCCATGTTTGACAGTGTAATAGACCCCCGGAGAAGCACCAAGTCTTATGCATAGCCTGCAGCTATTGAAGAACTCAAAGCTCAAACATCCACACCGAAAGGTTAGCTTTTAATGGATGGTAAATGTTTGGAGAGACCTTTGACCAGCTTTAATACGGCAGCTGACCGGTCAGAAAGTCCCTAATGAATGACCCCGCATTAGGCTCTGCTGCTCACTTTAGTGAACAATCACTGTCAAACCTCACTGCTTAACCCCCAGCGAGCTCTGCTGCCTGTCAAGTGGTAACTGAGCAGGTAGCGAGGGGGTTAGACCTGGATTTGGATCGCACTTGTTCTGTAAAACCATCAAAGCAGTCCGGAGCACCACTGTTGAGTTGGAGAAGATGCAAAAATACCTTTGGGTGCCTCCAAAAATTGGGCTTTTTCCTGATTTTTCAAAGGGCTCAGATCTGTTTCAGCCCTGGACATTGTGAGTAGCTTTATCTGCTCTGGCAAGGACAAGATAGCCACGAAGTGTCTAGGACTTGGATCCTGTCTTGGTCTTCCTGAGGAAGCCATGAATGGAGACCTTTTGCTTTCCATGTTCTTAGCATAACCCACTGGGCTCGAATTCCTCCAGGAATCTCACACTTGAGGATGTTCAGCATAGACACATGTGCAGATTTCCTGAAAATATTCACAATATTCCCTGCAGAAATTTGCAGAAAGATTTGTTGGGTTCTGGGTTTGTTTTTCTCTCAAACTTCTGGAGACCCCAAGTAAAATATTACTCAGAGTAGCTGTATTTCAGTGCTTTCTTCACTGCTCTTCCATTTCAGACATTTCAGTTCTTCCCTCTTTAAAGATTAAAGAGACTTCCAGCTTACCAAAAATTCCAATAACCTGAGGCAAAGCCATTGCTAGAAAATGAGTGTTCATTCTTACTGCCACACACTGTCCAGATGGAGCAATGATGTCTCCATTTATTATGCTCATGGCTGGTCTGACTTAAGGACTGAGAGGACAGTGGCGTTCGTGGCTTTCTGTCCACTATCTTCCACTAGGAATTTCAGGAAAAGGTATTCTACAGAAAGGGATGTGTTCAAGGCTCATTAGGGATAAGTGAGTAGGAAAGAATACATCATATTCCATAATGATGTAGCATGGAGATGCTGAATGTCCAAGGTGGGAAGAAACACTTAAGGCCCTGAGCTCCATATGGAGGGTAAGTGATGCATGGAGACAACTGACTTGGGTTGGAAGAGAGTAAGAAGGGACTGATGAAAAGGCCTACAGACAAGCTGAGAGGGGTCCAACAAAACACCACTTCTGTTTGCATTCTGATGGTATAGATGACATGAAATATGTTGGCACAGAGTTTACCAATCAGCCCTATTGGAACAAATCTAAGCTGGCACAAAAAGTTTATTCCAGAGTAACACATTGAGTCATGAGGCTGTCGTGTGGCAAAGCTGGAGCACTCAAAGCCCTCAAGTTAGATTTAGCATATCACTGAACTGCAGCTTTAAATCACAACTTCCCCATGTACAACACACAAAAGAAGCATCAAAGGACCCTCTTAGGAGCTTCCTCTCCTGTTCTTTCCATCTCATTTTTCAATTTGAAGATGTATATTGTAGGCTAATTTTACCTCACTTCTCTCAGTTTCTTCCATTTGGCTGATGCCTTCAGATACTCTTCCAGTGTCGTTGAATATGCAAATACCATTTTGTTTTCTTGCCTTCAGAGAGCCTTGGGACAACAAAGTCTTTGAAATGTAGATGCGGGATCTTCAATTTGCCTTGCTGTCTAAGAACCTACTTTCTCTTTAACTCGTAATTTTTGATTCAATTCAGTAGGACTTCTCTGTCTTTCACTTTCATTGCCAACTTGCTATTCACTCCTACTTAGAGAAAGTGGAATATGTTTCATCTGATCCCTGCTTTTGTTTGCTGAACTACATCACAGATTCTATGTTTTTAAAATCCATTCTCATTCAATGCCTCAGCAGCAAGACAGCTATTCCATAGCATCATAGAAACATAGGCTGGTTTGGGTTGAAGGGACCTTAAAGCTTATCCAATTCCAAACCCCTGCCACAGGCAGGGACACCTTCCACTAGAGCAGCTTGCTCCAAGCCCCTTGGACTTGAGCACTGCCAGGGATGGGGCAGCCACAGCTTCTCTGGGCACCCTGTGCCAGCGCCTCAGCACCCTCACAGGGAAGAGCTTCTGCCTAAGAGCTCATCTCAATCTCCCCTCTGGCAGGTTAAAGCCATTCCCCTTGGCCTGTCCTGCAGGCCCTTGTCAGGCTTCTTGCCTGATTAGCTACCCCATGCTGTCCTGCTCTGTAAGTAATCCAGTCCTCACTAATGCTGTACTCCGGGTTGTGCATGACCAGGTACCTGGAATTGTGCATTGCACAGTTTGGTTACCACTGCTTGAATCCCTCTCATGAGTCTTACTGGAAGTTTACAAAAGGACCCAGGAGCACATTTCCAGCACAAGCCAGGACTGGGGAAACAAAGGCTACGACAGGAAGCAGAAAACAAAATCTCACATGTAGAAAGTGCTTAAAATTGAAACACAACATTATTTTCTATGACCATTTTAGGGAATGTTCTTTCAAGGCCCTGTGAGTTTGTTATCTTTTAATTTCATGGTAGGTTTGTTGATTGGTGTTCCAAGTTCTCCAGAATTTAGGAATGCTTGGAACAGATTTCTTGAAAGAGAAGGAAACCCTCTCTATTTCAAAGTGAAATTACAAAACCTCTTAAATATACTTCCAAGAATAGAAACAGCCTTGTTAAAAGAATGAACTGCTGGAGCAGTGGAGGGTGAAATGCAATAGGAAACTGACTTGATAAAAGGATAATTCCAGTAAATGAATAACAATTCCCTTGTATCACACAAAATACATAATGTTCAGTTTGTAAGAATAGTGACTGCAACCCATGTTCTTCCGGCAATGGCACGCCTGGGTGGGAGCCTGTGGAGAGGAAGCTTTACAACCAGTCTAGCTGAGGAGCATGAAGCCCCATGGTCAAATGCAAGCCTAGATGATCAGCACAACTGAAAAATGCTTTGATCGATGGCATTAATGCCATTGAAAACATTACCCACAAGCAGCAAGAGGAGCATGGAAGTGAGTGTCCAGGTCCTGAGACTGCACGGAATGGGATTCATCTCCATCCTGGAGCTGGACAGTGAGACGTCAAGTGCAAACCAGACACCTCAGGCTCTGTTCATTCATAGTGAAGAAAAAAGGCTCAGTGCAATTCATCTGGCCCTTCTTAGCATCCACCCTTTAAGGGCTTGATTCTTCTGTTGGTCCTAAAGGGAGCACAGAGTAACTAGTTGAGGTTGGGACATTGAATTATTAGTAGAGGAAGCTCTCACAGCCCTCACCATGTCAAGACACTTTGGGATGGATCATTGAATAAATGGCAAGTGTTGAAAATGACTATCCTTGAGAAGCGGACACTTTTGATGCTTGCCAGGAGGAATGGGGAGTCCCACCTTTGCCTCATGGCTTTAACTCTGGCTTAGCACATTACTCTGCATTAATAAGAGTCCTCTGCTTATCTTTGGTGAATTACACAATGATGACTGTGAACTTGAGGGGCTGCAGGATGACACAGCTCCAGACAGCATCGCTAAGTGCCACACATACCATTTTCCTGCTTCCTGAGATTTACAGTCATCCTCAAAAGTCACAGCTACTGGGGACATCTCGTAGGCACCCAAGCAGATATGAATGCAGTCTCATGACCTCAGGAGCCAGAAAAGACATGTTATCACTGGATACTAACACACAACATGCTGATTAGCCCTGCAAGGGAGGAAGGTGTGTTAACTGCCTGCCTAAGTCTTCTCCAAGGCTGACACTGATGAGTTCAGAGCTATGGGATGAGCCCTCATGCCACTAAGCACACCTCAAATGGAAGGTGCTCTCCTAATCCCATGAAAATATTCTTATTTCAGTAGGGATTGGAGTTGCAGTGTACTGATTTTAGAGGTTGGAGGCATTAGGAACGGCAAGGCAAGGCAATCATTTGGTCTTCCCACCTTAGAAGAGATGTCAAGGTCTTCCAGTATCTTCCAGTATCTGAAGGGGCCTATAAGGATGCTGGGGAGGGACTCTTCATTAGGTACTGTAGAGATAGGACAAGGAGTAATGGGTTCAAACTGAAACAGGGGAAGTTTAGATTGGATCTAAGGAAGAAGTTCTTCACTGTAAGGGTGGTGAGGCACTGGAATGGGCTGCCCAGGGAAGTTGTGAATGCTCCATCCCTGGTTGTGTTCAAGGCCAGGCTGGACAGAGACTTGGGTGACCCTGAGGTGTCCCTGCTCATGGCAGGGGGTTTGGAACTGGATGATCTTAAGGTCCTTTCCAACCCTAACTATTCAATGATTCTATGATTCCAGCAAATCTACATGACATGATGCTGGCAAGTGACAGACACTCATCTAAGAGCAGCCAACACTCAGACCACCCTGTGATTGCACTTGTACTGAAAGGGGTGGGTGAGGAAGAGGACGGCTCTGTCCTGCAGGCTCTCTGAAGACGTGAGGTTCTCTTTCAGCTTGGCCAACCTCTTTGAAACTCTTCTTCTAGCTGCTATGTTGGTGGCAAGAACAGCTGGAGCCCTTCTGAGGTCAGATAGTGGAATTTTAGCTTGAGGCATTTTTTTGTCTCAACAGAGATGCCGCCGGTTTGTTCGGCTGAAAGATCTGAAGTAGGGGCCGCTGCAGCCAAACTCCTCTTGCTTGGGCCAACCACTGCCCACCCACCCTGGAATTACTCCAACACACTCACTAGACCCCCCACCTCTTGTTTAATCTTTAATGCACCTCCAATTGCCCTAGGCTGGACACCGCAGCAGGGCAGGTGAGATAGGAGTGATGATTAGCTCCCTGACCCTGCGCGCTATGTTGGGCATTGGGAAATGTGTGTCTAACGGCTGACCCTCCATCGATCCCGACCGTGTCCTCCAGGCAGAAGGAATCATTAGCAGCAGCTTACGATGGAGGGGCATGCAATGCCTCATTCTGCTGGGTGTAGGCACATAAAAATGCCACAGGCACAGCAGACCTGTCCTGCCTGTTCTTGCTCCCCTGACTCTCAGTTTGGCTATTCTTAGATCATAGAATCATAGAATAGTTAGGGTTGGGAAGGACCTTAAGATCATCCAGTTCCAACCCCCCTGCCATGGGCAGGGACACCTCACACTAAACCATGCCACCAAAGGCTCTGTCCAACCTGGCCTTGAACACTGCCAGCGATGGAGCATTCACAACTTCCCTGGGCAACCCATTCCAGGGCCTCACCATCCTTACAGTAAAGAACTTCCACCTTATATCCAATCTAAACTTCGCTTGTTTAAGTTTGAACCCGTTAATTCTTGTCCCATCACTACAGTCCACCCTAAGATATCTAGTGTAATAATGAATGTGGGAGGGATGAACAAGTGCACCCTGTTCATATCTCCTTTGGTGCTTGCCTTGGTCTTTTTCTTCCTGTGATACCCATCCTGTGCCATAAAAAAACAGCTCCTGCACTAACAAGAGAACCGTCCTATCTACAACCTGTCTACAACCCCTGATGTCTTCCCAGGCACTAACACAAAACCCCAGAAATTCCAGTTGCAAATCTGGAGACAACTGCATTTCACTGCTTACCCAACTCTAACATCTATGCTCAATTTTGGTGAAAGACACTGCTAGAATGGAAATGCACATAGGGAGGGAAAAGGATCAGGAGATCTGGCCCCTACCATAGAGGAACTTCTCCAAAGTTGGAGCAACCCAAGATCTAAGGTCAAGCATCCTCATATACGACAAAAGGTGGCGTTGCCGACAACAGTGATGGAACTCACACAAGAAGAGGCGATAGACAATACCAAAAGAAAGAGATTTTATGTCCAACACATGAAATAAGGGAACTTCTCTCTGAGTAATGAATAAAAGGAGCATCTCGGGACAATGAAAGAAGTGATTGTAAACACAACTGTGGAAGAAGAAAGCAGAAAGAAAATCGAGATAAGGGAGCTTAGAAGATAGCTGGATAACTCTTCCTGTATCTGACTGTCTCTCCCAAACATGAATTCAATGAGTCCTAAGGAATCCTTCAAAAGCTTCTGCAGGAATATATAACAGCACATTCCTTTTCCATCATCATCTGCACTTCAAGCAAAGCTCTTCTCTTGTATATCTCTTCTGACAGAATACGAAACCACAAGTAGTTTAAGCTGAGACAAAGAAAGTCAAGGGCTGTAATCCAAACTGACAGCAACATTAATAACCAGTGAAGAAGAGGCTGTGCAGAGCAGACTGTTCAGAGATCTAAGAGATGGCATCGTGTTGGAAGGGGGCTCCCAGGTAGTTCTGGGCACTGTGGATGGGTTGCAGAGCCTCTGGCCTAGGGGAAAACACATCAGTCCCCACATTGCACCAGCCACTAGGAAGAAAATTAACTCTATCCCAGCCAAAACCAGGACATTTCCCAGTGGAAATCTCTTCAGTCACTCTGGAAGCCTGGAGGCCTAGTATCAGCCTGGGCATCTTTGTAATGTGCTGCCCAAACAGACTAGTTGAGGGCATGGGGGAGCTGCCCACAGTCACAGACACATCAACAACAGAGCTAGGAAGATGATGCTGGAGTCATGCATCAGAAGATGGCCATGCTGCTCTCTTCCCCCCAGAACCTTTCTTGGATGCTGGGGGCTGAGGATTGAGGAAGCCTAATATGACACCCGCTGTCTGTCTTGCAGAAAGCTCATTTGACCTTGGGCTATGAGCCCCAGACTAAGCCTCCTGTTCAAACCTGACCCAGCTCTTTCTACAGCCCGAGCTGGAGGAAACATGAGACGGAATGCTGGCAGCTCTGGTTCCTGATGTGTGTCACCCTCCCCCTTCAGCAATTCCCCCATCCTTTCCAAAGCCAGGGTAGGAGAAGAGCCCTCCATCCTCCACAGCACCTGCATGGCTGTGGCTCTCAGAGCCTCTGGGCACACAGGGTAAGCCAGAGAGCAGCTCAGCAGAGAGGGAAAAACATGTTTAAGGAGATTTCAGGGTTTTATATCAGTAGCTGGCTTCAGGTGACCTCAGGGGGGGTTTGGATAGCAGGGAGGGGATCATTTTTCCCCCCTTCCAAGTCAGCAACACAACAATCACAACCTGGATCAGTACAAGATCTCTGTCTTACATGATGCTGGCCTTGTCAGGCAAACAGGCAAGCATCTGCTGGCAAACATGGTTGAGAAAGGGTTTCCCACCTCATCTGTGCTTGTCTCCTGGCTTCTGCTCTCCCTGTTTGTCACTTGCGCTCAAGCTAGGTGATGCTGCAGTTTTTAGTCAGAATCCCAGACTGGTTGGGGTTAAAAGGACCTTAAAGCTCATCCAGTTCCAACCCCCTGCCACGGGTGACACCTTCCACTAGAGCAGGGTGCTCCAAGCCCCTGTGTCCAACCTGGCCTTGGACACTGCCAGGGATGGGGCAGCCACAGCTTCTCTGGGCACTCTGTGCCAGCGCCTCAGCACCCTCACAGGGAAGAGCTTGTTGCTGCTCTTTTCTCCTTTCCTCCACTACTACACCTGCAGAAGTCAGAAAGGGGTAACATAAGGAAACGCCAGAAGAAATTGCCCCAAAATTGAAAGAGAGGAAAATCAAAACAACCCCTGATTTTGGGCTCTAACTGAGATGCACTTAAGGGACAAGGACCTGTTGGCATCTCCCAGTTGTTACAGACCAGGTGACTTTCAGATGGGAATTGGAGTGATTTTATGAGAAGCCCCACTCACACCCTGTTGACAGCTCTTCTCAGGACAAACACTGGTCTCAAAAGCTGGGACTATGCCCTACAGATGGGTATAAACCGCAGCTGTAGCCAGACAGGTAGCTGGAAGACCAGCAACTGTGCTCCCTTTCCACATGTAATGTATTTTACCAGCATGATTGAGCAGCCTCTTTACAGGTATGGCTGGATTTGGCCCTGCTTACCCTGCTAACCCCAGCCATGCCCCCATGCTCGCAAGGTATTTTTGCATTGAAGCTTGCCTGGGGCAGTGCAATGCCATGAATAACTTTCCTCCTAAAAGCAAGAGGGGATGGAGAAATGGAAGAGCCAGGTAGGGTCTTTGGCAAGAGCAGCATGGAGGGAAGGATAAAGAATCTGGATTGAATCAGGGATGGGGGAGTGAAAAGAAACTGAATCAAAAGCAAAGTGAGGTAAGGGACATTGGAGGAAAGCCAGCAGATCGGGTCAGGCAGCAGTCAAGAAGAAGGTGGTATCGAAGCAAGTAGAAGGTATGGATTTGTATCTACAACAGGATCAGGCAAGCTTAGATTCACAGCAGAGCCCTTCCAAGGGCCAGCAGGTGACTCAGAAGGTCACTGATTTAATAAGTAGGACCTGAATCCAAGAAGACCTCCTTCTGGGGACGTTTCAGCAGCGCAAAGTCTTATCTTGGTCAGCTTCTTCACCCTGTCCATACACAGAGTTGTGCCATCAGCCTTATCAGTGTCAGACAGGAGACCTGCAGAATACCCAGGAGCGAACACCTGGAGCAGCAGTGTGTATAGCTGGGATCTGGGGAGGTGTTCTGAGGAGTCGGGGGAGGATGCAACAAAGCTGTTGGGCAGAGTTTTGCACAGACATCTACAATTTCTCTACATAAGCAGGGGTCTATTAAGGTGCAAAGCAGTTGAAATGTGAGAACATATGTGCCTCCACAGATGATACTGCACCTGGCACTAAAGCAAATGTCTTACAGCTCAACACATGATCTGACATCTAAATATCAGTTCCCAGCTGCCTGTAATGATATAGGAAAGCAGTTGGCAGCAGATAGAGCAAAGGTGACAAAATCTAAGTGCCCTGTTGTCCATTCTGTTAAAAGCATCCCTGTAGGTAGTATATCTTGGTTATGCAAGGCTGCTAAAACAGGGCTAGCAGCCGAGCAGTTTTAACATACCTTTTTCAAGGGACCTTTCCCATGTAGTCTTGGGACTTATTTCTGCATCCAAAATGTTTTCCCAACAGATATTGACAATATCATCAACATCTGATAGATCCAATGTTGGCAAACCTCATATTCCACTAACCAAGACAAAAAGGAGAAGAATTTCCAAAATGCTCTGGAAAACATTTGTGACACTGGGTTAGACAACAGCAGAGAAATGTAAGCTCAGGGGGAAAATATGCACCTTGATTGGAAATGAGAAGTATCAGTACAAAAACCTATGGGATATCCCAATCCACAAAAAAAAGGGATAGAAAAGTTCCCAAAATTTCTGTTTTGATGGGCAGTTTCTATCTGCTTTGGTTGCCAAAATATCTTATCTTTAGACATTAACATTTAAAACGTACTGTTTAACATAGCATGCCAATAGAAATGGGTAGTTTTGCTTGGAGCTGACAGAGATGATCCCATCCAACACTGCGAACTCAGCTTCCTAATGAAAGCCTTGGGACAATGTGCTGGAAGTAAGAGTCATGCAGGTCTTGCTCAGCATCTTTGTCGGTGACATGGACAGTGGGATTGATGCACCCTGAGCAAGTTTGCCGATGACACCAAGCTGTGTGGTTCAGTTGATATGCTGGAGGGAAGGAATGCCATCCAGAGGGACCTTGACACGCTTGTGAGGTGGGCTGATGCCAACCTGATGAAGTTTAACCATGCCAAGTGCAAGGTCCTACACCTGGGTTGGAGCAATCCCAGGCATAGCTACAGGTTGGGTGCCCGTGCCCATGGCAGGGGTTTGGACCAGGATGATCTTAAGGTTCTTTCCAACCTTAACTATTCTATGATTCTATGATTCAATGAGATTTGCCTCACTTAGTGTCACATCTCCTTAACACAGACATACCTGAGCTCAACCCTTACTGTTGGGTGGGCAGAAATGGACATTTCTTCTTGTCTTCTGAAGAGGGTGCAGGTAAGGGAGAACTAGAGGAATAATGTCAATGTGGCAATGGAGGAGTGGAGTTATTCAAAGCTATTTCCAGGGGATGTTCCTCGAAAGGCAAAAATTACATTCTTAGAAAACAACTTTTTATGTATTTATTGACTGATAAGAACACCAGCAGTGTGGACAGTAGTGCAATACTGGACAACACAGCCGGCTACACAGATACATGTGTTATAATCAAAAGGATTATATAAAAATGAGGACAACATAGAATCAGGACTGTAATGCAGCTTAAACCCCATAGCACCATTTTCTTTCTAGAGGATATATAAAAAATAGATAAATAACATCCATATTTCTTGTCACAAAAGTTGTACATCTTGAGGTAGACAAATGTTTTGTTTCCCTTAAAGCCCAGCCTTTTTTTGTTTTCAAGTGACATATTCTGTTGTCAGAAATCGTCTTTCCAGTCTTACGCAAGGTGTAGAAGTGGGCTTTGTTACTCTGCTCATTAGTGTTTCTTGGCTTCCATGGCCATATCTGTTCATCTAGTAAAACACTCCTGACCCCAGCATTGCACTGCCCTTCCATCACAGCAAGTAAGTGCTGCTTGGATCCCTGGTTGCACCACAAGGAATTACCATTTCACCCAGCAGCCTCCAGGTATGTGATTTCTTCCCAAGCAGGTTCAGCTCCTTGTTTGGGGATGGTGGGGTCCCTCCACACCAGAACTTTATACACTTCTGTAAAACTTTCCTGGTGGATTGCTATTTCCCTCTTGCAATAAGCACCTTGGATCCACTGCTACCAAGCCCAGCACCACCACACACCAGGAGAGGCAATAAAAAGTAGTCTAGGAAGTACACACAGGGGCAGGGACTATCCTGTGTCTGCAGAGTAGCCTTGGTGTGGATCAATGAGGATCCCAGCCAGTTATTATTAGAGTATTAGAGCTATCGCCTTTCTCAGCTTACTTGGATCTTAGGTACATCATAGGAATGGATTCATCCTGAATCAGAAAACTATACAGGAAAGCATATGCAGCTCAGATTTTTACCCTTGTTAGGCACGTTGAGATACATTTGCACTTGGGAAAGAATTCCTTTATAGCCAGGGCAGAAGCTTTCACCTTTGCTGCTGAAAAGATTCCCATGTAAAGGCTTAAGTGGGACCCCTTTATATCTCCAGCCTCTCACTCCAGTAACTTCTTTGCGCCAAGAGGCAGCACATCTACTGGATTTGTAAGTATGCAGCTCACACACAGACCAAATGGAGGTCCAGGTCCTCACATCCCGTATTTCCAGGGGGTGGCAGAAGAGCTTTGCTCAAGATGATGTTTGGTCTTGATTCCTCAAGGAAAGTTAGCTAGAGCTGATCCCTTCACATTTCACAGACACCAGCGGTAAGGGAGTTGGGGACGCTGCCTCAAAGCCCATATGACAGGGGCTACACACAAAATAGCCCAAGATCATTTTCAAGTGCTGCAAAGCAGTATCTAATCCTGCTTTAAATGTGCCTTCTTTGCCTGAAAGAGTGCCAAAGGATCAGTTTAGTCCAAATTATCCATGCTGAAGGGGCTTCGTTGAGCTGCCTAAATAAAGATGCCTGGTCTTCTTGCCACAAACTTGTCCTTCAGTTCCCACTGACATCACTGTCTCAGCTGCAAAAGACACAAATAACCAAAGCTCCAAGTTCCACTAGTGTGACCATATTCCTCACTGCCTAAATAATCATCTCGCCATCCTTCTGGTCTTGGGTTTGAGTCTGTTGCACAAAACACCTAATGCGCTTCTGAAATGCATTTACCTACTGTTCTAAGCATTGCAGCATTTGGAGCCAGATAAAAGGTATTATTAAAATAACACTTCTTGCCATGTGGATGGGCAAACTAGCCTACAGATTTGAAATGCTCTTCTCAAGAAAATGAAAGCTGCTAGCAACATAGATTTCCTTCCACGTTCACTGCAGGACCAGGTCATTGGAGAAGACTGAAAGACTTCCCTAACGTGCCTGTTCTTGTGTGCTTTTCTCCTCTGTTTTTTACAGGAATAGTACAGAAGAGTGAGTCTGAGCAAGCCAAAAAGCTTCGCTTTGAAATGTGAGACCATTAAGAAAAGTTTCCACCACCTAGGAGCATTCATTCTAGTTGCCCTCAGATTATAACATCTGGGTGTGGAGAATGGATTGCGCATGCCCAGGAATTACTGGCCAGTGGACAACTGACAAGTGCAGCTTTGAGAAAAGCAAGAGGACAGGGAGGTATCTCCTCCACATGCTCCCCAAAGAATGGGATCCAGCTGTGCTTCCCTCCTCCTTCCACTGAGTCCCAGTCCCTGGTTAAATGAGATGCCTTATGCAATGGCATGAGACCCTCAAATATCCCTCCCGTGATGTGGTGTTTCCATCCTCTCTGATACTGGACAAGCCATTAGGCCATATGGGTTGGGATCAAAAGTGTAGAGCAGAGCTACTTCCTTTGTCACTTCACCAATGATGCCAATTTTAATTTACTTGGATACTTTTTCATTGAGTGCTCAACATTGAGACTCATGGGAAGATTTCAACTCTGAAAGGATTAAAGCCAATGTGTAAATAATGGTCTGTTCAATAGTAAGTTCTTAGGTATTTAGGAGGTAGAACAAAAATCAAGCCAATTAGCCCTATTTACAGTACTATGCCTGTCATAAGCACTTTAATTCAATTCAAGTTAACTTGAGCCAGAAACAGGATAAAAAGGAATAAGCCCATTAAAAGACATGTAGGTAGCCAAAGGGAAGGTCATAATGGCCTCTAAAGAGCCAGTTAATGGCTAGATCTGCTCTGAGAGAGCTAGATCTGCTCTCCATCCTTTTATGAAGCAGAAGTCAAAAACAGTTGTGAAAGAAACAACCTAAAAGGGGAACAAGGTGAAGACAAAGAGAGTGCAAACTCACACTCCTCATTGCAATGTGATTGTCCAAAGCACAGTAAATGAATGGAGATCCACACTCAAGAGCTGGAGAATACAGGTGAGAGCTGACCTCTCGCGAGGAGAACTTGATCACCTTGAAAGCTTGTCCAGTTCAGCCTATGGAGGAGTCCATCTAGGCAACCCAAACCACCATCTTCATCCATTACATTGCCAATGAACTTTGGTCTGAGTTCAAGGATCTAAGTATTCTTTTCAGCACCAGCCCATCTCCCATCTCCACAGGCATCCTGCTTGCTGGTTCATAGCCATTACCAACACTGAGTAAATACAGCAGCTTTCCTATCTCAGAGGCACTCCAGAGCTGTTCACACTAAAGCCACTCTAACTGCTGCTGTAGGATTAACCAGGACAAGCTCTGGAGCAGGCAAATACATTGCCAAGCCCTGTAACAGAGTTCAACACCCAGTTTGTGCTACACGTATCTGTGTGTGCCTGATGGCCGGGCAGGGAATGCCATTCCCTAAACACAGCCAAAAGAAACAAAACAGGTTGCTTATGTTATGTTCAAAGTGAACTAGATAAATACAACTCAAAGTCAGGGCATCACAACCGTGTAATGGACTGTGCTCTTTCCCCCCAGGTCACCTTCTCTCCTGCCAGATGCCTGCGTTATCTGGATATATCTAACACCCCTGTGCAGAGATTGTTCCTCATGACTTGTGATTTTTAAGATGTCCCAGTTCCTGTGGTTTCTCATTCCCTTTCAGAAATGTTCCCTGTCATTAGCACAGGGCAAAACTGTGGGATGGGATGCACCTTGGGCACCAGGGCAGAGTGGTACACGAGACAAAAAGGTGATGAGACAAAAAGGTTTGGCTGGGACAAGCCTAGGGAGGGAGGGGGAAAGAGGCATAATTGGCACCATCACCCTGAATCCACCACCATAAATAACCCACTGCAAGGCAGCATGCTACAGAGGGGTCACTTCCCAGACCTAGGCTGAGTTCCTACAGTACACACACTGTGACAGAGGCAATTCCAGCTGTCCTGTGTACAGCAAGATTAAAACATGGTTAACATGCACTTGGAGTCTCACATCCAAACTTCGACCTGGGAGATGATGGACATGAGCTCCATTTGTTTGTAAACTGGTATTTCGGAGGCATAATTCTTGCATTGAGATGAGATTACCCAACAGTGTGTCTCTGAGTTCAAAGCAGAAAGGGTTCAACCAGCACCCAGAGAACAGCACTGAAAATCTCTGCTGCCAGAGTCATTTTGCCTTGGTGCAGGAGCACAGCTGTCTCTGCGACATCAGGATCCAGTCTCTGGTTGTTCCTTCCCTTGGCCCCTAATTCAAGCCCTCAGAATTTCAGGCTCGCCACCCCGATGCATTTACATAAGTGCAAGTTAGGGATGGAGGAGGGGATGTTCCACCAGATGAGAGTACAAGTTTTAGCTCAAGAGAGATATTTTTGACTGCTTCAGTGTTTCTGCTGTCCCCACGTTACCCCCACTCTCTGAGCCTCCTTCCTGATCTGATACCTGACAAAACCTCTGGTTTTCACCCCCCATATAGGAGTCCTCCCCAGACCGGAGGATCTCAATATTGAGATAATAAGAGCACTGGACATTTTTGGTGCTTGCCTTTGCCCTCACCCCACAGCAGAGAATCACATCTCTCCCTCCCTACTGCTTCCTTGTACTCTAAGACTTGTCTTGACCCTCTAGCATTGTCTTTACTGCTTGCAGCTGTAGACAGTCTCTTCCTGCATGCACTGTTGGCATTCAACATAGCAACACCACTGTACTTGACAATGGCAAGAGAAGGTAACCAGCCGGCTCTGGGTGTTATAGCCTCGTCCACAGCACATGCTGTCACAGTTGCCTTCCCGAGAGCAGGTCCTCCCAGCAGTTCCCAGGGAGTATTTGCTGGGACGACAGAAACTGGGAGAATCTTCCACATACACCAGGTCAGTAGAGCGGGGCGAAGCAGGGTGCTTGGGCGAATGGCTGTGTCTCTGTGGGCCAGCCAGCTCCGAGTGTCCCACAGCATCATTGGTGGTGCTGAAGACCTTGACGGCATCATCGTAGCGCAGCTTCAGCAGTCGTCCAATCTCATGGAAAGGAGAAAGCTGCTTCCAGCATGTCCGGACAGCACACGAGCCGGAGACACCGTGGCACTTGCATGTGGTTTTGAGACCATTTTTTACAGCCTGATGAGGAGCAGAAAGAGTAGTCATTATCTGCCAGGACCATAAGCCTAGTTCAGGGTAGAAGCAACACCTCACATCACAGACAGATTGGAAGTACCTCAGTTTTATTGGTATTATTCCGTATTTATTGTTATTCCTATTTTATGGAGGAAAAACTAAACTCAGAACTGATCTCAAGAGTGTCAACTTCACCATCTCTGAAGCTTTAGCTGTTCCCAAAACTCCCTATGTCCATGAATTAATTCAGCCACTGAGTTTTACAGCTGTTACCATGCTGCGCATTGCTGTCACTCAGCCCCTGATGCCACTAAAGGATACAGGATGCTACTCTACCACTCAACATGCAACTCCTCACCTCAGAGTACAGGAGTCTTTCCAGGGAGCTCTTAGTGCTGCAAGGTCCATTACACAGAGGTAAGCAGGTCTGGTTTGTGAGTAGCGGCTGTGAGCAGCCCTCTCACAAACAGCCTTGGCTGATGACGGCTTAGAAGACTTGCACCGAGTTCATTCTAGCCCTGCTAGTGCAGCTCCTCACCTTGATGCCAACGTTGGTGTTGTGGATGTCCACCTTGGCCCGCAGGTCTTTGCCAATCCTCTTCTGCCCCAAGAACTTTTTCAGGAACTTGGTGCTGTATTTGAGGTTGTCTCCGCAGACTCCCCATTGCCAGGCCTTGCGGTTCTCCAGGTCTGGGGAGTCATCGCAGGTGCAGCGCTCCATGCGCCCAGCGCTGCACGCTCTGGCCAAGGAGTGGGTGAGAGCAGCAGAAGATACAGCGTAGAGGAAGGCAGTCTCCTTAAAACCTGCACAGGAGAAGGATTAGGAGAAGGTAGGAGCAGAAAAGGCAGAATAAGGTGTTCATCCACCCCACCGGCTCTCCTTAGTCCATGAACTATGCTTAGAAATACGAAGAGACAAAACTCTTCCATTAACTGCATACTGTTCCTAGCAGAGAAACTGAATATCATGTTTGAAGTAACCGATGTAGTAACACCCCAGCCTCACCTGGTGGCTGTGACTGATTCAATATGATGACAGGAGACCGCTCATGAATCAAGGCATGGGGAGCAACAGCCACATAGTGTTGGGAGAATATTCAACTGCAAAAAGCAAGAGTCATGGAACTCCAATTGTCCTCATGCTCACCACAGAGCTGACTCTTCATTAGGGACTGTAGTGAGAGGACAAGGGGTAACAGGTTCAAACTTAAACAGGGGAAGTTTAGATTGGATGTGAGGAAGAAATTCTTTACTGTAAGGGTGATGAGGCACTGGAATGGGTTTCCCAAGGAAGTTGTGAATGTTCCATCCCTCGCGGTGCTCAAGGCCAGGTTGGACAGAGCCTTAGATGGCATGGTTTAGTGTGAGGCGTCCCTGCCCATGGCAGGGGGGTTGGAACTGGATGATCTTAAGCTTCTTTCCAACCCTAACTATTCTATGATTCTATGATAGGTGTGAAGACGGACACTGAAACCATGTTGGGGCTTAAAATCAGGAAATATTTAGAAGAGACTGAAAAATATGTTAAAAATCTGACCTGTTATTTAAAGTATTTTTAATTGAGACTGTGCTAGCACAGCAGCATTTCATATGGAAAAATCACTTGTGGTTTGACTGGAAAGGTTCCATGTTGAAGGGCATTGTGGGCAAGAAGGACAACTCTCCCGCATGTCCTTTCCAACCCTAACTATTCTATGACTCTATGATTCTATGTATGTTGCATGGAAGAAAACACATTGAAGCAAAAGAACATTCCACATTGGAAAATTCCACATCAGAAACCACAGAGATCTGATCTAGTCTTGCAGTTAGCCCTCGGAGCAGAGGTTGGAAGGCACTTCTAGAATTCATTCAGTCCGATGTCAAATCTTTCCATCATTCTGTTCCCTCAAAGAATTCCCATCCAGCTGTAATAATAGATGAGACCACTGACTGCTGAGATCTGAGTGAGGTCACCATAAATCTGAGCAGAGAACAGGACAAAGAGTTCTGATAGCTATCAGTAAGAAGAATGACAAATTGACTGACCATGAACATAATGGAGAGGCTGCATCAGCAACTTCGAAATAGACTTCACAGGAGCTCTTTGGAATTGCAGAGTTTTAGAGGAAAGATCTAGCAACAGTGTGGATGTGGATGAGAGTCAAGAAAGGGTGGCGGTCAAGGAGATCAATAAAACTGCTTCCCGCCTCACTGTTGTAGTTGCTGTATCATTGGGATAAGTAACTTGCAACTGAGCTCTTGGTTGATGATTCTCCATAAAACCCCTCAGGGTACTGGAGGAATAATGAAAAAATGTCACTAAATCATACCAAAAGAGAGGAGAGCATTTTGGAAACACTTCCCCATACCATATAAAGCTAGCAGTACCAGTCAGCTCCACACACCCTGCTAAATCTGACTTTGTGGAATACCACACTGCTTCTGCTATTTCTGAGCAGTGATGGTTTGGTTTCTTCTGTGGCACTCCATGTAATTGCTGGTCAGGTTTCAACCCACTTGAAATCAGAGACCACTGCTTGTGGTCAGGCCACTGCAGACAGCAGTAACTGACGATAACAAGCATACTTCCAAATCGTCTCTTTCTTCTCCTCCCACCAAACCTCCTTTTATGGCAAAGGGTGAATGTCACCAGGCTGCCAAATGCTTGTCTGAGAAGTCTAAGATGATTCCTTCTACTTTGTCATAAGGGATTGATCACCATCTAATTGGTTAATTCACAAATCACATGAGTAAAGGAAACACTGAATGGTCCTTGTGGGAAAGCAGTGAGCAACAGAGCAGCTATTGAAGCTGGATTTTTAGTAGGGCCTAGAACAAGTGAGCAGCAAGCAGCTTTAACAAACATAGTTTGAGAGTATCTAAATAGAGGTTTCTCCATGAGTCCTGAGTATCTATCCACCCACTATGTCAATGAAGATCTTGTCACCACAGCCAGTGGAGCCTGGAGTGGATTCCCAGGCTCCCAGGGTCTGTTTTAGGGATGAGTCACTCTCCTGACCCCATTGACTGTGTTGATAGTGACTAAATGAAATCTTAAACACTCAGTGCAAGGGCAGAACATCCAAATGCAGATGACTTTCCTGGGCATTTCGATCCCAAACATCCATCAGAGTTGAATTTCAAGATGTTGAAGCAAACCAGCTCCCTCTGGTAGGACCTTGCACATGTCCAAGTCTTCCCCTGAGCTCTCTGGAATTATTTCTTATAGCTCAGCTGCCTATAAATACAGAAAGATGTTTGCTGCAATGGCAAGACACTATTCTGTGGTGTGGTGTGATCTAGACCACAAGGAAAACTAGAATAGACGGAGTTTATCCATATGGTGATTCTGCCAAAGGAAAGATGCTCAAGGGCAAAGACTTTACAATGCTACACGAAAGACTGTGTGAGCATTTCAGACCAAGTGGGAAAGACATCTCTGGGGAAGGAAAAAAAGAAGAAAAAAGAAGAAGAGAAATAGGAACAAAAATCCAGACCCAACCAACCAAGAAAGGGGAGCCCAGAGGCCTCCTCGAGGTCTTTAGGACAACCTCCTGCTCAAATCAGGGCTAACTCCAATGCCAAAGCTGCTCAGGGCTTTGTCCAGCTGAGTTCTCAAAACCTCCAAGAATGGAAATTCTACATCTCCGTGTCAGTGGCCCTGTGTTGTACCACTCCTAGATTCTTCATCACATCAAAGAAATCACTGCTTGAAGGTCAAAGAATCTAACCAACGTGAAGGGAAGAAATGGATTAATGGATGGAAGGATTGCTCACCTCTCCAGAAGGATTTTTTCTGAGTGGCTGGATTTGAGCTGTCTTTATTACAGGTATTTACTTCCCCCAAATATCCATGTTGTTTGAGATGAAATACTTCTCACCAGACTCTAGCAACAATTGGCTGCCTTTCTGACGCACCTTGGAAACCAAAAATTCATCATTGCTTTTTATAAAGACACCAACTGCCACTGTGCAACAAGATGGCTTGAAATGTCTCTCCAGAATGCGTTTAAATCTAACTATTTCCATGGATTTTTAAAGAAGCGGAGAAGGAACACAGGACAATTTTACATGGATCAGTGAAGAGTAATATCCTTCTGTTACAAAAGGACTGTAGGTTACGCAAAAGGAGTTTCCCATTGTATCTAGAGGAGTGTCAGTATAAAACAAGAAATGGTGCACTGTGAAAACAATAAATCTGGCATTTCAAAACCCAGAAAGGTTGGCTTCTTTTTTTCTTACTAGAAATATTTAAATAGGAGAAAAAAAAGATGGTGGAATCTCTAGAAGCCAGAAAAGCGTTTGTGATCCAAATCAGATATCCCAGTGTTCCGGTTGTGACCGCAAGTTTTCGCCTACTACAAAAATGAACTATCTCACTGAGCAGGATCTTTCTTCCCCTCTTGCACTCATAAAACCATCAAAGACACTTAAGAAGTGTGTGATTTTCCTTACGGTTTCTCCAACACCATGGCAATATCGCATGATTTAATCATTTTTAAAACTCCTCATCACTATTTGTGTGAAAGGAGCACAGTCCATTGTCCGACCAACAATTTCCAAGGCAGCAGCAAGACGGCAGTAGGAATATGTGAGGAACAGATCAAAAGTGTTAGCTGAAAGCGTTCATGCTCTTTGTGAAACTAGCCTGTTTGCAAGGTAATGGAAAATGGGAGCTAATAATTGCTTCCAGCCAACGGCCCTCTCATATAGGAAATGCACACAGCATACTTTTCTGTATTAAATCATCATTTGATCCTTAAGATTGTGTAATAAAAGTTTTCAAACACTTCTCCTCATCTGCCAAAACAGGTTTTAAATTACAGGTGATATTTTATTTTGTCAGTCAGGAGTCCATGGAAATGTTAAGGCATGCCACCAGGAGATAATGAAATGTTTTCCAGCTATTTGAAGATGAGGATTATTCAATTGTCATTTTCAGGTTCTTTGAGGTTGATGAAGGCACAGATGTCAGAAAGACACTCAACATGATCACGAACCACTTCTTCCACAGTGCACTAAAAAAACCACAATAGAGCCTTGCAGTGAATTTGATGTTGTATGTGCTGGTTTACTAAAATATAAATGTAGTATTTAAGAAGATCTGATAATTTTAAATGGAAATGTTAAAAAGTTACAAACCTGATGCTAATTAAAATTAATGTTTTCATTTCATCAAAGTTAATATTGGCTTTTTCAGCCCCTTTTTGAAAAAACTAAGCTACTAAACATCATCAAAGGTCTGAAACTCCATTAATACTGAAGACTGTAACAGTAAATGCTACTAAACATTAATGAAGAGCAGAAATGGTAATAGGCAGCCAGGCATTGTTTGGGTGTAGACAGGTTTAGCAAAGTGCATATGCGTGCTCTGGGAGCTTGTATTAAGAAGTTATTTCAGGGTCTGTCTTCATTCCATTTTTCACAAGTTCTTGCAATTTGAAGGATTTATTATGTCCCCTCCTACCTCAAATAGAGAATTTATAGGACATCTTCTTCCTCTAAAGCATTTGGTGAAAGAGAAACCAGTGGATTTTCTGCCCAGTCTGGCTGAACTTCTGCAGAACCTCCAAATCAATGTGAAAGTGTTCTAGGAAATATTTGTCAACATGCACTGAAATGCCTCAATGCTGATAAACAGCTTTTTCTAACAAAAAACTAGGATTAAATTCTGTATCTGAGAACAGCAAAGGTTTACATACAATGATATCCTAAGAGCTGAAAGAGTCTTCTCTTAAAATGACCCCTGACATAAAGCATGAACCCTTATTTTCTCACAATTTCATCTGCATTTGACAACCAAGGGAGACAGCAAGTCTAGGAAACTCTGGTCTTGGATCAAAATCCACAAGCCAAGGCTGTGAATTTCCTTCTACTTTTCAATCTGTGATAAACTGTGCAAGAAAGATGAGGATAAGACATATTTTGTTACCAAAGTGCCCAAACTGTACAGCTGCCATTCCTAGGAAAAACAGATGACATGCACTCCCTGGTTTCTGCCCCACTTGGCTTGATTTGAGATCATAAAATCCCAGCCTGGTTTGGGTTGAAGGAACCTCAAAGCTCATCCAGTTCCAACCCCTGCCATGGGCAGGGACAGCTTCCACTATTGCAGCTTGCTCCAAGCCCCTGTGTCCAACCTGGCCTTGAACACTGCCAGGGATGGGGCAGCCACAGCTTCTCTGGACACCCTGTGCCAGCGCCTCAGCACCCTCACAGGGAAGAGCTTCTGCCTAAGAGCTCAGCTCAGTCTCCCCTCTGGCAGGTTAAAGCCATTCCCCTGTCCTGTCCCTACAGGCCCTTGTCCAAAGCCCCTCTCCAGCTTTCCTGCAGCCCCTTTAGGCACTGGAGCTGCTCTAAGGTCTCCCCTTAAGGAACTTTCTCTTCTCCAGGCTCAACAATATGTATATTCCAGGGGCTACAGCACCAAGTGGGATTTTATACGGCAAACAAAAGACTACCTTGTACCTCGCTTCAGCAGGCTGGTCCGTCCCTCCAGGCTGCAGTTCCAGCGCTCGCTGCGGAACTGGTACTGGCACTCCATGACTCCGAGCCGGATGGCATCCCGCAAGGTCTCTGCCAAGCCAGGCTCCCTCCGGCACAGCCTCTTCTGCTTACGGGACAACTTCAGCAAGTCACACTGCTTCATGTGGACCTTCCCCTGGGCAGAGTTTGTGGAGGGTCCCAGGGAGGGGAAGTGGGTCAGAGCTTCTTTCCCGGTCAAGCTGAAAGGAAGCAGAAAAGGTCATGGGTGATGGAGGATAGCAATCCTAGAAGAAAAAAGGTGATCAGAGGAAAGGATATTCAGAAAGCTGATGTTCAGGGTTCTTTACCAGCTCAGAAGATTAACCAATACAGATTGATTAGATCTAGTATCCCATCTCCCCCACACACCAAGCCAAAGATTAACACTGTAGGGAGAAAGAAAAAACACACTTGTGTTGTCACCAGCAAGCTCAGGTGAGAAGTTTTCTTGACTCCATGAAGAGGACGTGTTTTCACCCCACAGTTTTGTTCCCTTCTCTGTACATTCACTATCTCATACAGAGATTTGGTTTATTCACTAGTGCTACACCTCTGTGCTAACTCCTTCAAGCATTAACCACAGCCTTCCAGGGTTTGGTGGGCACTGGTACCATGCTACTAGACATAGCTACAGAAGACAACAAAGAGACATTATCTATGACCACCTTTGTAGGGCAAACACAGCTTTTGCTGGAAAACGTTTTTGTGCTGAAAAAAAAAAAAATAAAGGAAAGCTCAACTAAAAATATGTTTCCAAATGCCTCAGCAATTGTAGAATCATAGAATAGTCAGGGTTGGAAAGGACCTTAAGATCATCCAGTTCCAACCCCCCTGCCATGGGCAGGGACACCTCCCACTAAACCATGCCATCCAAGGCTATGTCTAGCTCCGCCTTGAATGCCGCCAGTGATGGAGCATTCACAACTTCCCTGGGCAACTCATTCCAGTGCCTCACCACCCTTACAGTAAAGAACTTCTTCCTCATATCCAATCTAAACTCCCCCTGTTTAAGTTTTAACCCATTACCCCTTGTCCTCTCACTACAGTCCCCAATGAAGAGTCCCTCCCCTGCATCCCTATAGGCCCCCTTCAGATATTGGAAGGCTGCTATGAGGTCTCCACTCAGCCTTCTCTTCTTCAGGTTGCACAGACCCAATTTTCTCATCCTATCTTCATACGGGAGGTGCTCCAGTCCCCTGATTATCCTCGTGGTCCTCCTCTGGACTTGTTCCAACAGTTCCATGTCCTTTTTATGTTGAGGACACCAGAACTGCACACAATACTCCAAGTATATGTGTTTATATGTAATCCAGCTGAAAAATGTCACAAACTTGAGACAATTGGTTGCACTCTTCATGGCAAGAGAATATTTCTATTGGTTGCTTGAAAACACAGAGAAATTAATTTACTCTGATGCAAACAACCTGGGAACAGTCCTGCATTTTCACAGCACTGATCAGGAGTGCCTCTCCTTATTACCAAACAGGTAAGAATTGGAGATTCCCTTAACCCCCACCCAGAAAACAGCAAAACTAAATAGAGAAATGGAAACATCCTAAAACCTCTACTTTTGGACACATCTCAGCCCCCATATGGACATTTTCAGACTACGCCTTCCCTCCTCCAAGCGCTGCGGTTTTCTTTGCAAGTACACAAGCACTTCAACATGGGCAAACAGATGAGCCAGTTCCTTCTTGTTCCTCTCTCCCAGTCAGGAAAACTAGGCTATGCTTCTCCTCAAAGTGACTGTGGGAGTCAGACCAGGAAGGATGGATAAGGAGGGATGCAAACAGGAGCAGCCTCTGAAGCACATCTACAAACACTACCTGGCTGTGGCATCCCCACCAGTGGTGCAGCGACTCCCCATCACCTTCAGTGCTTGAGCAAACCAAGCCAGATGGAGATGGACACGAGGTAGTAAGCTGGTGCAATGCCAAGCAAGCCGTTCCCCACAGGAGTGTAGGAAGTGAGATTCTTCACCTCTGCACCATTATCGGGTTCCTTATAAAAGCATGGCTCTTTCACAGTGCAAGCACTGCAGCTACAATTTTAGTCCTCCACATACTTTATGCTTTTAACATCTATTTCTGAGTTAGACGTCTAGATCTCTCTGTAGCCAATCCACTCTACCCAGGCATGGGGATTATAGCACAAATCAGCTGGCCTAACCTCACAACACTTCTGCGTTCACTCTCACAGTAGCCTACAACCTCCAGATGCACTCACACGTCCATAATTAGGAACAAGTTCCTACAGAGATCAGGATTCATTCCATCAGCTCAGCGCACAGACACAACTCTCAAAACCAGTGGCTCACGTAACGTTCAATTTAGGTCAGGAGGCAGAGAAATAAAAGGAGTTGCCCAAGGTCCAGTGGCAAATCTGGGAGCGGAAGCCACTCTCAAAGTCACAACAGGCACAGCTAAGATTACCCATAAGAGCAAATCCTTGCAAACTCTGCCTGTAACTGTGCTTCATTGTGGTAAAACTACCATAGGATCAGATCAAGATCACAGTGTGAGAACATTCTTACAAGATTAAATAGAAAATATGCAGATTTTTGCAGTTAGGCGAACTGCACATTGATTTTAGATGATTTAGAGTTTATTATCTACAGATCATATGGCAAAAAAGAAAATAAACTCTTTGAATTAATGCACACCTGCTAGCAATCTGAAAGAACAATAAGGATCTCCAACTTTTATTTCTCCCTCCTTTTCTGTCTAAGCACTTTGCTAAATTCATCTATTTCCTTTAATCTCCTTCCAGCCACATTCCAGCTGCTTAAGAAACTTTTAATGAGAGCCTGTTCCTGTGTAATGCCCAGTGTCCTCTGGATCTGAAAGATCTTAAAAATCCCTAAATATATGCCTTTTCTACCTCTCCCAAGTAAGGAGAAAAATCAAAGGGAGCCTCAACAGTCCTCCATATCTGATTTCATGGGCCTTTCATGTTCCACAGAAATATCTACACCCCACAGATAACTGCAACAAGCATTCAGGAGAGGAGAAAGAGAATATGGGACAATGACAGATCAAATCAAGGCCGCTGCAGTGCACAATAGGTCCTCAGCTCTCCGCTCTCCCTGGCAACTCGGTGGAATAGAGTTTAAATCCTTTCAGAAGCAACATTATTTCATCCTCAATATTCATCCCTGGACAAATGGATGGCCAGCAGCAGTGCTGTAGTGTCCTGACTGAAGGGAATGATCTTCCATGCTTTGTACCACCCGCTGTCTACAGAGAAGGTGGCAGAAATCCCCAAAGAAGCATCTTGGGATAAACTATTGATCTCAAAGGTATTTTACCTTTCTCTATCAGAGCTGTCATTTCAGACCCTCTTTATACCTGCAACCCTCCAAGTTTTCTGTCAAGCTTTCTGCTTCTCACAAAGAAAAATAGCTTGAATTAAAACCTCAGGTGAGGTTCACGTGAGGTTATGAGTTGGAATCCTTTGCAATGAGCTTTTCTACTTGCTGCAAAACCTTTTTGGGAACAGCAACAGATGATGCATCCAGATATAGCCTCAGTTCAAAAAAAAAATACCAATTCTCCTGAAACTCCACAGGGAACAGCATAGAAACTTCTTACACTGGAAGAGATGGCTGGTTTGGGATGAGAGGTATGGTATGAGGATTTAGCTGGGAACTATTGCAATCAGTGCCTATGCACCAGTTCACTCTAACTGCACTGGGTTCTTCATCCTTATCTGATCTGTACTCCCACAGACTGGACATACTTGGTTTATATCCTTCTCCCCCTTGGCTCAGTCACTGAAACTTCTCCATGTAGCTCCTAATTTCAGGGCAGTGCATTCCCTGCTGCTGAACAGCCAGAGCAGGACAGCAGTCTGGTTGATCATCACATGGGAGATCACATTTTCAGCCTAACTCTGGGCTGGCCATGCTCCTTCCATGAAACACCCAACATTCAGTGGGACAATTTTATAGGAAGTCTGATACTCTGAGATAGTGACTAAAGGCAGTCTGGGAGTGGAAGAGAAGCAAAAAGCATCTGTGAAAAGCCTTTACCTACTCAATGCATCTGTAGCCACACATCATCTCCACTGTGACAATCACTACAGACTGCACCTTTTCAAGTCTCATCTGAAAGCTGCCTTCCTTCTCCATTTCTGCCCTCTTTCTGCTAATACACTCTTCAAATATCCCAGTATTCTGTGTGTCTGAGGATGCTGTAAGAAACCCTCCTGATATACTGTACTTTGAGGAAGTATTATTCAGCCTGGAAGTAATATCAGCATTTGTTTTGTCAGCTTGACAGGAAAAGAAACATATTCAGAAACCTTTCCAGGGTCAGAACTGGACAGCAGAGTCCCTATTGGCAGTAGGTTCATCAGGGAAATGCTTCAATAACAGTTACCAAAGAAAACATAGGAATGTAGGTAACTGGGCTAACCGGACGAAACCCAAAGCTTACTCAACATCTCTAGAAGGATGCAGGGGTACCCTTCTAGAGGATAGAGGGGATAGATAGAAGGATGCAGGGGTACCCTTCTATCTTGTATTCCAGGGGTACACAGGTGAGGACAGCATTTTTGAAGATACCCTTATTTATATTAAGATGTCATTTGACACATTAAACTCTTTTCAGAGCTATGCAAACCTAAGCTTCAATAAACCTGTAAGTCATGCATTGGTTTTACTCTCTAACAGCCCCTTCCATCATGAAATGAGCAACAGTTGTGTCACTGACTTTGATGGGAGCAGAACTAGCTCCAGAGGACACAGGTAGGCTGAATTAAGAGAAGATGTGAAGGCAGACAGCACATGGTGGGAAGCTCCAGGAAGCCTGGCGCCTCTGTACCTACCACAGGTATTCAAGGATGAGTTGTAAAGAAAGGCTCCAGTAGACCTGGCTCCCCACATTGCACAGGCCAAACTGGCCCGTGAATGAGACATGTTGCAGCCTGCTCCATGGAGGTCCCTCCAGGAGAAGGCTTTAAACAAGTCTGTGGCTCCCATCTATCCAACAGCATCCTACCTGAGGTGGGTCTCTGCTGAATTCTGCCCTGACCTAACTCTAGGAAGAGATCATCTTACACTCTTGGAGGAGCTCTTTGCCCTCCAGCACAGCCTGAACTACTTTCCACTTTGTGAAACCCAGCCCCTAAGAAGGCAACAGGAGGCTGAGAGCTTTTAGTGAGGTGTAGAGACATTCCCACCCAAGGAGTTGTACATCCTGAAAGCAAAAGCATGGCTAGGATGAGGATGGAATACCTTAGAGGGGCTGCAGCATGGGGGAGACTGAAGCAAAGGTGGAAACAAAATAAGCATGAAGAAAGTCAAGAGGCGTACACTGTCTGTGTACCAGGGAGACAGCCCCTCCTGGGTTCCTGCATCTAATGAGCCAGGCAAGCCCAACATCATCTGAACAACAACCAGACCACTTTTCATGCGAAGCTTATTTTCTCCCCGTCTCCTGTAGGCTCCAATGTACCCCTTTGCGGAGCCAACATTGGCAGTTCAAGGTCTGTTCAAGTGCACTGACATCAGATAGCCAACAACCCCAGGTGATGGGAATGTGGTCTTCCAAAGCCTGCCCACATCTGCCAGTGTAAGGCTGTGTTAAGTATGGCAAGGCTTAATTTTGTATGTTTATCTTCACCTTTGCTGGGCCCTTGGACCATTTCTGCCGGACTACCCTGTGCACTTCTTACCTTGCTCCTGATGGAATCAAACTTGGCATTTTTCACTGCTTTCAAACAGCAGTATTTCACCTTTGCCAAAGCCTCGGTGCACAACAGAAAAGGCTCAGGTGCTCTCTTTGCAGATTGGCACCCGGAAACCTCCTGCATCTTTTATTACATCTTCGGAAGTTTCCTCAATTAAGTGTTTGGAAAGCAAAGATCTGGCTCCCGTGCATAGGTCTCTCCTCTTTGGCAAAACTTAGAGGTGGATTGCTGCACCAGGGCCTAAGGTCCCCTCTAATTCAGTAGTAATTTGGATGTGAGATACGTCCAAACTAAGCTGTATCAGGTATTCACATCAGGACTTCTAGATACTGGAGTTCCTCTATGTCTATGAGCACAAAATAAGCACCCATGGATCACATTATTAATCACCACCGAGCACCCAATGAGTTCTTAGACTTCTGTTTTCTTCTTGTGATTTTTAAATGGAGAGGTGAGAACACATAGGGCAGCCCTGTGACAAACCCCTCAAGGAAAAAACCTTTCAGAAGTGAAACTGCAGCCTCAGATCCTGAGCTGTGCACCATCAAGAGGCAGCACACACAGATTTCATGCCCAGAAAGCAGCTTATAGCAAACAGATCATTGACACGAGATGAAGAATCGGACAGGTCGCTTTAAGAGCTTGAGCAATAGTGACCACTTTGTGTTAGTTGTCTGAAAGGAGGGCACAAAGACATTCACTTCCACTAAGTACAACCACGTGCATGTGTCCCTGTAGCTGGAAGGCCAAACACTCACCACAACCCAGCTCCTTTGTAGAGCAGGTGTACATACACACCATGAATGACCAAGAAAGGTAGAGTCCTCCCCTGGCAGCAGGTGCGTAGGTATGAGTTAGGCTAAACAATACAATTAACTAACTTAAAATCCATCTGTTTTAAGGAAGCTTTGCAGAAGAAATTAAATACCAATCATTGCCCTGTGCAAGCAGTGCCAAGCCTGCAGATACTTGCCAGCAAATGTAGGAAGTGTCTGGCACTGGTGGGAGGATCAATAGAGAGGGACCAAGACCCTCTGGATCTGTCTTGAGTTTTACCATCACTCACAGCAGTATTTGAATGCATTGGTATTTGTGGCTCTTCTGTACTCACTGGGATATGAGCCCTAACAGCTCTGGTTAGCGCAAGAGAGTCTGAAAAACCTCCCTGAGAAGCAGCTTACTGAGAAACCAAACCAAAACCCATCTTCAAGGGAAATTCTGCATTGACCCAACCTGTTAAAACCCCACCTTTGCCTTTAACCCAAACAAGCTGAAAAGTGAGGGGAAGACACGCACCCAGGGGCAGTCGTGCCCAGGTTTATCCTGCGCCGTATCCAGGCTGAAGCACCAGTTCTGCCTCCTTGCGCCCCAGCGCACCCTCTGTCCCTGGGCTGGCTTTGAGCCCCGCAGCACCCACATGTCACCCAGACTTCTCTGCTGAGGCCGGCCTCCCTCCTCCCACCTTCTTCCCTCCAGGGAAGCAGCCTGGAGCGGGGTGTCATAGCCCGCAACCAGCCGGGGCTAATTCGCGTCCTGAACAGAAACGGCGCGTGGCTCAAGCCAGTAAGTTTTGATCCCGGTTGCTCCCAGCTCACTCACAGCAGCTTCCAGCCCGTCCCGCTGTCCACGCGTTGATCTCCCCTTGCCCCGTTTCTCCACGGTGCCCACACTCAGCACCCTCACCTCTTTCTCCCACCCCTGTCGAACTCCGCAACTCCCCTCCGGACACCGCTCACCGGGACCCGCGCAAGGGCGCAGCAGCCCTCGGAGCCTCCGAGCCTTTCCCCAGCACAGCATCCGCCGACCCTCCGCGCTTCCCCCCACCCAGCGCTGTCCCGCGGACCCTCCGCGCTCCCTCCCCGGGTCCCTGCGCGGAGGCGGCGCCAGGGGCCGATCCCCGCGGGCGGTGCTGACCCGAAGTAGGCGGCGGCGGGCGGCGGCGGCAGGAGGAGGAGGAGGAGGATGGGAAGGAGGATGATGAGGATGCGGCAGAAGGCGCAGGGCATGGTGCCGGGCGGTGCCGTTCCGCAGCTCACTGCGCGGCCGCCCGACGCCGCGGCTCTTTAAGCGGGAGGCGGGGCGGCCCCCTCCTTCCGTCCTGTCCCGTCCCGTCCCGTCCCACAGCCGCCGGGCACCCCCGGGGCTCCCTGGGGACCCGCTGGCCCCCAGAGCCCTCAGGGTCTCCGTGCTGCGTCGCGTCCCACCAGGTCCCTCCATCCTTGCTGGGCGCGAGGGACAAGCACTGGCAATCCCCATAGCAGCTTTGGGATGCTCGACGGTGCCATATGGAATAATATATAGGGAATATCCTGCTGCCAAAGTTTACTGCTGCCTTTGACAGCTGCGGGCACCTCGTTATGGAACTAAACTGGTGAGTTAAGTAAAAACTAAAGAGGCACCTGCAGTGCCTGGACACCCAGCATGCGCGCAACCCATTTCTGCTTCTGTCTGGGCTCACTGCCAATGAGTCTAATGTTCATGGACATACCAGGGAGACCCCACGAACAGAGCATGCTCTCACAGACACATATAACCAAGCATGCATTGCACAAGCAGATACCTCATAGAAATGTTGGTGGGAACGACCCTTTGGAAGTCTCTAGACCATCCTCCTGTCCCAAGGCAGGTCCCTATCAAACCTAGGTAAGGATGGCTGTGTCTTTGTCCAGTCAAGTTCTGCAGACCTCCAAGGATGCAGATGCCTGCACCTTTCTGGGCACTTGTCCTATGGACGCACAACCCTGCAGGGTAGGCACTGTTTAATGCCCAGCCTGATCCTCTCAAGTGCAATTACACTTTCACAGAGGAACTCAGCAACCAATTACCAGAACCCGGTGTCCATTGAGACAAATGTTAGGAAGGTTTAATCCCCATATTCTGAAAACACTCCCATAAAATCACAGGACTATGGAGACACATACGTGGTAGGGCTCCAGACAGGCGGGTAGCCAATGAAGCCAATCCACCTAAGCAATAAGTGAGAATGGCAGCTTTGCTAAGCTGGTGGTGCACTGCTGCCTTTCACACCCTCCTTCATAAGGTTTGCTTTGCAAACAGTGTAGAGGTGTGTGCAAGGTTGTGAAATGCAGCACTTCCCAGCCGCACTTAGGGAACTCCAACTGAAACTCTAAGTGCACCCATCCCTGCAGCTGTATCCTCAAATGTCTCATGATGGAGGGGGTACACTGAGACCTGTTCTCTGTTACTGACACCAGTGTTGTTCTCCAGGGTGTGCTTGGGCTGCCGCTTCTTATTTTCCTACACATGGCACTTTCCCAGGGTAGAGCATCTCTATAACCTGCCTGGATGACAGAGTTGAGCTGTCCCACCTCCTGCCTGCACAACCCTGCTGCAAGGGCATTAAGTCTTCAGCACGGGGGACGACATGGGTGGTTGTCTTGTCCCCAGACCTCTCTTCCTTCTTGGCTTATTGGGGAGCCACTGTAGCAGGGCCTTTTCACTGGTGTCTGAAACAGAGAAGATGGAGTCAGGAGAGATTCTGGTCAAGACAAGTTGGTTGTGGAGGTGGGCATGAAACAAGCCATGAAGCGGGGATATGGGTGCCTTAGCACATGGGTCAAGTAATGCTTTGTGCTGACAGCAGGAATGGAAAATGCCTTGCCAGAGGCAGGGCTGAGGCTCAGATGTGTTGAGGACTTCGGAGGAGCAGGGCTTAATACATCAGTGGAAGGGAAAGTAGTTGAAAGCAGTAGCAAGGGCACTTGAGACCTGTATAACAGAAGACTGTTTGACAGCTCTCCTAGCTCCACCGCGCAGTGCAAGGCCCAGGATTAGGCTTTGTCATGGAGTTCATAAGCAATAAAACCCATAAGAACTGGAAAAAGAAGAGTTGTTTTCTGCCCATGTTGCTTATCCTAGCTCCTGGTAGGAATGCTTCAGGACTTGACATTGTAGATCTTCTCCAGTTACATTCATTTATTTCAGAGCTGATTTGATCTGTGCTGTTTTGAAAGCACTTTTAGGGACATTTGCCACAATGGCCATATTTCTGATAAACCACATAGTTTTCTGGGTCAACTGCTTTTTGCTCTGTTCACTCTCCTATAGCCATTTGGGCAAGTATCTACATAATTTCATACCATAGTTTACATAGTCTTTTTATCTACAGCATTTCAAGGAGCTTTTCACTGAATTTCAATTGCCACCCAAC
Source organism: Amazona ochrocephala (assembly GCA_039720435.1). Lineage (NCBI taxonomy): Eukaryota > Metazoa > Chordata > Aves > Psittaciformes > Psittacidae > Amazona > Amazona ochrocephala. The sequence continues at coordinate 2,135,569 of CM077897.1, forward strand.
TTTATTTAATTCACGAGAATAAGCCATATATTGTAAGATTTTGGAGGAAAGATATTTTGGGGGATTCAAGAGAACCAAAGTACTCCTCTCTCACAGCAGTGTCAGTAGGCTTACTTGGACAGCACCAAACATCCTAACTCCAGCCCATGGCATGTGTTGAGTGCGCCTGGACTGCTCAAGTACCAAGTGATCCCTGCCGGTGGTTAGGGCAGTAAGAATTGCATTATCCTTTTGGCAGACCCCAGAACTTCTAGCTGAAGAGTTGTAGCCCTCCTTCAGTAATCCCATCATTCACCACCTTTGGTTATCGTCATCACATTTCCCTGCTCTGATTCTCCTTTGTTGTCAATGAGGAGAGCAGAGTGGCGTGTATACCAGATGTGCTTCCTGTCTTGATCTCTTGCAGTGATTCCTGATGTCCTGTTCTCCACCGTGACCATCCAGATTTGAGATGATATTTTTGTAGAAGGCTGTACTTAATTAAATGTTTATTATCTATTGGAAACTCATTGTCCATAAAGAGAAAGTGGTAAATTAGCTCAGATGTAGACACTCACATTGTAGACATCCTCCTATCATGAGACAGACCTCTCCTCCCATGCCCCGTTGTGTTGCAATATCCTGGGAAAATGGTGGGTTTCCCAGCAGCTTTAGGCTAAGCAGTAAATAAATCCTCAGCTCACCACAGGTAATATTCTGGAACACTGACGGCTTCTGATCTCGACCCAAGCATTGCTTTGTTGCTTTACTAACACTCAACTGATCACTTATGGAAGATTTATGTCCTTTCTTAGCTTATGCCAGCAGGAATGGCAAGAAACAGCAACTGTTGTCTATAAGCAGTGGGATTTCATGGAACTTCGAGCTGAGGCCCAGTCCTCCTCCCGTCTCAGGTAGGAGTACAATAGAACTAGGAAAGGGTTGGAGAATTACAGCAATACTGATCAAGGACAGAGAAGGGCATCCGTAGAAGGAGCTACTGAGTAAGCTGGGATACTTCACTTTGGAAAAGAGACAACTGACGGGGATACAATAGGAATCTTCCAGACCAAGTGGTGGATAGAGGGTGGACAAGAATGTACAGTTATTGGGGCATTAAATTAAGCCAGCTGGTGGCTTTAAAAATAACAAAACCAACCCCAAAATGCACTGGATGCCACTCTTCACACAGCCAAGACACTCTCACCAGGAGCTGTGGGACTGCCGGCTACACCATGCCACGGAAGCCAGATGTTTGCATGCAATTTAAGGAGAAACCAAGCAGATTAATGGAAGAAAACCCCCTCAGTGTTACTAAACCCCTCAACACCACCTTGGGCTGGGGAAGTCCCTAAGCTGCAAATTCTTGGTGTCTGGGATGTTTTTCAGGAGAAGAGCCTCTACGTGCGCATTCTGTTCTTGTACTTTGCCCAAGGAATCTGCTTTTGCACAGCGTCGCTGCTGGGCATGAGCCAAACTGGAAAATCTAAACAGAAAATTGGGAAAATTGGGAACTGGATCAAAAGAAAACTCAAATTACAAAGATGGCAGAAATGAAAGCAAGGGACATATCAAAGCATCAGAACTACACAAACTGGGAAGAAAAAGGCAGAAAGAACCTGATGAAACTCCTTTGGAAATGCTTACTGCTCCCTCATGGGATCCAAGTAGCTGGTGATGGCTTCCTAGCACAGTCTTACCTGGAGAGACAATAGGATCAAGGTCAAGCTGGGTCCACAATCACCTATAGTGGTAGGTAGTAGCTATATCTACCCACTTGCACAATGGACAGAAGCTTGGCCAGAGCAGGGTGACACTGATGAGGAATCCAATGGCCTTCTGGGCCCTCATGTGAGATGGATGGAGGTGAAAGTGAGAAGCATCAGCAGGAGTCTCTAGAGGACCTGAAGGACATCTTGCAGCCTTGAAGTACAAGACACCGGGGTCTGCCTCTCAGCACTAAAAGCAGCTTTGTGAGGGGTGCTTTGAACTGCAGTGTGAGCACACCCACCTTCACCATGCTATGGTGGATTTTCCAACCTAGACCCCAGTCTGGACCTGATATAAACTGAAATCCTGGATTTCCACTTCCTTTGCTAGTGAAAGGCCCCAGCACTCGATGTCTGCGCAGCAATCCAAGAAAAGGAGATGGAATGGTCAGATGTTCTTCAGACCCAGTTTGGAGTGAGCCGTCTTGGTGTTACTCATCCAGATAAAATGGTGTGTTGGGCCACCCAGGAAGGCTGGTGAGACTGAAGTCCAATGGTGAAGCATTCAAAGTCAAAATGAAGGGCCAGCACAGCCTGCACAGCAGGAGGACAATGGGTGGTGGCTTTAAACTTAAGAGGGGAGATTCAGACTAGGTAAAAGGAAGACACCTTTACAACGAGAGTGGTGGAACACTGGCACAGGTTGTCCATAGGGATGGTAGATGCTCCATCCCTGCAAGGTCAGGTTGGATGTGGATCTGAGCATTCTGATCCAGTTGAAGACGGCCCTGCTTATTGCAGGGGGAGTGGACTACATTTGAAAAGAACCTTTAAAGTTCCCGTCCAACCCAAACTATTCTATGATTCTGTGATTGCTCAAGGTAAGAGACGAGAGCAGGGTCAAAGTAGGTCTCGTACCCTAGAGGACCCAGGATTGTAGAGTGGAGCTCACCCATCCCTGGTCATGCCAAAACAGTCAGTCTTTCTAAGGCCCTAGAAAAAGGCCAACAGCTCAGAGGGGCCTCCAAAGAGATGTCTTGGATGGATGGAAGTAATATGATCATAATTCATATTCAAGCAGTCTACAAAGAGTTACTGGGCTCTAAGAAGGGAATCTGAGGATGCCAACAAATGACAAACTGAACCAGTCTAACAGCTTGGTGCTGCCTGAAGATGAATCACTCTCCCCTCCTTTCTTCTCCCCTCTCTGCTCCCCGCAGCAGACCTGACCACCCTTTTACACAAGCTCTTTTTTGCCATATTCTGCTTAATCAATGAGCTGAATCAGTCCATGGAGGGCTCTGTGGGCACCAAGCTGGTTCCAGATTGTCTCAGACCCACATGTGGGCTGGTAGCCAAACCCTTCAGCCACAGCATGAGCTAGGTGTTATACCCCTGCTTGGACTGAGCCCTGCACCGTCAGCATCTCAGCTTGGATGAGCTGAACCTTACCCAAAGTGCCTCGAGTTCAACTCCATAATCTCCAGTTTGGTCCTTTTCCCAGTTACCCTGGTGTGTCTGCAGCTTCTGGTGCTGCAATGGGACAAGCTGATCACCCTGCAGGTATGAAAAAATACTTCTGTCCAAAGACAACACACATCCCATCAGTCAGGTGCATTCTGATAGATGAGTCAGGTTTAGGACAACCAAATTCTGCTCCTTACCCATCCTCAACCAGTGGGACCACATTCCAAGAATGGGATCAAGTCCTAGAGCATATTTGAACCCATGTAGCTTAACAGATGCTTTCAGGAGTTGTGTTTTGAATCCTCTGGGTTTGCTTTAAACCACAGTTTCCTGACCAAATTGTGTGGGATAGGAGCTGAGTGCACAGAGCTTCCTTTTGCCACACACTCCAGAAACTGCTCAGTGAAACAACCAAGGAAGACAAAGAGCAATGCACAGGAGCAAGAGAATCATGAAGAGGGAAGAAAGAGCAACTGTGGCTGCTGGACCTGAGGGTTCTGAGAGCAGGAATGAATTATTGGCAGCCTCAAATCAATCTTCTGCTATTTCTTAGGCACATAAATTAAAGTGGGGTAGAGCCTGGGAGACTTCGAGGTGAAGCACTGTGCTGAGATGAATCGGGAAAACAGAACAAAGATAAGTTCAGCCTGGAGAAGAGAAGGCTGCGTGGCGACCTCAGAGCAGCCTTCCAGCATCTGAAAGGGGGCTATAGGGATGCTGGGGAGGGACTCTTCATTAGGGACTGTAGTGAGAGGACAAGGGGTAACGGCATCAAGCTTAAACAGGGGAAGTTTAGATTGGTTATGAGGAAGAAGTTCTCTACTGTAAGGGTGGTGAGGCACTGGAATGAGTTGCCCAGGGAAGTTGTGAATGCTCCATCCCTGGCGGTGTTCAAGGCCAGGCTGGACATAGCCTTGGATGGCATGGTTTAGTGGGAGGTGCCCCTGCCCATGGCAGGGGGTTGGAACTGGATGATCTTAAGGTATTTTCCAGCCCTGACTACTCTATGACTGTAAGTTTGGGTAGGAGGGGTTGAAGTAATGCACAGCCCAGGGATAAAGAGGGGAGGGGTTGAAAACATTACCAGTTAAGCTACAGCTTAACAAGAAAACGAACCTTTACCCAGATTTGGTAAACTGGGCTCTGCTTTGGGATTTGCATTGCCTTCCCTTTGCAGGTGGAAAACCTTGGCAGCATGAGTATGAGTGATTCTGAGTGTCCGAGGGAGGGATCTCAGCCTCGCAAGGATGAAAAGGTTAAATTTTCAACCTGAGTATTTAAAACTGGACTCAATGAAGAGCAAACGTGAGTCCTGCTCTAATTCTAGAGCAGAGCAAATTGCCGGGGCTGGCTTTTCTCCTTGTGTCCCATCCCTCGCTATGCTGCCGTCTCATTGCCAGCAGGTGGTACTGTGCCCCCAAGGATCACACAAGGAGCAAGGCCTCCTTCGGAGGGGCTTTTCCAGGAGAAATCTTGTTCCAGACAATTGGGAAAGGTGTTCGCTGTTTTTCTCTGCCCTACCTACTCACCCTATGCTCCTCTTGTAGCCTTCTTCTGCCCAAAACACTTGCCCGGTGCTCCTGAAATGAGGCATGAGCAGCGCATGGGGGTCTGCTTGCAGGGGATGCTTCTATCACTCCTCAGCGGCATTAACAACATGAGTGAGTGTTCACTTGGATTTTGCTCCCCCTCCATCACCTGGACCACTTCCATCCCCGAGAGCTGGGGGAGATGAGATGCAGTGGGCTAGTCCTGATGCGTGGTTCTGCATCCTCTTAGCCGGGACACCAGAGTGATGGACACTACCAGGTACTCAAGGCCTGGGGGAAGACATTTTCAGGGGTATAATATTCTACCTGGGCTTTGCTGAACAGCCCAGGTTTGTCTGAAGTGAGACTGGGAAAGCATCATATACAGCTCAACGCCTCAAACTACATCACGAAAGGACCTGCTACCTCCTGCTGCTGCACGGTCAGCCGTGGCAGGCCCACTGGATGGCACTGTGTACCACACTCCCAAGCTCTCCTGGCAAGTGACCCCCATCCTATCATGCTTATTCCCGGGATCACAGAGCACAGGTGTGATGCAGCCTGTCTGTGGGTCATCAGCACCTGCATTGCGTTTTAGAACGGTCTTTCTCTAAAGTAAAGATGGTCTTTGAGAAACGGTAGTAATTGGGAGATACCTACTGGTTGCAAAAGTAGGAGCAGGACACACTTGTGCTGGACATTCCGGTTCTGATCCACAAAATACAGTCTCATGACCATAGAAACAGGAATCCTGCTCCAACACACAGAAAATCTACACATTCCTGTATGTATCTTCCGTAAAAAATGGGATAACAAAACAAAAGGAAAACTATATGAAGGTGGCACTGGTGTAAATAAAGATTATTCCCCCCTCAAATGGTTATCTTTACAGCAGCTCAGCTGCGATTCACCGTTTAGCCCCACAAACAGGATACCTGGATAAGTGAGGGGGTAATCCCAGGAGGGAACATACGGCTGTGGTGACACTGCAATAGAGAAGTTTAAGCCAGAGGAGCCTTCATCACTTTATCTGCAGAAGGAGCACTGTGGGGTGGGTACAGAGAGGACCACACCGGATGGGGGATGCTCCATATGGCCTTTTTGCCTTGCTGTGGAACAGAAGTGGATGTACAGGGATCAAAAGTGAAGCTCCAGCTTCCCCTAGCAGTAAGACCTCCATGACTGGCCTGCTTGCCAAGCTGCTTGACAGGAAAGATGCTGCTCACACACTCTGAAGGGTGCAGTTCCTTTTATTTGCACCTGAATACATGAAGCAGGAGTGTCCTCAGACACTGCAGAAGTCCTAAGCACAGAGCCTGGAAGTTACTGGCTGCTCTGCAAAGCAGGCCCATGGTAGGAGCTGAGAATTAGGATGAGGTTCATGGGTTTGTGTTCAGGGGGCAGCAGTGCAAATGGAAGAGAGAGCTGCCCAGAACACTAAAATCTGGCAAAGGCATATCTACAAACACTTGTCCAATGGCTGGAGCTGGTCTTCACTTAATGATAATCAACATCCCTTTAGTAAAGGTAGGCTCCTCCTGAGCAGAGAGGTTCATCACTGGGAATGGGGTCAGTGACCAGATTCAGCTTCTGGTGAGCAGGCAGGGTCCATGTCTGAATGATCTACTGTGATCCCAGGATTGTGCCCACTTTCAGGACAGCTTCCAGGGGACATAATTCTGCTTGCTCCGTGCATAGTGCTTAGCTGGCCAGCCACATGCTTTGCCTGCTGCATGGATCTTGGCTTTGTAACCCATCATTTGGATGGCTCCTGCGAAGGTGTTCTGGATTATTCAAGTGTTTTATGTTATTCTCATGCACAAAACCCAGACTATATAGTTAATTAACTTGTAAAGCAATACAAGTTATCATCAACCCATAGAAGTACTGGTGGGAAGGAACCTCTGGAGGTCTCTAATCCAACCTCCTGCGGAAAGCAAGACTAATGCCTTAAGGTTTCCTATGGTTTTGTCTTCCCGAATCTCCAAAACCTCCAAGGACGGATACCCCACAGCCTCTCCAGGTAGTAAAAACCCTTCAAACACAGCTCTGGGCTTAAAAAGAAACCCAAGAAGCTGATGGAAACAAACTGAAGTCTGCACCACAGCCCAGCATAAGAAAGGAAATGGGCTCTGGAGTAATGTTCTGAGGGTTGGGAGGGAGAGCAGATCCCAGCCTTGGTCACTACCCCATGTCCTCAGCCATACGTGCTCTTTCATAGCTCCCCATGACACCCTCAGCACCAAAGGTCCAAAAGACCTGAATACTCCTGAAAAAGAGAATTGGGCTCTGTTAACCCAGCTGACCAGGAGGTGGGAGCTGCAAGCTGAGATATCCCTTCCCATGGGATCTTTAATGTCCCTTCCAGTCCAAACTGTTATATGATTCTAAGGCATGCTTTGCGCCAGTGCTGTTCTATGCCTATAGAAGACTCACTTCTTTTGCTGGCATCTCTGCCTTTCACTTCACTGTTTTGCCCCTTGTGTATAACACCAAATAGGCTTGAGGAGGACTTTTTTGCAGCACATCACACTGGAAGTGCCAAGTATCCAGCTCTAATCCCACGATGAGTAGAACCCAGGGCAAAACCTGAGCACTACAACACAACTTTGGGCTTTGCATTATGCAAGTGTCACTGGAGAAGTCAGGGTAAGGCAACACAGAGCTGTATTCCCCCTTTCACTTTAATTCCTGTCATTTGCTCAGCCAGATCCCTCCCAAAAACCCAGGAGCTGTGACAACGAGGAAAACTGTCTCCAGCTCCATTGGGAAAGATCTTCAGCCCCTCTTCCTCGTGGAGGCTGTTTCAGTGCAGGCGCTGATGTGATGACAGCCGGCGTGAGCTGTTTGTCAGCTCTGAACACGTAAGAATTCCCGAAGTACGGAGGAAATGGGGTGGCGCATCCCGGGAGGAATAATGGGCTGAAAGAGGCAGGGCTCTGCCCCGCAGGGATGGGTCCCCAGGGCAAAGGGTGCACAACTTGTCCTAGATTTCTTTTCCCTGAGCTCCGAATGTATAATTGCAGGAGGGGACAAGGGAGAAAACGAGCCGAAGACTCGTAACTGCAGAGGCCGGTCCCTGCGAGCAAAGGGCCACATGTCTCCTTTTATCGCCAGCCATAATTCCCTCCTTGGCTCAAAGGCGGCTGTGAAAAGAGCAGGACTGGTTCAAACTTCCTTGGGGTCTCCGTGGCAACCAGCCCCGCAGGAGCCTTTTCTTCCTTTTCCCCCCTTTCCTCTTTTGTTGTTGTTGTTGTTGTGGCATTAAAACTTCCCGGATTGAATCCGCACCAGGCACCGCTCCAGAGCTCCTGCCTGCCTCCAACCAGCTGCCCTTGCCTTTTCCCATCACTGGGACAGCAAAGCCCGGTCCAAACTCAGCTCCAGCTCAACAAAGCCCAGCCCAGCTTCCCATCGGGATATTTGTCCCACTTCCTTCTCCCCCCACTCCTTCCCCTTCGTCCCTTCCCAGTATTTTACCTTCTTACACTTCTTGTAAGCCCCATGTTTTCCAACTACAACATACTGGAAAGTCACAGCCTGCAGCAAGAAAATAGCTGGTTTCAGTTTTACCGCGTATTCTCCAGCCTCCAGGATATTGCTAGGCTGGAGTCCTGAGGAAGGAAGGAAGGGAGAGGAATGACTCTGCTCCCTTCCCCCCATCCCTGGGATGCATTCCTCCAGATGTCAAGGTAGACAGAGCTGTCTTCAAACAAGCCCAAGACCTGGGGCACCGTTTCTTCATCTGCTCAGCTTGGGCAATTAGTCAGATTTACTGCAGCTGCGAAAGGCAGCTCAGCCTCTCCCATAGAACAAGGCTGCACTCAGACACACAAGGTGTAAAACTGCCCTTCTCTATACAGCTTCAGAAACAACATGCACTTACCTTACAGAGCCTTTTATAGGGATGTGTTCCCCAGAAAGCTCTGGGACTTGCTTTGAGGCTGCTTCCCCAGAAGCAAGGCATTATGTGCCTATAACCACTGATCTACACACGTTTACCCACTCTTAGACATCTATGCTTGCTCACATGAGAAGACCATATACCTACACTTTGGCAATCAGAGCTCTACACATACTCAACCATCCTGGTAGCCTTTCTTCTGTATCCTGAGCTACTGCTTCAAACTGATGAAAGAAATCACATCATTGTGCAAGAAATCTTTTGTGTTGGGCATGGGCCTGCCCAACATGGCTCAGGTGAAGACTGAGCAGAGCCCTTAATGTTACCTGGAAATAATTCTCCCACTAACAGCCGATAGCCGATGGAACAAGTGTCCTACTCTATCAGACTCAGATCTACTTCACTTGGAGTAGGGATGACTTGGCTTGATCAGAAGACTTTAAAGCATCATCACACATACTGCCCCTTTCCGAACCCATTGCTGAAGCAGTGTCCCCACATGATGCAATGTGGGCCAACACAATTTCAGGCAAGACTGTGCCAATCAAAGATGGTATTTATGTCCTTGTATTGACTGAAGTTTGAGATGGGCTTCATTGCCAGGCCTCTTTGCCCCAAGTTGTCATAGTCACTAAAAGCTCACGTATCTTAGGGCTTCATTAGGTCACCTTTTGCCTGAACTTCTCTATGGCACGATAGAGGAAAGATCTGAAAATCTAACCAGAGCTGTGATATTGCAGCAAAAGTTTGGTTCAAAATCATTTCTACCATCACTGGAAGACAAATAAGTGCAAGATTTCTACACCATTAACTTAGAATAGGTTGTAAAAGAATAGAGTGAGGTAAGGCTGGCTGTAAGCTGTCAGGTTATTCCTAAAACACTAAAAACAACGGTTAAAGGGTTTTGCTAAACTCTGAGCTTTCTATTACCATCATCTCAACAGCTAAATCCCAACTTTCCTCTGCTTCACATCTGTGTCTTCAGCAAAGGGAAGTTTCCAAAAACAGATCAAGTAGAAACAACATCATGGTGCTCATCTGAGCACGTGAACTTCCATTTTCCTATAACAGCAGATGTATTTCCTCTTTGGCTAACTCACCTGTAAGCACCTCACAGCTTTGTATATCAACTGCAGGCAGTGCTTCTCTGGACATAACAGGCAGGCAAACATGAAAGGCAACTCTGCAACCCCACATAAGCTATGGGATTATTTGGGGGTACCATTAATGCTTTCCTGGAGTGAACATGAAGATGAGGCACCTATCAGGAGTGAGGGATGTGCTAGATCAGCCAATGCAATACCAACAGGCCAGAGTGCACCCCTCGGATCACTAGCAGTAGAGCACATCCAGAAGATGCATGGAAATATTAAAGATGTTCCTGCCCAAAGATCAGAAGTGATGTAGTAACCATTGAGGTCCTTCTTTAAATCACTCTGGTCAGGTGTTAATACAGGATTGCTGTTTCCAGGTAATGACTCCCTTGGGGTGCCCGCTAACATGAACTGAGATATGAAGAACAAGAAACAGCAGAGGACAGTCTCTTAGAGCCAGAGGGAACATAGGATCTAGCAGAGAGCAGATTTGGCCAAGAAAACTGAGGAACAGGTAAGTATAGAGGTGTTAAGTTACCAATCACCGGTTAGCAGCAAACCACTCAGAACACACAGAACTCCAGTAGTTTAGGATGGAAGGGACTCAGACAGCTCATTCATGCTTTGAAAGGATTTCTTCAGCTCTTTACAGACTTTTTAATAATTATTTACTTTAGGGGTGATGGTGAGAGCCATCAAAGAAGTAACTGGCTATGTTAACTCCACTTTGCATCCCAAGACCAAAATCAAGGTCTTCAAAACAACTCATTTGCTTCTAAGACTTGAAACCCCTTAAACGATCACAGTCTTGAGGGACCCACCTTCTCAGTTTCTGTTTCTGGCTATGCCAAGGAGTGCCCAGATGTGCAATTCAACATGTAGCACCCAGCTGAGCCACCCTCCACCACTGAACTAGAGCTGGCCGACAAATCAAGCATGCTGATGCCATCGCTTAGTGCTGCACCATGGACCACAGGTCTTGTAACGTTCCTTGCCCTCTGCAGCACACCAAATCAGGCATCTAAACCCCTTCTGTCAGGTCATCCCAGGTCATCCCAGGTCATCCATCTCTTCCCTTCACTGTGCATTTTGAGTCATCCTCTTCCCCTCACACAGACCGTGGGATAATTCCACCTAGGGCAGCTGAACTGCACCAGAAATGGTTGAGTTCCTGGTGTCTCACTCTCACAGTGTCTTGGTGCGCTGAAACACATGCTGAGAACAAGCCCAGGAGACTCCATGGTCCTGTCGCCTTCCCCGGGTGCTTGGTTTCCTCTTGCTGGTAGATTCTGTTAGAGAAAGGAAGGAAAGCTAAAAGAAGGAGAAGCTGCAAAGTCAGAGCACCAAGAGGAAGGAGAGACATTTTCCACGTGGTTGCAATACTCCTTTCCTGGAATGCTGCTAGAATAAACACAAGGATCCCTTCAGATGTCTTGGCACCTACAGTGGTTGGGTTTGCAGTACCCCAGTGTTACCACAATAGAGAAGGACCTGTATATTGACATTGTAAAAGCAACAGGGCATTCCTTGAGCAGCCAAGCCTCCAGATTCTTCCACTTTTTCATCTCTGGACATACCAAAACCGGTCTCCAAGTGTCAATATTGCCAAACCAGAGAGGCCGATATAATTGCAAAAACTCTCAGTCAATAAAACTGTCAGTCAGCAGCACAAGGAGGTATCTATAAGCGAAATTTTGAAATTGTACTCTTTTGGATAAATCTCATTTGCTTTTAGAAATTACATTTTAAATTAATATTTACTGTAGAACTTATAAATATTTGTTCAGGGCAGCATGAAGTATCCCCAGGATAATTTTAGTGCGTAAGCATCACATTTTCATTTCACAGCAGAGAAGACTGAGAGTGAGTCTGTTCATTTCACAGGCAACACAGTCTTCATCCCTGTGAGATAGGTCATACTCCTTGGTGAGACATGCCTGCCATTTCAAGGGCTTGGGTATCCAGGCTGATACAACCAAAGACACTACTGAAACCTGCTGTCGCTCTATTAGTCATTTCGGTGGGAGAAACTTGGAGCCAGCAATCACTATGGGTGGCATGTGACCAGGGTTAGGGGCAGTAAGGACCTTCTACTCGCAGGATCTCACAGGATCTCCAAGCCAAAACAACTGCAGGCATTCTTGAAACACAGCCTATTCCCAAAAGGGGAACATGAATTCCTCGTGATGCTGGGACAGCCCATGATCAGAGCAAAGGCAGCAACAGATGGAACAAATTAAGAGGTATGAGAGGGCAAGTGACCCAAAAAACTTCATCAGAAATCTGTCAGAGTCTGTAGAGAGCTTTCCCTTGATTTTAGTGTGCTTGGGATCAAATCTTTAACAACATCTTTCAAAACCTGTCTGTGTCCTCACCAACATGACGTTGGGCAGTTACTGGGGTGTGGATGGGTGCTTTAGCATCTCTACTGCTTTTGCAATGCAGCCTTTCCCAGCACAAAACTGAGATCTCTGCCCAACACACAACAGCAAAGTCTCTGGGATTTGGGTCTTAGGGCACTTTTCCCCACTTGGTTTCCAGCAGAAGAAGCATTTTGTTGCTAGTTATTGGCTTGATTTATCAATCCTAGAATCAAGCAGCACAATATAAGAGCACCTGCTATTGTTCCCCAATGTCTGATGGACAGGAACATCTCAACCACCAAGACCTTGGTGATGGTCTGCAACCAATCATTCAATTCAGATTCCAAAAGCTGTCCCCAGCTGGATTTCTGCAGTGGTCAGGATTTTTAAGCCTCTTCCATGGGATGTCAGTCATCTGAGATATCTCACTTCAGTCTCTCCTTTTGCTGCCTCTTTAACAGTTTGACATTTTAATGACAGAATCTTGCTCAGTACTTTTAATCCTTCTTAAATTTGTGTGGTTCCAAAACATCCCCCAATAGAGGTACAAACCTGCATAAGAACTTCAGGTCTGCTTTTGCTACTTAGACTTACAGGCTATTTAGTGGCAATTCTAAAGGTACTCCATGGCTTACTTTAACAAGGAAGTTTGAAGTGCCTGTGGCCATTCCCTGGCACTGGAACCAGAGAGGCAGGAGCACAGGACCACCTTAATCCATCCTGGTAAACTCATTTAAACTCCAGAAGAGACAGATCACATCTTAAGGGTCTGTTTGGAATAGTTCCTGTTCCACGCTAATCCCAAATGGTGACTCAAATCTCTTCAAGGCTTTGCAGGATGGCCACGTCAGGCCCATGCCAGGCTCCATGCTTCATAGCTAACAACACGGACAATATAGCTCAGGATCTGGGGAAGATTCCCAGGTAGTGTTTAATTTAGCAGATCCTATTAAATCCATGTATCTCCAATTCTCATTTGAAAATCATTGCATTCTTAAACCTAAGTGATTGCATTCAATAAAACATAGCTGGATGCTAGGTGAGAGATTTGCTAGGATAGACTACACCCAATATACCCTTTGGGATCTGAAGTCACACAAGAGGGACAAGCCATGTTTAACATCTATGAGGGGCCATAAGCAGCTGGAAAACCCATCAGATTAAGCCTGGAGAAGCTTGGCCTCATAGTCCTTGCAGCAGATGCAGGGTCTGATGAAGAGGTAAAGTGCAGAGCGAGCATCTGGTGGATGTCCTCTCTTGGATGCATGACGGTCAGGAAACAAATTACCACTTACGAGAACAGCTCTCCACTAATTCAGTGTGAAAATACACTAAAATCCATAAGAATTGGGAATCAAGAAAGACTGAGGCATGAGGCAGGTGCATCCTGGTGATTAAATAGCATCAAGGAGTGTATTTATACCCAGAGCCTTAATATCAGGAGCTATATTGGGCTGCCCAAGATAGGACTTCGGACTTCTGTTATAGCCATTCCTCTGTAATATATTGGTTTGTTGGCTACTCCTTAAGCTCCTAATATCCATCTTATAAACTGGGCAGCTCCACTGCAGGCAATGCAGCTGTGATTGCTGAGGATGCTTTATGAGCAAAAGCAACTTCTTTGACTTCTCCCATTTCTTTGTCCCATTCTGTTGTGTCATTCCCTTGATCTACTACTCTGACATACCAGCTCCTGTAAAAACAGTGTCTCTATGCCATAACAAGGATTTTCAAGGAGAATCTTTGTTGGATCTATTTGCAACACACAACCTCTTTAGAAAGGTGATGCTGCTCATGATTTCCTTTTTAACTAAGGTGAGATTTGGACCATATTGTCATCTTTCTGCATCCAGAGATGTACCTCACAAGAAATTCATCAATGGGACATCTTCCCATTTGCCTGCTCCACTCTTGCCGTGCATTGGCACTTCTTACTGATAGAAACCCAGGCTGCCACTGCTTCCCCCTCCATCCATCCCACCCGCACACTTGGAACCTGAGCAGTGCATATTTCACTTAAATTAACAATCAGCTTTGCCCGCATCAACGCTTTCAGGGGGTTATTCTGCCTCTTTGGTGCCCCCATTAGCTCTGCCTTCTGCGAGGGTTAACATTCACCTCCCTTTCCATCCAAAGAACAAGTTGTCTATCTCACCCCCACCCTGAGATTAAGTGCAATCACAGTCACCCTTCGTCCTTACCTTGCAAAGTCTTGGCACGCCAAGCCAGAAGCAAAGTCAGTGCATCCTGGGTTTCTGAGTGAAATTAAAAGCAAAAAATTGGGTTTCAAAGTGAAATTAAAACCAGAAATATAAAAAAAAAAAAAAAAAAAAAAAAAAAAAGAATTGAAAAAACAACATCAAAAAACCCCCAAAACAACCCATCCCAACACCCAAAATCTCAGTGCCCCAGAAAAGTCTCTTGCAAAGAGGGTTTGTCTGTGGAAGCAAGGAACAAAGTTGTGGGGTGGAGGGGGAGGAGAGCGTGATTGACAGCCCTGAGCTGAGACTCATCCCTTACCTTGGGCCATGCGGTCTGATTGGCTGCCTGCTGACATCCCCAAGCCCTGCACTTTTTAATAGACGCTTTTGGATGATCTACAGGGAAAAGGCTTGGAGAGGTGTGTTTCTGACAAGGCAGAAAGTCACCCGCACTACCAGGGACTTGCTTTAACTCTTGTGTTTTGAATTGATTTATATTGTTTTTTCCCGGGAGGAGGGGGATTCTTCATTTTCACACTTCATGTTTTTCTGCAAACTTCGCTGAGATTCACCCCTTGCACCAGCCAGGACTAATGGATTACCACCTGCTTGGACTAATTTTGTCTTTTCTCTTCAATGGCACAAAGGTCTTAGCCGGTTACCCAATTTGGTGGTAAGATTTCTCCCCCCCCCCCCCCCTTCCCTCTTTGATTAATGCATTAATGAATTATTAGCTATGGGATCTGCGTGGATGCGTGTTCCTTCCTTCCCACCCTTTGCTCTGCTGAGCTGGCCACAACTGTATGTTTGATTCTAAGCATAATTTCTTCTGATTTGACTGGTAAAGAATGAAAAGTTTGGGGGTTATTTTGAAAGGGCAAGGTTTAGCTTTCCCTTTGCACAAATGGAGTCTTCCCCACCACTCTTTAATTTCTCCATTTTTGTCCCTGTAGCAATAGACATTTGTTTCGGATGTAAAAGGATGCGGTTTTATTTTCTCGTGCAATAGGAATTTTGGCTGTCGTATGACTGCGTGGCAGGGATTTTC
Organism: Amazona ochrocephala; assembly: GCA_039720435.1. Lineage (NCBI taxonomy): Eukaryota > Metazoa > Chordata > Aves > Psittaciformes > Psittacidae > Amazona > Amazona ochrocephala. Next base: position 2,150,863 of record CM077897.1, read on the forward strand.
TTAATTCCCTTAAATTGTGATCAACCCTTTAAAAAAAATCCCATTAATTCTATATTCTTTTTGGCTGCTACAGTTTTTGGACTTCTTTTTCTTCTTTTGTTGTATTCTGTCATGTGAATTTAGTCCGGCAAATAAGCTGAGAACGCAAATGGCACCTGAAGAAAATATTCCTTAGTAAAATTCCTCCAAGATGGATTTTGTTCTTTTGAATGACGGAATTGTCACTTCGCTCCTTGCACCAACAATAAAAATCATGTTTAAAAGAATTGGCTCTATCACATAATGGGCTTGATAAGTAACCTGAGTTAGTTATTTTGCAAATAAAGATAACACTCGATGCACAAATATATGAACAAAATGGAATCGGAATTTTGGGTTTTAGAACAAAAAATCCAGAATCAAATATTTCAGGTCATTGAAACACAGCAGACAGCGAGTTGCATAACAGAAGATTTCAGTTAATTTCTCTCTTTCTCATGTAGGATTTCTCATTGGAATATATCTCATTAAGTTTCTGTGTGTGCCAGGTAGGGGCTGTAGCCTAATGATCTATTATGGCAAAGAGGGAGATGCTGGAATTTGGGAACTAAGATCCTTGGGTTATTTTCACCTTTCCAGAAAAGTCTTTTTTCTTATCATTGAATTATCACTGAATTAGATCCTTTCAGTGCCAACATGGAGATGGCAAGAAGTAGGTGGGAGTGAACTTGGGAATGGACTGCCATGTCTGGGAATATTTGGAAAGCAAAAGGGAAAAGCTGAATTGTTTTCTTAATAATCTACTTATTACCATGGATTTTGAGATTGAAAATATGCAGTTCCAGTAGAGAAAGACTGGGGATACAATGAGAAGTCCACGCTCAGGAAGCGTTTAAAAGCTACGCAGGTTCATGAAATGGCTAAATCACAGCAGGTTTTCCTGAAGAATTAAATGATTTCCTCGCCCTGAGTGCGGTGCCGAACTTCAGGACCTAAGCCTGGGGCAGGGGAGCCTACTGAAATAGAGGCAGCATCACTTTGATTCCTTCCATTCCTTTTCTCCTTCATCTGGGGACCGGCATGTCTGAACGGGGGTGCGCAGTGGGTTGTAGAACAGGTCAAAATTGCATGGCTGGATCTAAAGGCAAGAATCTGCATGGGGCAACGATACCTTGCCGTGACATCAGCTCTCCCAGGGTCTCACCAGCTCCTGCCCTGCATCAGGCTTTGATATAAAACAGGATTTAACGCCTGAATCGAGGAGGGGTTTGACTCATGGAGTGAGGAACCGAAATCTTCTTGACAAAAAGGTTTGGTTTTTCCCCATGATGCAAAAATATCCCCATGAACAAAATGTCCCTCCCTGTTTTCAGGAGAAGAGGCTGCAGGCAGGTGTCTGCCCCATGTCATGGCCTTCTCCAAAATCCCTCCAAGTTCGCCCCAAATGAACAATACGGAGGACATGTAAGACAGAAACACCGGGGGCATGGCAAGCAGTATCCATGGGAAAGGAGGGAGTTGAACGAGCTGTCTGCATCATGCATATTTTTTGGAGATTCTGGCAATATCGCCGTGCCAGGGAGTCCCTGCTGCACTGAAAAGATGTGATGAGACGCCCCACATGGGGTTGAGGGTCTTTCGTAGGGTTTTAGAGGGTTTTTGAAGGCTGAGGTAGCTGAAGAGCAGAAATATCTGGCCCAGGGCTCCCCGACTGCTCAGGCAGAGACAATGCTTCCTATAGCACACAGAATTAAATATCTCCTTCAGTCCCACTGAAGGCTTTGAATACCTGCTCTGTGAAGCTGGGGTCTTATGCGCAGTGTGCTCTAGCATGATAAATACTCTTTCAGAAAGCATCCTGTTGCAGCTGTCTTGCTGATCCTCTGATCTATAGGCAGGCATAGAGCTGACTTTGGGGGATGAATCCCACTTGCAAGGTTCAATATGCCCCAAAACAGGAGGAGGGAAGCAAAGACAAGGTAAAGCATCATCCCAGTCCCCTGTGCTGGGCTCGTGCATCCCTCCAGGCCAGACTGGACTAGAGATCATCAGTGCTTCCTTATTCTCAGCTAAACCATCTCAGCTGAATATGAGACCTTAAGAAAGACTTCTCATCTTTCAGGACCCAAGACTGCTGACAGATAGTGCTGGTCCTGCTGGTGCAACCTTCCTGGGTATTTTTCTACTGTATAGGAAATATTTTGGCAGCAAAATCAAACCAGCTCATTCCTGCTTTGGGAAAAATTGTAGAGATGAGGAAGTGTCTGAATGTGCACAAGAAAAAGAAGTGCAGTGAGAATGGTGCCTCATCACCTCGTAAATGGGTTTAGGGGCGGCTGAAATAGTCCAGCTGCTCCACAGTGCAGTCAGACAATGCCAGGAAGCATGGCATCAATGACAGTATGGTGGAAGGGATAAAAGCACAGAGATGGTGCTGCTGAGGGTTATTGCACTGAGTTGTGTTTTTATTGAGAAGCCATGGAAGGATGCTGGACATCTGGTTGTATTATCTACAGCGAGCACAACCCAACAGCAGCCCTCCAGCTTGACACTGTCATCAAGCCATTGGCCTCAGTGGTGAAATGTTATGTGCAAGGCAGTGAGGCTTTTGGCACAGGGCAGAGGCAGGATGGATGGCATGAAAAGGGAAGAACTTTGTGGTGCAAATACAGATCTGCAGTGTCCAGGCTGGTGACAGCAGGAAGGTAGAGCCACTGGGCTGCAAAGCCCATCAGTCCAACGTTATGGATTGCTAACAACTCCCTGCCGTCCTGTCCCCAGCCAACTGGCATTTCCCCAGTCAACACCTGAGTAAGGTCCAGGGGTACCACGGAGTGTAGATGTAACCTTCAGCGAGCAGGGGTGGTATTTTGCTATAGGTCCAACACTTCTTCATGTGCTTTCATCCTATTACAGCAGTGAAAAGGAACAAATGGGGCACAGATGGGAAAAGGTCACCTAAATGCTGCCTGCGAGAGTGCTGACAAGAGGAGCTGAAGCCAACAAAAGCTTTCTCAGATATGTGTCCAACACACGTGGTCTGGGTTGCTGCTGCTAAAAGAGAGGCAAGGAAAGAAGAGATGGAGAGATGTAGTGAGGCTGTGGAGACCAGAACTGCTGCTCTTCCTGATCCTTCAGGAACGGCATGGATGGAAACAAAGTGGGCAGCGGGGCCATGGCTGGTATCACAGTGCCGCAGGCAGCAACCGTGGGTCATGCCAACAGGCTTGCTAAATGACAGCAGAAGGGATGATAGTGACACTAATCACACCAGCAAGCACTCTAATGACAGCATGGATAACAGAACACGTCTGAGCCATTGGGGGTCCAGCATTTAGATAGACTGATGGATGGACCCAGAGCTTTCTGCTAATGTCCTGAGAGAATTCAGATGAAGATATAGCCCATGGCCAGACCTGTGTCAGTGCAGGCTAACAGAGTTACTACGGCCCAAGAAACTAGAAACCACTCCCAGGATGTCAATACATGGGCAGGGGCTGAAAAAGACAATCAGGGAGAAAACTCCGCCCATGTTCTGAGAAGAAACACCAAATGCTTCCCTCTTCCATGAGCATCATTCACCAAGAAGTCTTGAAATCCTCCGGTGTGTCACTCACCTGGAGTAAGGAACCAGATTTGGAGTCAAGGGGGCCAATAGGGGTGCTGGGGAGGGACTCTTCATGAGGGACTGTAGTGAGAGGACAAGGGGTAATGGGTTCAAACTGAAACAGGGGAAGTTTAGATTGGATATGAGGAAGAAATTCTTTACTGTGAGGGTGGTGAGGCCCTGGAATGGGTTGCCCAGGGAAGTTGTGAATGCTCCATCCCTGGCAGTGTTCAAGGCCGGGTTGGACATAGCCTTGGATGGCATGGTTTAGTGTGAGATGTCCCTGCCCATAGCAGGGGGGTTGGAACTGAATGATCTAACTATCCTATGATTCTATGATTCTAAACAGGGAGTAAAAAAAATCAGCCCTACTCCTCTCATGGTTCCTCAAGACACAGAAGTAATAGGTCACTGCCTATAACTGCGACTCATCGAGTGCATCTTCCCATCCAGCATTCGGTAGCCTCTAAGCAGATGACTTGAAAGAATGGATGGCTTTGTCTGTCATGTTATTAAATCTTATTTCTATCCCTCAGAAATCCTTTCAGGGGAAGCTAAAGGCTTTGGCAGCTGGCTGAGGATCCCAGTGGCCTTGGGCCCCTAGGAAAAGGCAGACAGAAACTTAAAAACATGTTCTCACTGGCCCCAAAGCTGCTTCCTCATTAAGAAAAACCTGTAAGTGAAACACATTTGCATGTAGATGTAGTCTGAGGTGACATGTAACTTGTCTACTTTAGCTTTCAGCATCTCACCTTGCTGGAATGAATAGGAGCCCTCATTCTCTTGGCTGTCTTGGGGTTTTTTCATTCTCTGAAGGTTCAAAACATATATATCCTGGAGCCTGTGTTTTGTTATAGGCATATGGCCCTTAAAGCTTTATTCAAAAGGAACAAAATAGCATCAGAATATGGGAGTGGGTTTCCTGATGCAAATCCAGCTGTTGCAGCACCGCAAAGGAAGAAGAAGACCCTTTGTATGAATTTCCTACAGCTTAAAATGCAGTCAGGTCTAGGGAAAAATGACTAAGACAGTGGTGGGGATTGTCAGGGACAGAGATGACAGCGCTTGCCACGCAAGCCCAGAGGTGCTGCTCTGGCTCCTGGTCTGGCAAACGGAGCCAAAGCACATCCACCAACAGCCTGTCCTGGCATAGGAGCCTCTGAACTGGAAAGGCTGACACACAACCCACACATCATCTTCTGCTGACGCTGCTGAGGGGTGTTCCCACCCGCCGGTGGCTGTAGTCTGCTGCCCCTGGATGTGCCAAAGCTTGTCTGAAGCTACCTGGGAATTGCAGTGAGACCAGCGGTAATGAGGAGAGATGCTGGGGTGACGTCTGGCTCCTGAACAGAGCTGTCAATAGATAATGGCCACCAGCATTCCTGTGGGTTTAAAGGTTTAAGTTAGATCTAAGGAAGAAGCTCTTCCCTGGGAGGGTGCTGAGGCGCTGGCACAGGGTACCCAGAGAAGCTGTGGTTGCCCCATCCCTGGCAGTGTTCAAGGCCAGGTTGGACACAGGGGCTTGGAGCACCCTGCTCCAGTGGAAGGTGTCCCTGCCCATGGCAGGGGTTGGGGCTGGAGGAGCTTTAAGGTCCCTTCGTCCCAAACCAGGCTGGGATTCTATGACTTTTCCATAGCTAGGCATGGCCAGTGGGAATCCATGGGTCGTCCATGCCATGAAAGAAAACATCACAAGCTGGAATTCAGATTCATGCCGTATGTACTGCACAGCAGGCACATATGGGCAGCCCCAATCATTGCCAGAGGAGAGCTTTTGAAGACATACAGCCTTGTGAACCTCAGTATTGTGAACCCTCACTTCTTGTGAACCCAGGTCTTGGAGGATTGTTAGCATGGTCAGGTAGCATCTCTCAGTATTCACACTCCCCTACCTGGCAGAGTGCACTGTGGTGGAGTCCTGAGCTCAGTAACAGCTTCAGAATGATCATAGAAAACAGCAGCACAGAGCAATAAGAAATGTGTGCACTCCCCTAAGTATCAGGAAATCTCATTCCCTCCAAACCTAACCACTCGCTCCCAGGACTGCCCCAGCCCCAGGGATCCACAGGGATGAACACAGGGAGAAGGGCTCTGACTCATATAAAGACTTAGAAGTGTTTCTGCCCTTAAGCCAGAAATCATAGAATCCCAGTCTGGTTTGGGCTGGAAGGGATCTTAAAGCTCCTCCAGTTCTAAACCCCCTCCCACAGGCAGGGACACCTTCCACTAGAGCAGTTACCATTCTTGTAACTAAATTCAGAAGTAAATGTAAGTGGTCCCAAAGAGCTTTTAAGCGTCAGTTTAATTGTGAACTGGTTGCTCTTCATTTGAGTCTTCCATTAAAAGCAACACTCGATGAAGTGAAGCACCTGCCTAAGGCACCCTGTGTAAGAGCACTGGGAATTCAGGGGGCACTTCTGGCCACCCCTTACTCTTGGCTGTGGGGCGTTGGGGATGCTGGAGGCCGCCAACCAGTGGATTCACCTGACTTGTTTCCCAGCTATACAGCAACACTTACCTTGATGTGGTCAGGTAGAAACTTCACACCCCACCGATACAGTCGTGTGTGCACAGGCAGAGAACTGGCGATGGTGGTTACCCGCAGGAACATGAACTCACAGTTGTGCTCATCTCAGACACATTGAGCAGTGTGCTGGGCTGCACTAGGAGGAGGAGTGTGGGCAGCAGATTGAGCGGAGCTGTCATTGCCTACTTGGCATTTGGGGCACCTGTAATACTGTGTTGAGAAGTGTCCTGCGCTAGCTCAAAAGGGATGTAGAGAAACTGGAGAGAGGCCAGTGGGTGCTTCCAAGATGGAAAAGGATTTGGGGTACATGGCTCACCAGGAAAGGTGGTGGGACCTGGGCTTATTTAATCTGGCCAAGAGGATGCTGAGGGCAGTTCAACAGCAGCCTATGGCTTCTTGAAAGGCTCTTACAAACATGATAGAGCCAATCTTTGTTCTGTAGTGCCAAACGATATAAAAAGGGACAATTGCCACAAGTTGGGACTTCAAAGGTTTATGATTGATTGCACCCTCCTTGCTGAGGGTGGTATGTCCTAAGCCAGGTTCTCATGGAGGTGAGGAGCTGCTGTCCTTGGACCTTTGCAGACCTCCACTGCACAAAGACCTAGCAATCAAGCAGCTCTCATCCATGCCACAGCCCAAGGCTTACGATGGCAACATACAGCCCAACACACATGCCAAGGAGAAACCTGATGGTCACTCATCACCCCTGCTACATCTACATGTCTTCTGTGCCCAGAAATGAGCCATTGCCACTCCAACTAGGCCATGACAGGTCTTTAGCTAATGCTTTCTTGCTGCTTCTATCTTGGCTCTGTTGGTCTTCAGGTCCTGTAGTGCAGTCACTGCTCTACTGGGTGTGTGAGCCAAGGAGAGATGTAAGAATGCCTCCAGCCCTTCTTCCATCCCTGCAGGCACAGCACAGACCTGGGCAGTCTGAGCCCTCGGAGGCTCTAAGATCACTAAATCACTTCTGACTTTTAAATTACACTTTCACCATGTAGCTGACACTCTGTGGGACAGAAACCCCCACGTGAGCAAGAGCGCAGGACCCTACTGCAGCCTGAGAACCAAGCAGCTTCAATCAGTGTATGCTCAGCGTACAGAAATCACAGTTGGTTGGGTTAGCAATGGTGTTCGTTTAGGTAAGCCTCACTGTTAACTCTTTCAGCACTGTAGAACTGAGTTGCATGACTTGGGTAGAGCCAAAGTGGTATCTATGGCAATTTGGCTCAGCTGGAGCCTGTTTTGGAAGTTTTGCCAGGCCAGAGTGAAACATCCGGGGCAGGTCTAGCAGGAGCCTTAGCAGCTACTAGCTGCCATCTTCCACCGACCCATGTTTGGCTGGGTTTAATATGTGACAGCATATCCAATATGGAACATTCCTGAGCGTTAAAATAGAAACAATTCTGGATTCAGAGTCCAGCCATTCAGCCATGTGGACATACCCAAAGTCCTTGGTGAAAGTCAAGGCCTTTGTCCATTCAAGAAATGCTTCTGAGTAGTTATCATCACTTTTTCAACATCATAAAGCTCATACCAAAGGCTTTTTGAAGGCGGATTTGCGTTCAAATGGGTATGACATCTTGTGGACATCATGTCTTGAGAGATACAGTCAGACCTGGAAATGAAAACCTATGAGGCTGGCATTCTTTCTCTATTTCAGCACACTAGTACTCTCAGTTTCCTAAAGGCAATGACTCTGTATGAGGCTTGTAATGGAAACTGCTCAACCTAAAAGCATAGCTTTAAAACGTTATAAGCTACTTCTAAAAATCCTAATTTATATCAAGACAATTGCAATGGGAATTCTATCCCAGAAAGGCATATATCCTACTATTATGCATATCACCAAAGCATGGTCTGCTGCTACCTGTCTATTAGGTAGACCTCCAGAAAGTCTATTGTAGGTCTGATCGCCTGGTTTCCTCCCTTTGTTGGTCGACAGAGCCACCTCACCACTGCAGACAAGACACCTATTTTCCACTGGCTGTTGCTGGAATGAGACAAATTTGATGTTCACCAGCTCATGCTTATATCCATAATCTCACTCTTCAGTTCCCAATACTTCTCAGGGGATCAATGATTTTCCTAAAGGCCCTGCAATGGAAAGGAGTCATCAGGAACTTGGCTGTACGATTTACATATGCCATGGATAAACAGTTATAGCTCATGTTCCCTAAATGACTCCAAGTTTAATTTTAATTCTGGTGGCAGATGCAATCTTCTTTTCGCTGACTTGATCTGAAGTTTGTTTTGTCTCTACAAACTGAAGTGATTTAATATTACTCCAGTTTGCAGGTAATATTACAGCAATACCAGACGTAATGGAAAGCTTCTGATATCAGGCTGTATTATTTAAGGATGTTCAGTTGAAGTTTTCAGGATAAAGGCCATATCTGATGGGGCATAGGCTGAGAAACACTGTGTTGGGATTAACAGAGCTCTTCTTCACACTATCTGTGCATTGACTGTATATGATTTACAACTTTTCCTATGATAATACCTGAAAAGAAAGCTTAGGACTAGGAGCATCTACAGAGTCCCCACGTCTTCCAGCCCAGGAACCCTCGGTTTATCATTTACTCTGACTAGGAGCATAGCCAGGACTCCTTAAAATTGCCAAACCAACCCCAAAACAGAAGGTATTTGCAAACCACTGGGTCAGGCAATGATACTTTACACATGTATCCTTCTCCCTTGTCAACGCATTACCCTACCTGTTTCCGGATCATGAATCCCACACATGAAGTAGAGAGACAGGTTAGTGCTGATGCAGGTTAGTGAAGAAAACCTCCACTGCACCTAAGAAAGAAACTGTGAGTGACCCTTGGCTGAAAGGGCTTCTATTGCACGAGCTTGAGAAGTGGAATATTTACCCTGGAACAACAGAATGTGAGCACCATGACTGTCAGCGTAGCTGCTTTCCCACCTCTGAGAGCATGAAAGAAGCATGTTTTGATCAGCAAATCTGCTCTGATAAAAGAGCTTTCGAACTCCTCTGCTAAAGATGGGTTCCTGATTTGCTAATTTGTCTTTTTCACCATTCTCTGAACCCGTCGGGTTTTAATTAACCTGACAAATCTAATCAGGTTCAACTGGCACCTTTCCCAGTACTTGAATCTTGCAGTTTTGAATGAGAAACACTTTTCCTGAGCCCCTCTAGCACTGCACTGTCTCAGACATCAGAGATCCTCCTCCACCTTTTCAACAAATTGACCCTCCAAGTTTGAAACGGAAGGGGTGAGCGTTAGGTGTCAAAAATCTCAGTTTGCTTCTTCATTCTAACCCCGTTTCCGCGTCTCGCACTCATCCAGTTTTCCTGCAGTGACTTTCTAGAAATAGTGAAGAACTGTAAGTAAGATCCTTGGAAAATGTCACTGGGGCTTTTCACAGCTCCAGGGGAGTCCTAACAAGTGCTACTCAAATCCTTACTCCTTACTCCTCTCCACCCACTGGATAGATGCAGTGCAGGTAGCTTCATCTCAGCTAGTGCCTTACATTGGCAGATTGGGTTTTACATGCAGAGCTCTATGTGGCAGGGCAGGACAATGGTCTCAGCTGAAACGTCTGCAGTCCATCAGATGATTCCCATCAGCTGCATGTACAATACAGACAGGACTTACCACTTCAGCCTCCAGCCCCGATTCCAGCTAATAGCACAGATACCCCATGCCTCAGCTGTGCCATTCCCTCATCACTGATTTGGTTTTCACTTGATTTACTAATACCTGCTTCTCATAACTGCTGATGCTCTCAAAACAGTGCTTGGTTTGGTTTCCAATTGGTGCAAAAGATTTTCAATTGCCTTTTAAAGACAACTATTGCATTGTATGTGCTCTGGCCTCATGATCTTAAACTCATCTTTAATGAGTTTTTAATGAAATCCACCCAGTTTGTTTCACGTGGTTATGCCAAGTTATGGGTACCTGTGCATTTTCACTGCTCTTTTCAGTTCACTCCTCTTTTTCCTGTAAATCTCCTGAAAATAATACCTCAACAAATGAAAATCTCCTTTGTGGCTTCCGTGGGGCGTGGCCTGTTGCTTCTGTTTGGTTAAGTGAGAAAGCTGAAAGAGCCTGGGAGCTGACGTAAGACCTTACAAAGAGGGAGCCTTTGCCTCGAACTAAGGCAACAGTGGTACAATGGTCAGGATCATAGTTTTAGGGAATTAAGCTCTACCAAACTCCCCAAAGGAGTCTTAACCCATGTCTGCTGGGGCCTTGTCTGCAGTCTTCACAGCCTTATTATGAATAGTGGTCTTGTACCTTGGGGGCAACCTTTACTCAACCTTTGATCAGATAAATGAGCTTGCACAAAGGCACTACAAGGAGAATTAGGAAGAGCCAGACAATAGGGAGACACTGGTGATAGCGCTGTCATCTACACAGACTAAATAGTCTAGTTCTTGAAAATCAGCTTTTTATCCCCAGCGGTCACAGATGAGGCTTCCCAGATGTTCAGGAATGATGGCATTCCATTTAGCACAGCTGTTTCCAGAGCTGAGGCAGACATACATTGCCACTGGTATCTCCCCACCATTGGAGTACCAATGCTACTCTACCTACCCGCACTGTAATAAGTAACTTGCTTAGCCCAGTCCAGGAGGCCTGGCTTACTGCTGGAACCTGCATATACTGGGGAAAGCCACCTTTTATCCTTGCCTTGTTTCTCATGGTGTTTCCCTTGGTACTTAGTTGCTGGCTGGCTTTCAACCATGACACCTAGACAACCAAGACTACTTGTGAAGGAGGTAGAACAGTGGCCACATTGACCTCTGGAGCAGACCCAGTGCATTAGCCAGTTCAATGTTATCTCCAGAGTTCATGGTGGCTTGTCCCTCACATCTTTCTAGAGCCCAGCACCCCACCACTCTGAATGTTGCTCCATGGGAAAGGGATAGCAGAGGTGCAATTCTTCACCACAATAAACCGTCAGAACTAATTCTAGATCCAGTTTACAGAAGATTCAACTCAGCTTTTCCACGTTGTATCTGACAGAAAGCACTTTAAGATCCAGTTCATTCAGCTGCAGCAGAACTGGTGCCTCAGTCTCAGCTACACTGCCCACAGTGGCCAGAGCCACGCTCCATACAAGACCACGGCATCCACTGCCTCCTCTTGGGCAAAACACATCCTTTTTGGGGTAACCTCAGGCTGTTTATAGGAGCAGAATCACCCCTGTTATCTTCAAGCCTGATCTCAGAGCACAACGAAGGGCTCTCCAAAGACAGGCAGCCCATTGCAGATCACACCCCAGATTATGGGGCAGTGGGGTGGCTGTAGCAATTCTCATTCAAGGTGTTCAACTGGATGCTGCCATAGTATCTGAGAACTGATGCTTTTCGATGCCAAAGCTGGTGGCTCACAGTGGGTGATTTCCAGGCAGCTGACACTAACCACTACTGAGGTTAGCTACCACCAAAGCCTCTCAAGGCAACACCCTGAACTGGAGGCCCATGGACTGCCCAACAGGGGATGACCAGCATCCCCAGTGGCCTGAGTGGAGAGGTGTCTTTTCCTTCCCTTGATGTCTGGATGGAGTGTCCCATCACTCCCATCCCCTCCCTAGTAGGAAATGCCCCCCCATCAGTGCCAGCACTGGGGAAGGAGGCAGGAAAGGAAGGTGAATCCAAGTGGTGGGCTATTGCTTTGTTGGGAATGCCTCGCAGGCAGGACTGGCAGTGGCATGGGGCAGCACCAACAGACGTGGTCACACGCTGTGCACATGCAGATCTACAGCCCTGCCAGGACTCGCTGATTTGGAGTGAGCAAGACTCCAAGCGGATTTCAGTGGCTCTCTTTGGAGGAAAGCGTTTGCAGTGCTGAAAATCTTGCTGTGTTTATTGCAGTCACAGCCTGGACACCTTCATTTGCATATGCAAATTATATGCATGTATGTAAATTCGGGGGGAGAATGTTATCACAGTCCCTGCAGAACAGATTCTCTCCCATGGCAAATCACTTGATTGTGTTTTCTAAACTGAGAGTGACATTGCTTTGACCAGGCATTACTGAACATAACATTTATATCTGATGCACAAGACAATAAGGGAGCCCAGTTCCTGGACTCGAACCCTTGTCACCAACTTTATTCAGGCTGCATTCATTAGGAAGAGAAGCAGATTCCAGCTCCCAAGCCCTGCCCACCCCCATTCCCATCCTTCCAGCATTTGCTGTCAAATAAGTCAGAGCCAAACCGTGTGAGATGCCAAGACAAAGGGGGGGAAGCAGATGCCAAATCACTTTCAGGCCCATGACAGAGCCCTGAGTCACCCAAACTGGAGCAGCTCTCCCAGAATGGGCTCATCTCACAAAAGTGCTGTTGCTGCAGCAACACTAATCCACACGCCAGTGGGCAGAGGGATAATGGAAGGGATGCAACAGCAGATTCGTTTGCTCATGCTCAGACAAGGGGAAATTGGAGTCATCTAGTGGGATCTGCTGGCTCTGGTACGAAGACCTTTGTTGTTGTGAGGACTCCTCAGGAAAAGGGCTTCTGACATTAGAGGGAACTGCCCCAGTGTAGGTGAATGGCTCAGGTCTGACCCCCGCTCTCTGACCTGTGGTTGGACAATCCCACAAACGAAGCAAGAGGGACCTGACCAAGCTCCCTTCCCTGGCTGGGCTGGGAGGGGGACTTCTCCACAAGGCTGGACCGTGCGTCACACCACATCTGATCTGAGGAGCATCCAGGTCCTGGATCCCTCCATGGCAGTCGCTTGTGTCACCAGCAGGTTCAACCCTAAAGGTGACATAGAGGCTGCAAAGAGAGTTGATACTGGCAAAGGACACGGGGCCAGGCTGTCCCTTCAAGGGTGTGGGCAGGACATCTGAGGATGAAGCACATCAAATAACTCAGGAGAGAAACCCAGATCCAAGCTGGGAACAAGAGGCTGTACGTCCATGCTTTGCCTGTCCTAGGGAGCCCGGAGCATAATTTTACCTTAATCCTTTCTCAGTCATGATGCCTACTGCTCTCCATTCTCCTGTGAGAAATGAATGTCTGCTTCTCTGAGAGGGGATCCAAAAATAGCACAGCTCTTCCTCAGATCTCCACCAACGTCAGTGATGGGCTGTTGTTCCAACACATACAGATGCCCGGACTGCTCATATGAGAGCCAAGCCAACTCATAGCCATGTACTTCTGGCTCCATGGCTCCACCATGGTCCACATGAGCTAAGAGAAGGCAACCAGAGTCCTGACCTAAAAGACATCAACCTCCAACACGAAGAGGTTTTGCTGTGCAGATCAGGCGTGCAGGGCAAGATCACGTTGGCAGCAAACATAGTTTTGGAAATGCCTGACAATGGTGCTATCTCCAGGGGACATTATCTCTGGTAAGGATGGGGGACCGAGAGAAGCAAAGGGCACGCAGGAAGCCTGTGCTAGGTCATTAAACTGATCCAGGTTTGGTCCAGGGACACTACACTTAGTGCTGCTGAGGGAGCCACTGGCCCAGCTTGACGTGCAGGACTGTTCTGGGTAGCAGAATTTGTGCCTGCTCTTGAACCATAAGGACTCAAAACCCAGCTGAGGCTATGAGAGAGGTGCTCAGAAGGCAGACACTGCATGGGAGGAAACTCACCGATTGCCTGGGGGAGTGGGAGCAGCTCCCAGGTTTCCATTGGCATGTGCAGACCATGGATGCTTCTGCAAAATGAGTTGCAGGCAGAGCACTTGAAAACGATTTGAAGCTGATCTCTTTGCAAAGCTTGTTTGGATCACAAAGGATCCAGAAATAATCTACAGGGGACAGAGGACCTTCCCTCCGTGCTCTTTAAGGGCACTATTTCAGCATCACATGCTGTTGCACTTGGAGGGCGTCCAGCACAGCCATTTGGGGAACCCAGTATCCTTCCTCCATCGCCTGCACTAGGGACATGGATTTGTTTGTGGGCTGTAATATCATAATGTTATTTCAAATTACTGAGTTGGCTTAAACTTGTTCCATACAATATCCCCATGTCCTTCCATGTGTATCCCCTGATACTGAAACCTGATAGAAGAGTTCACCTTTGTTTAGAGGGGAAATAAGGAATAATACAGATTTCCCAGCAGCCCCCCTTGCACTACAGCTGGATCCAAGCTCCTCCAGTGCTGCCCAAGCATATCCACCTCCTTTTGCTGCCTCTGTCAGCGCAGCCACTATCAATACGTGCAGAGGACCATTATGGCAGAAATCACAGGAGCACACAGGCCACGCGGGCTCTCCCTCTTCAAAAACCAGAGGACAGGGGAAAACTGAATTGTCCTTGCAAAGCCAGGCAGGGCTGTGCACTGTGGTCACTGGGTTTGATCCTTTCACCCCAAGGGTGAGGAATTCATTTGTATTGGCTCAAACAGCTCTTTCAGACAAGCACGGGCTGCATTTGAAGACAGTGTCAGAGAATCTGCAGCAAGTGTTGGCCGTTTGTCTTTGTCTTTGAAACTTGTGCCTTTGCATTTTGCTGGTCTGAATTCCCACTCCCCAGCCATTGTCCTGCCCTCTTCTGCTGGACACAAAGTCTTAATCTTCCCCTTCTTCTCACTGTAACTAAATAATCTCTCAGAAGTCTTTCCAATAGACTAATCAAACTGTCAACATAAGCCACTGCCTCAGCTCACTGCTATTGCTCTTTTGTCCCCTTTCCGTGTTTAACATCCTATTTACAACAAGGAGGAGGGTTAAACCACTCCAGTGTCTGCAGTAATGGCTTGCAGCATCATGTGCTCTTGACTGGACAAGAGAGCACATACTTGGCCAGAACTCAATGGAGGCAACAGGGGGACAAAACTATCCTTAATGTGTCCAGGAGGGAAGGTGTAGGCAACCCTTGGAGCCTGGGAGCTGGGTAATCCAATTTCATAAACATGACTCTGCCCTCTCTCCTCTTGGATGTCTTATTTAACTTTGCTGAATGTCAAAGGAGATGGTTGCGTTCTCATGGAGATACCATTGTAGATGGCCACGACTCACAGCTATGAAAGCTTCATTAAAGCACTGTGTGGCTGCTGTTAGAGATGCCACATTTGTGATCAGGCTTTCACGTGCCCCAGCAGCACCCGTACACTGCAGGCTTGAGGAGATGCTCTTCTACCATCAGACATATCAGAAAGGGTGTCCCATGGTGAAAGCTGCAGGCCAGGCACCAGCAGTACCAGCAGAGCTGCGTCCTGTGGGTTTGCTCAGTGACACGGTGTCATGGTGATGCTTTAGAGCCTGTTTCTGGCTCGTGACTCACCTCAGAGCTGGACACTTCCTATTTCAGTTCATCCCACCTCCTGCCTTGGCACTAAGGGAAAAAGAGGTATTGTCAGGGCAAGGGGAAAGTGCCACAGAGAGCTGTGACTGCCAATGTGAGCACCAATACGGTCATTCTTGAAGAACTTCATCCTTTGGCATCCTCTACTTTCGTTTTCCTTTTCAATAGGCATTCCTGTGCTTCCCATGTTCCGAACTACAACTGCAGTACCTAAGAGACAAATGCTTCAGGTCAGATTAGGTGTCCTCCAGGGGATTTACATTTCTTCGACCAAACTCAGCTCCTTTCCACCCAGGCAAAAGGCACTTGATAAAGCAAAATCAGTGCAACAGTTCACCCCTCTCAGAAGACAGCAGACCAATCGCCCCATCTCTCTTCCCTTTGCCAGCACCTTATCCTCCCTGCCAAGCACTCCCCCCCCAATTCACTTGTGTCTGGTCGGGCATCTCTTTTGATCAAAGCCAAATCCAATCGGATTTGCTAAATTGTCAGAACCCCAACTCAGCAAAACCCAAACCAGAGTCAGTGCCAGGGGAGCACTGGTGTCGGGCACCTGAGACATTCAATTTCATTCCATCACAGCTCAGCTGCAATCTGCACTATGAAACCAATGCAAACCAGTGGCCGAGTGGATGTGGGGATGTGGGTGATGGATGCAGGTCCATACACGGGTGCAGGTCCTGTCAGGCCTACAGGACCAAAGGAGATAAGGAAAAAAGGGTGGATAAACCAACAAGATTGAGTTCAATTCGTGCGGCAAAAGTCTCACCATAAACCTTCTGCCCTTGCTCACATCCTGGAGGTGCTCTGCCCTTCTCTGCAGCCGGCCTTCACCCAGTAAAGCCCCCGTGCATGGCACTGTCTGGGCCTCGAGGGCAGGTTCAACTTGAGAAGTCCTTCCCTAATTCTCTGTGGAGTCACTGGAGCTTTTCTGGAGGGCAGTTCTGCTCCTCTACAGTGGCTTTACGTTGACTCAAGGTGTACAGGGAATGGGAGAATCCACATCCCACTGACAAGAGTGACTTTGGGTTTTAGAGTGGAGGAAGAACGTGAAAGACAAACAGGTTGGTCCTTTGTAGGAGGGATGCTCTGTTTTGGCAATCTTTTGAATGGTTGAAATTACAGAATGAGAAATACATAAAGTGATGGTTCATACTCCCCAGTGTAAACACCCACAGAGCCCACCCTGAGCAGGACAACCTCCTCCCCAGCTACCTCCTTCCAACACTTACCCAACACGCTTCCTTGAGCCTCATCCTGGCTCTTTCCTTCTCTGGCTTTCCCTTTTTGCTGTATCACTGCATCCATTAACCTCCTTCCCATTCGTGTCTCCCTGGGATTAAATGCTCAGAGCTTAAAGTAATCCATCCTCTGCCAGTCTGTCTACAGGGCAAGCTTCTTCTTGCCTTCTCTGCCATCCATCTTCTCACTGGCACTTTCTACTCCTGCTGCGGTGTCTCTGCCAGGCTCACTACCCTCCTTCAATGCCCAGTTAGCAATGATGTGGGACACAGCTTGTTGAGCCCTTGGGAAACTGCCTGAGGTCCCATCTCAGGGACCTCAGAAGAAATTGGCCTCTCTGCTCCCAAAAGCTGTCCTGTGCCAGCGCCTCAGCACCCCCACAGGGAAGAGCTTCTGCCTAAGAGCTCATCTCAGTCTCCCCTCTGGCAGGTTAAAGCCATTCCCCTTGGCCTGTCCCTACATCCCTTGTCCAAAGCCCTTCTCCATGTTTCCTGGAGCCCCTTTAGGCACTGGAGATGCTCTAAGGGCTTCCCTAGAGCCTTCTCTTCTCCAGGCTGAACAAGCTCAAGATATGGGGCTTTTCATTTGACTTAATGTAGATGTAGCCTGGGATGTGTTTCAGTACCTACTTCAACATCAGTGTGGATTGGAGGCTAAAAGAAAACAACACCAGCACCTCCCTGTCACTCCTCAGACCCTAAGCAGCTCCTCAGCATCCCTTCATAGCATTCATTTTTTAGCTATACCTGAGAAATCATCGCTCTGATCTCTCAAACTAAAAGCACATGCAATAAAAGCACCTCTCCCTTCATCTGGGATTACAGGCAGGGTACACACCGTCCAACCCTCGGAACGCTCATCAAAGGATCATTTCATTAAGTGCTTTCTCCTTGTTTCCTTCTGGAAATAACCAACATTTCTCCACAATTGGAGCAGGGTGCCAAATTCCCAACCAGCTGGTGCTGCGTGCTCCAGAACAACACGGATTGACCACCCTTGGTCTTTCCAAGATCCTCTCATGGGACACTGCCCATCTCTGGGAATGTCCGCCTGTCCTGCAGTGCTTGGAGGAGGGAGTAAGCCCTCCTAGAAGAGGTTGCTGAAAGAGGGTTCTGCAGCTGTAGGTAGGACACAGCTCATGGATGGAGGCACCACTGTGTTGCATGAATCATAGAATCAACTGGGTTGGAAAACAAAGCTCATCCAGCCCAACCGTTACCCAGCACTGCCAAGGCCACCACTAACCCATGGCACTGAGGGTCTCATCTACATGTGGACAATAAATAAGTCACCCAGAACCTATAGGCATTGAACTACCCCGAGCTGTCCCTCTGGGAGAGCTCTCAGAAGGATGCTTCACCTATTCCAAAGCAGCCACAAGTTTGGGAGTGATTCCCAGATAAACTTTGGCCTTTGGGAAGGTTTTAGAAAGCTTTCTAGCCCTTAACTGTGGCTAAATGGAGAGAGAATCTTAACTGGGGAGAACCTGGCCCTGTGGGCTGCTGAGTTTTGGGCAGATCAGGGCATTTATACACATATAAGGAGGTGATTTTCAAACACACCAGCTGGAAAAGGAGAAACAGCCTCCTCTGTTCAAGAGGTCACACCACCCCAGGGTGTAAAGTCTACAGAGACTTTCAAGGGCAGCAACACAGAAATACATCCCTACATCCAGGCTTATGCCCATGGGACTCACCCGTGTCCAAGGGATCAGCATCTGAGGCTTTGGTACTTTATTTTCATAAAAAGAATGAATTTCCTACCTGCTTTTGTAGGATTGCAAAGTCTGGTGGGGAGTGTATGGCAATGGTGGCATCTCACACCGGGGACACAAGTGCCCACTCTACAGAGAAGCTCGAAACTCAAGACACATTCAGTAGCAATTCAATAGTGGGTGATTTATGAGCAAAGGCTTGGGATCCATTAACGCTCTCCAGTTCCCGACTCAACTGCAATGTTCCTTATTTGAATTCTGTCATCCTTTTGTTCTCCATATCCAAGACCTGGCATTTCTCAAGCTCATATGTGCATATATACTGCATGCTTTGACTTGCAACAATTTCCCTCTTGCTCCTCTTGATCTTCAGGCAAACCCAAGAATTTGTGTCTTACCCTGCTCACAAAGGGCTGCTGTCAGCAAATTATAGGAATTAAAAGATATGAATGTTACACCAGCTCTAACACCCCCTTCAAAGGTCAGACAGCAGAAGGTTGAAGCAACTGCAGGTACTTCTTTGCGTCAAAGTTGGGGTGAGATTCGTGATCTCTGAGCTTAAAATGAACGTCTGCCACTTGGTAAGGACCCCTTGAGCATTGCATCAGGCTGAGGTAGACAGCTCCAATGCACCAAAACCAACCCAACAGGGTCTGGCTCTCCTGGAAGGTTTGTATTGACCCCACACCTCTGCTTGCACTGATTTTGCACAACCCTTCAGTTACCTGCAATGCAAGTGCGTGAGGAGGCCTCTGCTAGGAAGGGGAAAAGGGCAAAATGGGTAAGAGCTTGAAGGGCTCGTACAGCACTAAATGAAGAGAAGGAGTCAGCAGGAAAACTCCTGGATCCCAAAGTGCATTTCAATGCATCACGCTATGGCCACTCAGCACTGCAAACCAGGGGGGTGCCAGCCTGTACAATCGTCCCTTTGAAACAGAACATGGCCCAGAACTGGAAAATGCCAAATATGTCTAAAAATAGCACAAAGAGAAACCTCGGGCAGAGGAAGTTTTTCTCCAGGACAGCGGGGGGCAAACGAGAGCTCAGCTGGGACCTGGTTTTCTCCTGCGGATCCCGAGTTTTCCCAGTGTGTTATGAGAATTGCAGGGATCGATACGGGGCATTGACATGGCATTAGAAGGCAGGAAGGATGTTTGCCTCGTAACATGATGAAGCAGTGACCTGAGACGCAGGGGGGAAATGCTGTGTTTTAAGAGCCTCATTTCCACCAGGTCCTTGGAGCCCTCAAGGAGCGCTCCTGGCCGTGGCTCTCGAGGTGTTGGGAAAAGGAGCGGTATTTAGTTGATGCTGACACAAAGGGAGAAGATGACAGTGTTGAGGGTCCCCAGCACTCACAAAGAACAATGGAATCAGGGAATGGTTTGGGCTGGAAAGGACCTTAAGATCATCCAGTTCCAACCCCCTGCCATGGGCAGGGACACCTCACACTAGACCACGTTGCCCAAGACTCAGAGCCAAAGGAAGTCTGGTACCTCCAAACCTACATGTCCCATAGGCAGAGGGGAAAGAAGAAATGCCCCAGCACCTTTTGCTCTGACTGTCAGGAAACCTTCTTTAGTTCATCCTAAAAACTCCTTTCCATATATCTTGGACACATATCTATCCATGCATCTCCTTTCCATATATTTAATCTGGCCAAACTCTGCCACTTTCAAATCCTACTAGGTCCAATTTCTCTGGATACCATGAGTCTTTCCAGCCAGTGGCCCAAATAGAAGATGGCTCTGCTGGCCATCTCTGTAGGAAGGCTGAAATTGAGAGGGCGCACCCAGTGTCTCCCATGCTGAGGCAATGAGGAGACTTCACAACCTCCTCAAGGATGCGAGGATGTGCCCACCAGAAACTGCAGTAAGAGAATCTGCACAAGACCATTTATTCCCACAGCTTAGTTCATCCCAGACCAAGGGGAATCATGGACAGTCAACTTGAAACTGCTGGATCCACCGCTTTTCTATGTCTAGCACTATCAGATGGGAAGAAAAGGAGCCGCTGGCCTGGCAGTGACAGGGCTCCTGGCGGACTTAAGGGATTAAGCAGAGAAAGAGTCCCCCTGCGCTTGCCATAGGCACTCATGCTCCTCGTGTTGTGCACTGCACTCACACACACACAAAACCCCTCCTTTATGTGCACATGTCTGCTCACGCTTGTACACACAGTGATGAAAGGGATTCTCCCAGCCCAGCGGAGCTGTGGAGCTTCTGTGGTCCTGCCCTTGAGTGTGAACGTCTGGCTTGCGAGTTGATGCTGGGAAAACGCGTCTGTCCCCTTCTGTGGGTAAAGCTGCGGGCAGCAGAGCGGTGCCGGCTGCTTTCCCAACCCAACGCTGTCCTCTGTCCCTGCAGGTCCCTTGCACTAGGTCAGCAGTACAGCTCTCTGGGGTCCCAGCCCATCCTCTGCGGCTCCATCCCCGGCCTCGTCCCCAAGCAGCTCCGCTTCTGCCGCAACTACATTGAGATCATGCCCAGTGTGGCCGAGGGGGTGAAGTTGGGCATTCAGGAATGCCAGCACCAGTTCCGGGGCCGGCGCTGGAACTGCACCACCATCGATGACAGCCTGGCCATCTTCGGGCCAGTCCTGGACAAAGGTAACCAGCAGAGCTGGGGGGGTGTGGACAAATAGGTTTGGTGGGGGGATAGAGCTGTCACATCTCCCCTGGGTTTTTGGACACACCAAGGATGCCCTACTGGGAGCACGTTCTAGGAAGAGTCATCCCAGCTTTCATTTCTCCAGGTTCTTTTTGAGTCTTACATCAAAAGGGGTCATGAGGGAAGGGCCCATTCCCCTCTCAGGGGCTCTCAGCAGATAAAGTACAGGAAGGGGAAGGCCTTGCCCCGAACATGCTCACGTTTCAGGATCATGGGCTCCATCCTCCCTACCCAGGGCATGCAGCACTTCCAAACACCACGGAAAAAGCCAAGGAAGAGGGTTGGGGACAAGCTCCTTGGGGTCAAGGCAGGCCCTTTGAAGCATCATCTACCCCAGGAGGCCAGTGAGAAACCATGGTTGAAATCCAAGGTTCTGATAAGGCTTAGCTGGGATTTCAACACAGCTTTTCACAGATGAGCCCAAAACGGTCAGGGCTGGGAACAAGCAGAGGGAGAGCAAATGTATTTTCCCTCTCCTGTCTCCAAACACATGTGCTTGCTCCCCTTCATCGCTTCCTCCTGAAGGACCACCCTTTTAGACCCACTGGTATGGATCTGGCACTTTGGAAGCTCATTGATAAGGCACAGTGAAGTCTGGATTCCCAATGAGGTCACAACCTGGGCATTACACTGGGAAACCTGAGATGTTGGTCCTCAAGACAGCTGGGGACCTGCACCTCTGCCCTGCAGCCAAATCCAGCCTCATAGGAGGGTGCTGGAGGACTTTGGTGACATTATCTATCCCATGTCCAGTTAGCAATCCAAGACCTTGGGTCAAAAAGCATTCCCATGAAACTGAACCAAATGGTGGATAAAAACCTCCCCTTCTCTCCAACCCATCCCATGGATTTGGTTGACTCCATGTTGTGTTCAGACATGTCTTGGTTTCACAGCCTCATACATGTAACTAAAACCATTCCCAAAGCTTCACTGATACCATAGAATCCCAGACCGGTTTGGATTGGAAAGGACCATAAGATCATTCAGTTCCAACCCCCCTTCTTTGGGGGTTCCAGTAGGGGATGGTATCGACACGCACCAAGCCTCTGTAGTCCAATGAAGGTTATTTATTGGAAGTGAA
This sequence comes from Amazona ochrocephala, assembly GCA_039720435.1. Lineage (NCBI taxonomy): Eukaryota > Metazoa > Chordata > Aves > Psittaciformes > Psittacidae > Amazona > Amazona ochrocephala. The sequence continues at coordinate 2,172,924 of CM077897.1, forward strand.
TTAAGTCTTTGGAAATGGGAATCTTCTGCTGTGGCCTTTGGGAAACTGGAGAAACCTGCGTTGAAACCAGGATGGGAGATGATATCCCAACAGTCCCTGGTGTCTCCTGGGGAATCTTCCTTACGAAGCTCCAATATTCCCCACATAAACACTTGATACCATTTTTCGTCAAGCTTCAGCCTGGGCACAGCTTCCCAAAACCCCAGCAGCTTGTGTCAGAGAAAGGCACTCATTTGGGTTAAAGTGGGATTCCTTGCTAAGAGGAGCCATGAGGTTCAACCCCCCCCGGTTTTGCCAGGATGTATTTTGGGGTAGCTGCTGTATCTCCTATCAAGTAACTTGTCATCAAGGCTTGCCACACTACAGCTTGCTGCCTGATAAAAGCATGGCCTCAACTTCAGCTCTTACAAGATCAGGAAGTTTGAATGTTCTTAAAAACTGTCATTAAAAAACACCATAAACACTTTAAACACATTAGAAAAGAGCTGTTACAGCATTCAGGCACCGCAAATCTCTCACCACCATTGCCGTCAGCAGGAAAGCACTTTAAAATTGGGTTTGACCCATCCTCCTCATAACAAGCAACCTGAACTTTGAATTCATGGAGAATATGTAAGGATTCTTTGGGCTGCAGGGACTGGAGCAGAACCTCGTGTGTGGACATGCCTCAACACCCCCATGCACTCCAAGCTGACACAGGAAAATATCACCCCTAGCTCTGAAACTCTCCTGACAGATGGGGAAGAATTATTGAGCACATTTGTTATGCAGCTCGCCCCAGTCCAACCTTGACGCATCGCTATCTCCTAGAGCGCACGGCCAGGCACTGAGCTTCAACTCCGTGGTTATCCTGGTGTCCCACTAACCTGTAAGGAGAACAGTTAAAAATAAACAGCATCGCCTGCAAATAACGATATATCAAAGTCCAACCCGCTTGATCGGGGTCATTGTTGACATCTTTAACTGTGCTGCTCTCTTCTCACTGCTGCCTTGAAAGCTCATGGGAGGAGAGGGGATGGGGCTCATTTCATCCATGTAGTGGTGTTTGCAATGTGAGCAGTCACACTATTGACCTGTAGGGACAGGCCAAGGGCAATGGCATTAACCTGCCAGAGGGGACACTGAGATGAGCTCTTAGGCAGAAGCTCTTCCCTGTGAGGGTGCTGAGGCGCTGGCACAGGGTGCCCAGAGAAGCTGTGGTTGCCCCATCCCTGGCAGTGTCCAAGGCCAGGTTGGACACAGGGGCTTGGAGCAAGCTGCTCCAGTGGAAGGTGTCCCTGCCTGTGTCAGTGGTTGGAGCTGGAGGAGCTTTAAGGTCCCTTCCAACACAAACCAGGCTGTGACCCTATGATGCTACAAAAACACAGCCTTTCCAGCCACTGCCTTCTCAGCTGAAGGAAGAGATAACGTTGGCAATAAAAAGGCTTTTGTCCTGCCCTGATAGCTCTCATTAGCAGTGATGAATCTGGGAACCAGCACTGCTCATCACTGCCAGGGGCACTGTGGATAGTGTTGCTGGACACGTCCATCGCCTTCATAGCATCACCTTCTCCCAGGCTCTTGTCCCACTTTCCTTAGGTGCAGCACCAACAGAAACCAAGAGTTTTGAGCCCACAACCTGGAACTGAGATCTGCAACTGTTGCCAGCTGGGTTTTATATCCTGCCCTGAGCATCTGTGACTGCTATTGCTGTGCTCCCTTCCTGTTGACTTCCAGGACCACAGAGGGGTGTAACCCCACAAACTGAGGCTCAAACTAGACAATAATCAGTACTGCAGCTTGGCTGTGCATTAGGCCAATAGGCATTAAATACTAAGCCCAAAATAGCCAGCATTTAAGCTATGATAACTACCTGGATGAAATCACCTCTAAGTATCAAAGAGCAGTATTTAGGTTAATCTCATCTACTACTCCCTTAAGTAGATTGAAGCTATTATGGAAAAAACTTCAAAGGTGCATTTCTCATTACAATAGCATAGAAAATCATTTCTAATATGGCCTAAAAAAGAAATTGAGGATAATTTCAGTCTAAAGGAGCTGCAAAAATGTTAATCAGGGTTGGGTCCATTCACAGAGAGCTTAGTCTGAGGAGCAAGGCAGTGTGGGGGAAGCTTGCAGTGGCTGGGCTGTGGGGACCCTCCGTCGCCCACATGCTCAAGCCATTCTTGGTTGCTCCTTCTGGGCTCATCGTCCAGGCTTTGAGCGCTGGTGTCAGTGTGGATGCATAGGACATCCCTCCCTGAAATGGCCCAGCAGGCTCCGGCCACCAGGACATCCCCCAGCCTCCCAACCCATCTCCATCTCGCTTCGCCATCTCCCCCTTCGCAGCCGGTTGGTATTCCAGGGCCACGCTGATCACCTCCCTGCAAGTTTTCTTCTTCTTCTTTCTTTGCATGTTGCTTTTTCTAACCTGGGCTCTGTTAAAAAAAACCCAACCACCAAAACCAAACCCAACCCCAGAACGCGGGGTAAGATCATGTTTTTACAAGCAAATTCCCCGAGATGATTTATACTGCAGGTGTGCAGTCTGGGACAAGGAGGGAAGAAAAACCTGCTTTTCCCTCCCCTCTCTTCTCCCTCCCTTTTCTACTTCAAATAAGGCCAGTTCTTATGGGAAGACACGGTCTCTTCCAGCCAGGCCCTGCCCCAAAGCCGGGTGTCTTGCTGCTGCTCTGGGAGGGCGAGCAGTGAGGAAGTGGCGACGTCCATGACTTTGGTTAAAGCACCGTGCCTGGGATGAGCTGGTTGTGAGCGCACGGGGCAGGAAGGCCCCAGAGGCATCTGGAGAGCAACTCCTGGGATGGAGGAGAGGTCTCTGAGCCGCAGCCAGGACTGGATCTGCAGGAGGGAGTTTGGCAGCAGCAAGCCCCTGCATCACCCCCCGCAACGGGGGAATGGCTCTTCCCTGCCTCCTCGCACCGCGGCTGCCCTTTGTGCGCTCTCCTTGTCCAGGAAGATGCCACTGGTTCTCCAGAAGGGTCCTCTCCTCCTCAACCATGGTCGGGCTCAATCCTCTTGCCATTGGCACCGGCCAGGGCAGCGTCTCGTGGTGCAAGGAGCCAGGTGCAGAGAAGGCAGCTGGGCCTGGGCTGCCTTTGGAGGTCCTTGTGTGCTCATCTAAGCCCCTGCCACGAGCTGTGAAAAGCCAGCCCCGCGCTGAGATAACCCATGGCTTTTCTCAGCCATGACACTTGCAGTCATTTGCATCTAAACAAGGGGTGTGTGGGATCAGGGGCCGTCTTGATATAAACTCAGCAGCTTAAAGGGAAAGGGGGGAGGGAAAAGGAGAAGAGGGAGAGAGAAAAATAAGCTTATACCGATGAGAAAGAGCTAAGCTTCCTCCCCTACTGTGAGGCAGGGCGAGCGATACCATCCCAGCGCTGCAGTCGTTTCAAATCACTGCAGCATTCACACGCCCTTTAGCCATTCTGATCCGGTGGCGGGGGGCTGGGGAGCGCCATCAATAGGGATTTCCCAGCCGGGCTGGCGGGATTGGAGGGTGACGGCAGGACAGGGGAACATTGCCCCGTTGCTACGAGGTGCTCCTGGGGAATGCCAGTGCTCTGTGCCGTGGGTACGCTGGCCGGCGGAAACATTCTGCATTATGCTGGTAATACAGTGTGACACCGCGGGAACAATGGCAAATTGAGGGTCCCAGCAGGTAACGGGCCTGGCTGGGAGACAGTCGCAGTAGTGCACTGTCAAGGCGGCTCTAATCCTCTCTCGCCAGCCCCTCCCCTGGTTCTGGGAACGCTGTTCCCGCATTTCGTCTCTGGGAAATTCTCCCAGCTCCTCGCTCGGACCCAGGGCTCAATTCCAAGGCGAAGCGTTCGTGGTTGCAGCTCGTTCCTGCCCACCCCGGCACCACGCGTGGTGCACAGGGGGTGCTGGGGGCAGCTTGAGGGTGGTTTGCATCCCACCTCCGCCTGGCCACGGCAGCACCGGCCCCAACTCGGCCCCCATCCCAGCATCCATGCTCCGTACGGACACGCAGTGATTCTCCATCCCATTCGCATCCCTTTTTCATCCCTTCCCCAGGGTGGAAAGCAAAGGCACATGAGCAGGGAGGGTGGCTCGTGTTCCCCCCCTCTGCCCCCGAGCTGTCCTGGTCTGAGGCCAGAAGGGCTCGCTAGCTCCTCTAATCTGATCTGCTGTAGATCACAGGCCACCCAAATAGCCTTTGTCAGGCTGAACCACTCCAGTTGAAGCAGTGATCTTCAGCCCTTAGGCCCCAGTGGTCCCAGTAGAAGCAGTTGGTGAAAGGTATGTAAGGAAAACAGCAGCAGGTTGAGGCTGGATCTCTGCTGGTGTATCAGAGGTGGGAAGGGCAAGGAAGGGAAGAGCCTCAATTAAAGCAAAACCCACAGCATGGTCCCACTGGATTGAGCAGCCCTGGTTTAGGATGTTTGGCACCTGGATCCCAGTTCTCCACACTGCAGCAGTGATGTGCATTTCCACAGCCGGCACATACCCACGAGCTGCCCCTTCCGACTGCCTGCACAGGGTGAAATTAGCCAAGCCTGAGCTGCCTGGCTGTTGGAAGCTCTATCCCACCTCTGCAGAGAAGCCTGCAGCCCAGGAGCAAGACCTGGTGCAGCAAAGACCTCCCAGGGCACGAGGCAGGAGCAGCTGAGGGATGCATGGGGCAGCCGAGAGATGGTTCCTGGCTCCTGCTCTGGAAGGAGGGGGGTCTCCAAGGTCTGAGCCAGCAGAAAATCCTGACTTCATCCCACATCCGCTGAGGACTGGCTTGATCATTTGGTCAAGCTACACCCATGAGGCAGCTGGAAACATCTCCTGCACCCAGGGGGACCATTGGGCACCATCCACCAGCAGTGGTCCCCAGTCACCTGCCTTCAGCATCTTCCTGGTCTCCTGCACATTGGGGATGAGGTTGGATTGACTCTAACATCTACTCTGAATGTAAAGACCTCAAGTCTCCATCTTTATAAGGTGGCACCAAAGGGTCAAAGCACTCTAGTGTCATTCACAAGGGTGCTGCACTCACGCAGCCTGTGGCAAACCTGAGAGATGTCAACCAAAAGATGTCCTCAAGGAGGAAGTCGAGACTGAGATATGACTTTGGCTGTGCTTGGGAAAGCCTGTATTCAGTACAGCCTTCTGGAAGTCAACGGTCGAGCTCTGGTTGATTTCAAACTGAGGAGAAATAGCACAACACTGCAAAACACCCCAAGAAGCTTTAAGAACACCCAAGCAGAGCTCTGCAGCTGAAGAGCCAGGTCAGTGCCGCAGACCTGGAGTCACACTTCTACTGCTGCCTGTACGCTTCACGTGTTGCCAGAAGCACCTGACCATCATTTAAAGAGTAATAAAATAGCTCTTCATTAGATGAGATTTAGGTAAGGCGCTGGCACAGGGTGCCCAGAGAAGCTGTGGCTGCCCCATCCCTGGCAGTGCTCAAGGCCAGGTTGGACACAGGGGCTTGGAGCAAGCTGCTCTAGTGGAAGGTGTCCCTGTCCGTGGCAGGGGTTGGAGCTGAATGAGCTTTGAGGTCCCTTCCAACCCAAACCAATCTGGGATTCTGTGACTCTATGATGCTGAAGGAGGTTAGGAAGGAAAACACAAGTGTGACATTGATAATCCCATGGGCTCTATTTATTCCCAGCTACGCGAGAGTCCGCCTTCGTCCACGCCATCGCATCGGCAGGGGTGGCCTTCGCTGTAACCCGCTCCTGTGCTGAGGGCACATCCACCATCTGCGGCTGTGACTCCCATCACAAAGGACCTCCAGGAGATGGCTGGAAATGGGGGGGATGCAGCGAGGATGCCGACTTCGGCGTGCTGGTGTCCCGGGAATTCGCTGATGCCAGAGAGAACCGGCCGGACGCACGCTCAGCCATGAACAGGCACAACAACGAGGCCGGCAGGACGGTGAGTGCTCAGCGGGTCCAGAGCTCTCATCATGCTTCATGTGTGAGTCCCCTTGGTGTAATGGGACCACAACCATGCCTGGGCCAGAGCTCTCCAGGGTTATTTTCCAGGGTACAGCATTTCCACTCTCCCCAAACAGGCAGCCGGGGGTCAAGAAGAGCTAAAACGAGGGTGCTGAGGCGCTGGCACAGGGTGCCCACGGAAGCTGTGGCTGCCCCATCCCTGGCAATGCTCAAGGCCAGGTTGCACACAGGGGCTTGGAGCAAGCTGCTCTATGGAAGGTGTCCTTGCCCATGGCAGGGGTTGGGACTGGATGAGCTTTAAGGTCCTTTCAACTCAAACCAGTCTGGGATTCTATGATTGGACCTTGGGATTAGATTGGGTTGGGCAGATGATCAGAGCAGCTGCCCACCTCAGTTGTCCTTTTCCAGTGGGATGTTCCTGCCACCCACCAGAGCCCCCCCACACACACATTTACAACCAGCCTACGCTTTCCAGACCAAGCTCAGATCAGACATTTAAACCCAGGTAGTAAAGGCAGCTGATCACGCCCTGGGCATCACAACCCGCTGCTGACCACCTTGTTTTCTCTCCCCTGGACAGACCATCCTGGACCACATGCACCTCAAGTGCAAGTGCCACGGTCTCTCGGGAAGCTGCGAGGTCAAGACCTGCTGGTGGGCCCAGCCTGATTTCCGGGCTATTGGGGACTACCTGAAGGACAAATATGACAGCGCCTCTGAGATGGTGGTTGAAAAGCACCGCGAATCTCGGGGCTGGGTAGAAACTCTGAGGGCCAAATATGCTCTTTTCAAGCCGCCAACAGAGCGGGATCTGGTCTACTATGAGAACTCCCCCAATTTCTGTGAGCCCAACCCAGAGACAGGCTCCTTTGGGACAAGGGACAGAACATGCAACGTCACCTCCCATGGGATCGACGGCTGTGACCTGCTGTGCTGCGGTCGCGGCCACAACACCAGGACTGAGAAACGGAAGGAGAAGTGTCACTGCATCTTCCACTGGTGCTGCTACGTGAGCTGCCAGGAGTGCGTACGTGTCTATGATGTCCACACCTGCAAGTAAACATAGGTAGGTCCCCAGCTGATGGGAGGGCCATGGGGTCCATCAACCCTGTGATCAGCCCCCACGTGGTGGCTTCACACTTCAGAGGATGGCATTAAAAACCCCTAATGCCCTTGGCCAGGGCAGACACCCTCCCACAGCCAGCACCAGCGCTGCAGAGGGGGCTCTCAGCATCTCACCCACACAAGGCAGCATAAAGTAAGACCTGGTGCTGCAGATGAGCTCCATCACTGATCCGCTGCCTTCTCGTGGGCCGCTTGGCATGCTGGACCAACTGGGGAGAAGCAGGGACAGCAAAAGTTGAAGTGAGGCACAGCCACACGAGCCAGTGTGCTGCTAACACAGCGTGCAGAGCTTCCAGCTCTGTCCTCCTCCGGAGGTCTGCCCCACATAGATGTTAACACAAGGATTTCAGGTGGAAATGAGTTTTACACAGTGAAAGCTGAACAACTCGAGGCTCCCCTGCCTGCTGCCATGGCCATCCTGGTGTCAGCAGATGTGGTAAGGAGGAGGAAAGGAGCCAATTCCCCGCAGCAGGCAGGCTCCTTCCTTCCTGCGCCAAGGAGATGATGTTGGAGAAGCAAACCTGTCCGAGCCTTACAGCCAGCCTCTCCTTTCACCTCCCCTTTGCCCTTACTATTTCCCACAGTCCCAGATCATCTCCTATAATCCCCCTGAGGAGCAGCGGGAAAGCAGAGCCCAGAGCTGATCCTCCGGCACGTGGGCAGGGTAAGAGCAGAGTGCACATGGGAGGCATCACTACTCCAGCAGCCTCCTTGCCATGCAGCTGTCCAAGGCAGATAGTGAAGGAGCTAGGCAGATCCACCCAGATGATGCATCTATTTACTAAGCGTTCCCTAATATGACTTTATATCCCAGAGCAAGCTCAGAGCATCTCTCCAGGCAGAGGGTATCTACTGATGAGCTGCTACACCAGCTCTGAACATCAGTAGTGATGGGGAGACAAGCTATGGCAAGAAGAAAGTTCTGTCCAAGCCTTTTCCTCAGCCTTCCCCCACCAGGCAGACCTATTCAAACCACTCCATTGAGCAAAGAGAGGTAAGGGCAGATGGAAAAGTAGACATTTACTCAACAGCACAATCCCAGGCAGACCCTTTCCTTCCCATAGCAGTTTGGGAGTTATCAGCAAATCATTCATGAGGGGTCCAAGCGCAGATGCTATCTTACCATTAGCAGGGATTTGGGCCCCAAGTGTGGCCACACACATCCCATGACCCATCTAGGTGCAGAAGAATCAGTGTTTGTCCCTCCACCTGCTCCCCAGGCCCTATCCCCCCTTCTTGACCACATGTCCCTTCATTTTGGGCTTGTTTTCATGCTATATCAACCCTAGAAATTAAAAAATATATATTATCTGTGTCCTGGTGGGCTCCTCTGCAGCTGATGAGGACCAATAACTGTGTTCCAACACCAGTTCTCAAGCATCAGTGATTTAACAGAGATACATCCCAACCTTTAAAGCTGTGTCTTCTACTCCACTCTCTTCTTCATCCGTGGGGAACAGCAGTACGCAGTACTGCGCAGAGCAATAAAATGGGTGGAAGACCCCTCTCACCTGGAGAGCCAAGACCCCTCCAAGGCCTTGGCACTCAAACCTGGGGCTGGAGAGAGTGAGAGCACAGTTCTCAGTCCACCCTGTGTAGAGCACGATGAGGAGCTCCTGGATTCACCCAGCCTGAAAAGCATCAGCTTTCTAAACACAGATCCCAGGAGAGCTCGAAGGAACCTCCCCAGTTCAGAAATAAGCCCTGTTCTGATAAAGGTATATATTAAATCCTGTGTCTGGAAAGATTCCAAGTACCTGACTTTAAAGCAAATCCCTTGTTTGGTTGTTTTTTTTTTAATCAGAAAAGTTATTTAATATTAAATAGAACATTTATTGCCTTGTAATGATTTTACTGTAGCCAGGTATTCTAGCACTGAATGGAAGACCTTTTTTCCATCAATTTGCTGTATCCAAAGTTTTGTATAAAGTTGTAGAGGTCGAGTTTTTTTATTTTATATTCAGAAAATGTCTCTTTTTATAAGCATTATTTATTATACAATGTATATACTTGAGTTAACTAAGATTATATATTATATAAATATATATATTTGGAGAAAAATCTATTTCAACTTGCTTTTTTTTTGTGCTACGTCATTAAAGAGAAGGTAAAAACCCAAAAACATGCACTTGCCAGCTTGTGTGGTTTGCCTCTGAAGGTCCTTTAAGTCCTGCTGAAGAACAGCCATGGGAATGGTGGTTCTTCATCTAGCCTCTCATGCACAGTCATATGAATGCAAGACAACGGTAAAATATAGCAAATACTACAGCTGAACGCTAAGTGTGCCTAAAACATGAGATTACCGGATTAAAACAGACTTTAGACTTCATATTCACCCCCAATGTTCTTTCAGGCTGTCACTGAAACACCTTTTGATGGTTTGGACCATCAAAGATCCAAGTTTTCTCCTATAAAGGCAACTCCTGTTCATGACTAATTCTGTGGGGGTTTCTGCAACATCTCCCATGCATTAATGATGCCTTCAAGTGCACAGAGTTTTACACAGGTCTCGCCTCATCCAAAGGGTACAAAAATAACAAGATTGTTCTATTTTCCTACACTGATCCCAAATCTATACACAATTACATCTGCCTTCTGGCAGAGTGCTGCCTGAAACATGGTGCTGCTTTGTGTGTGAACGATGCGCAGCTCTGTTTGACTGCACCACATCACAGGCAGTACAGAAACATAGACTGGTTTGGGTTGGAAGGGACCTTAAAGCTCATCCAGCTCCAACCCCTACCACGGGCAGGGACACCTTCCACTAGAGCCGCTTGCTCCAAGCCCCTGTGTCCAGTCTGGCCTTGAACACTGCCAGGGGTAGGACAGCCACATGGCTTCTGCCTGGGCCATCTCCTGCAGGGTGGCAGCAGCGATGCCTTCACAGCTACATGAACACCAATGACATGTCACCCTCAAACCAGACAACCAAGAAGTCCAGCCTCATGGAGTGTTTTGAGCTCAACAGCGTTGTGAGTGCAAGCTATCTGTACGTCTGCCCAGCATCCCAAGCTATTCTCCACCACACTGTCCCCCAAACCCAACCCCAATACTTTGAAATACATTTGTCTTTGGTTAACAATCCTAATTCAGAGTCAGTTACACTTCTGGAAAGTTCAGGAAAAAGCAGTAACGGGGAAAAAAAGGGGATGAAGAATTTGGCCGTTACTGTTTAAAGCAACACAGTTCTCACCGTAAAGCCACTCTTGCCCCAGTAGTAGAGACAATGCTGCCAGCAGACATTCTCTTCTGCCACCTGCAGGAAACACCTTGGACGGAGATCTCGGAATAGGTTGGAATAGGTGCAATGGCACACCCAGCATTTTGCCCTGTTTTTTCAACACGGCCTCTTCAAGTGTGATACCCCTGCACACACATGCATAAATCTCTGGGGCTTCCTCAGCACTGCAAGGTCCCGAAAACTCTAGGATGGGCTGGACCAGAGGTCTTCTCAGCCAATTCCTTTAAGACTACCTGGGCTCAAGATGTCCAGGCGGGGAATATATATTCAACTCACCCATGCTTAGGTACAAACTGAGCATCAATCTGGCTATCAGCAGCCTGAGAATAGCTTTGCTGTCTTCACGCCATACATCAGCATTCCATACATACACCTCCGTTCAACCAGCACCAAAGACACAGATGTCTCCTGGATCATCACAAGTTGTTGTGCTTTTTATTGAATCCACTGAATGTGCAATTAAACCAGGTATTTATTCATCAATATAGTTCTGGACAAAGACACAATAAGGTTTACATCATTTGCTCTGAAATATAAGTTAATGTGTGCTGCTGTCAGTAGGACCAGCAGAGGAAAGAAAGGAACAAATAAATCCACAAGATCATACACAAAATGAGAGGGAATAATAAGCACTGGGACTCACCATGTCATCACAATACAACAGCACTGCCAAAGGAAAAGAAAGCAGAGTGGAGTGACTAAAATACTCCAGCTGCTGTAAGTGTGCACTAAGGACTACAGTACCTTCACCTTTGGGGCTGAAAGAACGTGAAGCACCCTCTTTCCCTGGGAACACCACTTTGGGTACAAGCTGCTAACCCTTAGCAGCGTGTCTGGTCAAGTTTAGGAAGCTACAATGACTAAGATCCCATAAATGGCTTTGATTTCATGCCCCACCAAATTGAGGTATGTTCCATAAACCTTATTAAACTTGTGGAGCCAAAGAACCAGAGGGGAGTAGCCTCGTACAGTCATTGACAGCATCCCATTGACGTGAGATGACTCTTGGGGAAGGACCACATAGTAAAGCTTGATACATTCCTTAATTTCAGTGCAAAATCATGGCAATACATTATCTCGTGCATCTGCAGGGCTTGGCTTCCTCTCTGTCTCTAAGGAGGAATTGCAACTTTGGTAACATGGCCAGAAAATGAGATATAATGAGGCTGGCTAACACCAAAGCTGCCATCTACACTGCACTCGTGAAGAGCTGTCAGGCTAGAATCAGCATCTCTAAAGCTGTTAAATTAATAACAAGCTTTTAGATGCCTTCAATACTAGATCTGGAAGTTTCTTCTACTTCCCTGCCTTCTTCCAGTCCCTGATGCCACTAGCCAGTCTCTCTCATAGGGCCACAAAATACTGGATATAAAAGAAAGCAGGTATCAGCATTTAGGCAATTCTGGAATTGAATTACTATGGGCTCTGTCTTTAGGTAATCAGCCTGGCTCAATGTTCAGTGAGGCATAGGACAACATAGCATCAGATCAGGACAGAGTCTTCACCACAGACTGTCAGGTTTTATTAGAGGTCAGAAGTTTTTTCCTATAGGAGCAACTGGATGCTGGACACAAGTGAGCATTAGCTTCAAAACTTACAGGGCATTTCCCTCATGCTCAAACCAAATGAGAATGCAGCCTTGCCTGCACAGAGAACAGAAGCACAGTGTTCTAGGAGACACTTCCACATGATATGAGGATATTAAAGACAAAGAATAAAGATACTGTATTGCACTAAACATGCAGATTCCATCCACATTGGGTTCTTGGAAACAGGGGAGCATTTCACTTTGTCCAGTATGTGCAACACAGAAGAGTAAAGAGCCCAGTGTGTATTCTCCAGGTTGGTCACTTTTCCAGCTGTTGATCTTGCACTTGGTCCACCTTCAGTCTAGGGAAGGAACTCTTGCAAAAGAAGCCAAACCCGTCAAGAAAGCATGCACATGTATGAAAGCATCAAGCACACACTGGAACCCACTCACATGGAGCCAGGATAGATACTGGTGTGTTTCCCCAGCACAGGTACTGCCCTACAGGTATTAGTCATTTTCTAGGAGATGCCACTGTCAAGACTGGGCTCAACTATTCCCTGTGATACCTATAGGGGAAAGAGTACGACATCCTTCTCTCAGACAGGAGAAACACAAAAAATCAAAGTTCCAGATTTTAGACAAACAGCTGGATTTTAACTCAAGCAGAGCCTCCTCTGATTCACTTTAGTTCAAGAATGCTAAATCATGGTCCAACATCTCATTTAAAGGCACAGGTAAATTAAGAAAAGCAGAGAACCCAGGCATGCAGGTCCTCAGAGAGTTGTCAGGACCTCCCCCCTCCCAAATCAACTGGCTTATAGCTGCAAGGAGAACTGAGCTGGTATAGAGTTCTATAAAGAGAGGAGAGGCCACCACTGAGATCAGCTACACTGCACTGCAGCTTCCCCTCAAGGAGATGCTTGTTTCCGAGCAGAGAAGAGGATTTTAAGCAATGCTTTAAAATAAAAGTACTTACGTTCCTTCTTCTCTCAGAAGAGCCAAGAACTTTTTCACCCGGTACTCAGGATCCATCTAAACATCAAACAAAACAGATCTCCATTAAAGTGATGCAATCTTACAGTAGGAAAATGAAGCCACAAAGACAGCTGGAGATGCGTGTTTGCTTTGCCCATACATTGGCCTAGCCAGAGATCAGCCTGACTAAGTATGTTCTCATACATCCTCTGTCTTCCTTACCTCCTGTACAGCTCCAGTAGCACAGGAGAGGAGCTGCATGTGGTGGGTTAGCACATAAGGAAAGCTGAATCCCTGCGCAAGGCTTCCAGAACCAGCAGTACTAGCATGAGGTTTTGCTCCATCCACCAGTAACATCCCCTAAAGATCAGTCCTGCCTCTCCCCAGTGTTCTGTTTATAAAACCCCAACAAAACAACAAGTTTACCTGTCTGCACAGTTTAGGGCAGCATGAAGAGCCCCTGTTTACAGCATCATAGGTGTGCAGCCACGGGGCGATGCTGTGAACAAGGCTGGGGTGAGCATTTCTACCCACCTCCAGACTCAGAACTGCCCATGATTTACATAACCTTCGCCTTCAGGTTTGAAAAGAACCAATGCTTAAGGTCAAAGCAGAAAAAGAAAACGTCCTGTGTCAGAAGAAGGAATCCATTGTCAAGACTGAGTGCAATGGACTGCAACAGAGCCAGGCAGTCCCTGAAGGCCTGCACCCTTTAAATACATCTAATACATGTGAGCAATGACTTACTGACTTGCCTGTAGGTATGGAATTAAAAGCCAAGGAAGAAGAGGAAAAAGTAATCTAGATAAATGACTTTATTCCCTGAGGTGACATCCAGTCAGAGCATATCCTTAGTGCTGTGCAAGTTTTAACAGAATTGTGAACAGTGAACGGAGGGATATATGACTTATATGCTGCTAAACTACATGCCTCTTAGCTTATGCTCAGCCTCTCCTAGGAAGATCTAAGGACAGTTCACTCAGCTGCACTAAATCCATTTGATGTGAAAAGCGAGTGTGTGTGAGGGGGGGAAGGACTCCAAAGGGCGCTGGGATGTCAGCGTGGAGGATTAGGGCTGCACGTTACACCCTCTCATTTTTAGCATGCATACACTGTCGAGCACAAGCTTGATGGCTGCTCGCAGGCATGGATGATGGCTGCGGGGGAGGGTTAAGAGCTACATATTTCTACCCTCTGCAATTATTTTCTTTAAAGTGCTGAAAGTGGAAAATCAAGAGAAGAGCAGCTGAACAGTTTGACAGATTTATCTTCTTCAGGGAAAGAGCACATACACCTGCACAGGCACCTTCGTCTTGAAAAGAAAAACAGAAGGATCCTAAGTGATTGCTATCTGCAACCTTAACATGCTGGGTGTAGAGAAGAAATGCCATGAAAGGTAAGTTAATCCAATCCCGACAGTTGCCAGATGCTCTTCCCTGAAGTGCAGCTCTAAACAGCCTATAGGCAACTGTGGGTTTAAAGACCTCTCCATGGACCAAGACCTGGTGATTTCTCTGTTCAGAACATTTCTTCTCACTACAGCTCTTTTCTCAAGTCAGTTCAAAGGCTCCCACCAAACAGGAGTCGGCAGAGAAGTGGGAACCTCTAAGACTGCTCCATTTACCCCAGTCCTTTCTGGACCAGAACCATTCTTACTTGTAATGACATTTCTATCAGCATCAGCAGCTTCTTGATACCGATCCAAACAGGCTTTCCTTTGACATTCTGTGCAATAGTGCTGCGTTCCTTGTCTTTGAAGTTACCCAGGAGCTGGGAGGGGGGAATAAAACACAATAACACAAATAATCAACAAGAGGAGATTGTCAATAGGAATAACGCATCCTACCTAATGCAGGAAAAAGAGAATGAGAAGCTAGAAAGCATTTTCTAGCTTGGAAGGAAAATTTGTTGCAACATATCTAGACAAAGCAAAACACATTTTATTTGATACTAGTTCTTCTCATAACATCTCTAATCGAACAGACAGCATCTTTCACGATGCATTACAGTTTTTCTCCAGATTAGACTGTAGAAGGAACACAGTGGCTCGAGCCAAAGTGAGTTTTCAAAACAGCTGCCAGAGCATCTGTGTCTTTCAGGCTTTGGTGCTATCATCTGAAGGGGGCCTACAAGGATGCTGGAGAGGGACTCTTCATCAGGGACTGTAGCGATAGGACAAGGGGTGATGGGCTCAAACTGAAACAGGGGAAGTTCAGGTTAGATAAGGAAGAAGCTCTCCCCTGTGAGGGTGCTGAGGCGCTGGCACAGGGTGCCTGAAGAAGTGGTAAATGCTCCATCCCTGGCAGTTCTCCAGGCCAGGTCAGACAGAGCCTTGGGCAACATGGTTTAGTATGGGACGTCCCTGCCCGTGGCAGGGGGGTTGGAAGTGGATGATCTTAAGGTCCTTTCCATCCCAAACCATTCTCTGATACCATTATCATTGAGACAATTCTTTAAGTTGGCATGAAAGATCTGCCTGCAAGTTATTTTAACAGCTTTCAATATTCGCTACCATTTCCACTATGACATAGAATAAGAAGCCATTAAGTGCACGAATTTATAAAGAACCTATAATCTCTTCAGCACCAAACACCTTCATCCAATGCTGTTCCAAGAGCTTGGCACCCCAAGGAACACCAATTTTAAGTGTCCCAGTTATATTCATTACCCACTTCCATGCCCTTGGAATCTTTCAATCCACTCCACAAACTTTTTCCCTAAACCTACTATTCTCTCATTCTCCCTTAATTTAGTGTATGAAAAAGTAATTCAGAGAAACCTTAGAACTGTTAGATTATGACATAATATTAAGTGCAACAGTGTTCCCAAACACAGATCTGCTGCAAAATTACTCATTTCCAACATATTTTGAGCTTGTTTGTCATCATTCAACCTTTTCTTACCTCCAAAGCCTCCATCAGCTGCTCCCCTGTCGCAATGTTGGGCACGTGAATTGTAGTGCTGAAAGCATTCAGCATTTCCATTTCCTGCAGGACATCTTTGCGACTGGTGGTTCCAATGATGAGAAGCTTGCGACCCTGTCCACATAATGGAGTAAGTGTCAAGAAAGGAAAAACAAGAGCGGGACCAGATTTGGGAAGTTTCAGCTACCTACTATGAAAAATGGGCATGTAAAAACACCACTTAAAATAGAACCAATAGGATTAAATCTGTCAGTAACTGAAGTCATCTAGAGAATTCTCTGCCACTGTGCAGACAGTTGCAATGGTTGTAGAGGTCATGTTTGAAGAGCAGAGGTTGCTGTAAGTCTCTAAGAGCTGCCACTGTCAGTGTGCTTGTGTACAAGGAGAGTACCACGTCTGGCAGTCTCTGAGCTCAAACCAACAGCATACACACCAATTCCAAGTTGATCTGAGCAATAACAGGGTTTGTAAATGATACAGCAATGAACAGAAAACAACAACTGCCAGTAACAATCAACTTGCTTGTGAGGTGGGCTGACGCCAACCTGATGAAGTTTAACCTTGCCAAATGCAAGGTCCTACACCTGGGTCGGAGCAATCCCAGGCACAGCTACAGGCTGGGCAGAGAAGAGATTCAGAGCAGTCCTGCAGAGAAGGACGTGGGGGTGTTGGTCGATGAGAAAATGAACATGAGCCAGCTGCAGTGTGCGCTTGCAGCCCAGAAACCAACCGTATCCTGGGCTGCATCAAAAGGAGCGTGACCAGCAGGTCGAGGGAGGTGCTTCTGCCCCTCTACTCTGCTCTGTGAGACCTCACTTGGAGCATTGTGTGCAGTTCTGGTGTCCTCAACATAAAAAGGACATGGAACTGTTGGAACAAGTCCAGAGGAGGCCCCAAGGATGATCAGGGGCTGGAGCACCTCCCATATGAAGACAGGCTGAGAAAGTTGGGGCTGTTCAGCCTGCGGAAGAGAAGGCTGCGTGGAGACCTCATAGCAGCCTTCCAGTATCTGAAAGGAGCCTATAGGGATGCTGGGGAGGGACTCTTCATTAGGGACTGTAGTGATAGGACAAGGGGTAATGGGTTCAAACTTAAACAGGGGAAGTTTAGATTGGAAATGAGGAGGAAATTCTTTACTGTGAGGGTGGTGAGGCACTGGAATGGGTTGCCCAGGGAAGCTGTGAATGCTCCATCCCTGGCGGTGTTCAAGGCTGGGTTGGACATAGCCTTGGGTGACATGGTTTAGTGGTAGGTGTCCCTGCCCATGGCAGGGGAGTTGGAATTGAATGATCTTAAAGTCCTTTCCAACCCTATTCTATGATTCCGATTCTAACTTTTAGTTCATGCTTCAAATGCTATTTCAGAGCTAGTTGCACGTCACTGGTGCAGTGTTCAGACACTTACCAATGCTGGCTGGTGGCTCCATCAAAGGAGCTCTTGGGATTACCAGCTGCGACCAGTCCCCTTTCCAATGCAAGGGACAAGGAGCCCATGGGTTGCCCAGAAGCCTGGCTTCTGTGTCCTCCTCATTTGCTGTACAGAAGTTCAGCTGATGCTCAAAGACAAAGAGTAAAGTTCTAAACTTCAACTTTGTGAAACTCAACTTGGTTTGTTTTTTTTAATAATGATGACCAAATGAACTAAGATCTATCCCCAGAGCAGCCGGAATTCATTGAAGGGCTTTGCATTCCTTTAACAAAGGATGAAAGCCTATTTAAACTTAGCAAGTCTTTGATGAAGATGATGCATCTTCACAGTATTTGTTTCTATTTCCTAAGTGCCATCGTATTCCTCAACAGCTTGTGTTTGAACAGATCCCGCTCCTGCTTTGGGTGACGGTCAATGAACAAGCACCAGAAGTGGTAACAGACTGAAATGCTCACTTCAGGTTTGTTTTTAGCCTAAAATGCTACACAGAGGTGATGCCTAGCAGGTTGGAACCAGAACATGCTGCAGGTTGTGAGCTTCACCCAAAGGCTCTGTCAGGGCAACACTGTGCTGACCCTCCTGTGTATTCATCACTGCCTGCACCTCAGGAGGCACCACACACACCATCTCAGTCACCTCTTTCGAGAGGTGAAACCTGGTAGGCAATTTAATGGGAAAGCAGCCAATTCCCAACCTGATGACAGAAATGCCAGGTTTAGCACTGTGGTGGGAGAGGGAATGCTTTATTCCTAGACAAAACTCACCTACCGGCAGCCCACAGCAAGCCAAAAAAGGTCTGAGTGTCTAAAAATGTCTTTAACCGCCCTGAGAAGGGCATGCACTGCCCGCCTAAATAGAACCATGCTGTAGGCTGCTGCTTCCACTGTGTTCTGCATGCCCACTGCATGGTACTTGTTTCCCTTCTGATCATCAGATCATTGTGTGGCAAGGCCAGGAGAGTATCTTCTCATTTACAAGTCTGAGCTAAATGTGAACAATTCAGTTAAGATCTTGCAGGTAAAGAGGAAAACCCAATGCACTCAGAGTAAGTGAAGAGCATTTGATCCTTACGCCTACAAGGAACTCAGAAAGCTCCCTCAGGTGCTCATTTTCAGCTAAAGCACTTCATAGACCAAGAAAAGCAAATGATGCTCAGCAACAGAAAAGCTTTTTGCCTGCATAAAGACAACATTTCAGTGGTCTTCATCTTTGGGAGGGGGTGGTAAACCAGACTTTAACGCAGGCTTGGAAGCTGTGTGAAATGAGTTCCCCAAGAACCTGACCCATCACCTGCTCGTGAGCCACAAGAGTCTGGTACAAATACCTCTGCTCTGAAGTTACCACCCAAGGACAAGGTTAAAAGGTGCCTTCAAGTTGCCAAGATAAAACGAGGATAACAGCACACGTGAGAGCAGAGCGGATGCATGCTCAAAGTCTCCAGAAGGCAGAGAGGGATTATCAGCAGAGCTGACTGAGACAATTTCATCTTGATTCTGATTTACTTTGCTTTCATAGATGCTCTCTATTTCCTCAACGCATTGTCCTCCATGGCCTTTTGTTCAATTCAATAGCAATACTGATGTACCTGATGTTATATATGCTCTACCTCAGTGAAAAGTGTCAGCCCTGTCAGAATTTCTGCTGCTTTATTCACATTTTAACAAGTCAGGTACATGCTGTTAGGCCCCTTCAAAGAGTTTTCTCGTTATACAGGTAAGGTGCTGGGGTACAAAGGAAGCCAAAGACTCTTGAACAGAACTGAGCCCTCCAAACCAACCCTCCTGCAAGCACAAATCCATGCCATGCCACACCACCAAGTCGGATCTGCTTCACAAGCTATAGCAATTCTTTTAATCTGCTCATTGTTACTGTACGTAACTACAAATCCAGAGCAGCTTGGGTAAGGGGTTGGGATAATGAAGTTTCCCCACGAACTATGAGCATTATAGGGGGAAAAAACACTCGAGTGCAGCCAACAAGGCAGGATGTGTTCCCAAAATACACCTAACAGCATGTATACGGCATCTGGCCAGGCAGCTAAGGCATCAATCAAGGGAATAACAACCTGCAGCCTTGAAGGATGCCACCGCAACTTCCACATGGATGAAGTCCATGCCCGACTGTAACAAAAATGCACTCCAGTTTGGGATTTCACCTGAGACTGAAAGGTCTCACCAGGAAAGGATGCAGGCAGCACAGAAATGGAATGAGTGAGGTGAGTTTTACCTCCTGCAACTTCACGTGTCCATGTATGATCTCATTCCCTGCATTTCCTCCTTTGCTAATGCAGCCCAGATGACACGAACCTCCTCCCAGAAGAGCTGCCTACACTGCGGACTCAGGCAGCAAACTATCTTCTAAACAACTAGCTCAGTTGTAGAAAACCAAACCGCTGACAGCCACATTTAGTCAGATGAATCCCAAACTTGCTGTAAATCAGGCCAGCGGACAATTACTACACACACAAAAATGACTCTCAGTGACTTATTGCCATTTAGGAAAGCCACTGGAATGGGTCATTGTGGCTAGTTCTGTGAAAACACCAGCTCAATGCTAAACCTCACCCCAAATGCAAACACTCATTTTTAGAGTGGGAAAAGAGTAAAACAAGAGTCATTATCCTCAAGGATGAACCCAGGGTGCTCTCAGTAGGCAATCCCAGCCATTTCAAACACCATCTCAAATCCAGCACAGTTGGAGAAATCAGAGGAAAGCACTGGGGATGGTCAGATATATGAAATTACTTCCCAAAATAGATTCATGGTCTATTGGGGGGTAGGGACACATGAATCCATTCCAATATAGATTCATGGTGTATTAGTAGAGGAGATGAGGGGCAAAGCTGCTTTTCAAAAGAAATGCTAGAGAGCACGACATGAAATGATCAGTATCAGTTTTAAATGAACAAAAGGGTGTTTGCTTTCACCACACAGCTCGGCTGAACTCAAGCAAGCACCGCACTAAGACTGGCAAAAGCTTAACAAGGCTCAGAGCAATAGGAAAAGTTAACAGAGGTCAGATCCATCAGCAGCTTTAGATATCTGTGTTAGGACCCATGGTCAGGACCCTGAAGGGTTGAAACCTCCTAAGAACAGATGGCTATGCTGTGAAACACTGTTTAAAACGTTTTCACAGCTCCCCCTTAAAACACTCCGATTCTTTCCCTGCTTTCTGCAAAAGAAGCTATGTGCCTATACTTGCTCCCTTTAAACTTGACCCACTGGAAAACCCGTTTCCTTAAAGCGAGCATCATCTCTGCTGTATCAGTTACTAAAAGAAAATGAACTGTCAGGAGTCCCTTGTACTCTTCAAAGTTTCAGGCAACTTGCTCAGCAAACAAGGGCAAAACCTCCAGAGACAGAAATGTTTTGCCCCGGGCTTCGCCACAAGAGCATGAAAAGCCATCAGGCCGAACTGGAAAAGCTGCCCTCACCCAACCACTCCGCAGTGACACCCACCACAGGACATCACTGGGTTTCTTCTTGCTACTGGGAAATGTACTGCTCATGTCCCCCACTTTGAGAAATACTCACATTTTTGATCCTTAATTTCCACAGCAGCCCTTGCAAAGGCAACGTGCCACATATTGAGCCCACAGGAGAGCGGGGTTCAAGCTGAACTTCCAAAAATCAGGCATAACAAGTAAGCACCAAGTAAGGAGGAACTTGGCTTTTCAATAGCTTAAGATCATTTGGTGTCAGACTCATTACCAGGGCCATTCCAGATGCAGTTCTTCCATCAAAAGGGATGAGATACAGGCACGTCACTGATGTCTGGACTCACCTTGCCCATTTTTAGGCAATAACAGTGCCCCAGTTGGAGCCCAAGGTCCCTCTATGCTGATGGGATACCCAACAGAGGTGCGTGTCTTGCCCCAGTGCCTTCTAGAAGTGGGATAATCCCAGACTTCACCTCCCTGTGGGATTTCACCTGAATAAAGGATATCATCATGCAGAGAGCGTTGGGAACCAAAGATCAAAGGAGAAGTAGTTTTAAACACTCATATTTTCAAGCATTATGAGATTGATTTTTCTACCCCATTATTCACTTCCTAATGGGCACCGTATTATTGTATTGACTACGCAAGACAAACTAGAACACAAAAGAATCACATGGACTCTGCTACAAGCAAATGGAGCCTCATCACGTCAGGGGAGTCTCACATGTCAGCAAACCTAGCCAGCCCTAGGCAAGGGGAGTTGAAGGGAACTCAAGCTGTGCTATAACGAAGTACTGGTGGATACTGAAGCGCCTCTGTGGGTTCACCCACCAGCTCTTCACTCAACTTTGGATCCTATATCTGGTTTTGGGAAATCAACAATTCTTCACCTGTAATGGGACAAAATGTAATTCCCCAGGTTTACAAGTACAAAAGTAACCTCACTGTTGACTAGAGCTCCAATTCACACCAAGTGCCATGGAATCAGGAATGCATCTGGGATTATATCAAACAAGGAGATTATTCCCCCTTTTCTTCCCGTCCAGTGTCCTGGAGAGGAAAGGGGTTGGGGGCCTCTGGGAGCAGTGGAAGGGCATCCACAAGAGTGGTGGAGAGCATCTTGCTAAGCCAGCCATTTCCTAACACTGCACAGATTGTACGTCCAGCTTAGCGCAGGGATGCTGCAATGGTCTTTCACCCTTTGAGCCAATTGTTAGCTTTTCACAGGAACCAGCGGGGAAGCACATGTGAAACCTCTGTGGGGCTGGTGAGTCTCTCCATGCCTTGTGTGACTCTGCATGTAGATGAAGCAGCTTCGGCTTTCGGAGCTGCTGCTGCTTAGTTCTCAGAGAAGTCCTTTTCTCCCGCTTGGCTCCCTGCTGCGACAGCCCTTTTCAGGCTTTCTATCCCCCCCCCCGTGCCCCTCCCCAGTCTCCTCTCCTGCACAACACAGGGAAACCTGATTGAAATAAAGACCCAAGAGAACATGGTTCATTTTCTTCTCTTCAATCCATTTTAGAAAAGAGTTTCAATTGGTTAAAAGAAACGATGCTAAATGAAATGCCATGGGTTTGAGTCGTCTTGCACTGGTGGCAACAGATACCACTATTTATGCATTGCTGAGTGGAGCAAGCAAGCATGGGCTGCGAGCAGGAATTTAAAGCAAACTCAGAGATGTTTCTAGTTTCTTTCAAGTCTAACGTGTTTGCTCTCAAGACTTCTGCAAAGGACAAAAGGAGCCAGGAAGCCCAGAAAACGAGAAGCTTGAAGGATTTGTCCTTCCCACACCATGTTAAAATAACACAGCCTCAATAGGAAGAGGGGAGTCTGGGAGGCAGCTTTCATAAGCCAGTTCAACAGAGACATAAACCTCAATGCATAATTAATAAGATTTCATCCCAGAAATGCTCCTCTTGCACACATAGCCTACAGTAATTGTAGGAAGCTGCTTGCACATTAAGCATACTCCCTGCAAGTGATGTGACAACACTGTGTGAATACATAATCTGGGCCACAGAGATGGGAGCAGCAGAGCTGTGCTGCTGAAATGTGCTTCCCACTCCTTCCTTGCCCGCAGTTTCAACTGCTTCAATGTTCCTGGTTGGAAGCTTTTCAAATCAGCTCTGTATTTCGGGCCCCTCTGACTCGTGGCACAATAAAGAGCCTATCTGATAGCAGTAACAGATATTGTCACCCCAGCACCTTGTCAATGATTTCTCTCAGCACAAGGATATGCCTGGTGTGTCCCAGAACACTCCACTTTTACAAGGAATGAACCTAAACCCATGATCCTAATCCCACTGACATTCATTTTGGTTTGACCTCATGGAGCAGGTTAGTACCACTGATGCTACTCAGGAACATTTAAAGCATGTATCTGCATCTCAAATTACAACAACCCCCTGAAACCAGCCATTAGTTCCAAATAAATTGCTCCCCAAGGGAACTAGTCATCTCAGAGGGAAATTGGAAGGGTGTGGATTAACTGGTGTTATTATCTCCCTTGTGGATTTCTCACTTGAGCTGAAAAACCCGAGAGTCTCCAAGCCCAAATCCAATCCTTTTCACAGTAAACACAGCAGAAAAGGCCTCTTCCTGCATGACACCCCCTCTTCCACACAGTTT
Source organism: Amazona ochrocephala (assembly GCA_039720435.1). Lineage (NCBI taxonomy): Eukaryota > Metazoa > Chordata > Aves > Psittaciformes > Psittacidae > Amazona > Amazona ochrocephala. The sequence continues at coordinate 2,196,127 of CM077897.1, forward strand.
TGCTTTTTTTAATGACAAAAATCCCCACGTCATGGCTATCACAGGAACTCACAAGAAAAAAAACCACTCTGAAGAACCGTATCATCAGAACGGCCAAAGTAGGTCACAGCCCAAAGGGTCCATCTAACCCAATGTCCTGATTTCCACAGTAGCCAATAGTGGCCACTTAGAAAACAAAAAACCACACACACATCATCAATCAAGTGGTGACATTTCCTCAGAAAACACTCTCTCTACCCTCCAACAATTTATGGCTTAAGTCACCATAATATTGGCTGTCAACCCAAAGTCTTCCAGCCTCAAGGGCATTTCAAACATTGCAAAGTACAAATCTCCAGCAACATGCATAAACTTGGCAAGTATCTGAGAGCTTTAAGCCCTGCATCCTGTTTTCTGGGAGACTCAGATGCCAACAAAAGTGCATCTACGCAGCAAAACACATCGAGAGGATGCAATGATAAACTGCAGAATTTAGTATCTTAAGTTTCTTCGACAACTGAACCAAATCGCAGTCTATTTTGCCCTATTGATTTATGAGAACGAACATGCCCTGGTACTGTGGAAATACCCAGCACTAGGTCAATGATTACACGAGAATATGATGATCAAAATTGGTTGTACTGTTGCAGTCTTTCTGACCCAATGTATGTCATAACAGAATCCCAGTTTTACATTAGTGACTTCACGTGTCCTAGAAAGCTCACTGGGAAACATCTTTGCTCTCCCAGGTCGACAGTCATGAGAGGAACTTCAGGGCCTGTGGCAACTGAGTTCAGTTCAAAGTTCTGTATTTGAAAGGGCTTTTCACCAAACTCTCTACTGAAAACAATACGCATACATCACTGTTTCCAGCATCTTAAAAACGACAAAAAATTGAGTTCATCCAGGCTGCGCTTCTCTGCCTTTTCCTGACACCAACCTTCAAGGTTTTCCTGTTGGTATGTTATTTATTCATGTAGATACTTTCACACACAAAGCAGAATTCCAGAGAACAACAGCAAAAATGGGAAACAAGAAAAGAGAAGGGTCCCTGCCTGCCTTTTTCAGTGCAAGCTTCAGAAACGTTATCACCTGTGATGTTCTTCAATTGCATCAAGCCAGAAAGTGCAAATAGAGAGGATCAGCACGAGATGCAAGATCTTAAGCTTTCCTTACCCATTGTAATTAACACCTGATAATTTCAAGTTAAGAACAAATTAAAACCCTGACATCCACAGTCACACATTACTTAGAAATTGATTTCTAAATAAGAAGGGAGCACGTGGCTGAGCCAGGGATTGATTTGGACTAAGCAGTTCCTCAGTTAATCAGCAAGCAGACAGCTTGCACGTTTAAGTTTTACATGGTAAAGGTTAAACTTGTTTCCTTAGTCAGTATTTCTGGGGCTAACTGTGGAAGATTCAGCCTTAAGTAATTAGATAATTGAAGTTGAATCCTTTGAGGTTATCCTAGAAATGTCTCACTGAATGAGCAGCAGCAGGCTAGGATTAACTTGACTGAATCAAGAGACAATAGCACTAATACCACTGGCAGCACAGCAGCTATCAGCAACACACAAAGCTCTCCACTGTCAAAATTATTCCAGGAATAGGGCATCTCGCCCCTCAATTACTTTCTTACCTGAGGGGGGGGCTTCTTTAGCAGCACAAGAAGGGCTTGCAACACCAGATTAGAGAACCGTGGTCCAATTGGGACATAATCTGAAAGGAAAAATGCATTTTAATGCTCACTAAGCAGATGCAGATTTAAGCCATGTCAATGTGTGAGCCAGTTCAATGCTCTCAAAGGAAATGGCTCCTGATCATTCCCAGTTTGCCATATTTCAGCATTCCTGTTCTTCTAACTCACCCAGCAGTCTCTCAATGTCATCCACAACAACGCAGCTGAGTTGGGACTTGTACGCATCATCAAAGATCTAAAAACGAGCAAAATGACCCATTGTTACACCTCAGCACCAAAACTACAACAGTCACGACAGGAGCCGATGACCGGTTTGCAGCCAAACACAATGATATGTAGAGGAATAAAGAATGGAAAAGCCAAGGACCAAGAGACTAGACCTTCATTTAATAGAACACTGCCATGTCAACCAATTCAGAGCTCAGTTTTGCTTTCTTACCCCATACACGAAAAAAGCCAGCTGCCCTGTGTTTCATTGTAAGAATGGACAACATTGAGCACATTTTCTCTGTTTTATGGAGCTGGAACAATACTGGTCATATAAAACTACACAAATCCCCCACAACTGCAATGTAATTATGAAGATTCCTACCTAGGCTGGATATCGGTTACTTTTCCTAAGAGCATACTGCAGGGAGAACAGACCTGGTCAGGCACAGATTGAGCCTCCACATCACCCTTTAGAGCAGCAAACCAGTGTCCTGCAAAGCTTTGGATTTAAACCCTAAGTAGCAGTAAGGACACCAGTGGTGCTGCAGGCCTGCCTCCAGCATCCACTGATTCAAGTGAAGCCCCAAAAGCTCCTTTTTGAATCTCAATTACAAACTGGGCTTCCAGCTATGAGCACATTGCTTCTCTTAGAAACTATCCAATCCTGCAACAAACTGACCTTAGAGCAACGTTTCACTTAAATGCTTCCTTCACTATCATTCAGCTAGAAGAGTTAAGCACTGGCTTGCTTCAGCAAATGAAATCTTCCTTCCCTTCCACCCAGCTACTTGAAATGATTTAAGCTGTACAACTTGTTTGCATTCCCCCAGCTCCCCGAGTTGTTAAAACTCTTAATGCTGCCACCCCCAAACTGCTCTTAGTCTCATTCAGTCAGAATCTATTCTCAGTGCAACCCTAAGCCCTTCCTGCCTTGATCTTTGCAGGCAGAGCTCTAGCTCACTACAGATCAGGCGTTTTGTTCCACTGTCATGACTACCTATCAGACCCAATTTGGACAGACTCCTGAAACTCTCCAAGTCACTTAGTGTCAGTACCACAAAAACATTCACTGAACTTCATAAATAAACACATGCACAGGAATTTAGGACCTGCAGAGAGTAGAAAACACAATCACAAGAATAATTCCTTTTTCTATCCACCAGAGAACATAGAATTGGACTGTAATCAAGCAAAGGAGTAGGGCACATGAGTACCTTCTTCATAGCTTGGCATTTGGCAGTTTCAGAAAACCCAATCATCTTATCAGGAGAACAGATCTTGATAAAGGGAAAGCTGGATTCTTCTGCTATTTTTGCTGCTAAAGCAGTCTTCCCACTGTGGGGGGGGCCTGAAACACAAGACAAATGCCATGAAAAACCAAGGGAGAAAACAGCTTTGGTAAGGCCCAGCATGGATCTCTTCAGTGTGTTTAGACTGTTATTCAGAAGTACCTGCATTCCCAAATGCCCTTGTCTTCTACTTGCAGAAGGAACACGCTAACTCCTAGCACAGTGTAGGACCCCAGATGAAGGAAATGGATGCAGCTGTTTGAGAGCATGCAGACCGATTTGCCACAAAACCAGCACAAAAGAGGATGTTACACATTTTGTAGGACTGGCACCAAAACCACCATGTGCTTGTATTTTGGAGACACTTCTTGAAACAAACGTATGCCTCTTCTAAATATGATTTCTGCAAGTACTGTGGCAAACAGCATGTCAACAGCACAAATGCCAAGTAAATAGTGACAAAGACAGCTTGTTATTTGCCTGAACTCACACCAGACCAATTCAGAGACCTAAGACACATCTTAATCTATATATCCAATACAATTCAGTTTTGGAGAGGCAGAAGGGATTGCATGTCTGTCAGAAGGGATCTGCCTTTCTGTCCAGTTGCAGGATGTAACAGACGACCGCTTGGGCAACTGATGGGAATAGTCTGCAGCATTCACTTGAGGGTTTTGGGGCTGTTTTGGGCTTTTTTGCTTAAATTTACCTTCCAGAAGAACGCTGACCAAAGGAGTGCGGTCACTGTTCTTAGTCTGTTGAACAAGCAGCTCCCCATCATCCAATACCCTCGTTACTGGATCACCCCACTTAATAATACCATTCATGATGTAGCTTGCATAGTCTTCCTGGTTGGTTCCAAACGCCTGTATTAAAGAAGGAACATTTCTTTACTGAGCAATTTTGCATCACATCAGAAAAACAAGAAAACACATCACCAAAGTGACCCGAACCAAGGCTCTGGAAGATGCTTAAGTGAGACAGTCGGTACTGGAAGACCCATTGGCGACACACAACATTCCAGTTCAACAGACTGAGCACAGGGGGAGACCACGCACATGTAGAAACATACTTTTGTGCACCCTCAAAACAAATTCTGATCAGTGCAAGTTGTCAGTGGGTTCTGAATCCACACTCTTTAAAGGCAATTCTCAAAAATGAGGCTTAAACCTCCTGCTACAGACCACAGTGAAGCTGGCATTCATTGACCGAAGTAGCCAAAAATGGAGAGCATACACACAGCAAGAAGAAATTCCAAGCTGCTCTCTTTACTTGTTCTGTTCCTTTTTATGATTCTTGCATGCAACAAATGGTACAAAAGAGCAGAAAGAGGCTCCCTAATTTCATTCTGTCAACACAGGACACAGTACGTCAGCCCATGGTGCATCACTGTCTGTCTGATCCTAGAAGGAAGTTGTTATCTCACATCATTAACTGCACTGGATGACTATTACAGGAGTTACTCATTGCCTACTTACTGGTTTGATGTCATTCTCCAAGGATGCAAAGAAGTCTCCTCTTGTCACACGCAAGCTCTCTGCCTTCTCCATATCCACCTCCACTTTGTTGCTGGCCTAATAAAGGCAATAAAAGACACTGAAGTACAGCAGTACCACACACAAGCCCTTATCAATTTCCATCCATGGATCCAACCCTGTAGTTGGTCTATGTCAATAAGAAAAGTGCTTCTTAACAGGACATCTGTTGGACATGTGCTGAACACCAGTAGAGCCATCATCATCTTCACACAGCCACATCCATACTCCCAGCCTCACAAAGTCATTAAATAGTAGCTGTTCCACTCTACTGGGTGAAAAGCTGAAGTGAAGAGTATGGCCATGACCCTGGAGGGTAGGGAACTAACCATTCCATTTAGAAGTTGTACAGAAAACTCTTCATTATGCTTTCTGGGTGCTGGATTGGAAGCGGATGAAGCCTCCTCCACTGTGTGATTTTTCTCAGAAAGACACAGTTTGGCTTAACCCAAGTCTCAATCTACCCACCCCATCTTTGGCAACTAAGCCAAAAATAAGAATTCTTCACACGCATCTATTTCAGGAGGTTCTCGTTCTCTATTCAAGCCATGTACTTTCCTCTCCACACAAGAAAGTTTTTAAGGGGATTGGTAAATGTTAAGATTTCTTTCTGCTTTGCCTTTATTTGCTTCAGGTCGACCAAAGCCATGAATCTTCCCCAAGGTCGTGCTATCAGTACTACTTGGAATAAATAGGTTGCAGTTAACTCAGCTCACACTGCACTCCTTTCTAAATGAAAACCATCACTTTTTTCCCCTTCTGCCATTCCCAAACCATCCAGCAACATTTAAAAGCTAAAGACTGGAAGCAAATACACAGAGTAGACACAGCACTACCACGACCTTCTCTTGTCAACCATTTCTCAACTAGAGGTACCACCAGGAGGTGACCCAAAGCTGCTCACACTGGAGCCAGAAGAGGTTTTTAATTCTCGAAAACAACTTGAGAGCAGCCTTTAAAGCTGAAAACTTTATTCTGATGTCTGCAGCCTTTCAAGCCAATTGGAGATGTGGTACTGAGTACCACAGCAAATGTTCCACCATAACTAATTGCTCCAGATTCCAAAACAAGTATAATTTCCATTGAAAGTTACATGAGTCTGTAGAACACTACCTGCTGCTACCCAAGAACGCAACGGCCCTACATGATCTGACAGCTCAGGAAGTAGAAACTGGGGATTTCAGGCGGTTTCTTGGAAGCAACCTTTGCCTAAGACCAAGGTGATGGATAAGTAAAATAACTTTAACCCTTCCAGATGTGTCTCAGAGACATCCTCTAAATGTTCCATCCCTGGCAGTGTTCAAGGCCAGGCTGGACAGAATCTTGAGCAACATGGTCTAGTGTGAGGCATCCCTGCCCATGGCAGGGGGGTTGGAACTGGAAGATCTTAAGGTCCTTTCCAACCCTAGCTATTCTATGATTCTGTGATCTACAAGAACAGGGAGTGCACTTGAGCAAGGGAAGGGAAAAAAAGGAATAAAAATAATCACATTATGCTTGTCTTGTAGGGTAGCAAATGCAGCCTCTAGACAGCAACCTCAGGAACCCAGAGTCGCCAGTAACACCGTGCCAAAGAAATAACTAACCAGAGGATGGCTGAAATGAGAGTCCCTTCTCCCAAAAGCACTCACCTAGCAGCAATACAGGATGCCAAACATACCAACCGCGTGGATCTTTAGTACAGGTTGATCACTCTATTACTTTGCAGATGGAAGTGAAGGTACTTGAAACACTATTAATACATTCCTGAAGTTGTATGTACACTTAAAAACCAGGGGGTTGGCGATGGGGGTGTTTGGTGTCTTTCTTTCCTAGCCTCAAATGAGTTAGACACACACACGTACTTTGAGAGATTATCAGAAGTGTTTAAATGATTTAGAACAATAATATCCCTTGATTTTCAGTTTGTGCTCTTGCTTCTGAAAACTAGGTCAGGCCTATGATGGATATTTGAAGTTTTGCAGTACTTGTAGGAGAGAATAAAATACTTTGGTGTATTTCTGGCTTTTTAGTGGATCATCTGCCTGAAGAGAGCTTCAGAACAAACAATCTGATCATCCAAAAATACTACATCCAAGTGTCTGAAAAGAAAACCAAAGCGTGGCCACTTCCCATTTGGAATATACCCACATACATAAAGACGTCAATCACGTACCAACCAAAAGGAGGCGACTGCACTTTTACATAGATGCGTTGCCATTTTCTCTGCTTCCACTGTCACATTCTGGTACAACAGGGAATATATCAAAACACTTATGGTCCCCAAAGCCACACAAAACTCAAGCACTTCAAAAAACAGCAGCTCTAAGTCAAATTCGTTCTTTCAGGACGATGTTTTGCCTGAGAAGGGCTGACTTTAATTCAGAACACAAGAAAATGAGAAACTGTTGGTGTCTGTGGGGTTTTGCTACAGAAAATGGTAAGTTTTCAAGCATTATGGCTACACAATTAAAATGAGAAGCCACTTTTCCTTTAGAGAATGCTCCCGAGAGACAGAAATGTCTAAGTAACCAAATGATTTTTCTCACTTGAATAAAAGCATGATGTGTAGACCAGTTCTGCGGAATTGCTGTCAAAGGCTTTTCTCTGCAGTAACCCCAGTTCTTGGCCACCAGAGCAAAGGGGCTGTGCCCTTCAGCCGCCTTCTTCACGAACTAATCATCTCATATTTCAACACCATCAAATACTCTGGTTTGCGTTTGGATTAATATAACCTGACATTCCATGGTCCTTAACTGCTTTCTAGTCAAAGACACACTGACCTCAGATAATCAGCAAGCAGGGTGAAGCAAGGCAATGTTCCTCTGGAATGGAAGGAGCTGTGAATATTATAAGTCTCTTATGGATGATCATCAAGTGAATACTCATTTGAAACAGAAGACAGGCTCCAGCAGAGATCTTTCCTATATGACTGGCTGTTCTCACTTCCACCTCTTGACTCCTGGGTCCAATCCATACCACTGAGCTCAAGACTCTACTTTCAGTTTTTATCAAAATACATTGACAATCACCTTCCATCCCCACTGAGCTATGCAAGAGCTTCCTGGAGGTCAAGTAGCTCAATGAAAGGGGCTTAGATGAAAGAGGTAATTCAGAACCACGTAGAAGCACATGTTAGTGTCTGTATGAATTCCCTCCCCTAAGCTAGGCTGAGATACCATTTGGAAGTAAACACCCCAGAAAAGATTCCAACCATAATTATTTTCCCCTTTTCTGCCCCAGTGAGAGACGACAGGACTGACCTTAATGTGTCTGTTCATAGCAGTAGACTGAGCAGCTCGAACTAACCCTTCTAATTCAGCACCGCTGAAGTTTTTAGTCTCCACTGCCAGTTCTGCAATGTCCACATCTTCAGCCAGCAGCTGGTGCTCCCGCATCCGAACCGTGTGGATATGAAGAATCTGAAATCGACCCTTCTCGTCCGGCAAGCCTGAGATTTTAAACACAACACATGTCAATCAGCACCTCAGCACAGCAACTGCAGCAAAGCCCTTCCTGCTCCTCAACAGTCTGGCTTCCAAAGGCTCTTTCTCACCATGAGCAATTCACTCTTACAAGCAGAATATCTGACAGCGCTTTTTGTTTGGGAACATTCAATTACACTAATTGCAGACCCACCTCCCTCGACCTGCTGGCCACACTGTTTTGGATACAGCCCTGGGTACAATTGGCTTTCTGAGCTGCAAGTGCACAGCACTGCTTCATGTCCAATTTTTCAACCCCAGTATCCCAAAACCCTTCTCCACAGAGCTGCCATCAATCCATCCATCTATCCTCCAGGCTGTCCTGATGTTGGGAATTGCCCTGCCACAGAGCCGTCGACTACAACTTTTTGGACATGGCATCCAGCTGATTCCTCACCTAACGCATCATCCATCAAACTCCAATTTCTCCCATTGAGGGGTAATAATGTTGTGGGGAACCTTATCAAAGGCCCTACAGATGTCAAGGTAAATTACATCTGTAGCTCATCATTTATCCACCAACGCTGTTACTCCACTATAGAAGGCCACTGGATTAGTCAGGCACAATCTGCCCTTTGTAAAGCCATGCCTGCAGTCTCTAATCACCTCCCTGTCCTCCACGTGTTTCAGCGTATCTTCCAGGAGGATACTTTATGATCCTACTGGGCCCTGAGGGGAGGCTAACGGGTCAGGAGCTCCTAGAAGGCACCTTATTCTTTTATCAAGTAGATGCAACGTTCCCTTTTCTCCAGTCTGTGTCTGCCTTCCTGCTATGACTTTTCAAATACAGCGGAGAGCAGCTCAGTGACTACATCACTCTGAGATGCATCTTGTTGGGTCCAGTGGTCTGATAATTTCCACTGATCACTATTTGTGCTGAGGGTATGTGAAAAGACATTTTAAAATGCCCATAGTCCCCAGCAGAGGTCAGTCCTTATCATCTCTTCATTTATTCTGATTCCTTGCCTAGTTTTGCCAACTGAAGATGCAGGTACTAAACATGTAATGCTATGGAGGGAGCTGCATGAACTTTAGCACCTCTGCCATCCTGGTTAACTGTTCACATTATGGTAAGTATTTGCTTTACTATTAAGAACATGTGAGCTTATGCATTGCACTATGCCAACTTGCTTACCAATCTCCATTTTCACCTCCAGCCTCCCTGGCCTCAGCAGAGCCTCATCAATCAGGTCAGGTCTGTTGGTCATTCCTAAATTCAAAGTTAAAAACCAAAATAAGCATTATTTGAGCTTACTAAGCAGGTCTCCAACTCTTGAATACAGCCCACAGAGCTAAGGAGATACCCCAAAGAATCCCAAGTAAACAGGCAAAACATCCCCACCTTCAGAAATATAGGAAAAGTCATGTCCTGAAGCACAGTCAATAGGAATCAAGCCTGTACTTGTGACTGTATCTGCAGGGCTGCTGGCACCAGGTCAGCTAGACAACAGAGCTAGAGAAGCCCCAGTTCTTCATACGCCAATACATATCATTCCATGCAAGTTTTCTTAGACTATGAATCACTTGTTATCAAAAGCAAAAGAAGGAAGTTTTTGAAAGCAGCAATATCAGCCAGTTTGAGTGCTATCTCCCTTTAAATCAGCTCCTGATGCTTGGCAAATAGCAAACATTCAGTTTGGATTAGTCCAAACAGATCTAATACCACTAAGGATAACTTAGTTGACCTGCAACAAGGAAAGTATCAGCAGCTTTCAACCAGAACACCATAACATAGAAAAGTAAGCACCAGCATACCAATCACTAGGATGTTATTGAGCTGCTCTACGCCATCAATTTTAGACAGCAACTGGTTTACGACAGTATCATGAACTCCAGTGCTCCCCGCCATGCTTCCTCTCTGCTTGCAGATTGCATCAATCTCATCAAAAATGATGATATGCACACCACTGTTTGCTCCAAGCTAGTGGAGAGAAAAACACGTCAGGAATGCCACATGTCATCACTGAAAGCCATCCAAACAAAACAGTAACTTATCAACAAGCTCAGCCCCACAGGCATAGAACATTGATACCTCTGAGGGCATTTAGTATCACGTTATGTGTGACCCCTTCAAAGAATAACACCTTGCCATCCTCCAAAATGGGATGGTTGGTGGGCTTTGCCCAAACATACGGCTTCACAGCTGACATCCAAGGAAGAGGACTAGACTGAATGGGAAATGCACAAGCCCAAAGCTGGAACACACAGCTCAGACACAGGGTCACAGTACTGAGTGTCTGGGAAAGCCATCCAAAAGGGAGATGGAGAGCGAAGCACGTCTGTGGAAGCAATGCACCCAGGGTGGGAAATATTCCCGGTTTCACTGAAGACAGTAAACAGAGGGCTTGCCAGAGTAGCTTTGTTCTAAACATTTTTAAGGAGCCCATTTGTTCGGTGCCAATCAGGAACAGAACTGCTTATTTCCAGGTTCACTCAAAGGTGACGCAGTTGCAGCTGGTAAGAGAACAGGATACTTTTTGTGACTGTATTATGAAGCTTCTTCCCTTCAAATTCCACCTCTCAAACATCTTTTGTGGCCAGTGGAGACCATATTAACACTGGGTAAATGTGCTGTCCCTGGCAATCTGCCCCAGACACAAGTCATTACAATACCAACCTTTTCGAGACCTTTTTAATCTTGCAACTTGTCATCAAGACCATTCCCTCCAGCCATTATAAAGCCTATTTTAACAGGTGTGTTATTGCAAAGGAAAAGCAGCTCACAGCTTTCAGTTAGACTGCAATAAGTAGAGAGAAGGAGACTGTTTCCATTGGGATGGGTTATCATGCAAAGCTGACTTACTGATTAATAAACCTTCTGCAGAAGAAAATGAAGTTATTTCAAGCCACCGTCAAAACCTGCAGCCTTCTTAGGTGCAAATAAAATTGAGGCATACAATGTCCTTTGTTAATGTCTTCTGAAAAGCCCTCCCTGCATTCAACTGTGACTTGCCTGACATTGTCTTTTCTTTATCGGAAAGATCTACCAACATGAAGTGATCCACAGCAGAAAAATTACCATAGCATACATGAAATAAGTATTTACACCCTTAAACTAAAGATGGGGCTTTTGATGGCCAATTAAAGTAATGGATAAGGAAAAAAAGAACAATTTGGGAAAACCAGAATCTTTATCTCCACTTCCAATTTCAAAGGTCTGTCCTCTCTGGTTTTGAGACACTATCCCATCCATTAGCATCCTGCTGAGGAAAAATAACAACGTATCGGATACAGCACTTTAAGGCTTATAATACACTTATAAGGCTGTAACCCAAAAACTTGAACCGTAAAAGCTTATTTGAAATTCATCCTATGACATGTGCCACCTGAATTTAGTAGCAAAAATCCAACTAGATTATGTATCCCTCACCAAAAAAAATAAGAGAAAAGAAAAAAGAGAGCAAAATTTGTGCAATCCCAATTTTCAGCACTCTTTGAGCAGGTGACACCCCATAATACAAAGTACAGCATGATGGGCCCTACTGTATTACTTGAAAATAACCCTGTATGGAATTGAAACTAACTGTCCATCCTCAGCATAGCTGGCTCAAAAACCAGCTACCTTGTCAGGTTCTGAGCTTGTTTTTCCAATGGCCAGCGTGTCCATCTGCAGAACACTAATATTCCCTGACTTGCAGGGAATAACTATAATCACAAGCTAAGGAGTGACTCAGGCTTTTAATGCAAGCAGTAATTTTCTGATTATAAACCCCTTTTCCGGCCATTCTTTAGGCACATTCATCCTGACCGTGCTATTTATCTATGTTTGCATTACCCTTCTTTGTTCTTCTTCTGCATCAGCAAACAGCTTGCGGATGTTGGCCTCGGACTCGCCCACATATTTATTGAGGATTTCTGGACCATTGACCACCTTTGGTTCTCTGGCATTCAGCATCTTGCCAATCTGTCTCGCCATAAGTGTTTTACCACAGCCTGGAGGTCCATACAAGAGGATGCCTTTCACATGCTTGCAGCCTAGAACAAGAGAGAACATGTTTAGAAAGCAGGCGTATGATGGAAAGAGCAGCATAGGAAAGAGGGAATTGCTGCTTACAGTAGTGCCATTACAGGGATCAGGCTGCAACGTACATTAGACTTAGCTCTAACTCAGTGCCTTTATCAGTGAAATTCAAACACAGAATTGCCAAGCTGGGGCAGAATCATTCCAATGACGTAGCAAGGGCCAGGAAAAACAACCTGTAGAAGAGCACAAATGCTCTTGCTTGCATTAGGTACACAAAGTTAACAGCTAAGGACTGAAAGCCTGAATTATAACTTCTGGTTTGGAATCCAAAGCAATAGAGACCACTTGGTAAACACGTGAATAACTTGTCAGTGCAACAAAACCCAACCCTAGGGATGCTGAGGGGCTGCACACACTTCTTTTATATCAACCATATGCCCTGAACACCAAGCCAAGATGTACTAGCAATTTAGGAAAGGCATGTACTGCACCTGGTTGGTTTCTCTCTTCCAGAGGAAGAAGTGCCTACAAAGGAAGCCTTTCTTCACAGAAGAGTTCCAACTGAGTTTATTTTCATGTATGCAAGGAAAACAAAGCATGAGACCAACAAAGTTACTCAACAGACTGAGATCCCAGTGTAGACATGGACCAAACACATTAATCTGATTCTTGAAAGAGAAAACAAGAAGTATCATCTAATAATGGCCTTTCTACCCCTGTATTGGGCTTTAATGAGTACCCTACAATACACCTAGTTATAATTGCAAGTTCATAGGAGAAATACTGAGAAAACAAAAAGGCCTCTAAGAATCAGTAGAACCATCAGCCCCAAAAGCTTGACCTGTAACCAGAAGACCTAAAACATTCATTTAAGTAACAGGACTTTGAACACTGTGCATGAGCACTGGCATTTAAATCCTCTCCTTGAGGGAAACAGAGGAACCCATCTGAAGATAAAACCCCACCTATTTTGTTTCAAGAAAATTTACCTAAACCTTAGAAATCTCGAGGTATTAACTGTCTGAGGTAAAAAGCAAGACCTTTTTCACGCTGTAGATGACATTCACAATGCATCCATTTTACACCATATTCTTGCAGTCTGACTTTGTTAAGGATACAAACCATCCAAAGTCCTGCAGTGCTTAAGACACACATTAGAAGCAAAGCTGAATAAAGTAGCAGACTGATGGCACAGAGCTCAGCCTTAGAGGAACAGACTTCAGCTTCTACCATCATTAAAAGTTCAGCAAGCTTGGGCACAAGGAGTTATTTGTCACCCACATAGAATGACTTCCCTTCTGGTTTCTGGCTTGTCTCAGCTATGTGGTAAGCTCACCCCACACAAGAGTCCTCACAACTACACAGACCTCACAGCAACCTTCTGCCTTTAAAAGAACAAGTACTTTAATCCTTTATTAACTTACCGATACTCAACTGTGATTGATAGAATCATAGAACAGTTGGGGTTGGAAAGGACCTTAAGATCATCCAGTTCCAACCCCCCTGCCATGGGCAGGGATGCCTCACAGTAGACCATGTTGCCCAAGGCTCTGTCCAATCCAGCCTTGAACACTGCCAGCGATGGAGCATTCACAACTTCCTCGGGCAACCCATTCCAGTGCCTCACCACCCTCACAGTAAAGCATTTCTTCCTCATATCCAATCTAAACTTCCCCTGTTTCCGTTTGAACCCGTTACCCCTTGTCCTATCACTACAGTCCCTAATGAAGAGTCCCTCCCCAGCATCCCTATAGGCCCCCTTCAGATACTGGAAGGCTGCTATGAGATCTCCATGCAGCCTTCTCTTCTCCAGGCTGAACAGCCCCAACTTTCTCAGCCTATCTTCATACGGGAGGTGCTCCAGCCCCTGATCATCCCCGTGGCCTCCTCTGCACTTGTTCCAACAGTTCCATGTCCTTTTTATGTTGAGGACACCAGAACTGCACACAATGCTCCAAGTGAGGTCTCACAGAGCAGAGTAGAGGGGCAGGATCACCTCCCTCGACCTGCTGGTCATGCTCCTCTTGATGCAGCCCAGGATACGGTTGGCTTTCTGGGCTGCAAGCGCACACTGCAGCTGGCTCATGCTCATTTTCTCATCATTTCATTTACTCCTGAATATTATAGCAATAAAGAATTAACTTCAATCTAAACAACTGCTCAACACAAAACAGTTTCTATTACCCACATGCACTGCTCACTTTCTCTTTCAGGTTGTCCATACACTGGCATGAAGATTCAGGAGAACACTGCTATGAGGACAGTTTGATCCCTACCAAATTCCCACAGAGCACTAGTGCCGCATTGAATAAGCACAGGAATAAAGCTAAAGGATTTTTCAGGGCTTCTCTGTAGATAAATTTACTACAAAAAATAAAATTCAAGAGCTTCAGCTAAGAAGAATTCCTTAGTCAACATTCAGGCATCTGCGAGCCAAGTACATAAACACCACAGACTGTCAGTAAAGATGAATTTCGCACAGGAACGACCGAGGCGTAGATAAATTAAAAGCTCTTCCTGTCAAATCAATGTCACGAAAGGTATTGTTAACGTGTTTCGTGAAGGAACATGATCACCTCTGTAGCCAAACAGCACAAAGCAGGATTTCGATGATGAGTGATGCTCTGAAGGGAAATCCCAAGCAAACTGATGCTCAGACGGCTCCGCTGTGCTCAACCAGAGAGGCTATCAAAAGGCTACTGGCAAGTCAGGGCACATGTATGCAAACAGGCCTGGGAGCATCCAGAGAGAGGCAGGGAAATTGTGCTGTGGAGGATCATTTTTCTCTAGTATGCTTTCAAAGAAGAAACACAAAGAACAGTCTGGTCCTACTTCTTTTTGTCCCAGCTCTCCTGCAATCCACAGTCTCTCTTCTAGAAGGAGGCACAACCTAGTTACAGCCACTAGAAGCTTCTCTTCCACAGCCCAAAAACTTGAGCTTCTTGAAAAGCTCCAATATTCCCTTCCTCTACCTGAGCTAACACAGCTTTAGCAAAGGGCTACGCTGTCTCGCGTCCCACATTGGGAGCATATAGAAAGCAAAAGGCAAAGCAGCAACTCCAGCAGGAGCACCCTGGCCTTGGGTTAAACTTGCTTAGAAAGCCTCTTGGGATTTTCACCCTCTTCCCATTCAAATTTGCTTATCATGAGAAAGCATCATCTCCTACCTAATAAAGGACAGAAGCTGGGGGAGGAAGAAAAAGAAAGAAGGCTGGTCAAAGGCTGGCTACTGCTTCAGCTGCCCGCCCAAGCCCTCAGCTGTACTCTAATGCCATTTGCTACTCACCCCTCCAGAGCACAGATACCAGCTCTGGGGCACAGAAGGTACCCAGAGACAACTGAATACAGCCACCAAGCCATACCCAGACAACCTCAGCCAATGCTGGGTATTTCACGCTCAGGCGTTAGTTCCCCCACATCTGAACATCAAGGACATTACTGACCATCCGCTTCATGACTTGGTTGCCACTGAATGAGCAACATTGAGAGCTGGGTCTCAGTCGAGTGGAAGAACATTTCTGAAACTAAAGCAATTAGTTCCTCTCCCAATAAAACTGCCACTAGCCATCACAGCAGAGATTTCCCTGCAGAGTTACGTTCACCTGCCTAAAGAAGTTCTAAACACAAGCAGGACTTTACTAAAATAGGCAGGTGATGACAAACTACAAATGTGATGTCTCAGATCCCAGCGGGATCCTGGGCACCACAAAGGAATTCTGATTAAGTTTATCTCCCCTTTGCTGCTTTCACCAATGCAGCCCAAATGTCAATACTATTATGAGACTCGTCTAAACCCAAATGATTAGCAGTGCAGACATCTCTAATTCCTTCAGCTTACCTTTATGCCTCCAAATCAAAGGTCATTCCTGTAACACGACACTTAATGATGAAATTTAATGACATACCCTTAGAGGCTGAATAAATGTGCTAACAGGAACTAAAATATACCAACATGGGAAACATTCTGCACAAAACATTAGGGAAAAAACATAAAACCTGGTAAGAACGGGGAAGTTACTTCTGTTACCAAGAGAAGACAAATGCTATTTTGAACCATAACGTCACTTACCCAAAGACAAGATCAAGTGTATTTGTTCAGCTCCCACTAGTCACTTCTTTTGAGAGATCAGAAGAATGCTTTAGTATAACAGGGATTTTCTCCTTGGGAGTGCAATTCCCCTTTTAATTAAAATCAAAGCATTCTGGTGTGATTGTATCATTGAGATGAACCTATTGGGGAAACTGCAGGGATGTGAAGCACCGACCCTGCATACATCAGGGAGAGATGCTTATCTCTGCACCTTCATCTTCAAGCAGGTTTGAGTCAGATCAGGGTTCCCAGACTTCACCTGCCACACAGGCAAAATTTCCCCAAAAATACAGCTGATTGGGATTTTCCCCTCCTCTCATCCTGTAAACCCAGAACTACTCCAGCCAGTTAGTATTTCGGTTGGATTTATGTGCTACCAACAAGTAGCAAGACTCAAGTAACTTGTTTGGGCTTTCAATTCAAAGCTGAGACAGGGCAAAGGCCACACCTAAACCAGAAGGGTTTATCTTAAATGGACTCTCAGTAGCCAGTTTTTTGATCTATCAAATTCTTTCTCACTGCAAAGAGAAGACAACCAAGTCAGTAATGTCTTCCTATAGCTTTCTCAGCATACTTGGTTTGGCTGTAAGAAGTTTAATGCACGCATATATAAGGAAATAATAACTAGATTTATGACAATGGCAGGACATTTATCAATTTCTGATGGAATTTGATAAAAATGAAAATAAATCAGCTTCAGAGAAGCTCCCAATGGAATGCCTTCGGCTACACAAACAAAATCAGGACTCGCAGAAAAGGGGATTCTGATAAGAGCATCTACCAAAGAAACCCATCTTTAAAAGAAGTCATCACTGTAGAAGAGTAAATGCCTCTGCCTCTTAATAGAGAAGCTACAAGAATGCAGCTACTTTAAGATGAAGATTATGCAGAGCTGTTGGATGGACTGCTGAACACAGCAGCTAATGTTTACAGGCATTTCCCACCTGGATGCTAATAGCCATAAATCTCACCAGCATTTTTTCCTTTTCAGAATAGAGCTGGATCACTTCTGCTATTTAGAAAGCCAACATGGTGCAATTTGTAAATGCCTTATGGAACACTTACCCACACAGCATTACAGCACAAACAAGTATCAACAAGGTGACTGGGATGTCTCAAGGCCTGGTTTTCCAGCTGGACTAAAACTGTGGTTGCCACGTAGTGATGTTGCCTGCTAACTAACACCACAACTGCAGCCAGATGAAGTAAGAGCAAAAGTCTTCTCAGTACCTGACTACGGCCATCAACACAGAAATTCCTTGCAGCACACTTGGTGTCAAGCCCCCTCCCTTCCTCCCAAGCCTGCCATCTGAGATCTCCACATTTCCACCTTCCTGTGCCAAAAGAGCAGACATCGGCCTTTCCTGGCCATGCAGAGTTTTGAAGTCCTCTCTCCCAGATCTCTCCCACTGGTCTCCTTCCAAGGCTGACAATCTTCAAGCCAATCCACAGCTTTTCTGTTCCAACCATCATGATGACTTCCTTCAAAGTGCTTTCAGTTTTACTGCGTCCTTTCTGATACAAAGGCCAAGACTGCATTCAGCAATTCAATATGTGAAGAGATTACAGATTTACGCAGTGGGCCTAGCAGTCCTCTACAAAGAAAGCGCACACAGAGGTCTTTAGATATGTGGAGGAAGAATTAAGTGACCAGATTCAGCCTCACTGGCCACAGGGAACCATGTGCTTCAGCCTGAGTAGAGCACTTCATTTTATCACCACATCAGGAGGAAGCATTGATACACTTTTCAATTAAGAAAAGCTAACAAAAGAAAATACTAAGTTCAAACTACTCAATGCTTCTTTACACAAATGAAGACTTCATGTGCTATGTGGCGGCTATTATGAAGATCACTGACAAACGGGCAGGAATAGGAAACAGGAGTAGGAAAAGAACAAGAGGCAGCCCTCAAGCATATTACAATGCAGATTACCTGGACAGGAACTTCACCCAAGAGCACTCAGAGCGGGTGAAATCATCTCAAAGTCACTGAGACTTGGACAGGGTGGGGGAGACACTGGGCGGAAGAAAGTGAATGTCATCCCTAATGTTACAAAGGGAAAAGGAAGGGAGACAAGGGCTTGGACTAAATCTTGAGAGATCCCTTTCAATCTCAACTATTTATTGATTGCGTGATCTGGTCTTATCACTAACTTAATTACTGCAAAATTTTGGCACGATATCTCTTCAAGCAGGTAGAAAAAAAAACAAGGATACAAGAAAGAGCCAAAAGGAATTTATTAGATCAGTCTGAGACAACTTCCCTCTAAGAGAGGTTGGGATCTCACACACAGAGGGGTTGAGAACTAGATGATCTTCAGGTCCTTTCCAACCCTAACGATTCTATGATTCTATGACGAAACAAATAAAGCAATAGAGGGAGATTTAGACTTTCATAAAGATACAAATAGGTCTTATAAATCTTCATAAGCAGGTAGGAAAAACACAAAGTTAATGGCAAAAACCCTATAAACTTTAAAGCACAACGAGAAAGGATCCAGCCTGAATTTACTGGTATGCAGTGCTTTTATTAATAGCCTGGAAGATGGAAGAGAATACACCTATGACACCTGCACATTACAAAACCAAGATCTACAAATAAACTGATAGGCAGGATTAAATTCACTTAAAACCAATATAACTTGATGCACAAGTTTCTAAATTGGGGTAGGAATAATCACATGCATGTTGCAAAACTGAAAAATCACCCTCCTGAGGATTATAAAGGGACATACACACTGAGGAACAGGCAAAAGCCACCGACTGAGCTGGAACTGATGAGCACTTCAACTACTGTGCCCTGTTTGGGTCATCACGCTTCTAAGCAGTGAAGAAATGACCAAAGGAACAGAAGCAACAATGACTGGTGATCCAGAGGTTATGAGAATGGTTTAAGAATCTGAGATCTCTGCTTTGAGAATACTGAGGAGAAACACAGACAAGTACATAAAAGCCTTGTCCAAAACCATTAACAGAAATAAGCAACGTATGATGAACTGCTACAAGCCTGAGAACAGACACCTGAAAACTGCTGATGGTGAAGATGCTGGAAGCAGTGCAATAGGCCTCCTTGGGATGCTCTGCCATTTCTGTCACCTCAGTTACAGGTTAGACATGTCTGACGCCCATTCGTTCATTAAAATGATCCTATTCTAAGAATAGACTGCATGAGATCCTTTCCATTATTATTCCTCTCTTTTAATATCCGAGTACTTCAAGAACATTAAAGTATCCATTTTTAAGGCAGCTTAAAAGACAAGCCTCCACCTCGCAGGCAGAATCCAAGGAAGAAAATAATACCTGACTATCTGCTAATGTGAATGTTCATCTGTGTTTTGTTAATACTTCATTTTCATCCAGTGATCTGTACCCAAAGATACAGAGCTCTGAAACCAATTGATCCCAAGAGATCAGAGGACATGTTAAGAGGGCTACGAGGAAATAGAAATCACCTTGGAAAAGTCTGACTTAGCCTACTTAGTGATGGTAACAGGAGAGGGTGGGGAATTTGGGGTCTTTCAGGTTCTAGTTCAGTCTTTTAAAAGAACTGTATCACCAAAGATTTCTATACCTGTTAATAACTGTAACAATATGTACATCCAGAATCTGCTTTTTCAGAGGCCTTGACAACAATTAACGTGCCCCAGGTCAGAAAGATCACTTCCCAGCTGAAACTGCCCTGCAAGCATAAAGTTCCTTCCTTTAAAGCGTCCCTGCTAGGGAGGCCTCAGAGGGCACTTACAAAGAAGAGCCCTTTTTGTTTCAAGACACCTTCCTCAATCCTCGTCCAGATTTATTCATTTCCATTTCTGCTGGGAAAAGCGTGGGTATGGACAAGTAAATTGCCCCTTAGGCAGAAGGGAGCTATGGCAAGGTTTAATGACCAGCTGAAGCTGAGCTAAGGCTTCTTTTCTTGGATAAACCAAAGACTGTAGCATCAGAGTAGCATTTACACCCTTGGATGATACGGTTAACTACTGTTGATTTATATGCTCCAAACCCAGCACATTCCTTGGAAGTCAGATACACCACACACAAATTGTAAGTAATCTTTGCAGGGTCTATAGAGCCTCTATGTAGTTACGGGACAGAAATATTTACTGCATTTGGCATGGGAGTTGCAGTCTTTGAGCACTGGGCAAAACCCAGATCTGGGTGAGCACTAGAGCACCCGACAGCAAGCAAATTCCTTCTTTTCCTTTCCCAATAAATTACATATAAAGGTGAACAGCTGTCACACTGACATTTCAGATCTGAAATATAGTTAAGAGCAAGTTATAACTAAGGCAAAGCAAATGAATGTCAGAAAGCTTTGTTTTTTCACATTTCAGATAAGCTCTTTAGCCCTGGGGTTCACCACAGAGCTGAGAGCTCTGCTGGGAGCCTACCTTCTTACCAGAAAAATGCTGCTTTGTGGAGTATGTGTGTAAACACGCACATGTAAGGGTCTGTGTATTTATATAAATACTATGGCACACCTTTAATTCATTGCCCAGGGTAATCAAAATACAAGTGGTCCTTCAGAGAATCTGTTTCTTCCTGTATTGAGCAACACCGATTAAGAGGAGGAACCATCTGAGCAGCACACGCTGCAAAGCAGCTCCACAACCACCTCCTGCAGTCACCAAAGATTCCACCCTTCTCCAAAGGCACCTGGAGGAGATGTAGGTCCTCCATGGCAAAGGTGGCTGCTGCACATCACTCCCAAGGAGTGCCCAGCTGACTGGTTAATTCAGCTAATGATAATACCAGGGGAATGCAATCATAGCCTGACACGACTGCTTATTGTACTGCCAGATTGCACACAGCCAGGGAAGCTGAACAGGAGAAGCTACCATCAAATCAGAGAATCACAGAATGGTCTGGGTTGGAAGTGACCTTAAAGATCACTGAATTCCAACCCTGTCACAGAAAATGAAAACAAGCTCTAATTATCTCTAATCTACTAACATTTTCTCATCACAGCCCGGTGACATTGATGAGAATTCCCAAAGTGTACATCTTTTACCTTAACATATGGTCACACCTAAGGACTCTGTACTGCAGCCATGAATATATATGACAACTGCTTCAGAAGTAAGACTATTTCAAGTCAGGGATGCTGGTCTTTCCAAAGGCCAGATGTCAGCAGCATTTCTGAACTGAGCACAACAGAATATCTAAGTAGAAGCTTTTCTTTCCACAGCCAATGCCATTTCTCTCATTTCTTCTCTCTGCATAAATATTTAACAAATTTAAGTATTTGATACTGTCAAGCAGAAACAGAGAAGTTCTGACTTGCTCACAGCTGCAAAAACCCAGCGACCCAAGACCAGACCCCAGAAAGCCTTGGCTATCAGATGGGTGCGAAGTGAAAAGGCAGGAGAGAATTGTGCACTAGCTGGACTTGGCCTGCAGGGTTTCTCCAGTGTTTCTCCCTAAGTGTTCAAATCACTAAGAAAAGCCCTAACTCACTTCACAGGGAAGTTTAACATCAATTCCACAAGCACTGGAACCAGCCAGACACAAACAGGACCCATCTTCTGATGAAAATCAGCTTTGAAATCAAAAGCTCGATTAATTCATTTGTGGGGAGAGGGAAGGTGGATCAAGAAATACAAACATACACAGAGGTGATACAGCCACAGGTTCCAAGCTTAAATATGAACCCACAGAGACTATATTCCGAGAACAAGGACCAGCTATAACATCCCCAACCACTTTATGGGACAAAATAAGAAGCCTGCAGCTGTATACTTGCTACATATCAAAACCAGCACCATTTAGCCGCCTGCCAGCACATGTTCACAAAGTCATGGGACTGCCTTTCCTTCCCCCAGCCCTCCCCCCCAAAAAAGTTATACTTAAAACCTGAGCTTTTATTTCACAAACCCCAGGTGTGCCACGGCCTGTGCATCCTCTCCAGCACTTCAAATCTGACCAAGCACAGGTCACACAAGATGCTCTATTTCCTAGGTGAGGAGGACATAGGTTTGCAATGCAACTGGATATACAATCCAGGACAACAGATATTTAATATATAGAGCAGGATCATTAAGACAGAATTTCCCTTGAACTATGTAGACAGCTCAGTAAGTGAGGAATAGGAGCATTCGGTCTCACTGCTACAAATAAATGCAGTATCCAAAAGAATTTCAATTCCAACAGCAAAGCATTCACTTAAACCATGTACCTCATTCATTCAGTGTTGAGTATTCATGTTGTTTCTTTGTCCCCTTCTCTAGCCAAGTAACAAGAATAAGAAGCACATTCAGCAGCAAAAGGGGAAGAACAGGCTTTGTTAGTCTATTAGATCCCGAAGAAACTGCTATGTCACAGCATTATAAGGCTGGTAGTTGATATCCAGACCTTACAAACCAGAAGCAGGCTGTATCCTATAACCCAGCCATACTTCTCTGGATTATACTCACCCATTTGCTCCACAATTTCAGGTGGAAAAACTCGAGAAGCAAAAGCTCGCCGGAAAATATCGGAGAATTCCTTGTCCAGTCCCCCAATGCCCATTTTCTCAAAGTTCCAGTCTGGGTTGATGATAGACTGGCGGTTCTCCTTGGTCTTTGATTTACCTGCAAAACCAAGAAATCATTCCAAACACAGGGCACAGCAGAATACAGCAAACAGAAGTATAAACAGCAAAACAGTTCCACCAGGTCAGACCCACATCCAGCTAACCCGAAGTTTGGTCCTAGCAGATGTTAGCCAGGAGGATGCACTATTACAGGGATGCAAGGGCAATATACCAGAGACTCCTGCTTAGCCAGTCAACTATTTTCCCGGCCTTCCAATTGTCCACTTCGGAGATTTCACAAGCCAGGTGCTGCTCCTATGCATTTAAGGATCCAGGGTAGGTTTCTCTGTCACAAATTCACCTAGGTGCCCTTGGAACCATGTAAACTTGGAACCCAGAGTGCCCTACAGCATCTCACCGTGCCTGCCACTGGCTGCACAACTGCACACCTCCTTTCATGCTTCTGAACCAGCTCCTACCAGCTTCATTTCATGGTTCCCAAGTCCTGTATCTGAAAAGGCAGTAACTAATTCTAGAATGGTTTGGGTTGGAAAGGACCTTAAAGCTCATCCAGTTCCAACCCCTGCCATGGGCAGGGACACCTTTCGCTAGAGCAGCTTGCTCCAAGCCCCATCCAACCTGGCCTTGAACACTGCCAGGGATGGGGCAGCCACAGCTTCTCTGGGCAACCACAATTTCTCTAAGCAGTATCAGCCTTCGCTCTCTTTCAGACTACCTGGGATGATACCAGCTTTGTCCTGTGTCCTCCTCTGTCATGCCTTTTGCAGGAAGAGCAGTCCCCACTTGTTCTTCCTTCCCTATGCAGCAGCTGCTCCACACTTGAATGCCCTTGTTCTCCTTTCAGTCTCCATTTCCACTACATCCTTTGACAGACAGGAACTGCATGCACTGTGCTTTGCTTGTATCTTAAATACAGGTACAAAACTATATTCTGCTTTGCTCATGCCCTTTTATTAATCATGAGTAATAATTCTTAACAACAGGGCTCAGGCTGCTACTGAGCATGGGTCCAGCATCTCCTTGAAACTATCAGACCTGGGATCTTGGCCCAAAACAGCAATCATTTTTGACCGAGGTTAGGAGTGTTTTTCCTCCCACACATCCCTTTATATTTATTTATATTGAATTTCCTCTGCCATCTGATTTCTTAGTCACCAAGATCCATAAGAGCAAGCTTTGTCACCTCATTACTCACTCTCTTTTCCAGTTTATTCAATAATTACAAGGAAAAGCAAAGGCCCCAGCAGAGATTCATGCTGAACTCCACTGGCCCTGCCTATTTACTTCCACCCTTTCATCACTCATCTCCTCATGCCAGGGCCTTCTCTCTTACAGATCTTTGTTCAGATTCTTTTTAAAGAAACTCTGATACAGAATTATGCTGGAAGAGCCTTGCAAAACAAGCGGCCTGAGTCAGCCCTTATGCCTGGGCTTTCTGATTTCCATCATGAGCTCTGGTAAGATCAGGAGGTAGGGCTGACCTTCCCCGTGTAGCATCTTTAGACAGGTATTCACAAGTTAAATTCTTTATTACAGTTTCTATTGATTCCTTCGGGACAGATTTCAGGCTCAAAGATCTGCAGCTCTCTGACCACCACTTTGAAAATGGACATTATCTCCCCTAAAAAGCCAGTGAGGGCAAACTACAACTGTGCATTTTGCTGATTTGTTCCATAATCTCATCTAGAGATAGTTCAGGTTGAGCCAGATCACGATTTAGCACAAGTTAGTCCAGTAAGTACACCAAACCAAAGTTCTGGTTTAGCTGAACTACACTGCTATTAATCTCAGACTGAACACATCTGGAATCAGTATTTCAATTCCAAGTGCAGCAAATCAAACAAGAACATGCCTTTTACTAACAGCTTAGGGACAACTTTGTAGTACACATAACATACAGCACCTATACACAGCATGTGCAGGGCAGCAGTGAGCATTTAATTCACTGATTACTGTGTATTTATTACCTCATTGCTCCACTACAGCTTTTAGATCAGGCCACTGGGCCAGAGATGCTCCTTTTCCCATGGAGCTTAGCCTACACTCCCCCCTTCTGGCTGCATCTGATCACAATGAAGTTCTTGCAGACTGAATTCAAACATCAGCCACTGGTTTTAGAACACATCATTTCATGCTAAGTAGGAGAAATAGAATTGGCTTCCTTTTAATTATTACAATTCTTTTCTATTGAAAAAAAAAAAGAAAAGCCCTTTATTGAAGGCAGCGTTCCACGACACTTGACTTTTATCTCCTCTCTCAGAATTTAATTATTCAGAGCTTTACAATTCTCTAGAGACTAACAAAGCACATTAAGTACCTCTGCCTCAGATCAATGAGAAGATTAAATAAAGTACCAAACTGAAAGAAGTAAATTGAGGCATAAGAAACTCTTGTCTTGTCTGCAGACACCGAAATTGAATCACCAAGAAGGATTCCTATTTCCAATCATTCAGCTCTCCCACAGGACCACTCGTCACACCCATACATGCTAGGAGGAACATCACAGGTCATTACATGACTTTGAATATCAACCAAGTAAAATATGTGGAGCTGTTGGAGCAAGTCCAGAGGAGGTCACGGAGCTGCTGCGAGGGCTGGAGTAGCTCTGCTCTGGAGCCAGGCTGAGAGCTGGACTGGGGCAGCCTGCACAAGAGAAGGCTCCTGAAAGGGGAGACCTTAGAGCAGCTCCAGTACCTGAAGGGGCTGCAGGAAACCTGGAGAGGGGCTTTGGACAAGGGCCTGTAGGGACAGGCCAAGGGGAATGGCTTTAACCTGCCAGAGGGGAAACTGAGATGAGCTCTTAGGCAGAAGCTCTTCCCTGTGAGGGTGCTGAGGCGCTGGCACAGGGTGCCCAGAGAAGCTGTGGCTGCCCCATCCCTGGCAGTGTTCAAAGCCAGGCTGGATGGTGCTTGGAGCAACCTGCTCTAGTGGAAGGTGTCCCTGCCAGTTACCATGCTTAATTACAGTCATCTACAATGCAACCTATGGACTTCAGGGCAGCATCAAAACTCAGCCTCTGCCGCAAGCTCCTGCAGTGCTGGATGAGTTGAATTCTACTTTCCTCAGTGGCTGATACCCTCATATCTTTAATTTCTAGTAACAAAGTATAGTCAAGCAGAGCTGTGTTTTGAAGCCCACTACAAAAATAATCAGCACTGAAACTCAACTGAGTGCTCACTTGAGCTGGCCAGGTTCCCTGAACCCCCACTCCCAGCAACCTTCACCTACCACTTCTTATCTGTGGAAGAGCAGCAGTAAAAGAAGTTTCTTAGCTCATGGATTACAGGAAGAGGGAACAAAACAGGAAATGAAAATGAGCAAAACAAAAAGGAAAAAGAAACCCCAGAGCCATATTACCAGCAAGGGAGGTATTTGCCATTGTAGACTTGGTTACTATCCTCCTTTTCAACACTGATAAGGGGCAGGCAGACAAACAGAGCATTTAGTCCGGCTGGGCAGCCACCAGTCCTTCGGGCCAGCCACCAGGCACACACAAAGCCAACTGCAGGGAAGGGGTACCCACTGCCCACTCTGTGGCCCAGGTCCCCATCGTTGAAGCTGGTGGCTCTATGGGAACAAACCAGATCCCTCACTAGCTCTACACCAGCTTCTAATCGAATGTGTGGAGGACTCTGCAATTACTCCACCATTTGTTTGCTAGTGAAGTCTGTACATGGTTTGCTTCGTTGAGGTTTCAGAAACTGTCTCTTCAGAAAAAGTTCAGGTTTGTTCATAACCTTACTGCACAGACAGTTAAACACCCCATGAACCCACTGCGCTGTGTGAACCCACCAGCTTCTGAAGAGCAGCACTTTCAGAAGTGAAGAAAAGCCAAGCGCCCTTCAGAAGCTGCCCCTTCCCTTGAAGAGATCTCATTAGAGATGGCAATTGCAGAAGTCTTGCACTCACTCTGAAATTTGGGCTACACATCCAAACAAGTCTTCATTTCCTATTTCCCTGCTGGTTTAATTAAACGTAATGAGAGCAGTGCTGGCTTGTTGGTGTCCTGAGAAACAGTGTTCTCAGATGTTTAAAGAGTTAAACTATTTCAACTAGCTGCTGTCTTTTGCTGAATCTACTGGTCCACTGTGCCCTTTTAATCTAGGCCTAGAAGTGCAGGTCAACTTCTCTACACACTCAACTCAGTTTGGTACAGTCGGGACCTCTTAAAGTCACACTCACCATTTCTTCCCCTATCTCTGTCTCTATTTTAGATACCCCATGGTGATACGTGTGGAACTGCTCTAGTATGCAGGTCACTTGTGGAGTTTCATTCTAGGAGGACAGTGACATTTACCAGGCCCCTGCTTAGAAGCATCAGAGTCTGCTGCAGAGGTGGCATTTCCTCAGTGCAGTGGCTTTCAAGAGAATCCTGAACACCTACAAAGTGCTTTCTAAAAGCGTGACATGTTCCCACGGGATCGAATCCAGTCATCTTCCCAACCATTCTGATTCAGGATCTGCTAGTTTAAGCAGATACCTGGGAGACATTTTGAGATGCAGTTTTCAATGGATTTGGTCCACTGATACAACCAGAAAAACAAACTTTGAGGCATTCAAGTCTCTGAGGGCTGAAAAGCAGCAATTTTCCAGCAATATTTACAAGCAATGTTTAGAGTGGCACTTACCAATCAGATTGAGAGAGGAGTTCTCAGCTTTTTCAAAGGCAACTTGACTGTTCCCAAGAACCAAACCAACCTCAATCTGCAAAAGGGAGGGAAACAAACAATTACATTAGATTCTTAGCCTCAATTTCTGATTGCTCCTTACATATCTCCGAGCACATCTCAGAAGGCAAGAAACAGCAGCAAAGGCTCTACTACAAAAGGCACTGGGAAGAATGTGAAATACCAACACCACCTTCTCTAAAATAACATCACTGAGAGCAGAAGCTCCTTGTCTTCTCTGAGGCAAATGGCACAGTCAGATGAAACAGATGTGCAACTTCTCCAAATGCAAGCAACCTAAATTCCTCCTGGTAGCAAGATCTGATCAGTACTTGGATCTCTGCAGTCCCTAGGGAATAAACATGAATTCCTGTAAGCCTACCTTTTGCTTTTTGCTTGCTCCAGACTCTCCTTTGAGAATGCTGGGGTCCATAGCTTCCATGTCCTTTACCACCATGCCAAACAGTTTGTCGTTAAAGCTGAACACAAGCTGTGGAAAGACAAAACAGAAGGGGACTTTCACTCATTCAAAAGCTAAAACCGATTTTGACAAGAGAAAAAAAAAATAAAGGATTTTTGAAGAGAAACAAGCCTGAAGACTAAGTGCATCGCCCAACAAATTCCATGTAGATTTTACCCTGTAAAGATCAAGTGTACTGAGCATGCGCTATTCATGTCTCATACTTAAGAGTAACAGACCAAAAGCAGCAGAAGATGAAGTCAATAGGAAAAACTCAAACAAAAATTCTCTTTCCAAGAGAAGCTTCTCTTTCCCTCCCTTTTCTCCCCAGCTAAATGCTCTCTATCATCTCTTGACATTTCCCTCTTTACATATTGAGGCCAGGCAAGGAGAACAATTTAGCTCAAGCCTTTTGACCTTTCACATTCCGGTTTGACAAGGATCAAACTCAAAATCAGTGCTAGCGTAATGAGACAGAATGAATACTATGAGAAGCAGGGTCCGCACAATTCCTTCCTCTAAGATTACACTTCCCAATGACTTAAGGCCCTGTGAGTTGTGAACTACTATGAGAAGCAGACCTCGATCCACCCTGAGAATATGGCAAACCAGAGGCTATCACAGATGTTCGCAGCGGCAGAAGCCCATATGCTGCAGAGCTGAGAAGGCTCAACTACAGGGACATCAGCTTTCAGAAGTCCCCAGAACCTGCATTTTACTACTGGAGTCCTTAGAGTAGCAATAAATGTCATAATAAAATACACCTGAAAGGTGCTACTGATACTTAAAAAAGGTGTTCGTTTTGCTTATCCAGCTGGCTCGAGCCTTGGGAACCTTCCTCACAAAGACAGATTTCCTTAGACGAGGAAAGGGCAGATTTTAAACTACTCTGCTCATGCTCTCAGTGAAAGCCATGCTGGTTCAATTTCCCACAAAGAAACCATTCCCACAACAAACCATCTCTGCCTATGAGCTGTCCTCTGCAGCACAGAGATGGTACCCATGCATTCTTCAGTATATCACTGTAGCACAAAAGCATGTGCATGTTACTGAAGACCATGTTAGACTTCAAAAGCAAAGGCAACCCCCCACCTGCTGGCCTACAGAGAAGGCTTGGCTGTTGAACTGCTGGATGAACTCAGCAGCCATCTTGTCTGTGTCGTAAGGGTTGGAGTCAATGTTCTTCTTCTGCAGGAAATCGATCTCAATGGTCATTGTGCCAATACACTGCTTAGTCTTGTCAAAAGTGTATAAGGAAACTGTTAAAGAAAGAGGAAACAGCACATTTCAGAATAGGACAGTCCTCCCACAATATATTAAATATTCTCTAAGTTGGGGAGTACACATTCTTCCACACAGAATGAGCACTTAAAAAAACTGAATATATTATTTCTGACCCTTATTCCTCTTATATTCATGTTCCATTATTCAATCAAAAACACAGCAACATATCTCCATTGAAAATCCCTGCATTTCTTTATAAACTCTAACAGACTCCTTTAAAACAGCTCAAACACCACACAAGCTTTGGGAGATGAGGATGACGAAAGCCAATTCACACACGCTATAGTACCACAGTACTCCCAGTATCCACATCTAAGCTGTATGCACATGTCTTCAGAAAGCTTAAATGCAAGCGTTATGAGTAGGCTTGTCAAAAAATCAATGACAAGAGATCATAACTGGCTTTCTGTAGCAACACACTGACCAGCTCTTCTCCAGATGAGTGCAGTAATACAATCTATCAGGCTTCTACAGCCCAGAACAAAGCATCAGTTACCCCTCATCTCTGACAGAGGAAACAGCCCCTAGCCCGGAGGTGCACTTGGGCCTATCCTAACGTGCCCCAGGGTTCCTTCAATAATGCAGAATCAACTGAACAGCCCTTGAAAGGGGACAGAAAGCAAAGTGGCCTGGAAGACATTGCCAACTGCACCTAATCCACATAGGTGACCAGTTACATCAGTCAAAAACAAGAAACCACTTAGGGCTGTTGCTGCAGCAAAAGACAGACAGTGATGCTTCTCCAGAAGGTTAAGGCACATTATAGGAGATCTGCTTTGAATCTGAAGTCTCATTTGATGCAGAAGTCACATCTAAGTGTAAGCAGTAAGAAGTGAATAAGGGAAATTAGTATTTCCTATCAAACCTCTTGGCAGTAAAATGGTTCCAGAATAAACCTGCAGATGCCTGGGAAGATGAGATGTCAAAACAAGCATCCACCATGCTATGATACATGTTTCACTGCAAGTAAGAGAACAGGGAGAGCCTGTCTCTTGCTTATATCTGGTCACATCACAGAACTAAGGAGTCAACTGACTACGAGTAGACATGACATAAAGAACTGAATGCTGGGGGTATCTGGTACAGAGGAGAGCAGTGATGCACCACTGGGGATGCAGAACAGAAAGCAACAGACAGCACTAGCCCCAAAAACCTGTAACATCCTAGAAACAGAGGAGCATGCTGAGGAGGTACCAGTGACCTCCCAGTGTGGAGAATGCAGCTGAAGCAGTCAGCACCCTGCTCCAGATGTGCATCTCTAACTGCAACATGGCACCTGATGAAGCTGAACCACCCCAGGGCAAGACAACGACATCCACCCCAGGCACTCAACCTTTCCACAAAGGCAAACTAACAATATCCACTCACCTGGGAAACCTTTACCATATTATTAGAGGCTCAAGGGGACTCAGCTTCACTGTGCCACTAAGCACTGGACTCCATTTAAAACTGACACTTAAAACATAGTTTTCACATTATTAAGGGAACAAGACAAAATAGAGAGCCCTGGTAAATCACTGCTTTCATGAATACTTCTCCCTACCTGTAGAATAGCTTCACAAATCCTTTACACTCAGCAGGGAGTCACATGACATTTAGTCACTGCATAAAATGACTGCATTATTTTTCTGAATACATGTTCCCACATAGTTGGTAAGTTTATAGCAAGGTCTGGTACGAGTACGAGCACTAAAATGCTCTTAGTATTCAACTAATGGTGCTGAATACTAGTGTTTCCTTCCCCAAATAACTTCAGTACTAGAGAACACTTATCCGTAAGGCAGCTGGCACATTACCGACCAGTAAACAAACAAGGGTGAGAAACAAATAAATGTATGGGTCTCCCCCCTTCATTATAAGTTATTCCTCAGTACAAAAAACAAAGGCTAGCAAAAAGAACTGGCTTCCAAGCAAGATCTGTGAGGCATCTACTTGTATAGAGGGGCAAACAGAGCCATTCTAGACAAAGACATCAGACTTAATATTCGAGATCCATGCCCATGGGCTTGCTGAACCCAAAGGAGCTGGGAAAACAGCCAAGGAGTGAGATTCCCCTACTAGCAAATGTCTGACAAAACCAGTCGAAATAGCCCTTCATGTCTGGAAAACATGGGGAGGCAGAAAGCCTGCAGTCACAAGAGCAACTCCCTTTCACTAACGAAGGCCTCGTATTACCTGAAGGCTGAAGGTCCAATGTTTCCAATTCAATTTCGCTTCAGTACGGAAACAGAGAATTCAGCTTTTACAAAGGCAGGTCACCATCATGCTGCTGACTGACTTACCGTCTATCTCTTGCCCGATGGCGAGTCCAGCCCATTTTCTCTGTCAAAACAAGACAACAACTTCACAAATCCTGACATTTGGTAGAACAAACACCCCCTCAGAGACAGCATGCTTACTCAGAAAAGCAGCTCCTCCATGAGAACCTTAAGAAGCAGCAGAAAAGGGCAGAATGGGATCTTAAAAAAGACCCCCAATTTAAGAGCAAAGTCAAAAACATGGAATCATTTCTATTAATAACGCTATTTTCTGACCTTAGGAATTTATCCAGTTCAACCTTCTTCACATTATTGGTCACCCCTTGTCTCAAAGGCAGAAGATAACATCCTGGATAGGTCTTCTCTCGTTCTGCTCATTTCCTACCAAAGCTCAGGTGCTGATCACACAATAGGTAGCGCAAGAGGCAAGAAAGGCTGTTACATGCTCCATGATCATTTTAAAAGCTTACCTGTACATATTACTTGCAGGAAATGGTTTTAATGTGCTTTAAGGAACAATATTACCTAAAACAACATTTGTTCAGAGAACTCGTAAGAATGAAACCGTTCAAATCCTTAAGGTCCCTTCAAATTCCATGTAAAAGATTTGTGCAGCACAGAACTGCATGTCAAGTGGGAAATGGTTCGATAATTATGTGATACAACAACCTACAAGCTTTACTGTGCCAACAGTTCTGGCTTGCTAATTGCAAAATATGCAGCCCTTCATCTTTTGGGCTCTGCAGTACCCAAACTTTTTCACAGCTTTTGGTTTTTAACCCTAGGAATTAACATTATTATAGAGTAAAGGTGGTCAAGATCTTTACGTGCATAATGAATGCACAACAAACAGACTTTTGGAGATCTCAGAGCCTGTGTATACTATATGACCATCCATGAATACATAAAGTAAGCACACATTTTGTGTAACACTGGTTCCAAGGCTTCAGGAAATCCTGGAAATTAAAGCCCAGCACCAGGAATACTCGAATAAAACATTAGTCTACCAACAGCTGTAACACAACCATAGCCACTTTTAGAGGTAACCAACCTATCC
Source organism: Amazona ochrocephala (assembly GCA_039720435.1). Lineage (NCBI taxonomy): Eukaryota > Metazoa > Chordata > Aves > Psittaciformes > Psittacidae > Amazona > Amazona ochrocephala. Next base: position 2,228,615 of record CM077897.1, read on the forward strand.
CATTCCTTAGCAGAGGAACTCTCCTGGTTCTACAACAACACCTGGAATCTACAAAAATCAACCCTAGACCATGAGTGCATCTACTTTAACCCTGTGACATAAATATCTTCTACTGATATCTGCTTTTCAGTTTGGGCATCACAAATCATAGCTAGACATATGGTCAACATAACATCCTCTTCACCCACTCATCCGGACCAATCTGAGTTTGAACAACATGTCAAAAAACAGAAAGTCCTTTTGGGGCATATGCCAAGACATATGTTGAGGAAAAGAAGCCTTGTGTTTGCAGCATGGACTCAGCTTCTAGACCAGTTACTAGCAGTAACTGCTAAGAAGGCACTAAATCAGTGACCATCATTGTACTTCCGTGTTATGTGACTCACTGCATGAGACAGTTACAAGCTACAAGATTCACTTTTCTATTTAGAAGTGGACAGTATTGATTATTTACTCTAACCATCATTTAATATGCGATAACTTGACTTAATTAAGAAAGGAGACAAGTTAAATCTATTTTACGCATTTCATTGCACTTTTCATCTGAAAATACTAACAATGACTGAACATAGTCAAAAAACTTCCAGCAGATCTTTAGAAGAGCAACACTACAAAAGAAATCCCTTAAAGTCAGAGGAAACCAGAACAATAAAAGTTCACAAGGAACAGAAGCTATTGTTTAGGCTTTTCTTTTGGAAACAGTTTGTTTCTGGTGGGTTTTTAAAAGGTTAAATGACACCTTCTCCAGTATCTTTAGCCCACATGCGCTAAAAGCAGATCAATGTAATACAAGCAAGTTTTCTTCAGTTATAGTAAGAGTCTTCTTGAACTTCTCTGTCAGAAATCAAATTTGCAGCACATATTTAGGCAGACATCTCCCTCCAATTACAACTTATCTTCAATCCTAATCTCAAAAGAGATCTACTCTATAGCAAAGTGGTAAGTCAAACTATACAGTACCTGGGGCAAGCTGAAGGCGATGCTGCCAGGAACAACCGAGGGGTGGGTTCTCAGTGTGAAAATGTATTTGTGGTTGGGAGAAGTCTTCACAACAACATGTCTAGAAGAGAGAACAGTATTTTACTCCACTATATTGGAAGTATATTATATATACACCATATGGTCCCTTCCAACCCAAACTATTCTATGGTGCCATACAGCCAGGAAGACTTTGCATTCATTGAGTTCTTTTGAGAACTCAAAAGAAGCCAGTCAGCTTATTTCTGGTCCAATAAAGGAGAAAACAAAAGCTTTAGACCTATACCATGATGCAGGTCTACACAGCAGTCTTTCACAGGAGTCCATCACCTTCAATGATATAACATGATCTCTAAGCCCAACTGCAAGACATGGTACTAATAACTACTATTTATACTCCCCCCCCCAGTAGCCCTTTACTTCAGGAACTGTCCCATACAAATGCGAGAGACTCTAGCTATGACCACAAAGACTACTGCATCTACAAATCAACATTGGTTTCACATCTCAAGGATCTAACACCAAAGTATCACTATCAGATCACTCAGTAGTCTGGAACTAAACACCTATGTATTAAATTGACAGATCTCCACGCACAGGGGAAGGAGGCAGCCAGGGATTTCATGGTGCCTTGGCAGAGCAGTGATTTGGGGATACATTGCCTTGGAAAAGTGAGAAATAACTCTTGCAGGCCAAACTCTTCCAGAAATAACAGCAGCAAAACAGTATCCCAAACACTTGCATTAGTGTTGCTTTCTGGACTAATTACAAGCAAAACGGTTTTGTGGCTGCCCCATCCCTGGCAGTGTCCAAGGCCAGGGTGGACACAGGGCCTTGGAGCAAGCTGCTCTAGTGGAAGGTGTCCCTGCCCATGGCCGGGGTTGGAGCTGGATGAGCTTTAAGGTCCCTTCCAACCCAAATCATTCTAGGATTCTATGAACATTTTACCCCGGTACAAGCAGCACCTCCCAGCTGTGATTTCAACAATAAACAGATGCAAAGACTATTGAAGGATCTTCACATGCTGCTTAGAAGTTTGGCTGCAGAAAAAATGGAAGGAATTTCTGTACAAAAGAAAGATCACATGGCTGCTGAGGCTGTTCCTCCTGTTTGACAGCAGCCAACAGCCCTTGAACTGAGACAGCATTTGAAGACCAGGAATGCTGTTATAAAAACAAAACAATACAAACAGTCAGCAGCAGACAGAGGAGCAGCCATTGCATGTGTCTGTCTCTCACTCTCAGAATCTAAGCTGTCAGGAAAGAAAGATACTCAAAAGCTGCTTATAGTTATCCTCAGACTATGCCTGATAGCTCTTATCATCTGATAGGCAGACTTCTTTTTGGCATAAGAAAGCTAACCAAAGGAAGATGGGATTTGTGTGCACTGGTAGCAAGGCTGATGGTTGAATCAGGTTTCACCTCATCTTCACATCTGCCTGCACTCTGACTACCCATAGGATAAGTGAAGCCACCAACTCATGTGACGTTCCCCTCTTATCCATAGTCAGAAACTAAAGGCCAGATGAACTATGCCAACAGGCAAGGCCCACGCTCCTGGCCATCCCCCCTCGTTGGCAGTGAATACATTACATGCACATATGCTCCATACATTCCCATTTGCATATGCACAGCAAACCCAGCACCATCCAAAAGCAGATCACTGGCTACATCATGTGTGCATAACAGCTTCAGCCACATGGTGGGAAGGAACATACGGCTCTTTGAGACTAGAGGAAATACGTGGCCTGGATAGCTAAAACCACTAGACAACACCAGCTTTAGCCCAAACAGGCAGGGAAGCTTGCAAACCTCACCAGGAACTGCTACCTCTTAATGGCACAGCAGGATAAGAAAGCATTTTAAACACATCAGAGTGATATATACATCCTCTAGCAGCTGGACTGGTGATTCTTCACCGGTTCTGGCCCTAAATCACCCATTAGATGCCTAAAACCCGAGCTGCAGGGATGGGCACCCTTCGTTCTCCATCTCCTCCTGCCCTAGGCATAAATCCAGAAACCTGTTATAAGTGGTATGGTTCCCTGTAAATCTTACAGAGGCAGAGCAAGACCTTTACTGGTGGTTTGTGGTGATCAGGGAAGTACTGGGGACTAGGAGAAAGCAAGTGTTGCTCCTATCTTCAAGGAGGATGCAAGCCTAGGAGAGTCGTGGAACTACTCCCGTAAGCCAAACGTATTAATGAACAAGAAAGTGACTGGGAATAGCCAGTATGGATTTATGAAGGAAAAAGAGGCCTCACCAGTGTGATAGCTTTCTAGGATGAAATGGTGAGCTTTGAGGATGAAGGGAGAGCCGTGGGTATTGTTTACCTCAATGTTTGCAATGGTTTTTACAATCCCTACAGTCAAGCTGATGAAATACAACTGGGTAAGTGGGCAATGTGGTGGTTTCAAAACCACCTGAACCACTGCGCTCAGAGGGTTGTAATCAGCAGCACCAAACTCAGCTACAGGCATCCATAGGAGCCACAACTACTTAAACTCCCCATTAATGACCAGGATGGAGGGACAGAGTGCAGATGACAAACTTGCTGATTGTGCTTCCATGCAGAGGGACTTTGATATGGTGTAGACATAGGCTAACAAAAATCCCATTCAAGTTCAACACTGGAAAATGCAAAGTCCTCCATCTGGGGAGCAGTAATCCTGTGCACCACTACAGGCTGGGGGGCACCTGGCTGGGAAGTGGCTTTGCAGACAAAGCCTTGGGATCCTGGTGGACAAGTTGAACATGAGTCAGCAACACACCCTTGCAGCAAAGATGGCCAACATCTCTAGCTGCATTAAGAAGAGCACGGCCACCAGGGCAGGGAAGATGATCCTTTTCCAGCTGAATGTTGCTCCAAGGACTGATCCATTTTCAATTGAGCAGTAGATGAAATAGAGAAGCTGTCCAGGAAGCCAGAACTGGACTCAGGAGATTTTCAGCACAGAGTCTATAGGCCTGATCAACACACAGGCACCTGGAAAGCAATGTATCTACACTGCAGAGCATTGGTAAGCACATCTGTAGGCAAAATACAAGTTCCAGCTATGCTACTGGAACACCTCACCAAGAAATAACACCTGATGACCAATAACATCCTATTAGAAGCAGCTCATCAGACAGTACAAATGACCCAGGATTAAAGCTTCTTACAACTGGGATGGATCCTGAGCAGTGCACCGAGTTTGGCTCAAAACACAACAGTGAGTTTAATGTGGATAGATTCAGCATCTCTGCAGGAAGAAACAAACTCCACCACTGTTGGGTTTCACTTCAAAAAAGACAAATGCAAGAAAATGAGGACACTTGGTAAAAATACTGCTGGGTGGGGTAGCCACAAAGATTTGATATAAATTAATCTAACTATACAGAAGCATACTATTCACTGAAACCATTTCCAGCGAACCAGAAAGGCAGCAGAGCCTGACAGCAGGCAAAGAGATGCCAGGAAAGAAGAAAGGAAAGGAAATAAATCAAAAATAAAACAGCTTTCTGAAAAAACCCTCCAGCCAAGTGACAAGATCTGGTCAAACCCTGACAGGTACAACCATGGTTCTCTCCAAGCAGCAGGAGCATTTTCCAACAGGCTGTAAGCAACCTAAGTATTAAGAATGTTCAAAATAAGGAAACAGCAGGAAAAAATGAATGCATTTTCCTACACTGATGTTCACCAGGAAGGAGAGTGGAAAGCCCGGGCAGCAGGGAAATTTCAACCTCAGGAATTGCCTCTGCTTCAAAAGGAACAAAAGGAACAGTGAGTCACCAGCGCCGGGTATCTCCCAATAGCTCGAAGAGATGAAACTGCTGCTCTAATTCATGTGTAAAGCCTTGCCTGAAATTATTAGAACCAAACTGTGGCTGTGATGCCAGTTCTTAAGGAGCACTCCAGACCAGACCCAGGAAACTGCTGGTCAGTTTGCTGAGCAAAGCAACAGAAACTGAAATAGATAAAATGACCCTGTGCGTCCATTAGGCTTTGTATTAGTAAAGAAAGAGCACAGCTTCTGTAAGGGAGAGGACAACTTACATATCTATGCAAAGATGCCAGGAAGCAGTTGAACAGTATGGACAGATATTTCTCTCGTACATGTTTGGAAACCCGTGTTAATTATTCAGCAAGGCTCCTCAGGGCTCTCCAGGTAACTAAACTGGCATGAAATAAGAGGGGTGGTCTTCCCATGTAAAAGGCAGGAATAACAGGTAAGAATAATTAGTCAGTTCTCAACATTACAAATACTGTCATTGAGATAACATGTCCTTGTCTTCCTTCACTGCCTGGGTGTTTTCAGCACTTGCTTCTCTCCAAAATACACTGGGAGTCCTAAAGAAAGTATGTCACAGGAACTTCAGATTGTGCAAGTTATCAAACAGCACTACGCTGATGCATTGCATCCTGTGAACTCATGCGTCACAAAGCAGTGACTCACACTTATTCAACTTTGAAGATGGAGAAAATGAAGCATTAAAAGATCTACAGTACCATCTTGGGGATAAAGGACCTCAATGATCCAAGGTCAAACTCCCAGGTCTACACTGTGAGCCCCAAATGGAAGCGTTACCAAAAAACATTCTGTACAGCCAGTCATGGTTAGGATGCTACAAACCAAATCTGCTGACTGTGTGCACTTTACTGCAGCAGATCCTAGGGATGGTCCTGCTCAGTGTATCTGCAATGCAGCAGAATGACTACATCCCTCAGTAGTAGCTGAATATCGTGATGTTTCTCTGTACTCCAGGCTTATGCTTTACAAAGCAATTTATAGCATCTGCTCACAACCAAACATATGCTGCTTTCTTTATGAGCCCCAATTTCTAGAAACAAGCAGCTCTTGCAGGGAGAATCGGCACAGACAGAACCATGGCCAGCCTGCTCACCAGGCAAGCCTTGGGATGTTGCTTCCTGCTTGCTTCCATGAACATGAATGAGGGTTCTCCGAGCAAAAGGAATGCCGGCAGGTGCTGCAGCTCTGGCAGCTCCAGGATGTTCAGAGTTGAGGAAATTAACATTTGCATAATGCATGAGGTACGGTGCTCAGCGCAGGTATTCCTGTAAGCCAATTACTTTGGAAAAAAACCTACCTAGTATCATCACTTAAAGAGACCAGGACATTACCTGCCCAAGCACATCCTTTTGCCTGCTGCTGACTCTACAAGTGGTGCTCATTTGGATCTTTTAAGGGAGGTGGATTTGTTTTCGTCTGGTATTTTATACTCAAGATGGGCTTGTGAATCCACAGTTAATCACTAAAAGCCTGGGACAGCTCTCCAGGGTAGCAGCACAGCACACTGGCAGCACAAAAAGAGGCAAGCCTTCAAGCACATCCCTTCATCCCCACAGTTCAGAACCACTACATTCCCTAGCCTTAGCAGAATTCACATGGCCCAGGTATTTTATGCTAAGGGCCTAAGTGTATCATTCAGTACCTTTTTGAACTTGTTTTCTGCATTTTGCAAACCCTCCTGCAACTAGTTCATTTTGTCTACAACCCACATATTGAAACCTTTCTGAGAGCCACTGTAGAGCTGTAGAAAGCAAGGAAACTGATTTGAATTGGCTTCTTTTAATACAAAGCACTTCTGTGTGGGCTGAGCTGAAAAAATGAGGTGTTTTCTACTTTTCTCACAGAAGTAAAACCCAGAGTCAGCGTCTATCAGTCACCCCAAAACTGTAATTAAAGAATCCAAACTGTTGTGCCCACACTCTGGCTGCCTTCCCCTTTTGTTCTTGTGCATGAAAACTCTAAAACACAAGACAGAGTTTCTACTAGCTGTTCAGCACTCCAGCATGATGTGAAAGTGAGAAGATGCCCCTAGTAACACAATTAAATGATAAAAGCCTACTTGAAATACTTCAAATATTCCAGCTGTGTAACAGGAACAGCAGCAAAACCAAGACCAAATCGAAAAAAAAAGATCAAGGCCTGAAGTCCTTCATTAAAATACTGATTATAATTAGTTGAGCAGATCCAGATCCCAAGGAAGAAAAGCTTCAGAGGCAAATTTACCACTTCACTATCTTCAGTTCTGAGAAAGAGGCACACTTAAAGCTCTGGTCTCTAAAGACACAGAGGTTTTGTTAATTAACCTCCTGTATTCACCTTCCCAAAGCTGACATTTCATTCCACCCCCACCCAAAGTCCGAAAACAATTCTTTTTTGGTTCAAAGCTGAAAGAGCAACAGTGCACACTTACTGGCCAGACTGGAAGTCCTTCTCATTCACCACCACACAGTTGGTTAATGACAGCTCATCGGTGGGACACCTTGCTGCTTGCATAGACTACAAGAAAGAAAGAGAGGAAAAAGCTGTCAAATACAATTCTGGGTTTCCTTTAATAAGCCAAGCCTCAAAACTTCTGCAAATCAACAAAACAGGTCTCATGAGTGCTGACATGCTCCTGAGAGCACAGTCCACTGGCACTGACAAGCTCCTCTTCCAGGTTTCTCCAAATGTTTCTATGCGTTATGGATATTTGTACCTAAAAGCTCTGCTTTTTGTGAGGATACTGTACCTTGTATTTCCTAGCACACCTATGGAAAATGCTTTCATATTACCTAGGAAAAAGATGGTGGAATAAAGATGTTGCCTTTCTTCTTCCCTGACATTACTCAGAAAAGTGAAATTTGAGCACATCCGTTCTGGATATTCATACTTCAAACAGCACAGTACAAGGGTAGCACTGAGAGTCCACAGGAAGGTTTAATTCTCCCCAAGCAGCTATCCAGCCCCACAGAATCTCTAGAAACCTCCTCAAAAGAAGTATCATGATGAAAATAGTATTTCCTACTCTATAGGAAACATCACAGATCAGTAACAAACAGGAGAAAACTCAGTTCAATAGTCAGCTCCAGCCTATCACTATTCAAATAACTGCTACAAACTTTATGGGGTGTTCTCCCCCTGAAAGCCCAAAAAGCAATCTTATTGCAAGAATATTCACTCATTTTTTCCCCCTCCACTAGTACTCAGGGATCAGCCACTAAAATAATCAAACACTACCACTCTTAGCCCAAGCTACCGCATCCCTACGCTGAGGCAGCACGTAGCATTATAGAAAGAACATGGCAAAGGAACCTCAGCCCATCCTATACCCTGAACCCCATTTGCTTCTACAGAAATATTCCACAAAACAAGAATTTGGGGCTCAAAATGCCTCTAGAAGTGGAGAAAAGGATGGAAAAGGAAAGATGCTTCCACTGTTAGCTATAGACTGAAAGGTTGAACTAGGAGACAAGCTACACTCGACCCCCAGATGTCATTTTTAGAAGCAAAACACAACTACTTTCTTTCTCAGACACAAACCTGCAGACAGTGCAACAGAAACTGTTTGCCAGTGTTAACCTATTGCTAAAAGCAATTCAGAATGGATTTTCTCTTACGAGACCTTTAAATACTAGCAACAAAAGAAACACACTGATCCCAACACATACATCCAGATCATTTCCCAGGAGTTAACATCCTGCTCAACCTTCCTCAGGGCCAGGACAGCAAATTCATCTCCATGTGGCCAGGGTCCAGCCTGCCCTCCAGCCCAAAATTAACATTTTACGTGCGGATGGAATTCCTCTAGAGTACTTGCTCTTTAGAAAAGGACTAATTCATTATTTTGACCGAATAATGCTCAATTGGCCTTGACATATGTGACAACAGAAAAGGATTCCACTTTCAACCTTGAACAGATTTATCTGCCTGAATCTGAAGTGTGATAAGAGACTCAAATATTCTTGTAATAAAGAAATACATGTCTGTCAGTGGGCTTCTGAAACCTACCTCTTCAGACTCCCTATCTTTGGCCACACAAAAAAAAGCATTCACTATTTTACCATTTCTCCTTCCATTTGCAAGGGGATCATTTTGGGCAGGGCATGCCCTGATAAAGCGCATTAAGGAGGATATTTCTGGAGAAAACTGAACACAGAGCTCCAGGATTAAACCTTTTTACAGCACCAGTCCTCAACTGCATTTTTAATCCTTCCTGACAAAGTGTTTCTTGCACGTAAACAGCAAGCGCCTGGTAAAACTGCCACTCTCCCTTGCTACTCCTGTCCCCATTTGGGAATGTGCAAGCTCTGGTTTATGGAAATGCATAAATATAAAGGAATGTATTTCAAATCCAGCACCAAGAGCTCCTTTTGCAAGCTCCACAAGATGACAGACACATAATAAAACCTTGGGTATCAGACAAGTGAAACAACGGTATCAGCACAGACTGCACTAACCAGCCCATGGCCTGGCTCATTCTCCTCCTGGGGTGCTTGGCAGAAGCCCATTTTCCCCTTGGCCATGAGCAACTGTTCAGAGCGCATCTATAACCTGTGCTGTGCTCCCAGCTCTTCAGTACAGTACAGGCCCTCCTCAGGTGCCAACATTTTGTAGAACTTCGATACATTATCAATATACAGAAGTGTTATTAACAGCTCATGCAAGAAAAGGACTCAATGGACACAAGTTTTCATAAGCATCAGTTTGAGGAAATCTGGATGCAAGAGATGATACTTAAAGTAAAGCAGCAGACAGGAAGAAGGCACACACTGTTTTGGTGAATTGCAGGCGCTTCCTCTTACCTCTCCTCACCCCAACGGCCACATCCCCTGCTCACAGGGATTCTTGTCTGTGGAGCAACCGCGCTGTGGCACAAAAGACACAGGCACTGGCCACTCCAAAGTAAGGTTTTCTGGCATAAATGCAGCAGTCCAGAGCTGTGGCACGAGCCACCAGAGCCTAGAGGACTGTCGCGTGCCATGGGTAGTACTGTCAAGGAATAATGTAAGCTCTTGCATTTTTTGGTTTCAGCTTCCCTGCACCCCGTCCCCTCCCTGCCATCCAGCACTATTCCTGCATGCAATTGCACACCACACCTCAGGGAACAGAGGAAGCAAATCCTTAAGAGTAGTTCTAAGAAACCTCCATGTATATTTACACAAGCTAATTTTAAGCTAACTAGTAGGTTACTGCTAGCAACTAGGCAAGGCAACAAAAAGCTCTGCTGTAACAAAGCAGATCTTGCAGCTGACAGCGAATGCCATCTGCTGCAGTTACACTGCTCTCAGTACTAGCTTGAAGGTGACCCACATACACCTTCACAGGTTGCAGTTATACCCAGGTCCACAACATTGGGCTTAAAGTAGCAAAAGAAGTCTTCCCTCCCTCCAGTTATTGTCCTGGTTTATGCAAGGAGAAGACTCCAAGGACAGCACAGTTCCTGGGAGGTGACCTCACATCTGAGACAGTGCATTTGTTCTAAAGCATCCTCAGCTAGAGGCATCCATCACTGGCCCTGTGGCACCCTCTATTAAATCCATGTCTAAGCAGAGCTCTTCTCCAATATTCCTGCTGTTTAATCAAGAGCAAAATGAGACCACATGATTCACTGATAAACCTCATGCAGAAAGACAAATGTGAAGGACCTCACTTTGGATTTATGACAATGCAGTAATGTTGCCTCTACTCCTCTGCTACTGAGCAGGAGCAAATCCAGTGCCAGGAGGCTCAGTGATCATAGAACCATGGAATGGCTTGGGTTGGAAGAGACCTTAAGATCATCCAGTTCCAACCCCCTGCCACGGGGAGGGACACCTTCCATTAGAGCAGTTTGCTCCAAGCCACATCCAACCTGGCCTTGAACACTGCCAGGGATGGGGCAGCCACAGCTTCACTGGGCACCTGTGCCAGTGCCTCAGCACCCCCACAGGGAAGAACTTCTCCCCTTAGATCTATCCTGACCCTCCCCTGGTTTAAACACATTGCCACTGATGTATTTTACCTTTACAGAGTAGAAGTTGCTCAAAAAAAAAACAAACAGTTTCACAAACCATACAGCTTCATAACAGAAACAATCTCCATAACATCTGAACTTTCAGAGACTTACAGTCTCTTGAGTCCAGTTTTCTTCTATAAGAACAGGAAACCCAGTTCTGGCACATCAGGGGAGCTCAGCGACACAGCAATGCCAAGTTATTTGGATATTTTTATACAAGCTTTTTATAAAACACACTTTTTCTCCTTCCAAATTTCACAACAAGCATCCGAAGCAAAAGCAAGGCAGTGTTGGTTTAAAATATGCCTGGGGAAAAAAAATTAATACTCACATTCATTCTATTCATTCTCACTATATTGCTGCATAGTGAGCACATACTACAAAAATACAGTTAATATTTGTGACTTGTTAAGGCTGATGATAGAAGAAGCTGAAGAAAAACATGTTTCCCGTTACCCAGACCCCACAGGATGTAAGTTGGTGGTAGATAACAGAACTGCGCTGCTACCTGTCAGTTGTTACTGAACAGAAGAGCTAACCCATTAAATGCTAAGGCAGAGATGCTCTTCACTGGACAGAGCTGAACTCATTTCATGTATTAATATTACCAGAGAGATTATAAAACAGCCCTAACGCTAAGGCAGGTTTGTTCTGGGCACTGTTCCTATAAGGTCTGTGTAAGACAAATATAGTCAAAGTGTTACATGTTTAAGATTTTCTTTTGTGTAGAAGATATAGACATACACATGCATATATTATGTGCACAGGTACATATACATAAGTTCTGTCATGCAGATGTTGGCAGATAAGCATTAGGAACATGACAAGCCCAGGTGCTAGATGTTCAAGTTTTCTCTGCAGAGCCCAATGCCAGCTGCGTAGACATGGGGATTTCCACTCCAAAAAGCATCCAAGCTTTGCTGTAACAGTTGCTGGGCAATGAAGAACTTGTGCAGGAGTTTTCTTGGGAAGAAAGTTTAATCCCTGTTTACTAGGGAGCGAGCAGATGTGTGGCTGTGGCTGACTCACAGGCGCTCCAAATCAAACGCTCATTCACCACTAGAAGTCTGCAAATAAAATGAAGCTGGAACACTGAAAGGAAGAACTGTGATATTAAAGGAGATCTGAAGACAATCAGGGAAATGAGGTGATTATCTGCAGACCACATGTTATCCAGGAGCATGCTCCTGACGGAACCATTGCCTGATACGGCCTGTATCTAAAGGTCCAGTGGACCAAGCAACACAATCCCTGATGAACACAAAAACATCAGAAGCCTGCTGCACAAAGATGACAAACAGCAGCACTAGCATGCAGAAAGATGAGCTGCAGCAGAGCTGGGGCAGCAGTAGCCTCAGAGGAGACAACAAATCAATCTCTCCTAGCATAGGAAAGCCGGAGGATTATGATGACTTTCTACACACACACATGCACCATGGAACTGAACAACAGAGAGGAAAAACAAGTCTAAAGGACAGTAGAAATTGATGTAAAACCACAGGAAGGCTAACACAGCTACTGACCAGCAGTTAAGAATGGGTTCCTAACCTGTAATAGCCTACAGTAAAGACAAAATCCTAACTCCTTTAGAGGCAGCATTTAGTAATAGTTATGGAAGGACTGACAACGCGCTGCACATACCAGGGACCAGACTCAGCAACCCGAGATGGCCTAAATGCTGTGTTTCTAAAATTAAATAAGTTACCAGTTCACTGAAGGTTTTTCTGGACATCTCGGATAAATACTGAAATAAAGCTTCCAGAGCTCTGCAGCTACAAGAAGAGATCAAACACCTACAATAACAGTAGGCTTGGGCAGACAGACCTCCTTTCCGGATGCACAGTCACTCAGAGTACCCTGCTGCACCCACTGAGCCCTGGGACAAACAGCCCTGGGTGGCTGCTCAGAATCTGCCTTTCCACCAGCTCCATTTGACCTCTAGCTTACTTTGCTGGAACCTTTTATTCTCATCAGAAAGGAGGATTCTCTCTCAATAACAAGCTCCTAAATACCAATTTTTCTCCTCCTCCTGAAAGAGGAACACATTGGGAAAGCTAAAATCTCAGAGTTCACATTCAGATCTTTGTAAAAGCTTTTAAGCAAGCCGACACCGAGACAGCCTCAACACAGCGCCCAGACAAGAAGGATGGATGAGATGCCACCCTCCTTCCCACGCCCTCCACACACGATGCTCCCACTGGGATGAATCACCTCCTTGTGCTCACCCAGCCGGCTGAGGTGGCCCCACGTGAACACACCTGCACCACAACCACGCAGCAGCCAAAACCACCTGAAAATTCCAGAGGAGCTGTGGCTGCCCCATCCCTGGCAGTGTTCAAGGCCATGCTGGACACAGGGGCTTGGAGCAAGCTGCTCTAGTGGAAGGTGTCCCTGCCCGTGACAGGGGTTGGCACTGGATGAGCTTGAAGGTCCCTTCCAACACAAACCAGGCTGGGATTTTATTATCTTAGCAACTACAGGATATTGGTTTTTAGGGTGGTGACTGCTGCTCACCCTTTGGCTGTAACCCAAGTTTACAGTCAAATCAATTCAGCTCTTCCAACAGCAGCTTTGTAACTCCAGCACTGTTTTACCCAGTGCAGTTAGGACAATGCGCACAGCTTTGGGAATTTGGCTGTATTATTGCCAGTATTCTGCAATGTTAGCAGAACCACAATTTAATTCACAGTTCCAAGACTGAAGGGTTTGCCTGATCCAAAAGAGCAGAAGAAACAAGGGTGTTGAAGGAGAACTTCTACAAGCTATGGGTATCATACAGCATCTATAATCTAAACAGGTTGTTCTCCCCAAAGACATGATCCTATTATAAAGAACTTGTGTGGAGGATGAAGTAAAGTAATTTCAGAAGACATAGCTGTACCTGTGCTGCTGTGTCCTATAACCAGGAAGCTGTTTCCTGACAGTTTAGCAAGAACATCAACTCCACCTTCCAATTAAGCATTAATGACCCAGAATATGTGTGTTTGTAATGAACACATCCAGTTTTGGAGTGTCTGTTGCCTCACATTTCTGCCATGAGCCAAGATGATCCACCATTTAATTACAGGGAATTGCTATTTGTTGTGTTTCATCTAAACCTCTTTCTAAAATGCTGAAAAGGAATGAAACATCACAGCCACGTCCAAGGTGTTAGCCTAGGATGGAAGCCGCAGGATTTTGACACATTCACTATGAGAACACCTAATAGATGCAAATTTCTTCCCATTTATTTAGAAAATTACCCAATGGCAACAGAACAAGGTTAAAAATATCCCCTTAAACTTGAAATTTGCCTTGTGAAAGCCTGAGATGCTGCTTTCCCTGCAGATTTGCAGCTCAACCCCGATACTGCTGGGCTGCATGTGGCACCAAACCGCTCCAGGACACTGACCAATGTACCAAACAGTACGCAGCTGTAAGCAGTTTGTGTTTAAGACACAATACCTTCCAAGTATTTCTGTATTTTCTGCAGAAAAAGCATGTGACTTGACCCAACTCTAGGGCATAAATTACTCCAGATTTTTTGACAGAAGGTCATTGCTTTATTGCACCCCAGGAGAGCAGAGAAATGTGTTAAATCTTTTTATGCTGCAAACATCCGACCTTCCTGAACTGAGTATCTGATATGCATACACAGGAGAGAGCAGACCAGGCCAGCAGTGGGGCAAGAGTGCCTCAAGAACAATATACTCAGCCTTGATTTAACAAGCAGCAGTATTACCAGTTAACTCAAATGCAGCATAATGGGATACCGTGTTGAAAGATTTCTGTTAACTGCAGCAGCTGTGCTCCCTGCTTGATTTTTAATGCTCACAGATCTTCTCCAATTCCTGGAGGTCAAAAACCCTACTGAAGACAGCCAATCTGGAAATTTAGTCATAAAATCTACTCTTTGCCACAGAGCTTCCCAAATTTGAGCCAGCATCCTGACAGGTTTGTGAATGACTGCATCATGTAGAGACCAGACTCTGAGCCCATCCTTCCAAATAATACTGCAGTGACCAAGAAGGATACAAGTCTGTTTGTGATGATTTCACAAGACACGTATGCATTTGCAGAAGTGATCTCAGGAACAGAGATTTGGATTTAGTTTTCTCTCATTTCCCCAAAACACTGCTGAACCTATTTCTTCATATTACATATTAGGAAACAAAAAAAAGATAAGTGATGATTGAAGAGCTAAGCTGATTCACACACGTTTCTTTGGTTGCCTGATGACGCCTGTGTCTATGAAGGCTGATTCCATATGTTAGCAGAACCAGACTTAACCCACAACCATAAAATCCAATCCTTATTATTCCAAGTTCGTACCAAACCATCCAACCTAAAACTGTCCTGGGATTGACTGCAAGGAGTACAGGAGAGCACATCCAGTGCAAGTAGTGCAGTGCAAGGAGTACAAGAGAGATGTCCAGCAACGTCTTAAGCACCATGGGCACACCAAGGGGTACAGTCTGCCCTCCACTACCCTTCCCATTACTGCTACACTCTCAATTTCTACAGTTGATTTCAACAGATGTCACAGTACATCTTCTGCTCAAGTCACAGGCTCTTCTGGAGGAGGTGAAGCACAGTTCCCCAAGGTAAACAACATAAGTACCTGAGTGAAACCAGTATCACTTCCAACCCAACACAGATGTGAATCTCTCCTGAGAAGTAAACAGGCAAGTGTCTCCTATCACTGGGCTAATGGCAATACCACCTCACGAGTCCCAAACAGCAAATAAAGAAAAACCCAGGTGTTAAACCATTTGTACCATATAAAACAGCCATTATTTCTAATCACCATGAACTGTTGTATGAGTTGCAGCTATTACAAAACCTTAACTCTCCTTAAAGAAAAACGCCTCAGTCTCTCTGATAGGGAATCATCACCAACATCCAACATACAGCACACAAGAGTGCCTCTGAAGAAAGTCAGACCTCCTGCAGCTTGTGAGACTAAAGTTGCAGCTGCATAGACCTACTCTATTTACTACACCATTTCTCTGTGTAGGTCTCCAATGTGATAAAAGCAGAGACACAGCTTGCTCTGGATCAAGAGCTTGACACTGCTGGAACAAGGCACAGAAATCATCTGGCCTTTGTACGCCCCTTTGAGAACTAATTCCTAATGAGGTTCAATTCAATTAGCTACAGACAGCAACAGTCAACTTCCAGAGGGCCAGTCTTGGTCCAAGGGATCTGGACACAGCCAGACAGCTTCTGGAGCAGATGCTGGCTGATGTCTGAGCAAGACCTAGTGCTCTGTACGCCTAATGATTCCCATGCAGAGAGAGATACAGAATAAACTATTACAGAAACAGCCATTCTTTCTAATCATCATAAACTACTTTTCCTGTAAGCTTCAACCACTGTTACCCACTGGCTCTTCCTTGCGACTGAGCAAACTCAGTTTAATTAAGGGAGCAGAGGAACCCACCTGAAACAGCAGCAAGCAATTGGTGAGAGCTGGACTGTGAATTGTCTATATTATTTAAAATACTACTAGAAGATTGAAGATTGTGCCTCCCTCCTACCTCAGGAAAGCCATTCACTTCTCTGTAAAAGCACGCATACACAAATGCAGTCACATGAGTCTAATAAAAGAGATTAAGCTCCAAATTGCACTGCAGGAGATTGTTCCAGGCTAGAAGTAGTCACAGGAGCTTCCTCTCCCCATTCTCAGGTTCAAGCACCTTTTAAAAATGCTGACAACAGAACAGCATCAGTGTCCCACTATGAGACTCACTTGTTACACCTAGAGATATCACACACCTCCACTCTCCTACCTACTAGTCCTTGTTTATACAGACAAAGATCACAATAGCGCCAATGTCACACGCAAAGCAGATGCTGCTGCCTGCTCACCCTTGTGAGAGCTGTTGCTATCCCACATGCAAGCTGGAGGGAACAGGCAGTTCAGTTGTTAATTCACATTAACAGCATTCCAAACCAAACCTATTAAAAACCCACAGATCTCTCTTGGGTTAACTGAGGGTCAGATGAAAAGGTGCAAGGAAGAAAGCGAGACCACACATCTGAAGCAGGGACAGAAGAAAAGCTCTTTACAAGAGCCAGACCTCAAAACATGTGGGGTTTTTCCTCAATTAATCAGCATTTTCGAGGCAACTCTCTAGCAGATCTGCTCATCTGTGACACCAAATTTCTCAGCACTGCTCTGCACCACACCACTGCACCGTTTGCCCTTGCGTCTACCAGGCAAACCCTAACAGAAAAAAACCCAACGAGAAAACCTATTCCCCAAGATCTCAATCACTGAACTGGTTGGCCAAGACAGAGGGCATCAGCCTGAAGCAGCCATTAATCCAATCTGTGACTTGCCCAAGCTGATAGCAGTAAAGCATTCCAGAGCATATCGCAAAGAGAACAATCTTAACTGCATCTTGCAGCACTTGCAGATGGACACCTGAAAACAAAGGGGATATACAGGGCACTTCAAGGAGTGATTTGGCAGACAAAACCATTCCTTCCCATTTTAAGGCCTTTTTGGCCACTTGCTGATGTTATCTAAGCCATCACCAATAAAGAATTTTTTTTTTTTTTTAATAAATACAGAATAAAACCATTGCACAAGGCAATTTGGACCCACATCCCAACATGGTGCTTGGCTGTGCCCACAGGGCAGAGGAGGCCCCACAAGCCTTCTCCATATCCCACAGCACCAAGGGGTCACCAGGGCCTCAAAGCATCCTTAGGGGACTTCAAAATCCTGCCGCAACCCCCACGGGGATAGGGGACACCTCAGCCTCATGGAGGCCCCTCATGGAATGGCACAGTCCTGCCCCACAACCCACAGCACCAAGGGGTCACCCCACACTCACCTCTAGGGGACTATCTACACGATATCCTTAGAGGATCCTGCCACATAACCCACAGAGAGAAGGGCGACCGCAGCCTCACAGCACCCCTCCGGCACCCTAAAATCCTGCCCTGCTCCCCACAGGGCCTGAAGGACACAGCAGCCTTAGGGAACCCTAAATCCTGAAGGCAAAAGATCACTAAGGCTTCACAGCACTCTTATGGGACCCCATGATGCAGCCCCATACCCCATACAGAAAGGGATCACCCCAGCCTCAGGACGCTCCTGAGGGAGCCCTAGAAGCTCACCCCACAGCACTGAGGGGTTCCAACAGCCTCACAGCACCCCTGGGATACCCTAAAGTCCTCCCCGCATCCCACAGAGCCACTGTAACCTCACAGTAACCTTACAGAACCCTAAA
Source organism: Amazona ochrocephala (assembly GCA_039720435.1). NCBI lineage: Eukaryota > Metazoa > Chordata > Aves > Psittaciformes > Psittacidae > Amazona > Amazona ochrocephala. The sequence continues at coordinate 2,246,580 of CM077897.1, forward strand.
TCCTGACTCACATCCCCGGGGCAGCGCTCACCCTGGCCTCACAGCGCTCCTGAGGGAACCCTACAGCCCTGTCCCAGGCGCCACATCACCAAGAAGACACCTCAAACCTCGCAGCACCCCTGATAGCCCCTACAGAGACCCGGCCCCACAGCACGCTCAGGGCTTCCCCACGCAAGTGGGGGGGGGGGGGGTCACCACAGCCTCACAGCACCCTCAGGGGACCCCACACACCCCCCAGGGCTGAAAGACCACCCCGGCAGGGCAGCAGCCAGAAGCCACCGAACCACCCCGGCGCCCAGGGAGTAGCAGAAGCGGAGGAGGGGGAATAGCGGAGGGGCCAGGCAGGGCGGGACGAGAAGGATCCGTCCCTGTTTCCCCCCACTTACCCGCCCCGCCATCTTGCCGCTGCGCCCGGCCCGCAGCGCCGCCTGACAGCCGCGCCGCAGCGACGGTCCCGCCCCGCGGCCGCCAGGGGGCGGTGCAGAGCAGGCGCAGCCACGCAGCTGGGCGGGTCCCTGAGGGCCGACGTCTCGATACAGCCCTCTCATTGGCCTGGCTGCCGAACGCCAACTGGTAGCGGTGCTGGGATTGGTCGGTTGGGCAGTGCGCGGGGCGGGAGGAGTCGCGGTTCTCCTCAGGGCGGGCGGGCTCTGAGGGGTTGTGGCGGCGTGAGGCGGCCTTGGGGCAGCCCTGCTGCCGGAGAGCCGGCCTCAGGCGAGCCTGGGGGGGCACCGGGCGTTACCCCGGCCTGGGAGCGGGATGGGCCAGGCTTTGGCCCCCAGAGAAGGGGCGTGCAGCGGGATGGGCCCTGCGCTGAGGGGGTTGAGTGGGAACAGGCTTCCAAGCAGAGCCCGGCCAGCAGCGGCAGTGCTGTATGACAGTATGGAGTGACCGCACATCTCTGGGCCCTTGCGTGGAGTCCTAAACAGTGCTGCATGAGCAGGCCTGCAGTGCTGTGTGGAGAAAAGGCTACAGAAGGAAGTGCATCAGCAGAGCAGCTATTTCAGATGGGGTGCTCTGGCCTCTTGCAATAGTACATCCAATGGCTTGCCTTGATTTCTGTTGGTTTCCATTCAACAGCATCTGGCTTATACCAATGGCCTGGGTTTATGCTTTGTGCTACAAATTACAGGTATGTGAGAGCCTGAAAGACACATAATGAGACCTTGCACCTGCCAGTTTGGTCTCAGCACATTTCAGAGGCTGGAGTTAACCTAATACTTTGGTAAAGAAGGTTTGGGGCTTATAAAGCTTGTTGCTAAGCCTTCACCCATGATGTGGCTGTCTTCTGCTCACTGCAGCTGTTGCTTCTATATGGAAGCAGTAAAGCCTGGTCCAGTTCAAGCACTTACAGCAGCCAGACTCTGGATATAGATCCTTATGGGGGCCCACTCCTGTTATTTGGTTACAACACTGCTTCACTCTTAAGAGCACCAGATCATATTGGATAAACTGTCTGATGCTCAGAGTTTTCAGAGCCGTGTTCCCCTGTGTAATGTTCTGCAGGAAAATGAAATTCCAATTATGGTCTTTGGTCCTGACTGAGTGAGAAGGCAGCAAAGACTTGGACTCCAAAGCAGGGTTTGATACTGGCTCCAAAGCTGACCTCAACAGCCTGGAAATCAATTGAGAGAGCAAGCTTTAATGCATTAGCAACCTGTCACATCGGCTTCTGCACAGGGCTTTGGCAACATAATAAAATATTAATACTGACTTTAATTGCTGGTTTGCTGCCTTGAGCAGGTAGCAATGTCAGCTGGAACCCAGGGGAGCGCCAAGTTCACGGGAAACTAGGGAGGCATTTTAACACAGAGGCAAGAGAGGCCGATAGCTCAGCGCATGAGTACAGGACCTGGTAGATAAAGAAATCTGGTCGATAGCTGAATGGGCAGATGTGAAAGGTGCACAAGTTTGGTTTCACACAGTGAGACTGTGTTCTTCCTGCTCGCTCAGCAGCTGAGCAGTTTCTCCATCTGCATCCCCTCCTGGACAGACATCACTGCAAGGGGAAAACATCTCTGAAAAGCCATTGTTAAATATCCAAATAACCCCTTGCCTTTGGGCAGGAAACTGCCAGGTGGTTCTTGCTCAGGGGGGATTTGCTTCCCAACCTTGTATGTGTGAAACTGACTGTGAGAGCCACAGGTGAAAACCTGCATCTGCTGAAACAGTGTTTTCATCATAGAATCCCAGCCTGGTTTGTGTTGGAAGGGGCCTTAAAGCCCATCCAGTTCCAAGCCCCTGCCATGGGCAGGGACACCTTCCACTAGAGCAGCTTGCTCCAAGCACCATCCAACCTGGCCTTGAACACTGCCAGGGATGGGGCAGCCACAGCTTCTCTGGGCACCCTGTGCCAGCGCCTCAGCACCCTCACAGGGAAGAGCTTCTGCCTAAGAGCTCATCTCAATCTCCCCTCTGGCAGGTTAAAGCCATTCCCCTTGGCCTATCCCTACAGGCCCTTGTCCAACGCCAGTCTCCAGAGTTCTTCTTGGCTTCTTTAGGCACTGGAGCTGCTCTAAGATCCAGAAGAACTTCTCCAGAAGTTAACAACTTCTCTTCTATTTCCAGGCTGCAGAAGAGAAGGTTTTCTCTGAGCAGGTCAAGGTGGTGGGCATGAAGGAGTCAGCTGCTACTTCACCTCCACCAGTAGGCTCAGGCTGAATGACACCATGTTGGCGATTCTCACTGCTCTGAACTTGGCAAATCCCTCTGCTCTGTGGCCTTGAAGGAGTCTCCTGCAGAAACAAATACAGGAAATAGGACCTCTGAATTTGCAAGGAAGTGGTTGAGCAGATGGCTGGGGGGGGGGAATGGTCACGCTCCCCCACATTTTACCAGTTCAAAGGGGTGGACAAAACAAAGTTCTCCCAAACCAGTTGCAAGGGTGCCCTGGTTCCCCTTTGGATCTGGAATCAAGAGGGACCCCAGCCCACCCCACTCAGACCTGAACTCCAGCCACCACTTGTTCTCCTGGTGACAGGGCTGCATCCCAAAGAGTTTTGGTCACAAAGCTCAAACCTACAACCAGCCCCAGAGCTCACCCCTGCATCCACTCCTTCCCTGGGACTAGGAATGAGGGGTGAGACTGGGGAAGGAGTTCACTACGGAGCCCACCTGTGGTCTGGAGTGAAACCTCCAGCTCCCAGCAGACACAACATTGCCTGCAGGCCGGTCCCGCACCACGGGTGGGTTTGGGAAGGCAGTGGGGCAGGACCCATGCCTCCACTCTCTCCACTAACCTCCCTGTGAACCCCCTGGGTGGCAGCTGCTGAAAGGAGCAGGGAGGCTGGAGGATAACTGGGAGATGGATCACAATTCCTAACAAACTGTATGCCTCGGCCATGAAGTTACCTGGATCCACCCAAACAGAGGTGGCAGCCAAAATTAAGTCTGTCAATTCCATAAACAGCCTGGGAAGCATCAAGTAAAACATCTCGAGAAGTCAAACCAGTGGTTGGGTTTCAGGGCTTCTGGGTTTTCCTTAGTCCTGTTTTCAGTGCAAACAGCGGTATCCATATTACAAGTATCCAAACCAGCAGCAACAGTGAAAGCACAAAGCAGGGCCGGCAGAGGCGACACTTCCCTGCGGCTCCTCCTTCAGACCGGCAGCTCCGGGGCTCCCCCGCTGCTGACCCCCAGCAGGCCCCGCCGCGCGGTGCGGGGGGGCAGCAGGACCCCGGGCAGGCCTGTCCAGGGCTGGCAGCAGCTGAGGACGGCCCCGGGACTCCTTCGGCTCAGCCCCACGGCCGCCGGGGGTACCGGGACGGAGAAGCCACACGAGGCCCCCGGCTTGGAGCCCGGGGATGTGGCGAGGGCGGGGTATGGGGGAGGCGCTGTCTCCGGGTGACCAAGGCCCCCGCGGCCCCCCATTGGCGGGAGGGACGAGCGAGTTGATTTTTTATTGGCTAGGTGTTTTGGGAGAAGGGCCAATAGGAATAAAGCTCCGGGCTCTCCGCGTAGCAACCGCGTGAAGAACGCAGAGGGTCATGCGGCGCGGGGAGGTGTGAGGGAGCCAAGCGGCTTCTGATTGGTTAAGCCGCTCAGATGTTAGCCAATCCGCTTGGAGGGCGCGGCGCGGCGCGGCGGTTGGCTCTGCGCGAGGCTAACGGCCGCCCGTCGCCTCAGGCGGCCCGCCATGGCCGCGAGTTGCTGGTAGCCGCTGCGGCCGCTGTCCCGGGGGGTCGCCCATGGAGGTGAGGGGCTGCGGAGAGGCTGCGCTGTGCGGCTCTTCCTGTCGGGAACCCAGCGGGCACAGGCGGAGCTGTGCCGGGGGTCGGGCCCCGCGGGGTGCCGGTGTCCCACCGGGGCTGAGGGAGGCTTCACTCGCTGCTCTGCCGCCGTGTGTCTGCCGCTGCGGCCGGGCTCAGGGCCCTCCTCTGTGGGGCAGCCCGGGCCTGCCTGTGGCAAGGGATGCTATGATATAGCTCGAAGTGTCGAGAATGCAATTCCCAGTGGCCTGGAAGACTTCCGTGTGGAAAAAAAAAGAGTGTGAAGGGTTTGTTGTGTTTGGGGTGTCACAAATCCAGACCAACTTACTATGCCTGTGTGTTCCCCCATTCCTTGAGATCGCAAATCATGTAGGTGCCAGGTGTCCTTACTGAACAAGGAGAAATGTGGCACAATTAGTGTAGTTCTGACTTTGCATGTTCACATATGTGTAAAACGTGGCTGAAAACAGCTCTGTGAGTACGTCTGAGTGACTGCGGCGTAGATGAGAGGGAAGATCATTGCTGTAGAGCAGCATTAGATGTAAAGCATGTTTTCATCCTCAGCTGTGGAAGACCATCTTTTTAGGGACAAGTGCTTATTCAGAATACTTTCAGAACACTGGTCCTATGGAACCTTTTCTGGCTTTGTTAAGCATTTTCAATGCACTGCTATGGTAATATTTGAAATATACAAATAACTTCACTTTTTAATTTGGGAGCTAAAGGATATTTTAGCAAGTCAGTTTTATTTTAGCTTTATGTTTTCTTCATGCACCTCACCATGTGAAGAAGGGAAGAAAAGACACCTAGCTTCTGTTCTGGGTTCATTCCTTGCTCCCACTGGCCAGTTGTTTCTGAGCTCTTGAAGGTCGGTGATGGGGAGAGGGGTGGTCATTGGGTGGAAGTTGTTTCTCCCATAGTTGTAGAACAGGACAGATTTCCACTGTAGCTCATGGTATGTGTGGTACAGCACAACTCTAGCTCCTGACGTCTGAAAGTGCACATCCAGGGTGGAATAGGCACAGCAATGGAAGGACAAGAGGTGTCTAGAGATGCACAGAATGGCTCCTCTGCTTTTGCTGGTGAAAGGATGGTAATTCTGCTTCTCTGAGGTGGTTCAGGAGCCTCCCAGCACCTGAACAGTGTGAACAGCTCAGGTGTAAACAGAGGGCAGGTTTCCTTCTAACCTGCACCTTCTGTCTCCAAACCCCAGGTGAATTTCTGTGGTTTGCTGGGTTATTTTAAGGGTAAATATGAAAATATTCCAATGTCGATACGTAGAATAATTCCTTGAAAACTCAGATGGAGCAGAATCCACAGGTAAATGAAAATGTTAAAGAAGTTCTGTTGGTATAAAATCTGCAGCTCTCGGGTCTGCACATAATTATGTCCTTCTACCACTTTTTTTTCTTGTTTCCTATAGCCTAAAGTTGCGTTCAGAGGTGGCAGTCGCTGCTGGAATAGCACTGAAGCTGGTGGGAGGCTGACTGATGTGTTCAGTAGTGTAATGACAGGCTCTGCCTCGCTGTATGGTTGCTACGAATCACAGGTTCCATTGCTTATAAATGAATCCTTTTATATCTGTGTAAGAGTTTGTGTTGCTTGTAAATAAAATGGTCAAAAAAAAATTTCTAATGCAGTTGCTCCACAAAGTAGTATATTTTGTATCTTTAACATTTAACCCTGAAAAAAAACACCATGTTTTTTTTCACTGAAGAGCAGAGAAGGCATGTTGTATTTAAACCAAACAAGCTCCTGTTCACTTAAACTGGGTAGAAAACCTTTCCTCTAGAAAAGTTATTGGCTTTCTGTAATGACTGGGAGGAGGGGGAAGTCTCCTGATTCCTGTCAGTGGTCATCTGCTAGAAACTACTGCAGGCTTTTCAGGCAGGGAATTCTCGCTCCTGTGTGTATATGCGTTGGGCAGCAGGCTCCAGCAGGAGTTACTTGCAGCCTTGTGTCACATTATGTGGCTTGCTTGCTCCTTGTGCTGTGGTTACTCTGAGAGTGAACTCCGCATAGAATGATGAAATGATAATTTGATGTGTTTAATATTAAAATCTACACTTTTATTGTATGTGAAATGCAGAATGAAGAAAACGTAGAGCTACCTCAGACCTACAGTTCTTCCCTTTCCACGTCAGAGTACTCCACACCTGTGGACTCTTCCCTTTTGTATGTGCCGTGGTCGACATATGGAGATGATACTAAGCAGCCTGCTGCTGCTCAGAGTAATGTGAAGTCCAGGTAGTCATCTTTGAGCCAGTGAGAATGTGTGTGTTGATGGAATAGCTGGATTGTTTGGGGGTTTTTTGTTCACTTTAACTTACGAAATATTTGCAATGAAGTCATGGTTTTAATACAATTTGTTTTCAGGATTCAGCCTGAAAAGAATGATTATGGCAGTGAAGCAGATTTATATGGCCTTGTGTCTAACATCTTGGATGAACAAGAGAAATCGCAGCCATATTGTGCTGAGGGGTGAGTGTGTTGCCACGCAGCACTGTTGGCATTCTTCTCCCTAAAAGCTACCCTCACTGATCTCAGTCTGTGTTCTCTTAGTCATCTTTGCATCTGCTCTTGGCAAGTCCTCATGCTCATCAAGGTTTCCCTTTGCTCCTAATCTTCCAATATTTCTCTTGGGATACTTGAAAGCTTTTCTCTAGGTACTCAAATTACATGGTAACTTCTGGCTTTCTGGTATTTACAGAACTTTTTAATTGACGTTTTTTAAGTACGTCCTTCATAAGCATCATGGAAATGCTGTATTCAAATAAATCTCCTGAAATATATGCCTTGACCTACTTATTTTAAATTTTTTTTAGTCAAGATTGAATTCAGATTTTAGGTTTCTTTCTTAATTCATTTCAATTCACAGAAGGAATACACAAAACACAAAATCATACGCTTTGGTGCTTCCCTGAACTGGCAGGAGAGAATAATTCCATGTGTGCAAAATGAATGTTTCTTGATGTTAGTGCTACCTAAGCAATATTTGCATATCTAAATGTGAGGTTTATTATGCCTGCATTCTAACACCAGAAGAAACTATTAGATAGTCACAATTACTTGTCACAGAAGGATTCAGCTCCAGCATCCCTGAGGTACTTAGAGGGCTCACTCTCTTCCTTGAATCTGAGTGTTCTAGGTGTAAGAGGTAAGAAAGGGAACACAGTTCTTAAGGTTCCCAAGCCAGACACCACTCTTCCTTTCTGTCCTCCCAGACAATTCTAATGGTTTCAGTATATGTGCTGAGTTCTGTAGCTGGAGTGAGGGAAAACAGAGTCAGTCTTGCTCAAGAGCTTTACAAATCGCTTTGCTTCTGTTAAGGCTGGATTTCTGTTTCCAGTACTGCCGGGTTTGGCAGTGACTGCAATGACTTCCAGGCACAACTGCATTTTTTCCTTCAGCTGCTTACAGTTTTCCTGGACAGTGATGGATTGTCGTGTGTTAATGATGGTGATTAGGGGAAGGAAAGGAAATGTGCTTATCCTTAATGTACCTGCAGGAAGCAGTGTAAGGCAGCGTAAGCCACAGGCAAGTCTGGAGCAATAAGATGATACAGAAGCATTTTATCCGGGCTGCTAGGACACAGCTTTGAGAGGTTGTAGGTAGTTTGGGAAGTACAATTATCTTGTTGCTTAACCAAGAGTATTTCGGTGGTGACAGATAATAAATCTCTTGACAGGATTTGCTGTAATTTAGTGTGTACACATCACTTGCAGCTCAAAGGCGTCATACATAGCTCCCAAGTTATATGGATGGGTTTAGACAAGGCAGAATCCTTTTTCTCATCTAGTTAAGAGTAACTCTGAAGATGACAGTAGTGGATAGAAGCTGGAGTAAGACATCTTTGAATCAATCGAGAGAAAGTATTTAGGAGAGAATTGGGTTCTTAAGCAGTTGGAAATGGAAGAGGAGCAGCACAGATATGACTAACAATGTGTTTCTTGTTTTCCAAGGAGTTGCCCTTCCAACTTGAAGTCAGTATGGCCCATGAACGTAACCAGAATCGTGGACCACCATGACTTCTTGCCAGAAACTAAAAGAGCAGTTGTTGGAGCTGCCTCACAACAGGGTTTTTATAGTAGTGAATCCGTATCTGCTGCTGAAAAACAGTACTTGCAAAGTGGTACCCTTGTGTCACAGCAGAAAGCAGATGAATGTTACCGTGGGTTTCCCGGCCTCGACCCTGAGGAGCAGAGTCTGTACCCTCCTAGGAGCGATCATGCCAACTGTTGCAACATGCAGACCAATGAGAGCATGAAGACAACACCCTTATATCAGAGCTATCCATACATAAAACCCACCTTTATGCCCCCAGCTGGGTATTCAGAAGTAATCAAAGACTCAGGAGCTGATGCTTATCCTTACGGAAAAGAAAAGGTGTGTCCCAAAGGAGCAGACGCGCTGTTGCACCAAAAGCGGGCAGAAACGTTTCTTCCACAGTTTCAGAGCTATAATGAAAGCACAGATTATAGTAGGTACCCTGAATATTCTCATGCCAGTAAAGCAAAGCCTAACAAGAGCACCAGTTGTAGCTTCCAAGAAAATAAGAAGTTGGTAAATGGAACCACTGAGGCACCACCTCTGGACACAGAACCCTATACTAAGTTATTTCAAGTTAAATCAGGAACTCAGAAAAAAATAGACGGTACCATTTTAGATCAGCAAAACTTTACATTTCCCAAGGCTGTAGGACTTCTCCCAGAAAAACAGTTTGCAAGTGAAGCTTCATTCTGCACTGATTCAGGACAAAAATTTGAATATGGACTAAAATCTTTCACAGCTTGTCCAGGGAATAGTGATTGTGTAAATGGTGTGGAAAAGCAGCAGTTTTCCAAGTCTGATCTTCAGAATTCTGAATACTGTAAATCACTTCCGTTGTTACCGAACGCAGCAAACCCTTCAGCAGGGACCACTGTAAGGCCACCTTGGATGAATATTCCTACAAAAACAGCCGTTTCTGCCCCATTTCAGAATCCTTTGCTGAAACTGAATAATCATTCACCTGCTTTTCCAAAAAGTTCCGGTCATTCTAATGATTTTTTACAGTTGCCATCTTCAAATTTCCCTTTAAATAGTAATTTTTTTCACAAGTACTTTCAAGATAATCCTTCATTTCTTTCAAGTCTTGATTTTGGTTATAGCGCTGCAGAACGAGCTCGGTCTGCTGCATGCATGGAGGCACTGGTTAGGAGTGGAGAAGAGAATCTCATTGGGTATTTAAGTGAAAAGAAATTCAAGCAGCCAAATGGATTCTGTGACACTTATGCAGCTCAGCAGTTTGGGATCATTGAAAACATGAACAAACACCGTTTCCAGTTGAAGCCACCGAGTGAGCGTTACGATCTGGAAGGACAGAAACGTACAGATGGACTGTTGCAGAACATGTACCAGGATTTCATGGAGTCTCAGGCGCAGTTTCATCTCAGGCAGGGGAGTGGAGACAGTAAGGCCATAAATCCCCTGATGTGCCTGCAGGCTCCAAGCTTTTCCAGCAATTGCATGATGGGTGACTTCAGACGGAATCAGCAGCTGGGCTCAGGTGCCTTCCCCTTGAGATCAGGTCGCCTCTTCGGCCATTCCATTGTCCCTCTGATGGAGTCTCCCGACTTGTTCTGCCGTGATGATTTAAAACGTTTCTACCCTTATTTTAACGATAAGGTGTATGGTGAGAGTCCTTTCTCTGGGTTTGTGCCAGCGTTTGTATGTCAGAAGCAAGTTAAAAGCCGTAGTGGGCCTGCCAGCGAGCTTCATGTTAGACTGGAAGAATGTTACGAGCAGTGGAGAGCTTTGGAGAAAGAAAGAAAGAAGGTAAGAAATAAGAATTAATATGCCATATCACACGTTTGATGTTGATCTCATCCAGCTCAGTCCAGTTAGAGATCACGGGTAATTCTCACCATTACGAGTTGAAATGTTTAATGGGACTTCAGAGTTTAAAGCCTTTGTTTCCCTGTTTGGAACTGAAAAGAAAAGTTTTGAAGGTCTATAGCCTGTTTGGGAGCATAACTAACATTGTATTGAATGTTGCACTTAAAGCAGGAATTCAGGGACTTTCTCAGTCTCAGAGTTGGGGTGTGTGTGACTAGCAAGACCATGTTGCACCTTGTTTGTAACACAATAAGTACAGTGCATCTGGAAACTTAGAAAGCAAATCCAGTAGTTATATTTTGAATTGGAATAAACTTTAATCCTTTTAAGACTCAATTAAATTTCTTAGACCCTCGCCTTTTAGTTATTTATATGAGGAGTTCTCACCTCCTGTCTCCCTGGAGTTTTAAATCTAAGATATGTTTGAAGGGGCTCTTTTTACCCCCAAAAACTGAGGCTGAGGAAAGGGTAATACTAAAACACTTGTATATGAAGCCCTGCTTAGAGCAATTGCCCTTCTTGGTCATCAGGGGAAGTGCTTCAGATTACCCTTGTTGCATGTAAAAGCTGACTTAATGTCCCCAATTCAGCTCAGTTTGAATTTCAGTGTCAGCTGGAGCTGTGAGGGAAGCAGGAGCAAAGGCACCTGCAAATAGGGGGTCAGGCATTTGGCTGAGGGCTGCTCTGGGGAAGCTCTGTTGTGCTCGTCCAAAAACCCATAATTGTGAGGGGCTGTAACACAGGAGGGGAGTTGCCATAGTGTTTCCTGACAAAGGCTGGCTGTTAGATATAGGAGTCAGGGAGAGTCTGAGTTCAGGAGGAGAGCCTGGGGTCTAGGCTTGAGTGGAAAAGTACAAAATAGAAAGAGTTGCCACATGTGTGGCAGGGGGACGTGGTGGGGATGATTAGGCAGCAGCTTTACGTGGACTACCACAGAACAGTCTAAGAAATGCAGTTTTAAACTCGATTCAGCTAGCTGTGTATTGTTCCAGGTATTCCAGAGCCACAAAGCAATGGGGGTGAGAGAGACTGACATCTGAAATCTGGCAGTCAGGATTCAAAGTCATTTTCTGATGGCTAAATGAAATATGATTTCATTTTAACAATTTAACAAGGAACAAGCTTTCTATAGCTTGACTAATCTACCAAAATTAGGTTAATTGCTGACTTAAACAATTTGCTTTTAATTTTATGGGTGAGGTCCACATCTGTATGCTCCATCTTTTTTTGCCTTGTAATTCTGACTTGCCTCCATTTTATTTAGTACAAGCTGTACAGAGTGTGAGAAGACACAGCACTTCTGAAACACCTTCTGTGGGCATCATTACTTTAGTTGAACTGCTTTCAGTAAAGCACTTGTTCACTTAAAACAGGTGATTGTCTTACCAAATGGTTAAATCCAGATGCCTGAATCCTCCTTAGCTACCTAAAAGGAACAAAAAATCCAGCCCCTAAGGGAAGAAATTGTCTATCTGATATTTTTTTCTTGGTTCTGTAAAAAAGCACAATTACAGCTTACATTCTTAGGGGGTTATTCTTTTGTTTTCCTGCAGACTGAATCAGCTCTTGCTAAGAATTTCCAAGGGAAAAAGGTTTCCAGTGCTAACAACACTCCAGTTCCAAGGCTGACATCAAACCCATCAAGAGTTGATCGCTTAATTGTGGATCAGCTTCGTGAACGAGCCAGAGTGAGTTGTAGGATTCAAACTAAAAACATCTATTGAACTGATCAGACAGAACTTAAAGTACAGTAGAAGATATGTGAGATGATCAGAGCAGCTTTTCCCAAAATAGCTTTCTTCTTAAATGCTGTGCAGGGAATATTTCAGCAGTCCCTGTAGCTCCAGGTTCACTGCTGCTGTTACCAGGGAAGCCGTGGAGTGGCTGCAGCTCATGTTTACAGCCCTACATGCCAGGAGGATGCAGCTTCTAGTACAGGAGCATGCATGAGATGCCACAATCCAGTCAGCTAACCAAACTGCTTGCAGAGCTCTACGCTGTGCATTTTCAGCTCTTCTGTTTTGAGCAGCTCAGCAGAGAAATGGTCACCCTAGATTTGTAGACACTGTGTTACACTAGGTATTTGTGATGGAAAAAGCAAGTTTAATTAATGTTTATAGACTTTGATATATATATTTGCTTGAGAGTCTTGTATTTTTTTTTTAATGCTGAATGGTTATTTGATGCAACTTCAGCCTGAATTTCTACATTAGTAGTTTGCTGCTCAAGCCAAACAGCCATAACCTGTAGGGCAAACATGACCAATGTATTTGGAGCTATGTGTGGCTCTGTGGCCAAATGACAGTGCCAGTACGCAGCATCATGCTGCTTTGTGAGGCAGCAGCCTGCACAGAATTCTGCACGGGAGGTTGAAGGGATGAAGCAAGCAGGAGCTGAGCTGCCAGCAAAACAGCAAGGGTCTGATCTGCCTCCTCTGAGGCTGAGAAGCCAGAGCCAGAATGCTCGTGCTGCAGGAGGAGGAGACACGTGGGCTGAAAGCGCAGTGCTGGAGCCTGCCCCTGTGAGGGGATGTAGGATTCAAGGCAGCAGCTGTTGTTCTGAGGAATGCTGGTTCTTGGAGGAACCAATACTGCTGAGCTCGGCCGCTCCCGAGCTGCACTGGGAAGGGCCGTCTTCCCTACCAGTCTCACAGAGGTGAAATACACTGGGGAGCCATGCCTGCTTGCTGCCTGCTGAAATCTCTTCTGTGCAATTGCCTGGCTTTGGTCATACAGCTGAGTACAGAGTACAGTGGAAGACTTGCTGATAGGCTTAGTATACACTCTTTAAGCTACTGCTTCACAAAACCCAGAACAGCAGTGCTACGAAGTTTCCACTTTCAGAAGGCTTGCCTGTCTTTGTCCTGGTACTTTAAAACTGCATCTAAAAAAGGACTTCATCGTATCTAGCCATTTGAGGAGCCAAACTTCAGGGCATAGATCCTGAAACCATTGTTAGGTAGCAAGTGAAAAGTAGTTTTAAGAATGCTCAAAAGCACAGAGAGGCAGTTGAAGGTGGATTCTAACAGCAAAACACTTAGTGACAGCCAAAGAGAAACTGCTACAGAGGTTCAAGTGGAAGTTGAGCTGGCTGAATCTTTGTAGTGTGGAGCATCTAATTAAACCCTCTTAGTGGCCACACACTTACTTTGATTTTCTCATTTGAGACTTCCACTTGCGGTTGCTTTCACTTCCAGAACAAAGCCTAGCTGATGGAGAGGTGACAGCAGCTTCTTTCACTATGTCATCAGTAGCTATTACAACCACTTAATAGTCAAAGAACAAGCTTTAAACCAGGATCTCCTCTCTGTAGACTGTATCTCATCTCTCTTGTGCCTGGGGAGATGTAAATCCAAGCTCCATTGTAATTGGAGAATGTCCCACACTGATGTATACTGAGGCTGGACATTCAGCTTGTCTTGTCAAAGCTCTTTTATTCTCAACTAGCAAATCACTTTTACCAGAAAGAGGAAATCCGAGCTTATTTCTAGTAGTGAGAGTATGTATGGGCTGGGGAGCACATTATATAGTTCCTGCTTCAAATACAGTTTTGTGAAAACAGTCATCAGAGTTGGTCCTGAAATGTCAGTCCTTACCCCATGGTGTATGCTCACTTCCAGACTGCAGGGACTGTGGCTGGGAGCCTTCAGCAGTCAGCCTCAGCATCACTGGTGGCTTGATGCTTTTCCCAGTGAAGGATCTGAAGTACTTGGCAAGCCCTGTGGCAGTCAAAAGTTGTGCTTTTTAGAGGAGGGCAGGTTTAGTTAATTCCTCTGAGTTGTGAGTAGAAGGAAGGGTCTCTTTGGAGTGCAAGATGAACTTCTGGAAAACCTGAGAGGATGGGAAAGCAAGGATTTGAGCTTTGCTGACTGCTGTAGATTTTGCTTTTAGCTGCCTGGCACTTCTCCCAGGCTTAGTATAAAGAATGTAGGCATTTAACTGTCAACTGTGGATCCCACTGGATGAGGTTGAGGTACCTGAAAGCCTGGTCTTCAGAACCTAAGTCCTTTTGTGGCTGTAGATGTGCTAGTAAGCAAGGCTGGAAAATCATGTCAGGTTCATCTTTCTTTGCTTCACTTGCTTATGCAATCCTACTGTGCCACTCCTTAAAATCTGGCTTTTTCTTCAGGGACAAATCTAGGGATTTTGAACAATCTTACCTGCTTTGGCTTCCTATCCAAGTGACTGATTCCTCAGCTGTTTGTGTGAAGTTTGCTCTGCACTTTTTTAAACTCTCAGTTTCCTTACAAATGTGAAATGTCACTTTTTGATTGTATTGGTCATTGCTCACAGTAACTTGTGCATTTTATTCCTGCCTGTGTTTCCTCACCCCGCTGGCTTTTGCCGGACCTCAGGTTGATCACGACAGGTCTGGCAGTGGGAGCTTGCTCATCCTGGAGCACTCTAGAGCACTTAGCAAGGAGTGGCTGCTCTGTTCTGCTGTTGTGGATGCTGTTACCAAAGTAACTGTCTTGGCCAACAGCCTGCTGTCAGGATACTTGGGGCACATTGGGCAAATTGACCTGCTTCAAACACCTTTCAAGCCACCCTTTGTTAGGTTTCCAAATCTCCGTGCCAGTTATTTTTCTAGAGAAGCCTACTGTTGTTCTCCTGCAAGAAAACATCAAGAACTTGGCTTTGCACTATGCTCTCAGACCCTGTGTTTCTTCTTTTTAACCTGTGGACGACCATTGCCCAAGGAACATTACAACTTGGAATTTTTAGTTTTATCTCTTTCTGCAGACCAGGAGCCAGGTTCCTCAGTGCTCTGTGAATCATCATTTAGGAATGGCTTATCAATGGGAAATACATAATAATGTTAATGTTGTAAGATAAACAAGACAAAACCAATGCAGACTTTGAATTGATTAAACAAAACTGAAGTATTTCTGAATGCTGGTGCTCGATATTCTCTAAAAGAGCTCCTTCAGTGTTGGATATCCATTCGGAAAGTCAGCCAGCACCTGTGGTTCCAGAGCAGCTTTAGCAAATCCAAACCAAGACTGGAACAGCACAAGGAGATCATCTGGGCAAACAGTGGCTGCCCTTTGTGCGATTGGTTTTCACCCAGATAACTGCAGCAGTACTGAGAGAAGGGAGGATCACAGTGGTCTTGAGTCAGAGGAGTGCACATTGTCAACAAACCACCTTCTGTGATGTGTTTGCCTCAAAGTTGTATATATCTATTATTAACTAGTAAGCTGCGTGTCCTAATATTTGGCTATTTTAGCTTTGCTGTTGTGCTGTGCTTCAGGTTTGGAGAAGAAACTCCAGGTAAGAATTTAAAACCACTTCAGCTGTAACTTTATAAACTGTTCTCTAAAGAAAATAATGGTTATCATAAATCTTTCTTTTTAATCCTAGCCAATTTTCTTGTAAGTCTAGATGAGTATAGTTCGAACTACTGTAACATGTAAAAATGTTCATTAGGTTGTGACTTTGCTGGGAAAAATGGAGCGCCTTCGCAGTTCTCCCCTTCATGCTAACATTTCCACTGCTCTTGATAAACATCTGGAGGTAATTCATGTAGTGCAGTCACGTAGAAAAGATGAAATTGTAAATGCTTCCAATCGACAGAGGCAAGGAGCTCCCAGATGCCAGGATGACAGAGGTATAACTATGCTTACATACTTTTATAAGGTAGCTGATAAGTTCTACACATACTGCAAGTGTATAAAGAATTAAGTGTGAGGGTTATGTGATAAACTTGCAGTTTATTTTTCAGTGTCTGGAGCTTGATGGGGTTTAGATGATGGTTTTGAGAGGATGCTAAAACTGGGGTGTAGTGATAAGTGAGTTAAATCAATTTGGAGTGCATTTATTCAACTAATAAATCAGCAAGAGATGAGAAGGTAGTGAGGTCTTCTTTGTAATGCAGTTTGGGATTGGGGATGAGCGTAGAATTATAGAATCACAGAATGGTTTGGGTTGGGAGGGACCTTAAAGCTCATCCAGTTCCAAACCCCTGCCACAGCAGGGACACCTTCCGCTAGACCAGGATGCTCAAAGCTATTATGATATTAAGCTATTGCCCCTTTCTTCTCCCTGTCCCTCACGTACCTGTTTGTACCCCTCTCACCCTGTCTTTATATATGTGTAGAACTTTCTTGGTAGCTGCATCCTGAATCTGTGCAGTCAGACCAAGCTGGCCTTGCATTACAGATGCATTTCCTCTTCATGCATGTTCTGTCGTAGATGGGCATAAAATACAAATTGTACTTTCAGTGGATACACAAAAATATAATCATCAGAATGTTTTTATACAATATAGCAGGGTTTTTTTTTTTTGCCTGTTCACCATCATTCTGAATTCTCTTTATCTCAGCTGAAGATGATTTGACTTGTTTAGTAAACAGATTTAATTTTCAGGATCTTTTAGGAGGATACAGATGTTTCATGTAATTTTCTGTGGGAAGAAAAGACCCTTTTAATGTCTCTCTCAGGCACTATATTCAGCCAAAGACTTTAACCAACTCTTCGTTATTACTGTGGGATTTTTCCTTCTTCCCTGGTAATGACCTGAATGCCAACCACATCTCACAGCTTTAACAGGCACATTTATGTGAGGGTCACTCGTTTCTTAGCTTTCTCTAGGCACTCCAGATGACACCATTCCTGTGGTCAATTCCTCATTCCACAAAGCTTAAACCACGACAGTGTGGAAATTGGAATTTTGAAAATACAGGACCTGATAATCACATCTTCCCACTCTGTATTCTGTCCTTTATTTCTCTGGAGTTACCCTTCTAAACGCTACCTTCTGAAATGCTTTGGATGGCTGACACTTGTGTTGGAGAAGGGGCTTTTTATGGTGATTCTTCAGTTACCTGAATTAGTTTTCTATACCACTCCTTCCAGCTGCTTTAGCAGTGTTCACTGTAGAGGAATGGGTGGTCACTGTGCAGATGAAAGGAGGGTGCCTCAGAACGGGTTTTGGAGAAGCCAGCCCAGGGAGCGAGAGCAGGATAAGCAGCTGAGGAGGGATGGTGAGGGAATAAGGCTAGGCCTGTAAATCCTGCATTTTTCTGAGGAGAACCCCCAGGAGGGCCATGCTTTCACTTGGAACGGTGAATCCAAGAACATGGGGTTAAGGTCGGTGCCAGGTTTTTGCAGTAAAATGAAAACTGCAGTCGTGCTTGCTGAGCACGAGCATTTGGAAGAGCAGACTTTGACTTAGAGTCTCCCACTGCTTCCAAATCCCATGGAACTCTGTGACCATGGGGTCAAGGGCACATGTGCTTTCTGTGCAGCGCAACACCACCCAGTGTGACCCAGCTGATAGGAGCGAGTGTGCCCCTACCCATGCAAACTCTGGCTGAAAACTCCAGTGCCTAGAAGAGGGCATTGAATTTGTTTCTTCACAGAGGCTGCAATTAAAATCAAAGCATTATCTATGCATGAAGCCATTGCTGTTGAATAAATGGACCATCACCTTAATCTTTGCTTTAAAGTGGTGAGGGTTGGCACACGTTTGCAGAACATGATCTGTAGGCTTTAATAAAATGCTGTAAATGGGCTCTTCCTTCACATGCCTAAATAATTTCTTGGGTAAGATGGGCAAAGGATCCACTGTGCGGGTGTGGATGGGTTGCTGTGAAGGTTCACAATGAGCTCAGGCAGGAAGGGGTGGGCAGTGCCTTTAGTACACCTGTACATGGAACGCTTTCAGAGGCTGAGCTGACCATGAGGCTTTAGGTGCTACTGAAGAGTAGGCAACAGAGTACCTCCTTGTATGAGGGCACAAAAATCACTTTCTCAGATTCAACTTTTACAGCCTTATA
This sequence comes from Amazona ochrocephala, assembly GCA_039720435.1. NCBI lineage: Eukaryota > Metazoa > Chordata > Aves > Psittaciformes > Psittacidae > Amazona > Amazona ochrocephala. The sequence continues at coordinate 2,264,445 of CM077897.1, forward strand.
AAGAGACAGACAAAACCAGACACTAAAAAGGGCCTAAAAGTCTTACTCTCTTTAGCAGTGCCAGGGTGAATCAAACCCAAACAGTGCTTGCTGCTGACCTGTGTAAGAAAGATTAAACTGCTGTTTCCTCCTTGCAGATGTGTTTGCTCTGGCTTTGGCAATTAAAGAAATGAGCATAGCAACACGTAAAGCCCGTACGACTCTGTGGTGTGCGCTCCAGATGACCTTACCCAAATCTGCAGCTGGAAAACCGGGCCTGGAGAAAGCGCCTCGGGAGCTGGAGCAGCCTGAAGAGAAAGCCAGTGAAAACCCGGATGGCAGCAGCATCCCGAGTCAGAGGGCTGACGTGAGCAAGCACTAAGGAATACTGCACCCAGAAATACACTCCACAGGGTGTACGTGTGAGAGATGCTACACTCATTCTTTTTAATTATTTGTGAAGTTTTGAACTAATATTCCTATTTAAAGCTGTATCTTGACAAGAAGTTGAATTTGCTTTAAGGGCTCTCGGGTTCTACTTCAAACTATTCACATGACAGCGTCAGAATATTGTAAAGCCAAACTGGTGAATGTTAACTTAAAAACTAATCAGATTTCTTAATTAACAGCCAGGGTATTATTTAACTTCCATAGGTGACCCCTGCTGTACAACTCTTCTGATAACTTCTTTTAGTTTTGCTTTAAGAAATAGGTTTTAAAATAATGATTCTTAAAGGCTGTAGTCTAACAGGGTGTCTGGTCAGTGTCAGATGAGATTGTGATGTAAAAATGGTTTCCTTATCAAACTAAAATCTGGAAACAGGAGGACAAAAATGCGAAGAATACCCAATATTCATGTAAAATTAAATATTTAAAATAGAAATATTTATGAATTTGAGATTTTAGGTCTAAGTTGGTGAAAGGAGATGCACCGGGTTCTACTAAATTACTGGTATGACAAAATTGCTGTTGTGAAACCATGCAATTTAGTAAACGTGTTCAAAATCATTTGGGCATGCTCTCGGGGAATAAACAAAAGAAACCTCTGTTTTAAAGTATTTAAACCTAATCAAAAGACAACATGCACACAGGATTATCCTTTTAAAAGCTGTGCAGCAGCTGAAATAATGAGCTCTGGTTTTAATACCTTCACTGGAAAATCGGAAGAGGCATCACAACATTCTGAGATGTAGGTTTTCTCAAAGTTACTCTTTTCACTAGTTTGGTTTGAAATCTGGTTGTCGTATTTTAGACTTCTTATCTGACCTCTGTGTTTTTGACAGCTCCGAGTACTTGTTTGTCTGCATATCTTAACCTGTACAGAGCGCAAGTAACTTATTCAGCACTACAAAATGCTGGTATTGTGTGGCTCAGGAGATACATGGGGTTTTAACACTTGTAGCATCGCACTTATAATGTGTGGATTAAATCTATTCAGCTGTCCTTGCCTAGATGCCCTGATATTTTACATGTCTCTGTTCTTACTTCTGGAAATCCTGATACGCAAAAAGGTGCGATTGCACCACATAAATTGCCACAGGATGATGGGAGAAAGAAACCAACTGGGGATGCAGCAGGAACCAGTCACTTTTGATCACTGGATGACCAAAAGCACTGCCAGAGCAAACAGCTTATCGGGGCCAGAGGGCAAAGCCCACCTTCCTGCCACACATCACTGCATGAAGCTTGGTTTGGTTCACCCTAGGATATGTTGATGTTAAAAGCAGCACTGCACTGACTTCAGTCTGTCTGGTAAGAAATAAATTAGCTTTGGTTGAAGAGCATTTGTTCTGTGATTGCCTTCACAGCCTCAGCTCCTAGAACTTGAGCCATTAATAGGGACTGTAATTTGAAGTTAATTACTGAAGTGCGTCGGGAGGTATAAAGCAATAGTGATACTGAAATTATTCTAGGGTAGACAGAAGTGACTGTAACAGAAGACAAACCAGGAGAGAATTATATCAGTGCAGGGAAGCCAAAGTGGTGGATTTTCCCTGCAAGTATCTCACTAGTTAGAAGCTCTGTATTGCCAGGGGAATCTGGCGCAATGATTTCAGTGTCTGCACTAGAAAGCCAAGGAGCCTGTCTGGGGCATTCCTGCTCTATACATTTCTTGGTGTCGATGCCAGTACACACTCCTGAATGTCCTGAGCATCAGTCAAGCATCAGCCTTTAGCTTTCTTGAGGCACTGAGTCAGCAATGAAAACCATGGGCTCCAGCAGCTCCATGGCAGAGCTGCTGCCTGCTCTGTGCTGCCAGGTGCAGCTGAGACCCTTCAGGTGCAGCCAGTTCAACATGCTTTGGTGTTTCCATAAGACTGCAGCACACTCCTGGGTTTCCAGCAGCAGAAGCTTGTGGAGCTTTGTGGTGGGTGCATGGTTGTGGGGCTCCTGCTCTGCCCAAGGCTGTGGGCTGGGCACTGTGGGGCTGGGCCTTCCCTTGTTGCTGTTTCCCTGTCCCTAGAAGGGCTTTTCTGACCAGTGGCATGCAATCTCAGGGAGCCAGACACAAGAAACCACTGCCAACCTGCACTTGTCTGTGGGTGCAGGGTGGGAGTGGAACCAGAGGGGATCTGCCTGTTGGCAAGAGCTGCCACAGTGCGCTTGTGACTGCACCCTTCCTGGATCTGTACAGACCTTATCACTTGTATGCCTTTTGACACACACAACACAGCTGTTTGCTCTTGCTTGGCTCCTGAGCTCTGCAGTGGGTAGAGGGGGGCAGTTCTTGTTATGAGGGGTGAAGGCAGCTCTTTCTTCTGGACATTTACAACCAGAGGGCTCCAGCAGCCTTGGGAAATGGTGTGACTCCAGGAGAAGCAGCACTGGGGCAGCCCTCAGAAACACTGCTGCTGGGTAAAGGACAGTAAGGACACAGACGAGGCCAGATGGGAGCCCCAAACCACACAACCATCAACCATGACTTTCATTCAGACAGAAGAACCCAGTTCTTGGCCAACCAGTTTTATTATTCAAGTCCAAAGATAAAGCAGTTAGATACACTTGCAGCAGCGAGTTAAACAGGAGGCACGGCCATTGAGGCAGACTGGTGCTGAAAGCAGGCGATGAGGACAGGGACTGCCAGGAGCACACGGCACCCAGAGAAGGAAGCTCTGGGCACTCCAGTCCCTCCCACACCCCAAGAACACTGCAGCTTTTTCATGCTCAGTTACAGCAATTAGTGTTCTCCTCTCCAGAGGCAGGTGACACCAGCACAGAAAAGGCTGGAAACAGCAGGTACCAAGCCCTTTGGGGGCAAGAGCAGTGTTCAGCCCTGGCGGTAACTGTGCCTGGCAAAAGCCACCAGCCTGTAAACCCAGTGCATCCAACTCACAGCCGCCCAGCACTGCGCCATGCTCAACCACTCACCCTGGCAATGGCTGTAGCAGTGACAGTGTCAGGGAGCACCATTTTCCAGCTACTGGCATCAAGTCTTAAAGTAGCACAAGGAACTGACCAATTTGCTACCACTGCATCAAAGCTTTTATCTGACCAAGAACCTGTGGGTGATGCCGTCCCATAGCCGCAACTCACCTGGATTTCATCTCATTCCCTTTCTTTCTCTGCAGAACAGCACTTGCCCTCACCGAGGTGAGCTCCAACCCTGCTCTCAGCACAGGCACAGTGTGACCCAGCGCTGTTCTTGGCAGCAGAGATACATGTATTTGCTAATACATTTTTCAAAGCTACTGTAAATAAACTCACATTCGCCCTGTAGCAGCAGATCCTTGATTACACATCAGAAAGGAGCTCTGCTCTGTTCTCAAATCCTAACTCTTGCTGCAAACCAAGGCTGGCAGGAGGACGCAGTTTGGAAGCCCTCTCCTACGTTGTGTCTCGCTTTGCTTGAAGTGGTAAGAAGGACGAATCAATTTAAAACCACAGACATAATCACTTCACCGTTCTTTGGTACAGACACTGGCCACAAGAACTGACTGGGACACTGACACCACAGGCACATGGCACGCTTCGAGTTTAAGAGGTGCTTGAAATTTCTCTTCTGCTAACTAAAACAAAGGAAAAAACCCCAAACGCTTCCAAAGAGCCACTCGCCAGCCACGTGTCCACAATTTCTGCTGCTTTTTAAACACACACCATAAGTATTCTTATCCCCTCGAGAGTCTGACTGGAGAACCGCAGCTACCGCTTCCGCTCGCCTTTCTGTGTCCTTTTCTTCTCCTTTTCCTTCCGCTCCTGCTTGGCCAGCTTATCCTTCTCTCGCTGGACTTTATCTTGCTCTTTTTTCTTCTGGAACTCATCCCGCAGCAGCTCCCGTTCCAGCTTCCTGGCATTCACCACATCCTCCACGTTGGTGTTTCGGAACAGTGCTGGGGGCATGTTAAGGGCAGACGAGGCTCTGGCTGAAGCCACGCAGCTTCCACTCTGCAGCCCTATTTTGGGGCTCTAAACTAGACAAAGCTTTAGCACATGAGGTGGTTTATTCTACCTCCCCCCTCATCTTCTGGTTCCCGCTTCTGCTTCCTCACCAAGCAGGCAAGGAATTTCAGAATGAGGAATAGAGAATGAAAAAGGAATCTGCTTGTTTTCCATAGAATCCCAGCCTGGTTTGGGTTGGAAGAGACCTTAAAGCTCATCCAGCTCCAACCCCCTGCCCCAGGCACGGACACCTTCCACTGGAGCAGCTTGCTCAATGCCCCATGCAACCTGTTCTTTTTCCAAATAGGAAAGTCATGCAGAGTCAATGCACACTGCCTAGGAAAGGATTTGTTCCTAGAAAAATCAAGTCACTACAGGTTCTTAAGAGCAATACGTAAAAACATTCGTAAAACCTCTACAAACCAAAGAGGAGGAAAAGTAACACGAAGTACAGCTTCCTGCAGGAGGTTCACTACAGCTGTATCCGTGACACGTGTGGTTTTACATGTCCACACGTGTGCAGATGTATCTGCAGGCAGAGGTTACAGCAGCAGGGAGCCAGTAGGGACAAGGCCTCAGAACAGCTCCCCACTGGGATGGGAGCAGCTGGGGTAGCTCTGCCCATCCTATAGGCCACAGGAACGGCTGCAGATGTGGGAACTGGGCAGCTCACATAAGGATCACCACAGCCTCATGTCCTCCTCCCACAGCGAGGAGTGGCAAATGCTTTGGGAAGAACATTAGAAAGAGCAAGTGGGTGCCTCCTCCGCTGTCTCTTCCTCCTAACCCCAGGTCATGGAGGGCCAAGAATAATTTAGATTTTCCTTTTTAATGATGTGATAAAACCTGCTTCTACCCTAAAGCTGCAGCTGGTGAGCTCAAGGAGCATCCCAAATTACTGTGCTGAGGAAAACACAGGATACTTGATTTTTGTTCACCACAGACTTAGTTTTCAGTAGTTTTGTTTCTGTTGCACTTTTAATAATTCCCAATGTGATTTCCCTCTCTGGACACCAGCTACCATTAAGCTCGTGTTCTTGGGAGAGTTATTCTTACTCATAAGCATCTTCTATGAAGCTTCAAAGAGGGCAGAAGAGAGACGGCAGGAACAGAGGAGAGAAAGAGACTGAAGGGATCAGTCTTGGCTGTGCAGAGGGCACATATGAAACTCTAACCCTCATTATGAGCAAGGTCAGGCTACATGAGGAGAAAAATAATCACCAGACTTAGAAGGTGGCCCTAAAGCAATGGGGAGTATCAACAGGGATAAGGAAAGATGGGAAACGGGAACTCACCATGCAAGCTGCCTTCCTTCCATAAAGCCTGCGTCACCCAGAATTCAAAGGATACATTTTTCTGACCCCGTATTTACTGCTGTTGCAGTCGATCCATCCTGTTCATCCTCACCAGTGAGATGATTAAGGAAATATGGACATCAGTAATGACCTTGTGCCTCTGGACAGTCACACTTGACTCCAAACATGCCAAAGAACCATTCTGTCAAGCCACAAGGAAGTGGCTGAACACTCACAGACAGACACAGACCCCACATGTTCAGCTCCCTGCTGCTGCTAAGCACCAGGTACCATTCCTATTCAACTTTGCTCTTCAGCATTACAAAGAGTGAACTTTAAACTCTCCCACTTTATACCACTCTAAAAAGGATTTTTTTCAGCAGATTTCTCATTACAAAGCAATAGATTCATTCAATTCATTAACTTCCATGTACAGAGTTACCAGGAGGCAATTCCCCCCTCTTCTGCAACATACCTGGACGGGAGGAACCTCACCCAGACAAGTATCCTCAAAGGTGCATCTGCTCATGGCACTCCACAAACAAAGAGCTTCCATGCTTTTCTCCATGGAAGTTATTTTATCGTGGAGAAGGAAGAGTGAAAAGTTTCCCCAATTTTCCCAAATAAAGACCCTGTTTTCCTTTAGGACATCTCTAATAACCATTATCTTTCAAAGCACCAAGTCTCAACTGCGTCAGGAAAAGGATATTCCTCCTCATCCGTCACGTTGGCATACTGGGCCAGGAGAGCAGCTTTCCTTTGCTTCTCCTCCTGGGAGACCTCTTTGGGCTTCACCACAATCTTGGCCTGCTTCTCCATCATGCTGGCAATGGCTTGGATCTCATCTGGCAAGGAGAGGAGTCAGAGCATCAGACATGGCAGGATGTGCCACGTGCACACATAGCAACCTTCTACCACTGAAGTGTTTAGCTTGTTAAGAACTTCTTCTCAGGATTCTAAGTAGATATTGACTCCATTGGGATTTATGGAACCACAGTGAAGTAATTAAATCCTTGCACTTCTAACAAGCTAGACACACACTGCTACCTTCTTCCTGCGACAAGTGGAAAACCAGCCCTGTGGGTAACCCATAGTATAAGCAGAAGTCCAGCAGCAGCTCCAGCAATTCCAATCACTTGTCCCCAAAAGAGGGGTTTATTGAATGCACAGAACAGTGTAACTTGTCCCTGTCCCCAGGCAAAGGCAAGGTCAGGCCAAGGACAGACTGCTGCGTGTGTGGTTCAGCTGCCTTGTCTATACAGAGGAGTTGAAACGCTGGGGTTTAGACAAGAGAGGTGCTATAGAAACACAGGCCTCGTGAAGCTGGTGAAGGACCTGGAGTGTGATGGGGAATGTCTGAGGGACCTGGGCGGGGGTTAGGCTGGAGAGAGAAGGCTCAGGGGGGACCTGATCGCTCCCTACAACTGCCTGACAGGAGGATGGAGCCAGGAGGGCTCTGCTCCCAAGGAACAAGGGATGGGACAAGAGGAAACGGCCTCAAGCTGCACCAGGGCAGGTTTAGATGGAGCTGAGGAACAATTCCTTCCCCAAAGGGTGCTCAGGCATTGGAACTGCCCAGGGCAGTGCTGCAGTCACCGTCCCTGCAAGTGTTCACACACCATGGAGATGAGGCCTCAGTGCCATGGGTCAGTGGTGGCCTTGGCAGTGCTGGGGAACGGTTGGACTGGGTGAGCTTAAAGGTCTTTTCCAACCTGATTGATTCTGTGATTCCATGGTAAGGGCTCGCGGGGAGAACTCTTCCAGAAGGACATCAGTCAGTGACAATATTCTGTTTGCAACCAGAACCAACCAAAAAATGCAAAGCAAACAAAAAGCAGGATTTAGCCAGAAGGGATGTGACACGGTCATGGGCTACGGGCAGCTGGAAGATTACTAACTGATCCATGCAGTGTGCTTAAACCAGCTAAATCTTGCCAGCATATGACTTTATTGTACTCCGGAGCTCTGCCCACTAACCAGAAGAAGCCTCCCATGATGAACTTCCTTCCCTCCTGAGCTTACAGCTGAAGTCGAGAGATGGATTCAGAGAGGGCACAAAGAAACAGTGGGGCTATAGATGTGACTGGGAAAGGACCAGCATTAGTACAGCAACAGCAGCCTCACAGAGCATCCCCCACAAGCATTTATGGGGGAAAGAAAGGACAGTTTTAGAAGATTGTGAAAGAGGAGAATAAGGATGTTATCCTGATGTACTGTGAGCAGTAACAGAGGGGACAGCCCAGCTCTCCGCTGGTGCACGTGAACAACGCCACTGGCTCTCCAAACTGCCACAGACTGAAGTAGCCCAGGCTTTATACACCTCAACTGCACCTCCTACAGAGTGCTGCCATGGCTGCAGTGAGCGCTGACCAGAGGGAAAGCCCTGGCTGTTTTGTGAAGGGAAATGGAAAAATCCTACAGGAGCTTTTCACGTGCAGGATCCTGAACTCAAGGAGCAGCAGAATGCCAGGGACAGCCACAAGAGAAACTACTCATTTCCTAGTGCAAGTCAAAACAGTAAATAAGCAGCGATGACAATGAGAAGCAAAGCACACACAGTAGCAGCATTGGTTTTAACTCCTGGCCGGACGAGCACACGGTTCTCATCTTGGCAAGGCCCTGCAAAGCACTCACACCATGAGGAAGAGCACAGTAAACAGAGACACTACCTGCTTTTTTCTCTGTGGCATCAACAATCTGAGATTCAGACCACTTCTCCACTACTTCCCTGCAAACGTCGTGTAAGAGATCTTCTTCCTAGTGAGGGAAAAGAGACTTCTCAGTCTTGGAACAAAGCTTTAAACGAGCATGAACCCGGTAAGAAAAGTACCGGCTGCAAAGAACCTGAACGCCCAGCAGTAAGCTCAAGTCATAGAGCTTTTCACACACCATCTCCTTGTCAAATGCAGACACACGGCTTGGCTTAACCTGGGACAACACAAGTAATGCCATGCGCTTACTTATCTTAAACAGCTCAGGACTAGAGAGCACCTTGACACGTTACACACACCCAGTGACTTCCCTGTCCCACGATACAGCTCTAACAACACCCACCGCTGTCCTGGCACTGGCTCTCAAGGTGCAACAGCCTCAGAGACACCAAGGAAAGGCCATCAGGGTGTCTCCACTCTAGACATGTACTGCCCAGCGTCGTCCCTCTCCTGAGCGAGGCTGCAGAGAAGCCACTCAAAGGCCACTCCAAACCAATCTCACCAAAGCAATTAAATTGGACTGGATAAAACAGGGGTCAAGGCCAGTACGGAGCTGCAACTGCTCTGGTTGTACTGACAGACCATCTCCTCCACCAGCAGGGATGTCCTCGGGCCTGCCTGGAGCACGTTCTGGAGGGGGCAGTGGGTGCCTTCACGTGGTTGTTCACCACTGAGGACGACCTGAAAACCTGGGCACCTACAGAAAACAGCTTCAGGTTCCAGGACAAACCATCACTGAAGGCATTGCCCATTGAGCAGAGCAAAGCTCACCTGCATGGGGGGCTGCAAGAACTGAGTTCTCCACAGCTGTGGGACAGACAAGGAGATAAATGCACATGAAGGTCTCCACCTTTTGCTCCAATACGAACAAGGCCCCAAGCCTACAGCAGTTAAACGCAGTTCAGGACTGAACACACACCAGGAGAAAGTGCTCAGGAGATGCTACAAGGCCCAGTGTGGGGTATGTGAGGCTGTGATCTGCAAACAGAAACAGCAGCAGGACCAAGGGCTCGTGATTCCAACCTCAGAATCTACCTGAAGAAGTCAGCAAGCGCAGGTCCTGGATGATGCCGTGCCTGCTGGGATCACGTATAAGAAGCACCTTGAGATAAAGACACTGCAGGAACCTTACAGCTCCCGAAGGAGATGAGTACCGAGGGCAGACCCCAGCACTGCACGGGGCGATACCCGCGCGTCCCCGCACCGGATCCCCCCGCAAGCCGAGGCCGCGACTACCCCTCATCCCCTGGAGAAGAACGGGCCCCTCGCCCTGTGGTGCGAGGCACCTCCCGTCCCGTCCCGCCGCTCACCAGGCAGGCGGCCAGGACCCCGCGCAGCGCCTCCAGCCGCTCCTCGTCGCTCTCCTCCTCCCGGAGCAGCCCCTGGATGTAGGCTCCGTACACGGCGCGGTCGAGGCCCAGCGCCTCCAGCCGCGCCGCCAGCCAGGCCGCGAACCACCCCGCCGCCGCCTCCCTGCCGGGCGCAGCCATCTTGGGCCACCGCCACCGCGGCGCATGCGGGACGGCGGCCGCGCGGGACAAACCTATGGCGTTGCGGCTCACCCCTGCGCGGCCGCCGTTGGGAATGGGGCGGGCCCGAATTTAAACGGCGGCGCCTCCCGGCCCGGCCGCCATGGCGGGGCCCGGGGCGCCGCGGCCCCTCCGCGGGAAGTCCTTCTACCTGGACCTGCCGAGCGGGAGCGGGGCGCGGGAGCTGGCGGCCGCTATCCGGCGCCTGGGCGGGGTGAGGCTGCGGCGGACCCTGCCCTGCGGCTCCGGCCTCGCCTTTCACCGGTTCATTTTGTGCTTGGCTGCTCCCGCTGTGGGGTTGGGGTTGGGGTTGGAACGCGGGCTCCCGGCTCCGCTGTCGGCCCCGGTGCGCGCCCGGGCCTCTGCACCGCGCTGATTCCTCCTGGGCCCGGCTCCTGCCTTCCCGGGTGCTCTGGTCCTGAGGGGCGGGGGAGCTGCCTGGGGCACGGTACAGGAGCGGGTAACCGAGTGCCTGACCGAGGTAGCACCTTCTGGTAGGTGCCAACCGGGTGCCTGGCCATGGGGCACCAGCCAGGCAGGGGTAACCGGTTGTGCAGTGATGGGAGTGCTTCCCGGTAGGTGCTAACTGGTTGTGTGGCGATGGGAGCACCTTCCAGGCAGTGCTAACTGGTTGTGTGGCGATGAGAGCACTTCCAGGCAGTGCTAACTGGTTGTGTGGAGATGGGAGCACCTTCCAGGCAGTGCTAACTGGTTGTGTGGAGATGGGAGCACCTTCCAGGCAGTGCTAACTGGTTGTGTGGCGATGGGAGCACTTCCAGGCAGTGCTAACTGGTTGTGTGGCGATGAGAGCACCTTCCAGGCAGTGCTAACTGGTTGTGTGGAGATGGGAGCACCTTCCAGGCAGTGCTAACTGGTTGTGTGGAGATGGGAGCACCTTCCAGGCAGTGCTAACTGGTTGTGTGGCGATGAGAGCACTTTCCAGGCAGTGCTAACTGGTTGTATGGCGATGAGAGCACTTTCCAGGCAGTGCTAATGGTCTGCCTGACTGAAGGACACGAGCTGGGAGCAGGTTGTGTGGTGCGGGAGCATCTCCCAATAGGTGCTAACGAGGGACCTGCGGCATGGGGCAGCAGTGGGGTCAGTGCATTGCGAGCATCCCAAACCTTGCGTTTCCACCTCTTCCTCCAGCTTCTGGCTCCTGTGCAAAGGTTTCTCTGTGTGATTCAGCTTCCTCATTCCCTATCGTCTGTTCTATGTGGAGCTGCTTGTCCTGGCTCCTCCCTTCCTACTGTGTTCTGCTCTCCTGAGAACAGAATGGCTAATGACAGTGGATGTGCTCCTGATAACAGAGCTCTCCCC